>OX336400.1:101994653-103198203 GCA_946902985.2 Meconema thalassinum
GTGTAGATCTCATAAGTCTACTTTCATTTTTTGCAAAAATCGATAGTAGGCTAATAATATATGCAGAGCCATTCTTCAGACTTGAACGCCGCCCCCCTTGTTGCGTAGTGGCTAGCATTTTTGGCTGTCACCGCGGGGGCCCGGGTTCCATTCCCGGCTCTGCCAAGAAATTTAATTCTGGTCTGAGGGCTGGAACTGGGTACACTCAGCCTCATGACGCAAAACTGAGAAGAGGTGGGTTCGATTCCCATCTCAGCCAACCTAGAAGTGGTTTTCCGTGGTATCCGTCTAGAATTTAGATTCACCCCCGCCCCCTACCTCCTCCCCCCATCCCACAAAGCTAAGTGGAATTAAGATTTATATTTTTGTATGGCGGCTTCGGTGGTGTAGTTGGTAGCATGCTGAGCTTCTATGCCCAAGATCGTAAGTTCAAACCCGGCCGAAGTAGTTGGATTTTTAAGAGCGTTAAAATCCCTCAGTATGCCTTCCCTTGGAGGGGAAGTAAATCCGGCGGGCCCCTGTCATAGATTTATGGCATGTAAAAGAAACTTCCACTAACTACAATTGTGTGAAGTTAAATATGTAGGTTAGATTCGATTAAAGCTCTCTATAAGTTCCAACGTTCGTCGCCAGGTACCAGTTGCATCTAGTAGTCATGTTCACAGCTACGTGTCGTTGACGGTAGCATTTGGAAGCAAAAGTAGGAATTGATCGTCTTTAGCCTTTACCTGAATTACAGATAACACACAGTAATACAGCCATCACAATTAACACCGGTTATCAGACAGATTCTACACACACCCAAAGTACACGGGGCTACATGACCACTTTGTCGCAGCCCCTATACTGAGGAGCCAACCAATTTTTGTATGTTTTAATTCTATTTCACTGTAAATTTTAAATGTGATTTTCATTTTTTCTGACTGAACAATTAACTCTCATTAGAAGAGCAGGTCCAACTTGTTTCAAGTGGAAACTTGTGGACTCCCTAGCGCATCTCAACCTGCCCACTAAGTCATCTGATCTTAATCCCTTAAAGCATGTATGGAACTATTTGAAACAGTGGTGAACTGCAGAAATCAGCATCCCCGTAATTTGGCGAGTGTCTGGGCTCAAGTAGAAACTTGAGGATTCTTTCCTTGCCGAATCAAAGGAAATCATTTATAGGATAGAACTATATTTATAAAGTTTTGATTTGCTATGATTTATTTCTGATACGCTTTATTTTTGTTTTGGGTCTATTGTCAGTTTCTTGTTTTCGTTTCTTGTTTTAACGAATTGGCTGAATAAAATCCAAAGAAAGATCAATGAGACACAATGAATTGAACCAATATTTCTCAAACTACATCCAGATACCTTCCTTGCAATTCCCTAGGATTGGAATAACCTCAAATTCACAATATTTCTGATATTCATTCATTGTTTTTTTTGATTATGTTTTGTTTTTGTATTTCCTTTTGATTTCTTTTTTGTCTTGGGTTTCTATTTTAGCATTTTTGCTTTTGTACTTCTTATTTTTGTATTTGTTTTTGCTTTTGTTTGTTTATTTTTGCATTGGTTTTTTTGGTTTATATTTCGTTTTGTTTTTGATTTTGCTTTATGCCTTTGGTTTGTTGATTTTGTCTTGGTTTTGATTTTGCTTTGACTTTGTTTTTGATTTTGCTTTATGCAATTAGTTTCTTGGTTTTGTCTCCGTTTTGATTTAGTTTTGATTTGATTTTAATTTTGATTTTGCTTTATACCTTTGGAATTTTGTTTTTGTCTTGATTTAGTTTTGATTCGTTTTGATTTTGCTTTATGCCTTTGATTTTTTGATTTTCTCTCGGTTTTGTTTGGTATTGTTTTTGATTTTGCTTTATACCTTTGGACTTTTGTTTTGGTCTTGGTTTTGATTTTGTATTGATTTTGTTCTTGATTTTGCTTGATGCCTTTGCTTTTTTGGTTTTGCTTTGGTTTTGATTTTCATTTTGCTTTATGTCCTGGGTTTTCTGATTTTGTCTTGGTTTTGATTTTGTTTTTTCTTGTGTTTTATGTCTTTGTTTTTGATTTTTTCTTTTCACTTGTGAATTTGTGTTTCTTACTGTTTTTTTGATTTGCTTTTCCTGTATTTTGTTTTTCTCTAATTTATTTTTAGTTTTTGCGTTTGGTTAGCCCAGTTGTATATATTAGGTTTTGATTTTGTTTATGCATTTGATTTTTACTTTTGATTTTACTGTTGTTTTATGCCTTCGTGTTTTGTTTCTGCTTTCGGTTTTGTTTTGGTTTTGGGGTACCGGTTTTGTCTTGGTTTCTCTTTTGTATTTTTTGTGTATATTTTACTGTATTTGTTATTTGATTTTCCTGCTTTTTTATGCTTTTCCCTTATTTGATATTTGTTTTTGTTTTGTCCAGTAACCAAGGAGATCCAGCAAATAAGTTTGGTTTACAGAAATATTAATAATTCTTAGAGACAGTCAAAATTCAAGAATGAAAGGGGCTACGTTCTTGGTTAATAAGGCTAAACATTTTTGAGTGAATTTGGAAAGTTTTTTAGTGAAACTGAATTTTTCACACTGCTTTATTAAGTTATTATGTCAGTAATAATTAGTTATATACGAACCATTTCGACTCATACCATCACGCGACAACTTGCCAAACCTTGTGGATTTGTTCAGATATGACAAGGCTGATAACAGTTCTGGTTTGGAACTTGGTTAATTAATATTAAGAAGCCGGCTTCGGTGGCGTAGTTGGTAGCATGCTGAGCTTCTATGCCCAAGGGCGCGGGTTCAAACCCGGCTGAAGTTGTCGGATTTTTTAAGAGCGTTAATAATCCCTCAGTATGCCTTCCTTCGGAGGGGAAATAAAGCTGGCGGTCCCATGTCATAGATTTATGGCATGATAAAGAATCTTCCACTAATTACACCTGTGTGGAGCTAAATTATAGGTTATCTATGACTAACGCTCTAGGTTCCAACGTTCGTCGTCAGGAGCCGACGGCGGTGGCATCTACAGTAATAACAAAACGCGGAACTAGTTTGTCGTTGACGGCGGCGTTTGTTAGCCAATGTTGGAGCTACTTGAAAATCGAATGTATGGTGTCCTTACTTCAATTAATAGCTTGCCGCGGTAGGTGAGTGGTTAACGTGTCGGAATACCAACCCCCAAGCTTGCAGGTTCGCTCCTGGCGGTGGTAAGCGATTTTGGAAAGGCTGCAAAAATACAACACGCATGTCATACGATGTTGGCATGTCAAAGAACCCATTTGAATTCAGTAGGCGGTGTTCATAATGGCAAAATTAATCTCGGGAGTTTCCGCCAACACAAAGATCCTCATTTCTCTACTAGAAAGCGCTATAGTGTTCAAGGTGCTTAGATATCTAACCTCCTTGACTTTCATAGTGCTTCAAGGAACAACGAAATTCGACATGCAGGCTACTCTTTGGGTGTCAAATAACAAAACTTGCACCCGGCACCCGAGGCCATACGATATTATTATTATACTTGAATTAATAACAGATAACACACACTGATACAGCCATCACAATTAACACCGGTTATCAGACAGATTCTGCACACACAAAGAAAAGTACATGGGGCTACATGCCCGCCTTGTCGCAGCCCCTAAACTGAGGAACCAACCAACCAAATATTATGAAAAAGCAATCTAAAATTTTCAAATGTAGTTAATTTATTTATTAATTCGCGAAAAATTCCGATGTTTCTCGAATAACGACAGAAGAGATGCTGAATTCGCGAGTCATAGATATTTCGCGATCTTTCGCGAGTGTTCCGCGAATTGAAACGTGTAATTTTATGATATTTTTATGTAGAACATGTTCTAAACCAATGTTAATTTTTTTTCGTGATCTCGAGAGTCACAAATTTTGACTGTCACTAACAATTCTACAAGCAGGGTGTCTACTACTCTGGAAAACAGGGAAAACAGGGAATACTCTGGGAATTTTTAAATCCTGGAAAACTCAGGGAATTATCAGGGTATGTTAATGACACTCAGGGAATTTTAGTCTTACAAGGCCCACCCTTGAATAATTGGAAATTAAGAGTTTAAATTTTCATGGGGGGAAAAGTATATTCTGGTGATAATAATAGTAATGATATCGTATGGCCTCGGGTGCCGAGTGCAAGCTTTGTTATTTGACACCCAAAGGGTAGCTTGCATGTCAAATTTCGTTGTTCCTTGAAGCACTATGAAAGTCAAGGAGGTTAGATATCTAAGATTCTTGGACACTATAGCGCTTTCTAGTAGAGAAATTAGGAACTTTGTGTTGGCGGAAACTCCCGAGATTAATTTTGCCATTTTTTAGCGTATGGCTTTTAGTGCCGGGAGTGTCCGAGGACATGTTCGGCTCGCCAGAGGTTGTAGCTGCTTCCATGCTGTCACCCATGGGGTGAACTTCAAGCACCATCGCGTGTGGAGTGTTGTCTGGAGAGGAAAGTGTGAATGTAAGGACGAGGAGTTGGAAGGTAGCGGCTGTGGCCTATAGTTAGGGACCAACCCCGGCATTTGCCTGGAAGAAAGATGGGAAACCACGGAAGACCATCTTCAAGATTGCCGGTGGGGGGATTCGAACCTCCTCGCCTCCCGGACGTGAGCGACTGCCTGCAGCCATGCCGTAACGACCACGGTTAACTCACCCGGTATTTTGCCATTATAAACACGGCCTACTGAATTCAAATGGGTTCTTTTACATGCCAACATCGTATGACATGGAGTCGTAATTTTTGCCGCCTTTCAAAAATCACTTACCACGGCCAAGAGCGAACCTGCAAGCTTGGGGTTGGCAGTCCGACACGTTAACCACTCACCCACCGCGGCAAGCTTTCTGGTGATGATTAATGTAGATGTATGTCCGTACTGACATTAAATCAGTAAGCTCTCATTTCTTGCAAGATAGAGCACACAAATAACTTGAGTAGACTGTGTATTTGTATGTAAATGTGTAACTGTATGATTTTTGAGAGCATTACTATTGACTAGATAATTTGAATACTCGCAAGTACAATAGTTTTTCTGGATGAAAAATTTAGAAATTGTCAAAACATAGAAAAATAATATATTTTCTAATGTGTATATTAAGGCTTTCACGGCCCGGATTATATAAATAATTCATGTTTTTTGGGCTAATGTCGTGTGTATTTAGATTAGAACCAAACGTTTCGGAGAAACCTTGCCTCCTTTTTCAATGGAAATCAAACAATGTGGCCAAAGAAAGTATATACTAAATTTAGATGATTGTCGAACAACTTCCTCCCCATAGAGGTTTCTAATGCGTATATTAAGGCTTTCACGGCCCGGATTATATAAATAAATAGCAGAAGTACCCATTCTTCGAACGGTCTTCGGTATTAATAACCAGACGTACTGAATTGAGCTACTGTTGCAATGGTTAGGGGCTTGGAACCTGTTTGTAGACAAAGAAAAATGATTAGTAAATGTTCTCTCAAACTAAATTTACCTAACGTGTTCTTCCTGACGTGAAAATAAAATTGAAAACCTCGTAGACGAATCGCAATACACGTCACATACAAACTGACCCTCACCGTTGTGTCAAGTCCCCAACCACAGGAAGACCCCTTTTATAAATTATAAAGGCTTGTGGTACATGAAAATTCAAAATCTTTAGCCTCCTATGACCCAAATTCCTAAAAGCAGCAAAAAATACTATTTCAAATCAGGAGTTTTTGAAAATAATGTTGCTGTTTGGAGATATAATAGACCTTCTGTACGACATATCGCACGTATAAGTCGTGTGAAAAATATCTCGCGTACTTCTTGAACCCCTTAAGCGCAATTATGAATTTTAAAGTTTAGGGCCCCCGAGTTTCGTTTCTCACATTGAGGGGCTGAAAATGAGCTTTGTCTCGCCCTTCTACGCCTATTTCAGCATGTATTTTAAGGGGGCAGGCCCCCTTTTATGAGAGGTATGGAGAAGAGTTACATCAATGATTAGTGTCGTGCCTCTGATGGATATCTGTATCAAATTTTACGTTGATCCACCCAGCCGTTCTCGAGTTATAAGGACACGAAGTTGTCCACAGACAAACAAACAGATATACAGACAGACAGACAGACAAAAAATTCATTTTTGCGCGCATCCGCCATAAAACAGTCTGGAACGCGCAAATATAGCAAATTTCTGTGGAAATTCAGAAAAAACAGACAAACTTCATTTTTATATATATAGAGATAGAGATTCATGTTTTTGGGCTAATTCCGTGTGTATTTAGATTAGAACCAAACGTTTCGGAGAAACCTTGCCTCCTTATTCAATGGAAATCAAACAAGGTGGCCAAAGAAAGTATATACTATATTTAGATGATTGTCGAACAACTTCCTCCCCATAGAGGTTTCTAATGCGAATATTAGGGCTTTCACGGCCCGGATTATATAAATAATTCATGTTTTTGGGCTAATGCCGTGTGTATTTAGATTAGAACCAAACGTTTCGGAGAAACCTTGCCTCCTTTTTCAATGGAAATCAAACAATGTGGCCAAAGAAAGTATATACTAAATTTAGATGATTGTCGAACAACTTCCTCCCCATAGAGGTTTCTAATGTGTATATTAGGGCTTTCACGGCCCGGATTATATAAATAATTCATGTTTTTGGGCTAATGCCGTGTGTAGTTAGATTAGCACCAAACGTTTCGGAGAAACCTTGCCTTCTTTTTCAATGGAAATCAAACAATGTGGCCAAAGAAAGTATATAGTAAATTTAGACGATTGTCGAACAACTTCCTCCCCATAGAGGTTTCTAATGTGTGTATTAAGGCGTTCACGGCCCGGATTATATAAATCATTCATATTTTTGGGCTAATGCAGTGTGTATTTAGATTAGAACCAAACGTTTCGGAGAAACCTTGCCTCCTTATTCAATGGATATCAAACAATGTGGCCAAAGAAAGTATATACTAAATTTAGATGATTGTCGAACAACTTCCCCCCATAGTGGTTTCTAATGTGTATATTAAGGCATTCACGGCCCGGAGGAGGAAGTTGTTCGACAATCATCTAAATTTAGTATATACTTTCTTTGGCCACATTGTTTGATTTCCATTGAAAAAGGAGGCAAGGTTTCTCCGAAACGTTTGGTTCTAATCTAAATACACACGGCATTAGCCCAAAAAACACGAATTATTAATATATTTTCTGTTTTTGTCTTTTCACTTGTTCAAGCACTTTTTGAAATGCTCTTTAAGTACAAACACTGTATATATTGAGACCGTTAGTCGAGTCAACAACCACGATGACTCTCCTAACATCCCATAAGTCGAATAAAATTACCGTGAGGATCAGGTGAACTTCCTAATAGGCTAAGCGGCACGAGACACTGTAGTCCACGGGGATCGTGGTACATGGTGACGATGGTCATAGACTGCCTAAGGAAAGGTTCACCTTAAAACTAGACTGAGAAATTAAACATCCAGACTTAAGTAAAACACCGTGAAAATTTATTAAAATTCACAAGCCCCTAGCCTAGTTCGGAGGGTTATGATCAACTAGTCCGCAAACTAATAAACAAAAGAAAATAAAGAGCAGGTCCCTACCTGAGAAGTTACTGAAAAAACCCTCGCGAAAGATCTAACTCACAATAATAAAGCAACAACAGCAACACTGGGAAAATGGTACGACGCAAGTCCCTAGTTCAAGTTACAAGATTAAGCTAATATCAGAATTTACATTTAACAGGGTAGCAAAACAAATCTAAGTTAGGATGATACCATTTCCACATTTACATTTAACGGTAATCATCTAGCTAAGTCCTAACAGTTAATAACAAAATTTACGGCGATGACGTCCATAACAGAAAACAATTACAACAAATCTAAGTGTACAGCCATGAAAAACATTTAATTATCCTTAATAACTACGTGCTATCAGCACACAATAAGGTAACATGTAGGATTTACACTCTAGTACATCATAAATAAGTAATGAAATAGACATAAATCTTTATTAAATTCCTGCCTACACCTTGGTTTACTCTTTGTAAGCCATAGTCATCTAATGTGTGTAATTACGGTGACGAATGCGTAGTTGAGACCACGCCTGACATCGCATGGCCTGAGCTCCACAAGCTACGAACTCTAGGTTCGCGCATGCTTCAGGTCGCTACAAAAGTGTCAACTGTCCTAGTCATTTCCACACAAGGAAATTACCTTCAACTGCACGGCTATGTCAACAGTTCCAAAATGCAACAGAACAAAGTTAGATAGAAAGAATTCATTAGTTAGCTTTTGTTTTACCAAAGTTATGCGTTTTATTATTAAGATGTCGGTTTAGGTTTATCGTTGGTTTATGGCGAATAATACTGACAATAGCTCGGGCACGGAGTGTCTACACTGAGATCATTCTCCACCAAAAAGCCTCGACTCAACAGTCGGAATAAGATCAACGAGCAATAACAACTCGGACACACAATAACACGGGTTACCAGCGGCGCAAAGCTCGAATTCAATAACTCTGGGATAGGCCTGTCCACAACAGTTACCTTCCAATAACATCTAGTCAACGGGAACCCTCCCGGACAAGGTAATCACAAGTACCTTCATACAATAAATTCCTGCATTTAACAGGGTCGCCTGCAACTCACTATAGAAAACCTGACCTAATTGTACACGTCAAGACGGTACACGCAAGAAGTGCGCTCAACTAACAAAAAGCAATTTATAAAACATGTGATCTGAGACAGGGTTGAAAACTGGGTTACATAAGCTAAGTTGCAATGAAAGAAAGAGCGAATACAACAAGCATTCTGTCTCTTGTCAAAGTCGTTCTGTCTCACAAACAAATGAAGCGTGCTCTCAAGGGCACTGGATTACAAAACCAGTTTATGTCACCAGCAGGCTACCACATTCCTGCGTTCGGTCGACACAAAACACACATTATTCAAGGCCGGCGATTTAATCAAAATAAAACTATACATCTGGCCTGTTCATAAAAAAACTTTACCATAGGTTATGAACCTCTAAAGAATCCGTGTATAAAAAACACGCAATAAATCTGAACAGAATAATATAATTCCGTCTTTCTACCAAAGACGTCTAAATGATAGTAATCTTACAATTACTGGAGCTCTTTGCTCTCGAAATACAATTCAGTAGTTGCTAGTACAACATCAAATAAAAACGTGTCTTACATGACACAAGCAAAATGATAATTGTGGCGCAGATTCCATACAAGGATCTGCTTAATGATACGTTGGGAACCGAGTTCGATGCTAGGCAAGGAAACATTCCTTCTAATTGTTAGGTTCAAACTTGACCAAGAATAGCTTCTGAGCTTATTCAAAATGAAAATATAATGCAGTCGATTGCCTAACTGATACGACTGTTCTAACGAAAGTCAGGGGAGTATCAAAACTGGCTGCAAAGAATGCAGTTAAAGAAATAACCATGACATCTGATTTGTCATAACTAAAGTCAGCAAAGACTTGAAAAATCACCCCAAACAGGGTTGTACAAAATAGCCTCGAATGACTACGGTCACATCTAGCAAAAGATAGGCATTGACGTTCTACGACGTTCATCAAGCTGCACCAGGGTTAACCAAAATGTTAGGCCCAAGGGTGTCTCACTATACTGAAATAAATGACATTAAATTAAACTAGATACAATCCCTACCTATAAAAATGGCTGACACAGAGTGTGGTTGATTCACAAACTACATTAAATCTAATGTACCACCAGAACTAGAAAAAGAGAAGGGTTGTCTAAAAACTCACGACATGGAGAAGCTATCACTCAGCCCTCTATTCAATAACCAGGGTTGTACAAATTCCTCTCTGGATCTCTGGAACGGTATTATCCTCATCAGGATTCCCATCTGGACTCCTCCAAAGACCAGGGTTCGATTTGTCCCTGTCGACAACTCCGTGAATATGCTGGATATGCCTGGAAATGGCATCTTGGATTCCTTCCTTCTCGTCCTCGGTTCTGCAAGCTCCATCATCATGCTAGTTCTCGTAGAAACATCACCCTCATAACAGGATGGTATTAGCCCATGATGACTGATTCAAGCATGGTGTGGAATAGTCTGGTCACGTTGACGGTGAAATAAATTATGAAATTCATTCTTTCACTTTCCAAAAATATAATGTTCGTCGTAAGTGTTGTAGGCTTTGATAGTAATTGATAACACAGCCTTAATTTCGTGGATGTGAACAGATACACGAGCTAGCACTGCTCTATGATTCTGCACGTGCTAAATGACGCTACTTTTCTATCATGCAGCATCGGTAAAATGTACGTCGTTTTGGAAATAAAAACTTCACTCTGGCAATCCAAATATGTTACACTATCGTAATCACACTTAATTGAAGTAATTGCAACACATTTACCTGTATATTTTCCACAAGGCATTTGGCCCTCCACAAACACGTGGGTACTAAAATGTGGTGTTCCGGTAAAATTATATAATTCACTAATACTTGCCAATAATTATCTTCAATATGTTTCTGTGGCTCACTGTGCATAAATAACAGTATTTCACAATATGCCAGTGCACGATGTCACCTGATAACCAATTAAACGCTAACAAGCGGATATTCTTCTATGTCTTACAGGACAAACACAATTACACGCCTCTACTGGGCGGATTCTCCAGACGTAGTGCAAGTAACTCACTATAATTCTTACTTATAACTTGTATCGTTGTTTATTCGTGCTCGATGGCAACTAATTGTAATTTCCTCGCTAAACAGTGGATATTTCCTACATCGTACAAGACGGATATGATTCCACGCCTACACAGGGCGGATTCTCCAGACGTAGTGCAAGGCACTGGGTGTCTCAAGGAAGTAGGGCGTCAAACCGAAGTCGTTGAGCGACTACTTACGTTCCTATTTGCGTATCTGCAAGGGTATTACCTTACCTTAAGCTAAAATAACATTCTCAAAAATGTTTTAATAATGCAGCATGACGAAATGGAATATTCTGAGTCTTGAGAAAGAATAAAATTAATTAATAAGACCTCAGATAAATAATTAGCAGTTTTCACCAAAGTCAAAAGTGCGATTCAACGCTACTTCAAAGAGTATCGCGTGAGCTCTCAGCTCCACGTGGCTTCCTGGGTGTGTTCAAAGGTACAACATCCCATCATAAATGTTCTGTCATAAAAAATATCACATGAACCATAGCTCAGCGGGTTCATTATATTTATTATGGCCGCTACTGTTACTCAGGGTATTTTCTGATTTATCCTGAAAAATAAAATAAAATAGGGAATTGTCAGGAAAATCTGTTAGTTGGTTTTGGTAGACATCCTGTATAAGAGAATTCTTTGAAATAAGGTTGAAAAATTCAACCATGAACACCATTGACCATATACTTGCGATATGTTACATGATAGAACGATTTCTTCAAGGAGTGACTCAGTTTTTGCTGGACACATTAGCATTTGTAGACAGACAGGACCAGACAGCATCCCATGCGCTGCGTCTCCTCGCCCAGACAGATCAATACCGACATAGCACCGGCGGATAACCTACCCCACTGACATTTTCATCCGCCTTGTTGAGTAGTTCTCACCGCGCAGGCCCGGGTTCGATTCATGGCTCTTCCATGAAAGTGAATTGCTCGTTGTTGAAAGGCACTAAGTCCACATTTTTTTTACCGCGATTTTGCGTCTTAGAAAGCAAGATGCATGTTTTGGTGTTGAATGGAACCATAACCTGGCAGCGCTTGTGCTATTACCACAGCCGTAAAATTAGTTATTTTGTGTTGAAAGGAACTTAGTCCAGCAGTTAGTGCGTTTCAACACGAAGAAAATCTCAGTTATTTCATTCATATTTTTTTTAGTCGATTTAACCTCTAGGTTGGTAGTTCCCACGGACTCAGCGAGGGAACTCACCACTACCGCCTCTACGGGCAGTGTCCTAGAGCTTGGAATATCTGGTCGGGGTGGATACGACTGGGGAGGTGTGATCAGCACTTCGCCCAGGCGGCCTCACCTGCAAAGCGAACAGGGGCCTCATGAGGGATGGGATGGGAAGGGAGGGGAAGATTGGGATGTATGGGCTATGAAGAGGGAAGGAGGCGGCCGTGGCCTTACAGTAGGTACTGTACCCGTATCCATGGTCTTACCTGTTGAAATCCTCTGGAAAAACTGGATCGCAGAATCTGGAAGTACCCGGCTGAAATAACCCCCCCAAAATTCTACCAACTAGGATCAACCAGGGATAAGGACATCTCAGTATAAAAGAATGCGATAAGAAAATGCCAGTGGTGAAAGAACAAAAATAAAAAGTAGCTCTAAATGAACTCGAAAACTCTTAAAATTATCTCGGGCGTTGGACTAAGCATTGACAAAAACTGCCCACTGGTTCTCCTAGCACATTCTGTTTCTAATATAAATCACCGAATCATTGTAGAATTAAAACTAAATAAGCAGTTTATTAACTAAAAAATACGGATTGTGGACCTACATCCACTCAACAAAATGGTAAATTCTTTTTCATAGTGGCATATTATAAAATGAATATGCAAGTAGCCTACAACTGGCTAGAATATACCGCAAAAGTTGCCGTATTAAATACTGTTCAAATTGTGAACGATGTAAGCATAGTTAAAAATATTACAAATTATTTTACAGAAATACCCTCAATATTATGTCATTAATTAATTTTTTACAGAAATATACATTTAAATTAATTTACTGAATTTCGCCATGATTTCTATCATTCCAAAGACTAATATTTAAATATTTCTCATTGTCAAAATATGTCTAATTCGACAAACAATTAAGGTAATCGAATGTGTGGTCTATCCTATTAATATTTCATTTATCTTGAATTAATATTCCAATTTTTATTGCAATAATTTTATCAATTATTCTTACGTTTTTCTGATCAGTTTCACACTAGATAAATGCGTTATGAAATCCAAGTGAATTGTTTTATACATTAATGAGATTTTTAATGGTGGGTTTATTCAGTTACTAGACTTCTAGTTTCAATGTTCGTGACTATCTCACGTTTAAATACACTTCCATATAACACATTTCGACGATAGCTCATTAGCTTGCACAATACTCAACATTCGTAATAAATACGATAATATCTCTTCACATGAGATTCCAAAAATATACCATAAATAATTTCAGACCATCCATTGATGTCGAAATATTCTTCAAAAAGCTCCATTATAACACAACTGTTATACTGTATTATCAAAAATTGCAAAGTAGCTCTCAATAGCTGTTAATAGTATTCCACACCTTTTCAAAAATTCGTAAATGTGCCTTACAAACACCCAAGTATATCATGGTTCATAATTTATACAAGCATCGAAGTGTTAATTTACTTCCTCAAAAACTGTATTAAATAATTATATTTATGATTATCCCAAAATGTCATTCTGATATATGACGGGATATAATTTTATACAAAATTGTGCTTCATTCTCAATTATACTTCGTTTCGTCTTTATTTCAATGTTCACAAATATATATCACAAGCTATTATAAATTATTACTGTTAAAGAATTAATTCAGATTCGCATAAACAAATTCAGAAATGGGTCCTCCCCTTAAGAAATACGTATGAATCTACACTATGGAAAAGTGCCTAGTATGAGTAGAATACAACTAATCCATTAGAATCACACGTTATCAAAACAGGAGTATTCCAAAAAGAATAATGAAAATCGAAATCTGAACGTACTATAACTCAATAAAAATATCTAAATTCACAACGTGATTCAAAAGGTTTGGCTAAAATTGCCTAATTCAAAAACTACTATTTTCCACTTTAAAATATCAAGCTAGATTCAAATGTCAATTACTAGCTCGACGAAAAATATTCAGTCATTCTAAATGATATGCTGTATGAACTGTCGAAAATATTCTGTTTCCTTATTCAATGTCAAACAGAAATAATGCAGAAAAATGTTCATGTATTCGTGGTTGGACATCGTCTTCCTAATTCCTATGCTTATATAAAGATATCGTAGTCTTGTTCCTAAATCTTCTTAAAAGTTCTTCTTCTCATCTAATTATAATGCTCAGAATTATTACCAAAATTAGAAAAAGTAATGTTTGAAAAATAACACTACGTTTAAAATTAACTACTGAAATAACAATGTAGGTGCATCTTTAAATAGGATCAAAACCTAAAATAGACCATCGAACAGAAATAATAAAAGTATCAGATCTAGTTCTCAAATCTAATTTCTAACTACTTAATAAAAATTGGTGAAAAGGACATTCTATAGATATGACATGATTCATACCGTCTACGTATAAAAAGATTTCCGGCTACCTTAGTCGTCTTGATGAACGTGTAATGTATGTTGGAACATACATCTCTTGTAGAGATCGAATCCTGATCCATAGCGTTGAGTAGTTGAAGTATTGGTTAGGACTGTCGGTAATCGAACCCAACACCTCTCCGCTCAATACTGCTATCCGGAACACAATGTTCATCATATGGAAACTGACTAAGTCCATTTGTAGAAACGAGAAAGATGCCACTTCTATTCTCTCTAGAAAATCCATATCTCAGTGTCATTATAGATTGGCTTCAGCCTTCTGCTAGTAAGATCCATTATTAAGTGAGAATCATTTCTGTTTGTTCAATTCTGCTAGTGTGTTACATTTCAATTCATTGCCTGGCCATTCATAGCTTTCCGTGGAGTAGACTGATATATAATTCCTTCCATCATGACGTTAATATCCATGTAGAATTGTCTAATGATCACTGGATAAATCAGAAGTCCTTTTGTAATGGCAATAGTGTTGTAGAAAAAACTATGCGAAACGTGAAGTTCACTGTATCCACTGTCATGTTGCACCAAGTTATACACTGGGTTACCGCTCGCCCCAAGTGTACCTCGCGTTTCTTGCCTGATAGCAAAACGAACCGTACCGTACCGTACTCACACACAACGCACTAGGTAAAGTTTGTACATTGGATAGTTGCTTTGGCAAAGCCAACTAACGCGACTGTAAGTCAGAATACAAGTGTGTCTCTCTCCGTGCCTGGCGATTCACAGCTGGACGAGATCCTACCCAGAATACCACTGCCCAATCGACGCAAGAATCGATAATGACATGGCTCAGTTGCGATAAACATCTGGTGTAATAATAAGAGTATTAATAATTCCTTAAATGTCTTCATATCATTTTCTCTTATGTTACTATGTAGTTTCAAATCGTCGATCCCCTCAGTAATCTCAGTAATAGATTGTAACTGCATGTATGAATGCCATGCTTTCAAAGCAGCCATCTTGTGAAGTAAGGTAGCGTCATTGCTCCCGCCCTCTTCAATATCTATCTCTCTGATATCCCCAAAGCTGACGCTACCAGTCTCCACTTATACGCAGATGATACTGCCATCTCTTCCACCTCCTCGAGAGGACATAGAGCTGCAGGCAACCTCCAAGTCGCTTTAGACACCTTAGAACCCTGGCTAAGGGATTGGAGAGTCTTAATTAGTGTCAGTAAATGTGCTGTCACACTGTTTACCAAAAGGCGCAAATATACTGAAGTCCAGGACCTTCACTTCTTCGGCGATGTAATCAGATGGCAGCCAGCTACAAAGTATCTGGGAATTACGCTTGATCGAGGCCTTACTTTCGCACAGGAGGTCACTCAGCGCGCAAATCAAGCGAAAGCGATTCAAGCGAAACTCTGGCCTCTTATGAAGTCCCATAGTGCACTAGATGACAGGAGCAGACTTCTCACATACAGCACAATAGTGCGTCCTGTTATGGAATATGCCAGCTCTGTGTGGGGCTTTGCTGCCCCCTCTACTATCAATAAACTCCAGGTCGTTCAGAACAAAGCGCTGCGCACGATATCGGGCGCTCCCTGGTACGTGCACAACGCTTAATTACATACAGACTACAATCTCCCGACCATCAGACGGAGAATTCATAGATAGGCAGTAAAACTACACAGAACAGCTACACAAAGTACAAACCCTCTCATCAACAGATTGGGTGATTACCAAGCCATCGCGAGCCGTCACAAGCGCCCCCGCATTATTATAGAATGATTTTCCTCTTCATATCAAACTTGCTACTATAGCACATCTTTTCTTCTCTTAAGAACTATCTATTTTCAATTTCATATCTAATTTCTGACTCTCTCAGAACTTTACTCTTTTCTATCTTCTGTATTTCCTGAACTAGGTCACATTCTGGCCATCTAAGACTTCATTGTAATCACCCAATCACCCTAACACATTTGCAGCTGGTCGAAAATTACTGGATAAAGCTCTCAAGGCCCTCGGGCTGATAGGCTACAATAGTCTGCATCGAAGCCGGCGGAATGCATGGGTCAGATCAGATCAGATCTTGTGAAGTAACTGTACTCTGCAGATCATTGGTCTGGGATGCGTTGCAGCGTTGCCTATCATTTCCCTAACCGAGTGACAGCTCTTGTCTGCAAGACGGGATGTTGGCATAAAAATACCCAATAGGTTTCTCAAACATGTCAATATTCAAAGGCTATAGAAAATACTGGGACAGTACTGCCACCGAAAATTAAATTATTCTGGGACAAAATGAGAGTATTTTCCGTCCCCATGATAAAATTTAACCAGAAAATATAGATTCTGGAAGTGTGACACAGGAGGGTAGTGTTACAAGTTCGAGGCCGTGGGAGAGCCCGATCACGTGACATATTGCACAATAGACGCTTCTAGAAGGCTAAAATTGTCACAGCAACAGTGAGTTTGGAAATTAACTAGTCCCCCGTTCGGATCTCCGGGTGGGGACTACTCGAGAGGGGGTTAACATCACAGAAGTGACAAAGAGGAAATCTGACATTCTACGGATCGGATCGTGGAATGTTAGAAGTCTGCTAGGAAGTGGAAGGTTAGAAAACTTGGAAAGGGAAATGGATAGGTTGAGGTTGGATTTGGTTGGGATTAGTGAAATGCGCTGGCAGGAAGAACAGGACTTTTGGTCTGGAGACTATAGGGTCATTAGCACTAAATCAAACAATGGCCAAGCAGGGGTTGGCCTCATATTGAGTAGGAAACTTGGACAGCGGGTGGAATATTATGAACAATATAGTGAACGGATTATTGTAGCAAAAATCAATACTAAACCTACCTGCACCACGGTGGTACAAGTCTATATGCCTACCAGTCAAGCTGATGATGAGGATGTTGAAAAGGTCTACGAAGAAATAGACGAAATTCTGAGGTATATCAAGGGTGATGAAAATGTTATAGTAATGGGAGATTGGAATGCTGTGGTAGGAAAAGGGAGAGAAGGGAAGATAGTAGGAGATTTTGGATTAGGTGAAAGGAATGATCGAGGAAGCAGGCTGGTAGAATTCTGCACCGAGCATGAGTTGGTCATAGCTAACACCTTATTCAATAACCACAATAGAAGAATATACACATGGATGAGACCAGGAGATACAGGGCGTTACCAAATCGACTTCATTATGGTCAAGCAGAGGTTTCGAAACCAGATTTTGGATTGTAAAGCATATCCTGGTGCTGACATAAACTCTGACCACAATCTGGTTGTAATGAAATGCAGATTAAAGTTGAAGAAACTGAAGAAAAGTCAAAAGCCAAAAAGGTGGGCAATAGACAGACTGAAAGAGAAGGATGTAAACGAAAGATTCAAGAAGAGTATAAAGGAAGGACTAATGAAAAACCCTAAACAAACTTCAATTGCAGACGAATGGGCACTTTTGAAGAATGAAATAACAAAATCCGCAGAAGAAAACATTGGTAGGAAAGAAAGAATAGGTAGAAAACCGTGGGTCACTCAGGATATACTAGAATTGATGGATGAAAGGCGGAAACACAAGAATGTAAGAGATGAGAAGGGGAAAGCAGAATACAGACGTCTGAGAAATGAGGTTAACAAGAAGTGCAAGGAAGCGAAAGAAGAATGGTTGAAAGAGAAATGTGCAGGTATAGAAAATTGTCTGATATTAGGAAAAGTAGACACAGCTTATCGAAGGATTAAGAATACTTTTGGGGAAAAGAAGACCAAGTGCTGTAATATTAAGGACACAAATGGAAAGCCTGTAACAGAGAGGGAAGAAAAGGTTGAGAGATGGAAAGCTTACATAGAGGTTTTGTATAAGGGAAAGGAGATTGAGAATCATGTAATGGAAAGGGAGGAGGAAATTGATGAGGATGCGAAAGGAGATTTAATATTGAGATCAGAATTTGATAGAGCTTTGGAAGACTTAAGCAGGAACAAAGCACCAGGCATAGATGATATACCGATTGAGTTGCTACGCTGCATAGGAGATGAAGTTCTGATCAGGTTATTTCACTTGGTGTGTAGGATTTATGAGACAGGTGAGGTACCCCCTGATTTCAAGAAGAATGTAATCATCCCTATACCAAAGAAAGTGGGAGCTGACAGATGTGAAGATTACCCTACAATCAGCTTGATTACTCATGCTTCAAAGATCCTGTCTAGGATAATTTACAAGAGGATTGAAAGCCAGATAGAAACGGAGTTGGGTGAAGACCAGTTTGGTTTCAAGGGAAGCTGTACTAAGTCTTAGGCTGATTTTGGAAGGTAGAATAAGGAAAGATAAGAGAACGTTCATGGCTTTTGTAGACTTAGAAAAGGCTTATGATAACGTTGATTGGACTAAATTGTTTGACATTTTGAAATCGATTGGAATAAAGTACAGGGATAGGAGGGTGATATACAATCTATACAGAAACCAGACAGCAGTCATTCGAGTTGAAGGACATGAGAGAGAAGCTGGTATTCAGAAAGGTGTAAGGCAAGGCTGCAACTTATCACCCATACTTTTCAATCTTTACATTGAACAAGCAATGAAGGAAATTAGAGAAAAATTTAAAGTGGGAGTGAAGATTCAAGGAGAAATAATTTCAACTCTGAGATTTGCTGATGACATAGTCATCTTGGCCGACAAGCCTGAGGATTTGAATGAGTTTTTGAATGGTATGGACTCCGTCTTACGGAAAGAATTCATGATGAAAATTAATAAATGTAAAACAAAAATACTGGAATGCAGCCGAAATAAATTAGAAACCTCTATGGAGATCAAATTGACAGGTGAAAAGCTGAAGGAAGTAGGAGACTTCTGTTACTTAGGAAGCAGAATAACCAGTGATGGACGAAGCAAAGAGGATATAAAAAGTAGGTTGGCTCAGGCAAAGAAAGCATTTCTACAAAAAAGGAATCTGCTGACATCGAATATAGATTTAGGTATTAGGAAGTCATTTTTGAAAGCCTTTGTCTGGAGCGTGGCGCTCTATGGAAGTGAAACTTGGACTATTGGTGCAGCAGAAAAGAGGAGAATTGAAGCATTTGAAATGTGGTGTTACAGGAGAATGATGAAGATCAGATGGGTAGATAGGGTTACAAACAAAGAGGTATTAAGACGAATGGGAGAGGAGAGATGTTTCTGGCGACTGCTAATGAAGAGAAGTGATAGGTTGGTAGGACACATACTAAGACACCCAGGAATAGCAATCTTAGTTATGGAAGGAAGGGTCGAGGACAAGAACTGTAGGGGTAGACCAAGGTTAGAATATGTTAAACAGATTGCCTCGGATGTAGGGTGTGGTAGCTATGTAGAGATGAAACGATTAGCTCAGGACAGGGAGGCATGAAGAGCTGCATCAAACCAGTCAAAAGACTGAAGACTCAAACAACAACAACATTGGATCCCAGCCCAGAGCCAATGAGAAGAGGTCTTATTGAAGACGGGATCAACTTCAACTACACAATTTGGTGAAATTATGCATTTAGGCCCTTAGAAGAAGATTTTTGTATTTGGTAATGAAGAGAATATTAAAAGAAATTATGTCTGATACTTTAGAAACCGCAGATCGGTTAATCTACGCAGTAATAAGCATTAGTAATCTACGCGCTAAAATTGTGGTGGGAGATTGATATGGCCGCCAAAATTTCGACTTGGAGGGGGAGATCCAAGGATCGAGTTTCTTATTCCAGCAGTCTTTTAAGAGTGAGGAAGTGTTTTTACTGGGTTAACGGAGATCCCAAGGCTTTGTCCGAGTGCGACGACTGTCGACTTGTGGAGACGCTAGGTTAATAGGTAGAACGTTGGAGATTACCGCACTTCCATTTTAAGTGAAGTTGTGAGGAACATTGAAAATACTGTAGTATATCTCGTATATAATTGAGATTTGAGTTCAACTAAGTTAATATATATGAAGAACAGGTCGAATACTACATTCTGTTAAAAGTCGAGCGTTCTAAGATTTACCGTTTTGACAATATAAGCCTGTTAAGACAGATTTTCAAATGTGTTGGAAATAAAGCTGAATATCATTTTAGATTGCAACGTGATGTTGGCGAACGCAGTTCAAGTGAACAGTAGTGAAGAACTTTTAACATTGGCGCAACACATAAACATTATCATAATGACTATATTATTCTTCAAGTGGTTTCATTCAACATAATTAACATTGTTAATATGATGAACTAAATAGTCATGCGCCATAGACATATTCGATAACAGAAGTTAAGCTACAACGATGGAACTTCGTTAGACGACGTATTCTTGAATACAGACGTAGTGTACGTTCCATCTTGTACATTTTCGTCAGTCTACGAACACTAATGTAACATCAATTAGCAATAGAAACATTTCATTCACCATCTATATGAATATTTCTATAAATTATATTCCAATGATGAGGCTGATACATATTTGCGACGGAGAATGGATTTTACAGAAGAGATTTGTCAATATGCTAGGGGGTAGCCCAGCAACAAAAGAATAATTTGCCAGAAGGATGTCATTCGAGCCCAGGCGAATGTTGATGAATCCCGGAGAGGGAATGTGTTTCCTATCTCTGAGGTCGCAGATCCGAGGTTCGAATGCAGATCCATCTCAGTATCTTGAACTGAGGAAACATCTGAAGTATTGTGTGAATACTTACCTAGATCTTCAAGTTTTCGTCCAAATAAGGTAGCTGTGTCTCTTATTTTTAGTATAGAGCTTGATTAGTGACATCCTGAGCCAACGAACTTACTCCATATTTTCACATTTCATGTATTTCAGTGTTCCCATGTATTTTACACTTCAGATGTGTGCTAAGATTTTTATGCTTCAAGATTATTTAGGAGATGATTGCTTTTCATCTATTTTTCAATTTTATTCTACGGATCAGTTGTGGAACTGACATTAAAAATTTTGTTTGAGGAATCAAATTGCCTCATAGAAGATTAGTCGTTTCGACTCTCGAATTTTAATAATTTGATTTAAACTAAGTATTCTGACATTGTGTCATAGCTTCAAATTAAATTCTTTTTAAATTTAATTTGAGCACGTTAATGTAACAACATCAAACTTCAAGAACAGAAGAAACATCGAATGATATTGTTATATCATTATTGTACATAAACTGTCGACGATCTAGGAAATACTAGTCGTTTGATAAGACCGAAGTCTTAATCCCAATAAACATTCTTTGTGTAGAGTGGAAAAATATTACGACGTTGACAAACCTTTTTATTATTTGTAAAGCTGAGAGCTTTGTTCATTTAATATGTTAGAGAAAATACCTTTTGATAGAAGATTATTCAAATCTTTGTCTAGGAATTCAAAGCTAGTTTATCCCGGTCAAGATTGAATTCTATTTGACACTATAAATAACATGTGTGTTATTTTTTACACTATTTGTGTAACATCACGTCATTATGTAGACCTGATATTACAACGATAAACAATTTAAAGCTTGATAAGTGAGATGAGAGAGGAGTATTATTTTTATTACATGTATTTGCGACAGACGAGTTAACAGTTAATTATATTTTTGTGTAGTAAACGTTAGGAGGTCAATCACGATATATTAATATCGTTCATTACGATTGGAAGTTTCGTTTGAAGAACTTAAGTATGTATAATTGTAGATCAGTAGTCATGTGAAACGATACTGAGGGTCATGCCATTATTTGAGAGAAGTTCATACAGAAGAAATGTTAATAACAATTAATCCTTTTTGGTTATTGTTTAACATAGTGGATGATAATTATTTATGCCATATATACTGTTATATGAGGATTTGTAGAGCTATGGAGCGCTCATGTGAAGGAAGTTCCGCATTTTAAGGGAAGTCAATGAAATTATTGTTCTTTGATAAGAAAGGCATGGATCATGATACGAGTCATTGTATACAAGTAGTCCAGTTCATGTGAAGTAACGTTTTAGCTGTGTTGACAGAAGGGTTTTAGCAGAAATACAACTAGAGAACGATTGTCTACTCATGTCAATGATACAATTATTATATTTCATTAAACCCGAAGTTATGTAATTACGTACAGTTAACCTTAGTCAGTCGAATGTATTAGACCGACAATGTAAGGAAACCTACATAAGACGATGTGTGAGCAGTATATCAAAACTACGGAGTGTTAGAGAATGATTATGTGGAAAAACAGAGTAAATAATTAATTGAGAGTTGTATTGTAACCGAGAATCCAGAATCTCGAAAGTAACGTGTTAGCAACACTAAATAGTGCCTATTATTATGAAGAAATTACATGTAAATATTTTGGAAATGATTTAATTAGTTAAATAATTTTTGATAGGATTTATTAATCGAATGTTTAGGAATAGCGTGTGTTTTGTGAGCGGATGTCTTCGTATGAATGATTGCCCACTGTTAAGAGTAATTGTTGAACCGGATTGGTCTAGAACAATTTCGGGGTGCGAATGAAAGATTGTTTAAAGATTTCAGTATGATTGTTAAAGGAACATAGAAGTTATGAGCATTTTTGTAAGATATGAATGTTAATTTTACGTGTATTTTAAACGCACACAAAACAGTCTCAATGTAGGCTAGCCAGAATGATTCACCGTTATAAGCGAAGAGCTTGGTGTGACATAATGTGAACAGTTGGCGACTCACAGCCTTGTATAAATTGTAAAAAGTTCTGAATGCAGCGTGGTGCTAGCGTTAATTGATAAAGCGAGCCGATTGCACGTGCGTTTCCAGACCCGTGCTAGTGCATGTAACCAGTTGTCAGGAATGCCATGAATGTAAGAGCATTCCTTAAACGTTCTTCTTTTTTTTACGTAGTGTAGGCCTAAACAAGCCAAGGCTTTTATGCTCATTTTTCTTTTCACAGCATTGTAGTGAGATGTGTAGTTGAAAGGAAGTGTGAATGATTGTGTGGTATTATATTTCTTTTGTTATTAGATTAGTTTATTGTTATTTTGTTTATTTAGGTTAGTTTACCATTGTTAATAAATTTATTCATTTCGTTATCTGTCGTTGTTCACGTGTGATTCATTTTAAATATAAGGATTAGAGTATTGTGGATGTATTGTAGGCGAAGCTGAGTTTCCAGTCCCCGAGAACGTAAGTAGAGGTATGTGTGCCCCGTGTAGTTTGTTGTTGATCCACATTATTCTTGTAACTGCTGTGTGTAAATCCCTAAATGCCATGTTGGAGCGATTTCTAATGTAGTAATTGGCCGGTGCTGTTAGAAATAGGCGATCCAGCTGGGGCAATGGATATTACAACAGGCTACTTTCCAGAATTTCGGGTACAGTACTGCACCCGTATCCACGTGGTCTTACCTGGTGAAATCCGAAGAAAATGCAGAAACATAGAATCTGGAAGCCCCGGCTGAAATAACCCCTGGTGGTCACCAAGGATCGACCATGGATAGGAATACCACAAAAATTAAAAGAATGTGATAAGAAGATGCCAGTGGTCGATGAAATAAAAAAGAAAAATAGCCCAAAGTGAGCTAACAAGACTCTTAAAAATAATTAAATTAATCTAATCTTGGGCGTGTTACAAAGCATCCTAGCTAATGACCCACTGGTCCTCGTAGCACATCCTAGTTCGAATAGAAATCAATAAGTCATTCGTAAGAATTTTTAAAATTTAACAACAGTTTATTAACTAAAACCGCAGTGTCGTGAAGTAGAAACTCCACTGAACAAAAGTATATAATATTATGCCTCTGCCGAAGCATGAAAAATGTGTTTAAGTGACAACCGCCTTAACTAGGCCACACAAACTGCATAACGTCGCATCATTATCAACGAAGTTCAGATAAAAAAAATTACACACAAAAATATTATAATATGATCGTAAACCCTTTTTAACACAAATATAAAATACCCTATTCAATCGTAGCAATTTATATATACATAATTTACATAATTACACTTTAATTCTGGGAGTTAGTTGCGCCTAGTATTATTCATCTCTGTTACTTTCATGTATTCGTATACATTTATGTGATTTCAATTTCAAGTCTGTTCCGTCCTAAACGACAAACAATTAAGCTAATCGGACGTCATGTTATTAATTATGATGATTATGTTTCATTTCACTTTCTCACAGATATTAGATTTTCTATCACTCAATATTTTAGTTATTAATATCTCAAATTTATACAAGTGTTAATATTACAGTCTTAAACTATGCTCTAAAAACAATTGTTGCTAATTTTTTAAACAAATTATTCACGATGTTGTTTCAATACTTGGTTTCTTAAATGTTCGATTCAAAATTGTACATTAGCTTTCCACTAGCTAAAATCGTGACTCAATTTCACGTTCAAAATAATACACCGTAGTGCACTCAGCAATAGCTCCATAGCTAATTCAGTGCTGGAAAAACTGATATTGACTATCCACAGATGTCTAATATCTCCAAAATTGCAATTCAAATACGCAGACAAAATTCCATTATTACCATATTATCGCTCAACAGCTCTTAATAATTTCCAAACATTTCAAATATTACACAAGTTTTTATACAATCATAGATAAATATGTTGCTTCAAATTAGCCAAAAGTTAAAGTGTCGAGAATAATCTTTATCAGAACAGTGATAAAATATTGTATTCACAAGTCTAAGTAACTGCGTGAGAATTCGAAAAATCGGTCATCTCTATTATGACTTACATATGTTTTAAACATTTATTTCCTTTCATTGCATATCATTACTAATTACACTTTCACAAACAAAGTATTTCTTTCAATATTTCTCGACCGACCACTGTGAAAAGAACGATTCAGTTTTCGCCTAATTGAAAATAATTCAACTGGAGATCCTCCTCTAAGGAAACACGTCAAAACCTACATCATGGAGAAGAGCCTATCTTGAGAAGGTACAAGTTAACCATTAGATTTGAACGCTTAACCAAGTTGGAGTTTCTCATAAGAATCAACAAAAAATTAAAAACTGAACGAGCTCACAAAGGGTGTCGAAATAAAATAAAAAAATAAAAAAATCTTGATTACCAGAAATAAATTCGCACAATCGCAAATGATCATACTAGAAATCACTATGTTCCATCTCTATGCTCAATTTGACAAAAATATAGACCTGCATGTCTATCAAATAAACTTGCATGAGCTTTCAAAAATATTCGATATCAAATTCAAAAAGTCCAGAGAATTTGTTCAAATCGAATTCACGTATACGTTGGATATTGGACATCTGCTTGAGTTAGAATTATCCTTATATAATTTTACCGTAGTCTTCTTCCTAAAGTTTTCTCATGTTGTCTTCCCAACAAACTATATTCTTCTATTTATTCTCAAATTATATCTTAATAAAGGCAACGTAATGTTCAAAATAACACTACAATAACTACAAAATTGAACTACAAAGTGAAATACATACTCGGACAGAAATGATTAAAGAATCACTCTAGCCCTCGGCTGTATTTCTTAACTACTTTAATCAAAATTGGTTAAAAGGAGCACTCAAAAGCATGACAAATTCATACTGTCTACTAAAAGAAAACTGCCAGCTACCTTGTTGAAGTTCTAGTTGAATGGACTGAGAATGCTAGAACACATACTCCTGTCAAGGATCGAACCCTCATCTGCTCAGCTGCACCGGTCACGAAACGACTGGACATCAAGAAGACACGATTACTGGTCGCGAACGAGATCAAGCTAACAGATGTTCGTTTAACAAAGTTCATTGTTCTATCACTTGCTAAAAAGCACGATAACGTTGATGTAGTAAGCCAAAATAGTTTCATTATGTAGCAGTACGAATTGTCATTCCAAATATCACAATCTCTTCAATCTTCTCTTATAAAGCCTTGTGCTGTAATTGCTCATATTGGGATCAAGTAATCATCCTGAGTATTCAATGCTGCTATGTGTCACATTCCTTGTCTGTATTTAGCCCATGTTCTGCATCTTCATAACGCAGCAATATCTCTCTCTTCTCATATCATTTATCACAATCATGGCTAATGCTGTTTGTACTGTACTGCAATGTAGAACAAGTTGTTATGCTATTGGCTTGAGAAGAATTTATCATGCGTGAATGAAAGTTCACTGTGTTCAAATTGAAGGTTAACACTGTCTGAAACTATAATAAGATCAGACGAAAATCCTATCACGTTTTGTACTGTAACACGTATACGTCAGTTCAACTCCACGTTACCGAACAAACACGATTTCATGGCAACGCACGCACTTGTGCTTAGACCAGACAGCTGTGACCCTCCTGGCTGAAAATTGTATTCTCTAATCCACTCTTCATCTGCTCCCATAAATCATACTGTCTCCAGTTGATCCTCAATGCACCTCGTTCTCTGAACGATAGTGACAATCGATATATACACATTGCCGAGTTCGATAATCACCTGTTATAGTACTGTATGCATTTATACTCATATAAACGTTCTCAGTTATTTTCCTTTGTCCATAGGATGCCTTTCCCAATCTTTGTTTCATACTGCAAAGTGTATATTACTTTACCACAGTGTGCAATATAACCACAGTGGTGCTGTCTCCATCTTAATTCAATACAGGTATTACAGATGTCTGGCATGTGGTCATCACTTTGTATGGCGAGCTGCTGGCTGCTCCTAACCTCGCCATAGTCTCACCACGCACCTGCATTTGAAAGAATGTCGCAGTACTGCCATCAGTTTTATTGCCAACTTAACCTATTTCCAACTAAATGCAAAGTACGGTTTCATCTCTCTCCCAACTCAACAAAAAGTGTGACAATACTTTTATTTCATCTTTCTAGATATTCTCAATATGAACAGTATTTTGTCATTGCTCTACCTTTCTATGGTATTTCCTAAGATTTTTCCACAAATCCTTCCTTTTCCTAATACAACAGATCTTCATCTGTTACCTCGTAGACGTCATGAATTATAATGTTGAACGGAGATGAATAATCATTTACTTCCTCTTGGAATCTAAAATTGGCGTTTTTTCTTCATCGGGACGCCTCTCTTGCCTCTCAGCTTGTTGGCTTGTCCCTGGTTCTTGATCACTTTCCGTGTGTCTTCGTTTGTTGTTTCTCTCTTCCCTTTTTTCTCTGTCTTCTCTAGACTGTTGTTTTCTTCTTGTGTCTGATAATTCTTATCACGGTAGTTTTTTACCTTGAGTAACCCTGCTGGTTATTTTGTTGCCTTTGGAAATAGCCCTGTCTATTTTCATTGACATAGGATCTACCGTCATTATTCTGGTTTCGGTATCTATTATTTCTCTGTTGATTCTGTTCTCTGTCAGAATATCTGTTGTTGAATCATTCATTCCTTTCCGTGTCTTGATAAGGTCTGTATCTATCCTGGTCTCTATTATACTGATATGACCTTTGTTGACCTCGATAATAATTAGACTGATAATTCCTATATGGCTCTTGATTGTTCTTATAATCTCTATGTTGGTCATAATACCTATTGTTCCTATTGTGACCTGTCCATTTTGACTCATTTTGACCTGTCTTTTCGGTTTGTTGAGGCCTGTCCATTACCACAGCGTTCACTGTTTTACTTTCCGTTCTTCCGCTTTTTATAATCGTGGGTAGAATGGATGTATGATCCAGCCTACGAAGTAGATCGTCCATCGTGGCTAGATCGGCTACTCCAGACGAAACAATGTTACGCCTGACCTCTACCGGTAACTGTCCCGAAATGGTCTCTAGAATTTCTTCCTGGGTCAAAGGTGGTTCAAGAAAACGGAGTCTGGCTAACTGTGACGTGATGAATTCCGAGTAGCTAGTAGGACCAGTACTACTATACTTCCTCGAGTATATCTCAGCTCTCACAGCATGTTGAGTTTCGATTGACCAAAATCGCTTTATAAACGATTCTGAAAACTGCTCGAAGTTGTCAAATGTGTAATGAAATGCACGAAACCAATTTAAAGGACCGTCTGCTAAATGCCTTTCTACAATCCGTAGCTCCCTGTCTCTGGCTACATGATGTTCCACAAAAGAGTCTTGTAGGTTTCGTATGCACTCGATCGGAGTTAAGCTTTCTGAATTAGAAAACTTTTTAATTTTCTCTTCATAACTCCTCACAATTGTGACATTAGACCTGTCGTTGGGTGTCGATGTTCTAAAGTCTCTAGGAGCATATTCGTGAGTACTCGTATTGGGGACCTCTATGTCTAGGCTGTTCCACAACTCCTGTCCCATTTGAACGAGCTATGAAATTCCTTGCTGGGGACGTAGTATCTAACCCATCGCTAGGATTCTGAACTCTACCTGCCCTATCGGAATTCATAGTGCCTTTTAGTGACTCGAATTGTGCCTTAAACTCGCTTCCTAAAGCATTAACGTCAACATGTTCACTTAAGTTGAATTTGGATAACTCCTGCCTGATTTCATTCAACTCTGATGTCTTTTTCTCTCTCTCCGAATTTACATCTATGCTGACCTGATCTAACTTGCGAGTTACGTTCTTAACCTGAGATTCAAGATTTTCCCTAAGGTTATTTATGCTATCGGTATTTGTTAGCTGAACTGAATCGCTCCTTTTCTTAGCGTCTTCTCTTGCCTGAGAAATATCCTTATTCAACCTAACTTCGGCCTTAGCTACCTTTAATTCCAATTTGGATTTGACATTGTTAATAACATCTTCATTAATCTTTGTAATTTCACCTCTTATTATTGTTACTTGTTCACTAACAATGGCCTTGAGATCGATTTCAAGATCCTTTCTCAAAACCTTGTTGTGACCATCGACTTTTTCCCTCAAGAGAACCATGTCACCCTCTAATTTTGACAAGGTTCCTTGCGTGGTGATAGCCTCGTTAGAAAATTGTAACTGAAGGGCATCTAAGCTAGTTTGATTCTCCTTCTGTTCGTTTTCCTGTTCCAGTCTAACATTTCTGACATCCTCCTTAATGCCAGAAATATTAGACTGCATGCTGGTTACAAGTGTTTCTGTGTTTAAAATTTTAGCCTCAGTACTGATGATTCTCTCCTCAGTGCTAATGATTTTACTTTTAGTATCAGTGATATCATTTTGTGCTAAATCAAGCTTAGCCTCAGTTGTGGCTACACTAGAGCGTACGTGGCTAACCTCTGCATTTATATTACTTATGTCTAATTGTACAAGCCTTAAGTCTTCCAGAACACTATCTACACTGGTTTCTACATCATTTATTTTTCCTTAATTTCTTTGGATCTGTCAGAAATTTTTCGGTTACTATCCTGTAAACGCTTAAGGGATAAGTGAAGCTGGGACATGTCAGTTTGAACTGAGTTTGTGTTTTTAGTCACTGTTTCGTTTAAGTTGTCCAAGCTAGTTTGAGCATTTGACTTAATATCAGCTAAGTCCTGCTCCTGTTTGCTTAGCTTTTCCTTCAAGGCATGTAACAACGCCACGACATCGTCCATAGTCGCCGCACCTGACATCATACAATACTAAATGGAGAAATACAGGAATGCAACACATGTATAGCAGAATTGACACACTCAGAATGACCCCTTTCACAAGTTAGTTTTGCATCTATACTTATTAACTAATTTAAATCTATTAGAAAATAGGAGGTATATGCGCATAGTGATTCATATTAGAACTAATTAAAGTTATAATCGCAAGTCTAGCTTATTAAATTTATTATTAAATAGAAATGAATTTAGTATGTCTGATGATCTTCCAATTATCATCGCCGGTAACAAGCATAAAATGGCCGACAAGCATGGAGTGAAAAATGACCCCCATATCCTGCCCCATATGACCACGTTGATCTATAAAAGTTTCCAAGGCGTGTCTCTTATGATCAATCCGTAATCATGTACAATTACATAAAAAAAAAAGCAGAAATGTCTAATGAATTTAAATTAAATGACGATACTTCTATCTGTATACCAGGTAGATTGAGTAAACTCAAGTCCACGTTTCTAAGAAACGCGAATTCCCACGAACTCTATAATCGTAGCAGTGCCAAAGAAAAATTGCTGACGACTAGAAATTCGAACAAGTCAATTCGTTAACCGCATAAAAATGGGTTCTTATACGAAGATTGACTATCCATTATAGTGCTCGAGAATGCTAACTCGAATGTCACAACGATTGGGTCTCCAAATTAATGTGCCCATCCACTACGGCATTCGAATTAAAGCAGTTCGATCGCCACAATAGTTGGGTCGCCATATTAATGTGCACCCGTATCCACGTGGTCTTACCTGGTGAAATCCGAAGAAAATGCAGGATCGAAGAATCTGGAAGCCCCGGCTGAAATAACCCCCAAGACACCACCACCAAGGATCGACCATGGATAGGAATACCACAAAAATTAAAAGAATGTGATAAGAAGATGCCAGTGGTCGATGAAATAAAAAAGAAAAATAGCCCAAAGTGAGCTAACAAGACTCTTAATAGTACATTATGCAACGAGCCTATAATGGCTATAATTAAGACACGAGTATTTTTTTATAAAACGAGCGTATGCGAGTTTTATAATTTCCATACGAGTGTCTTAATTACCATTATAGGCGAGTTGCATACGACTGTTTATGTTCGACGATAATTATAACTTTATTATATGTTTTAACATAAATATTCATAAATATCTGTTGAGAGTCAGCTACTGGAATTTTGTGATCGCAGAGCGAGCGTTGGGTGTTATATCTTTGTCATTCAAGAGCTTTGAACAACCGACGCATGCGCTCTGTGTGGTTGCAATGCCATATGCAACCATATGTTTACATCAGCCGTCCCTCAGTAATATTGTCACCGCAGTCATTTGAAGACAATGCGCTGTGTAGAAATTAGTGTTGGTGATTTTAAGGTACAGTGCTATTTCTTGTCTCATATTCGCCAGTTTATTTACGCGAACATATGGACGGTGGGTATTCCATGTCGGTAATTTATTATAGTTCGATGTTGTGTTTATGTCCGACATGTTGGATTTTGAGCGCATGCGCGAAGTTATCGTTACCTAATTGGTCAATGAACGAGCTCTGATTGGCTGGAGAAACTGTATCATAATGGAAAACAGTGTTATAATGACCATCATTATGATACAGTTATCTGACACATAATAGTGAGGGTCGAACATAAAAATAATTAAATTAATCTAATCTCGGGCGCGTTACAAAGCATCCTAGCTAATGACCCACTGGTCCTCGTAGCACATCCTAGTTCGAATAGAAATCAATAAGTCATTCGTAAGAATTTTTAAAATTTAACAACAGTTTATTAACTAAAACCGCAGTGTCGTGAAGTAGAAACTCCACTGAACAAAAGTATATAATATTATGCCTCTGCCGAAGCATGAAAAATGTGTTTAAGTGACAACCGCCTTAACTAGGCCACACAAACTGCATAACGTCGCATCATTATCAGCGAAGTTCAGATAAAAAAAATTACACACAAAAATATTATAATATGATCGTAAGCCCTTTTTGAGACAAATATAAAATACCCTATTCAATCGTAGCAATTTATATATACATAATTTCATAATTACACTTTAATTCTGGGAGTTAGTTGCGCCTAGTATTATTCATCTCTGTTACTTTCATGTATTCGTATACATTTATGTGATTTCAATTTCAAGTCTGTTCCGTCCTAAACGACAAACAATTAAGCTAATCGGACGTCATGTTATTAATTATGATGATTATGTTTCATTTCACTTTCTCACAGATATTAGATTTTCTATCACTCAATATTTTAGTTATTAATATCTCAAGTTTATACAAGTATTAATATTACAGCCTTTCCAATTAAACTATGCTCTAAAACAATTGTTGCTAAATATTTTAACAAATTATTAGAGATGTTGTTACAATACTTGGTTTCTTAAATGTTGGATTAAAAATTGTACATTAGCTTTCCACTAGATAAAATCGTGACTCAATTTCACGTTCAAAATAATAATCCGTAGTGCACTCAGCAATAGCTCCATAGCCAATTAAGTGCTGGAAAAACTGATATTGACTCCACAGATGTCTAATATCTCCAAAATTGCAATTCAAATACGCAGACAAAATTCCATTATTACCATATTATCGCTCAACAGCTCTTAATAATTTCCAAACATTTCAAATATTACACAAGTTTTTATACAATCATAGATAAATATGTTGCTTCAAATTAGCCAAAAGTTAAAGTGTCGAGAATAATCTTTATCAGAACAGTGATAAAATATTGTATTCACAAGTCTAAGTAACTGCGTGAGAATTCGAAAAATCGGTCATCTCTATTATGACTTACATATGTTTTAAACATTTATTTCCTTTCATTGCATATCATTACTAATTACACTTTCACAAACAAAGTATTTCTTTCAATATTTCTCGACCGACCACAGTGAAAAGAACGATTCAGTTTTCGCCTAATTGAAAATAATTCAACTGGAGATCCTCCTCTAAGGAAACACGTCAAAACCTACATCATGGAGAAGAGCCTATCTTGAGAAGGTACAAGTTAACCATTAGATTTGAACGCTTAACCAAGTTGGAGTTTCTCATAAGAATCAACAAAAAATTAAAAACTGAACGAGCTCACAAAGGGTGTCGAAATAAAATAAAAAAATCAAAAATCTTGATTACCAGAAATAAATTCGCACAATCGCAAATGATCATACTAGAAATCACTATGTTCCATCTCTATGCTCAATTTGACAAAAATATAGACCTGCATGTCTATCAAATAAACTTGCATGAGCTTTCAAAAATATTCGATATCAAATTCAGAAAGTCCAGAGAATTTGTTCAAATCGAATTCACGTATACGTTGGATATGGGACATCTGCTTGAGTTAGAATTATCATCATACTAATATATAACAAGATGTTCAGTAAAGAGCATATAGCCTACTTTCTCCTAAAAGCATGGGTATTGTTATAACTCTTTATCCTTTTCAAGGAATATGATTGAATGTTGGTTGTAGTAGCTTGTTCAAATACAACGTGATATAGGGATATTAAACATGAATATGAGGTGCCCTTTGCTAGTGCTACCTCTGTACCAAATTTCGTTCAATTCGGTTTCACCGTGTTTGAATTGATAGGGGGAATCGATTTGCACACATACTTGGCCACCATCTGCAAACTATTGGGCTGATGTTCTTGCAGTTTGGTCAGAATATGTTTCCCACATAAAGATATGGTGTTGCAAAATTTGGTAGAGACTAGATTATTAGGTTGGTCGTAATTACATTTTAGCTTTTAACATTTGGGTGGCCGCCATTACGTTTCTGTCAATATGGCGGCGATATTAATCATGACACTGAGATGCCCTTTGCTAGTGCTATCTCTGTACCAAATTTCGTTCCATTCGGTTTCACCGTGTTTGAATTAATAGGGGGAATCAATTCTGACACAAAGATGGCCACCATCCGCAAACTATTAGGCGAATGACCTATTAGATTGGTCAAAGGATGCTCCCTCCATAAAGGTATGTTGTTGCAAAGTTTGGTAGAGATCGGATGATTAGGTTAATCGTAATTTAACTTAAGCTTTGAACATTTGTGTGGCCGCCATTACGTTTCTGTCAATATGGCGGCGATATAAAACATGACACTGAGATGCCCTTTGCTAGTGCTACCTCTGTACCAAATTTCGTTCCATTCGGTTTCACCGTGTTTGAATTAATAGGGGGAATCGATTTTCACACAAAGATGGCCTCCATCCGCAAACTATTAGGCTAATGACCTACTCATTTGCTCAAAGGATGCTTCCTCTATAAGGGTATGTTGTTGAAAAATTTGGTAGAGATCAGATGATTAGGTTAATCGTAATTTGATTTAAGCTTTGAACATTTGTGTGGCCGCCATTACGTTTCCGTCAAGATGGCGGCGATATAAAACATGACACTGAGGTGCCTTTTGTTAGTACTACCTCTGTACCAAATTTCGTTCCATTCGGTTGCAACGTGTTCGAATTAATAGGGGGAATCGATTTTCACACAAAGATGGCCGCCATCCGCAAACTAATACGCTGATGACCTATTAGATTGGTTAAAGGATGCTCCCTCAATAAAGGTATGTAGTTGCAAAATTTGGCAGAGATCGGATGATTAGGTTAATCGTAATTTGATTTAAGCTTTGAACATTCGTGTGGCCGCCATTACGTTTCAGTCAAGATGGCGGCGATATAAAACATGACACTGAGGTGTCCTTTGCTGGTGCTACCTCTGTACCAAATTTCGTTCCATTCGGTTCAACCGTGTTCGAATTAATAGGGGGAATCAATTTTGACATAAAGATGGCCGCCATCCGCAAACTATTAGGCTAATAACCTATTAGATTGGTCAAAGGATGCTCCCTTCATAAAGGTATGTTGTTGCAAAGTTTGGTAGAGATCGGATGGTTATGTTAGTCGTAATTTAACTTAAGCTTTGAACATTTGTGTGGCCGCCATTACGTTTCCGTCAAGATGGCGGCGATATAAAACATGGCACTGAGGTGTCCTTTGTTAGTACTACCTCTGTACCGAATTTCGTTCCATTCGGTTGCACCGTGTTCGAATTAATAGGGGGAATCGATTTTCACACAAAGATGGCCGCCATCCGCAAACTATCACGCTGATGACCCATTAATTTGGTCAAAGGATGCTCCCCCCATAAAGGTATGTTGTTGCAAAATTTGGTAGAGATCGGATGATTAGGTTAGTCGTAATTTGATTTAAGCTTTGAACATTTGTATGGCCGCCATTACGTTTCCGTCAAGATGGCGGCGATATAAAACATGGCACTGAGGTGCCTTTTGTTAGTACTACCTCTGTACCAAATTTCGTTCCATTCGGTTGCACCGTGTTCGAATTAATAGGGGGAATCGATTTTCACACAAAGATGGCCGCCATCCGCAAACTATTACGCTGATGACCTATTGGTTTGGTCAAAAGATGCTCCCCCCATAAAGGTATGTTGTTGCAAAATTTGGTAGAGATCGGAAGATTAGCTTAGTCGTAATTTGATTTAAGCTTTGAACATTTGTGTGGCCGCCATTACGTTTCCGTCAAGATGGCGGCGATATAAAACATGACACTGAGGTGTCCTTTGCTAGTGCTACCTTTGTACCAAATTTCGTTCAATTCGCATTCACCGTGTTCGAATTGATAGGGGGGGGGGACAGACATTCAGAGTACACACACTCACACACACACAGACACACACACACACACACACACACAGACTCACACACACACACACACAGACTCACACACACACATACACACACACAGACAGACACACTTTTTTCGCCCTGTGTTGATCTCATAAGTCTACTTTCATTTTTTGCAAAAATCGAAAGTAGGCTAAAAATGAGATGGTGTGTGTCTGTCTTTCTGTCTGTCTGTCTGTCTGTCTGTTACCTAATAACTCAAGAACCACTGGTCCGATTTAAATGAAATTTTGCATGGATGTAACTGAAATACCAGGTTTACATATAGGATACATTTAATTTCGATATTTTGCACTATTAAGAAATGGCAACCATTTTAGTGACGTCACTACACCCTTTGGTTTCAAAATTTCATATTTCCATCATCATACTAATATATAAAAATGAGATGGTGTGTGTCTGTCTTTCTGTCTGTCTGTCTGTCTGTCTGTCTGTTACCTAATAACGCAAGAACCACTGGTCCGATTTAAATGAAATTTTGCATGGATGTAGCTGAAATACCAGGTTTACATATAGGATACTTTTAATTTCGATATTTTGCACTATTAAGAAATGGCGACCATTTTAGTGACGTCACTACACCCTTTGGTTTCAAAATTTCATATTTCCATATCAAATAAAAAGAGAACGGTAGGAAATAGCAAACTTTGATGGCTGATACGAGCTTCAAAATTTAATTTTCTATCCGAATGGTCCTTATCACTTTTCGTGTATCTCCAACGGTTAGCGAGTAAAACCTACTATTGTGACGTCACTACACCCTTTGCCACGGTGGATGAGTGGATAGCGTGTCGGTCTACTAACCCCAAGATTGCAGGTTCGCCCCTGGTCGTGGTAAGTGATTTTTGAAAGGCGGCAAAAATACGATACGCATGCCATACGATGTTGGCATGTCAAAGAACCCATTTGAATTCAATAGACTGAGTTCATAATGGCAAAATTAATCTCGGGAGTTTCCGCCAACACAAAGTTCCTCATTTCTCTACTAGAAAGCGCTATAGGGTTCATGGAGATTAGATATCTATTATCTAACCTCCTTGGCTTTCATAGTGATTCAAGGAACAACGAAATTGACATGCAAGCTACCCTCTGGGTGTCAAATTACAAAGCTTGCACCGGGCACCCGAGGCCATACGATATTATTATTATTATTATTACCCTTTGGTTTCAAAATTTCATATTTCCATTTCAAATAAAAAGAGAACGCTAAGAAATAGCAAACTTTTGACGGTATACACGAGCTTTAGCATTTAATTTTCTATCCAAAAGGTTCTTATCACTTTTCGTGTATCTCGGACGGTTAGCGAGTAAAACCTAAATTTGTGCAATAAAACACGGTCACATCGAGCGGTGCAGTATATCTCTACATACACACATCAAAAAAGGTTTTGCATCACCTCGGTTCCCAGATCTCCGGCATATAGACGTTGACTGTGTATATTGTATCCAAGATACAGTCCCTTTGACTGTTCATAGATGTCACTAAAACTGCTCAAAGATGTAAACAACCATGCATGAGCAGGGCCTATTAGACGGAGGGGGTACGACAGCCGATCAGTTCCAGTCATTCCACCAGGACGAAGGTACGCTGCTCATGTTGTCTGTAGTTCTACCATGCCTAGAAGGTCAATACCGCAGTTCGATCGCGTCCGCATTGTTACTTTGTGTCAAGAAGGGCTCTCAACAAGGGAAGTTTCCAGGCGTCTCAGAGTGAACCAAAGCGATGTTGTTCGGACATGGAGGAGGTACAGAGATACAGGAACTGTCGATGACAGGCCTCGCTCAGGCCGCCCAAGGGCTACTACTGTAGTGGATGACCGCTACTTACGGATTGCCGCTCGGAGGAACCCTGACAGCAATGCCACCATGTTGAATAATGCGTTTCGTTCAGCCACAGGACGTCGTGTTTCAACTCAAACTGTGCGCAATAGGCTGCATGATGCGCAACTTCACTCCCGACGTCCATGGCGAGGTCCAGCTTTGCAACCCCGACACCATGCAGCGCGGTACAGATGGGCCCAACAACATGCTGAATGGACCCCACGGAATTGGCATCACGTTCTCTTCACCGATGAGTGTCGCATATGCCTTCAACCAGACAATCGTCGGAGACGTGTTTGGAGGCACCCTGGTCAGGCTGAACGTCTTAGACACACTGTCCAGCGAGTGCAGCAAGGTGGTGGTTCCCTGATGTTTTGGGGTGGCATTATGTGGGGCCGACGTACGCCACTGGTGGTCATGGAAGGCTCCGAAACGGCTTTACGATACCTGAATGACATCCTCCGACCCATAGTGCAACCATATCGGCAGAATATTGGAGAGGCATTTGTCTTCATGGACGACAATTCTCGACCTCATCGTGCACATCTTGTGAATGCGTTCCTTCAAGATAACGACATCGCTCGACTACAGTGGCCAGCATGTTCGCCAGACATGAACCCTATCGAACATGCCTGGGATATGTTGAAAAGGGCTGTTTATGGACGTCTTGACTTACCAACCACTCTGAGAGATTTACGCCGAATTGTCGTTGAGGAGTGGGACAATTTGGACCAACAGTGTCTTGATGAACTTGTGGATAGTATGCCACGACGAATACAGGCATGCATCAATGCAAGAGGACGTGCTACTGGGTATTAGAGGTAGTGGTGTGTACTGCAATCTGGACCACAAATGCTGCAAGTCTAGCTGTATGATGGTACAACATGCAATGTGTGGGTCTCATGAGCAATAAAACGAGCTGAAATGTTGTTTGTGTTGATCTCTATTCCCTTTGTATTTAAAGGTTCCGGAACTCTTGGAACCGAGGTGATGCAAAACTTTTTTTGATGTGTGTATATAAAAAGAAAATTTGTCTGTTTTTTTTTTCTGAATTTCTACGGAAATTTCAGTTATTTACACGTTTCAGACTGTTTTATGATGGATGCGCGCCAAAATAATGTTTTGGTCTGTCTGTCTGTTTGCTTGATTGTCTGTGGACAACTTTGTTCCCTTATAACTCGAGAACGGCTGGGTGTATCAACGTAAAATTTGGTACAGATATCCATCAGAGGCACGACACTAATCATTGATGTAACTCTTCTCTATACCTTTCATAAAAGGGGGCATACCCCCTTAAAATACATGCTGAAATAGGAGTAGAAGGACGAGACAAAGCTCATTTTCAGCCCCTCAATGTGAGAGACAAAACTCGGGGGCTCTAAAAGCACATTTGAAGGTCCTACGTCCAACCGTTTTTGAGATATTCCCAGAAAACTAATTTAATTTAATAAACTATGAACGAATGCAAGCCGATAACCATGGCAACAGATTCTCAGAGATCCATCTATTGCTGTAAGACGCAATACAATTCCATTAATTACATTAGTGTGAAAGTTTGCAAACGGTTAGATGGTTATTATGGAACCAAATTAAGCTGTAAATTTCATCAATACGTAAAATGCGCTTAAGGGGGTCAAGGGGTAGTCTAGATTTTTTTCACGCGATTTACATCTGCGGGTGTGGTATGGCAGGTCTATTATATTCCTATCCCTATGTTATATTATTATTATTATTATTATTATTATATTATGGCGTACAACGACGAGACAATGCCCCTCGGTGCCAGAAATAAAACTCGAGGGTCCTCGAAAACTATATTATAAGGCTCTAAAACCAACAGTTTCTGAAACATTCCCAGAAAACTAATTAAGTTTAATTTAACAAACTAATGAAGGAATGCGAATCGGTAACCATGACAATATTATCTCAAGGGGTGGCATCCAACTTTCCATCTATTTCAGTAAGAAGCAATTTATTACATTTATTACATTTCTGTGAAAGTTTGCAAATATAAGGTTATCACGGAACCAACGTAGACTGTATAATTCATCAATGCAATTAAGGGGGTCAAGGGGTAACCTAGGATTTTTTCATGCAATTTTCACGTGCGACATATAGTGCAGAAGGTCTATTATATCTCCAAACAACAACATTATTTTCAAAAATTCCTGAATTGAATCAGCATTTTTTGCGGCTTTTAGGAATTTGGGCCGTTTGAGACTAAAGAACCTGAATTTTCATGCACCACAAGCTTTTATAATTTATGATAGAGATCTTCCTGTGTATGGGGACCCAACGTAGAGGGACAGTTTTTATGTGACGTGTATTGCGTTTCATCTACAAAGCTTTCAATTCTATTTCATGTCAGGAAGTACACGTCAGGTGAATTTAGTTTGAGAGCACATTTCAACTAATCTTTTTTCTTTTTTGTCGACATACGGGCTCATCGTAAGGATGATTTTCTTTGATACTGTGTGGTAGATATACCCATATTTGGATTTCTGGGTGATATGTTGTAGACAATAGTATTGTCTGTCTGTCTATCTTTCTGTGTATCCTTATGTACGCCTATAACGCATGTTCGGATGCTTGGTGCATTGTAAAATTAGGTATGGTAAACATGAGTCAATACACCAATCATTTATAAAACTCTTCACCGTTCATTTCATACAGTAGAAGGGTGGATAGGGAAATACTTCTCAAAATACATGCTAAAATAGGCGAAATATAAAAATTATCCTAGAAGGACGACCAAAGCATATGTTGCACTTCTCAATGTTAGACACAGAATTCGCGAGCCTATGAAGGGTCTCCGAAAACCACATTATAAGGCCCTTAAATTAACAGTGTGTGTGATATTCCCAGAAAACTAACTTCGTTTTGATAAACTTATGAAGGAATGACAAGCCGCTAACCATTGCAACAGTAGCTCAATTGATAATGTCTGGTGCGTCTCTAAAAGCAACAGTACTTAAAAGGGACGTAACACCAATAACATTATTATTATTATTATTATTATTAAAATATCTGGTGTTAACACCGAACACCGTTCGAAGAACGGGTACTTCTGCTAGTACTGTATATAAATATGAACATTTGTGTGTTTATCTCTGAATTTCTACGGAAATTTGAGATGTTTACACGTTTCAGACTGTTTTATGATGGATGCGCGCGAAAATAATTTTTTTGTTTGTCCGTCTGTCTGTTTGTCTGTGGACAAATTTGTTCCCTTATAACTCGAGAACGGCTGGGTGTATCAACGTAAAATTTGGTACAGATATCCATCAGAGGCACGACACTAATCATTGATGTAACTCTTCTCCGTTCCTCGCATAAAAGGGGGCCTACCCCCTTAAAATACATGCTGAAATAGGCGCAGAAGGACGAGACAAAACTCATTTTCAGCCCCTCAATGTGAGAGACAAAACTCGGGTCCCCGAAAACCACATTTTAAGGACCGAAGACCAACCGTTTTTTACATATTCCCAGAAAACTAATTTAATTTAATAAACTAATGAACGAATGCAAGCCAGTAACCATGCCAACGGATTCTCAGAGGTCCATCTATTGCTGTAAGACGAAATGCAATTCCATTAATTACATTAGTGTGAAAGTTTGCAAACGGCTAGAAGGTTATCACGGAACCAAATTAAGCCGTAAAATTCATCAATACGTATAATGCGCTTAAGGGGATCAAGGAGTACTCTAGAATTATTTCACGCGATTTACACTTGCGGGTGTGGTACGGCAGGTCTATTATATTCCTATACCCATATTATTCATTCATTCATTCATTTCGTATAGGCCATCTATGGACCGCGTCATTCCAACCGTCTCCTACTGGCTTTGATGTTTGCCCTGTACGCCCGCATTCGTTCTCGGTGGACTTCCTTCCGTTCCTGGGTCCAAATCTTTCCCGTTTTCAGCTTCGGTTTTTCTTGGAAACCTTTACAAGCTTGATGTTTCCCTTTGAGTGGGGAGCGCTCCTGAATGTCTGTTGGTGTAATCCCCACTTCTTTCAGATCTTTATCCAGTTCAATGAACCAGGCCCATTTTGTTTTCCTCTCCTCAAAGTAAGTTATGTAGCGATTGGTCAGTCTCGCTGGGCTTATTCGTTTCACATGCCCAAAAAATGGTAACCTTCTCTTCCGGATGACGTTGCTTATCTTCTCCACATGAGTATATAGGTCATGGTTATGCCGTCTTCTGTATTCCCCACTGTCTTTGATGGAACCCAATATCTTTCTCAAAATTTTCCTTTCTTTGACCTCCAGTTTCTCGACCAAGCCTTTTTTGTTCATCGTGAGGCATTCAGAAGCATGCAAGACCTCCGGTCGGATGACACTGGAGTAATGTTTTAGTTTTGTGTTGAAGGATATTGACCTTTTCTTATAGATGCCCTTAGTTAAATGGTAGGCCATTTCCATTTTGCTCATGCGTGATGTGAATGCTTCTTTCTCTGATAATATCCCTTCCCTGACCCGTCCTGAAAAGATAAGTACATGGCCATTGGCTGAATTAAAAATAAAAATAAAATAGGTGTTACCATTTCTCCCTATATTATATTATTATTAGTATTATATTATGGCGTACAACGACGAGACAAATCCCCTCGGTGCCAGCAACAAAACTCGGGGGCCCCAAAGGGTCCTCGAAAACTACATTATAAGGCTCTAAATCCAACAGTTTCTGAAATATTCCCAGAAAACTAATTTAATTTAATTTAACAAACTAATGAAGGAATGCAAATCGGTAACCATGAGAACATTATCTCAAGGGGTGGCATACAACTTTCCATCTATTTCTGTAAGAAGCAATGTTACTCCATTTATTACATTTCTGTGAAAGTTTGCAAATGGCTATAAGGTTATCCCGGAACTAACGTAGACCGTATAATTCATCAATGCAATTAAGGGGGTGAAGGGGTAACCTAGAATTTTTTCAGGCAATTTTCACGTTCGACATATAGTACAGAAGGTCTATTATATCTCCAAACAGCAACATTATTTTCAAAAATTCCTGAATTGAACCAGCATTTTTTGCGGCTTTTAGTAATTTGGGCAATTTGAGGCTAAAGAACCTGAATTTTCATGCAGCACAAGCCTTTATAATTTATGAATGGGGTCTTCCTGTGTATGGGCACCTAGCACAACGTAGAGGGTCAGATTTTATGTGACGTGTATTGCGTTTCGTCTACAAGGCTTTCAATTGTATTTCACGTCAGGAAGTACACGTTAGGTGAATTTAGTCTGAGAGCACATTTTAACTTTTTTTTTGTCGACATACGGGTTCATCGTAAGGATGATATTATTTGATACTGTGTGCTAGATCTACCCATACTTGGATATCTGGGTAATATGTTGTAGACAATAGAATTGTCTGTCTGTCTGTCTTTCTGTGTATCTTTATGTACGCCTATACCTCGTGTTCGGATGCTTGGTGCATCGTAAAATTAGGTATGGTAACCATGAGAGTCAATACACCAATCATTTTAAAACTCTTCACCGTACTTTTCATACAGTAGGAGGGTGGATATAGAGAAAAAAAATATGCTGAAATAGGCGATATATAAAAATTATCCTAGAAGGACGACCAAAGCATATGTTGCGCTTCTCAATGTGAGACACAAAATTCGGAAATCTATTAAGGGTCTCCGAAAACTACATTTTAAGGGCCTTAAATTAACAGTGTGTGTGATATTCCCAGTAAACTAACTTCGTTCTGATAAACTTGAAGGAATGACAAACCGCTAACCATTGCAACAGTAGCTCAATTGATAATGTCTGGTGTTAACAACGAACACCGTTCGAAGAACGGGTACTTCTGCTAGTACTAATATATAAAAATGAGATGGTGTGTGTCTGTCTTTCTGTCTGTCTGTCTGTCTGTTACCTAATAACGCAAGAACCACTGGTCCGATTTAAATGAAATTTTGCATGGATGTAACTGAAATACCAGGTTTACATATAGGATACTTTTAATTTCGATATTTTGCACTATTAAGAAATGGCAACCATTTTAGTGACGTCACTACACCCTTTGGTTTCAAAATTTCATATTTCCATATGAAATAAAAAGAGAACGGTAGGAAATAGCAATATTTTGATGGCACATACGAGCTTCAAAATTTAATTTTCTATCCGAAGGGTCCTTATCACTTTTCGTGTATCTCCAACGGTTAGCGAGTAAAACCTACTTTGTGACGTCACTACACCCTTTGGTTTCAAAATGTCATATTTCCATTTCAAATAAAAAGGAAACGCTAAGAAATAGCAAACTTTTGATGGTATGCACGAGCTTTAGCATTTAATTTTCTATCCAAAAGGTTCTTATCACTTTTCGTGTATCTCCGACGGTTAGCGAGTAAAACCTAAATTTGTGCAATAAAACACGGTCACATCGAGCGGTGCAGTATATCTCTACATATATAAAAAAGAAAATTTGTCTGTTTTTTTCTTAATTTCTACGGAAATTTGAGTTATTTACACGTTTCAGATTGTTTTATGATAGATGCAAGCGAAAATAATGTTTTGGTCTGTCTGTCTGTTTGCTTGATTGTCTGTGGACAAATTTGTTCCCTTATAACTCGAGAACGGCTGGGTGTATCAACGTAAAATTTGGTACAGATATCCATCAGAGGCACGACACTAATCATTGATGTGACTCTTCTCTATACCTCTCATAAAAGGGGGCATACCCCCTTAAAATACATGCTGAAATAGGAGTAGAAGGACGAGACAAAGCTCATTTTCAGCCCCTCAATGTGAGAGACAAAACTCGGGGGCCCTAAAAGCACATTTTAAGGTCCTACGTCCAACCGTTTTTGAGATATTCCCAGAAAACTAATTTAATTTAATGAACTATGAACGAATGCAAGCCGATAACCATGGCAACAGATTCTCAGAGATCCATCTATTGCTGTAAGACGCAATACAATTCCATTAATTACATTAGTGTGAAAGTTTGCAAACGGTTAGATGGTTATTATGGAACCAAATTAAGCTGTAAATTTCATCAATACGTAAAGTGCGCTTAAGGGGGGCAAGGGGTAGTCTAGATTTTTTTCACGCGATTTACATCTGCGGGTGTGGTATGGCAGGTCTATTATATTCCTATCCCTATGTTATATTATTATTATTAGTATTATATTATGGCGTACAACGACGAGACAAAGCCCCTCGGTGCCAGAAATAAAACTCGAGGGTCCTCGAAAACTACATTATAAGGCTCTAAAACCAACAGTTTCTGAAACATTCCCAGAAAACTAATTAAGTTTAATTTAACAAACTAATGAAGGAATGCAAATCGGTAACCATGACAACATTATCTCAAGGGGTGGCATCCAACTTTCCATCTATTTCAGTAAGAAGCAATTTATTACATTTATTACATTTCTGTGGAAGTTTGCAAATATAAGGTTATCACGGAACCAACGTAGACTGTATAATTCATCAATGCAATTAAGGGGGTCAAGGGGTAACCTAGGATTTTTTCATGCAATTTTCACGTGCGACATATAGTGCAGAAGGTCTATTATATCTCCAAACAACAACATTATTTTCAAAAATTCCTGAATTGAATCATCATTTTTTGCGGCTTTTAGGAATGTGGGCAATTTGAGACTAAAGAACCTGAATTTTCATGCACCACAAGCTTTTATAATTTATGAAAGAGGTCTTCCTGTGTATGGGGACCCAACACAACGTAGAGGGTCAGTTTTTATGTGACGTGTATTGCGTTTCATCTACAAGGCTTTCAATTCTATTTCATGTCAGGAAGTACACGTCAGGTGAATTTAGTTTGAGAGCACATTTCAACTAATCTTTTTTTTTTTTTTGTCGACATACGGGTTTATCGTAAGGATGATTTTCTTTGATACTGTGTGGTAGATGTACCCATATTTGGATTTCTGGGTGATATGTTGTAGACAATAGTATTGTCTGTCTGTCTGTCTTTCTGTGTATCCTTATGTACGCCTATAACTCATGTTCGGATGCTTGGTGCATCGTAAAATTAGGTATGGTAAACATGAGTCAATACACCAATCATTTATAAAACTCTTCACCGTTCATTTCATAGAGTAGAAGGGTGGATATAGGGAAAAACTTCTCAAAATACATGCTAAAATAGGCGAAATATAAAAATTATCCTAGAAGGACGACGAAAGCATATTTTGCACTTCTCAATGTGAGACACAAAATTCGCGAGTTTATAAAGGGTCTCCGAAAACCACATTATAAGGCCCTTAAATTAACAGTGTGTGTGATATTCCCAGAAAACTAACCTCGTTTTGATAAACTTATGAAGGAATGACAAGCCGCTAACCATTGCAACAGTAGCTCAATTGATAATGTCTGGTGCGTCTCTAAAAGCAACAGTACTTAAAAGGGACGTAACACCAATAACATTATTATTATTATTATTATTATTATTATGTCTGGTGTTAACACCGAACACCGTTCGAAGAACGGGTACTTCTGCTAGTACTAATATATAACAAGATGTTCAGTAAAGAACATATAGCCTACTTTCTCCTAAATGCATGGGTATTGTTATAACTCTTTGTCCTTTTCAAGGAGTATGATTGAATGTTGGTTGTAGGAGCTTGTTGAAATACAACGTGCTATAGGGATATTAAACATGAATATGAGGTGCCCTTTGCTAGTGCTACCTCTGTACCAAATTTCGTTCAATTCGGTTTCACCGTGTTTGAATTGATAGGGGGAATCGATTTGCACACATACTTGGCCACCATCTGCAAACTATTGGGCTGATGTTCTTGCAGTTTGGTCAGAATATGTTTCCCACATAAAGATATGGTGTTGCAAAATTAGGTAGAGACTAGATTATTAGGTTGGTCGTAATTACATTTTAGCTTTTAACATTTGGGTGGCCGCGATTACGTTTCCATCAAGATAGCGGTGATATAAAACATGACACTGAGGTGCACTTTGCTAGTGCTACCTCTATACCAAATTTCGTTCCATTTGGTTTCAGCGTGTTTGAATTAATAGGGGGAATCGATTCTGACACAAAGATGGCCGCCATCCGCAAACTATTAAGCGAATGACCTATTAGATTGGTCAAAGGATGCTCCCTCCATAAAGGTATGTAGTTGCAAAATTTGGTAGAGATCGGATGATTAGGTTAATCGTAATTTGATTTAAGCTTTGAACATTCGTATGGCCGCCATTACGTTTCAGTCAAGATGGCGGCGATATAAAACATGACACTGAGGTGCCCTTTGCTAGTACTACCTCTGTACCAAATTTCGTTCCATTCGGTTCCACCGTGTTCGAATTAATAGGGGGAATCAATTTTGACATAAAGATGGCCTCCATCCGCAAACTATTAGGTGAATGACCTATTAGATTGGTCAAAGGATGCTCCCTCCATAAAGGTATGTAGTTGCAAAATTTGGTAGAGATCGGATGATTAGGTTAATCGTAATTTGATTTAAGCTTTGAACATTCGTGTGGCCGCCATTACGTTTCAGTCAAGATGGCGACGATATAAAACATGACACTGAGGTGCCCTTTGCTAGTGCTACCTCTGTACCAAATTTTGTTCCATTCGGTTCCACCGTGTTCGAATTAATAGGGGGAATCAATTTTGACATAAAGATGGCCGCCATCCGCAAACTATCTGGTGAATGACCTATTAGATTGGTCAAAGGATGCTCCCTCCATAAAGGTATGTAGTTGCAAAATTTGGTAGAGATCGGATGATTAGGTTAATCGTAATTTGATTTAAGCTTTGAACATTTGTGTGGCCGCCATTGCGTTTCCGTCAAGATGGCGGCGATATAAAACATGACACTGAGGTGCCTTTTGTTAGTACTACCTCTGTACCAAATTTCGTTCCATTCGGTTGCACCGTGTTCGAATTAATAGGGGGAATCGATTTTCACACAAAGATGGCCGCCATCCGCAAACTATTACGCTGATGACCTATTGGTTTGGTCAAAGGATGCTCCCCCCATAAAGGTATGTTGTTGCAAAATTTGGTAGAGATCGGATGATTAGGTTAATCGTAATTTGATTTAAGCTTTGAACATTTGTGTGGCCGCCATTACGTTTCCGTCAAGATGGCGGCGATATAAAACATGACACTGAGGTGCCTTTTGTTAGTACTACCTCTGTACCAAATTTCGTTCCATTCGGTTGCACCGTGTTCGAATTAATAGGGGGAATCCATTTTCACACAAAGATGGCCGCCAACCGCAATCTATTACGCTGATGACCTATTGGTTTGGTCAAAGGATGCTCCCCCCACAAAGGTATGTCGTTGCAAAATTTGGTAGAGATCGGATGATTAGGTTAGTCGTAATTTGATTTAAGCTTTGAACATTTGTGTGGCCGCCATTACCTTTCCGTCAAGATGGCGGCGATATAAAACATGACACTGAGGTGTCCTTTGCTAGTGCTACCTTTGTACCAAATTTCGTTCAATTCGCATTCACCGTTTTCGAATTGATAAGGGGGGACATACATTCAGAGTACACACACTCACACACACACACACACACACACACAGACACACAGACACACACACACACAGACTCACACACACACATACACACAGACAGACACACTTTTTTTCGCCCTGTGTTGATCTCATAAGTCTACTTTCATTTTTTGCAAAAATCGAAAGTAGGCTAAAAATGAGATGGTGTGTGTCTGTCTGTCTGTCTGTCTGTCTGTTACTCTATAACGCAAGAACCACTGGTCCGATTTAAATGAAATTTTGCATGGATGTAGCTGATTTACCAGGTTTACATATAGGATACTTTTGATTTCGAAATTTTGCACTATTAAAAAATGGCGACCATTTTAGTGACGTCATTAGACCCTTTGGTTTCAAAATTTCATACTTCCATATCAAATAAAAAGAGAACGGTAGGAAATAGCAAACTTTTGATGGGATATACGAGCTTTGAAATTTAATTTCCTATCCGAAAGGTCCTTATCACTTTTCGTGTATCTCCAACAGTTAGCGAGTAAAACCGACATTTGTGACGTCACTACACCCTTTGGTTTCAAAATTACATATTTCCTTTTCAAATAAAAAGAGAACGCTAAGAAATAGCGAACTTTTGATGGTATACATGAGTTTTAGCATTTAATTTTCTATCCGAAAGGTCCTTATCACTTTTCGTGTATCTCCAACGGTTAGCGAGTAAAACCAGAATCTGTGCAATAAAACACGGTCAACACCGAGCGGTGCAGTATATATCTCTATATATAAAAATGAAAATTTGTGTGTTTTTCTCTGAATTTCTGCGGAAATTTGAGTTTTTTACACGTTTCAGACTGTTTTATGATGGATGCGCGTGAAAATAATGTTTTGTCTGTCTGTCTGTTTGTTTGTTTGTTTGTTTGTCTGTGGACAAATTTGTTCCCTTATAACTCGAGAACGGCTGGGTGTATCAACGTAAGATTTGGTACAGATATCCATCAGAGGCACGGCACTAATCATTGATGTAACTCTTCTCCGTACCTCTCATAAAAGGGGGCCTACCCCCCTTAAAATATATGCTGAAATAGGCGTAGAAGGACGAGACAAAACTCATTTTCAGCCCCTCAATGTGAGAGACAAAACCCGGGTCCCAGAAAACCACGTTTTAAGGACCGAAGACCAACCGTTTCTGAGATATTCCCAGAAAACTAATTTAATTTAATAAAGTACTGAACGAATGCAAGCCAGTAACCATGCCAACGGATTCGCAGAGGTCCATCTATTGCTGTAGGACGCAATGCAATTCCATTAATTACATTAGTGTGAAAGTTTGCAAACGGCTAGAAGGTTATCACGGAACCAAATTAAGCCGTAAAATTCATCAATACGTATAATGCGCTTAATGGGATCAAGGAGTACTCTAGAATATTTTCACGCGATTTACACCTGCGGGTGTGGTACGGCAGGTCTATTATATTCCTATACCCATATTATTCATTCATTCATTCATTTCGTATAGGCCATCTATGGACCGCGTCATTCCAACCGTCTCCTACTGGCTTTGATGTTTGCCCTGTACGCCCGCATTCGTTCTCGGTGGACTTCCTTCCGTTCCTGGGTCCAAATCTTTCCCGTTTTCAGCTTCGGTTTTTCTTAGAAACCTTTACTAGCTTGAAGTTTCCCTTTGAGTGGGGCGCGCTCCTGAATATCTGTTGGTGTAATCCCCACTTCTTTCAGATCTTTATCCAGTTCAATGCACCAGGCCCATTTTGTTTTCCTCTCCTGAAAGGAAGTTATGTTGCGGTTGGTCAGTCTCGCTGGGCTCATTTGTTTCACATGCCCAAAAAATGGCAACCTTCTCTTCCGGATGACGTTGCTTATCTTCTCCACATGAGTATATAGGTCATGGCTATGCCGTCTTCTGTATTCCCCATTGTCTTTGATGGAACCCAATATCTTTCTCAAAATTTTCCTTTCTTTGGCCTTCAGTTTCTCGACCAAGCCTTTTTTGTTCATCGCGAGGCATTCAGAAGCATGCAAGACCTCCGGACGGATGACACTGCAGTAATGTTTTAGTTTTGCGTTGAAGGATATTGACCTTTTCTTATAGATGCCGTTAGTTAAATGGTAGGCCATTTCCATTTTGCTCATGCGTGATGTGAATGCTTCTTTCTCTGATAATATCCCTTCCCTGACCCGTCCTGAAAAGAAAAGTACATGGCCATTGGCTGAATTAAAAATAAAATAAAAATAGGTGTTATAATTTCTCCCTATATTATATTATTATTAGTATTATATTATGGCGTACAACGACGAGACAAAACCCCTCGGTGCCAGCAACAAAACTCGGGGGCCCTAAAGGATCCTCGAAAACTACATTATAAGGCTCTAAATCCAACAGTTTCTGAAATATTCCCAGAAAACTAATTTAATTTAATTTAACAAACTAATGAAGGAATGCAAATCGGTAACCATGAGAATATTATCTCAAGGGGTGGCATACAACTTTCCATCTATTTCTGTAAGAAGCAATGTTACTCCATTTATTACATTTCTGTGAAAGTTTGCAAATGGCTATAAGGTTATCACGGAACTAACGTAGACCGTATAATTCATCAATGCAATTAAGGGGGTGAAGGGGTACCCTAGAATTTTTTCATGCAATTTTCACGTTCGACATATAGTACAGAAGGTCTATTATATCTCCAAACAGAAACATTATTTTCAAACATTCCTGAATTGAACCAGCATTTTTGCGGCTTTTAAGAATTTGGGCAATTTGAGGCTAAAGAACCTGAATTTTCATGCACCACAAGCCTTTATAATTTATGAAAGGGGTCTCCCTGAGTATGGGCACCTAGCACAACGTAGAGGGTCAGTTTTTATGTAACGTGTATTGCGTTTCGTCTACAAGGCTTTCAATTGTATTTCACGTCAGGAAGTACACGTTAGGTGAATTTAGTCTGAGAGCACATTTTAACTTTTTGTTGTTGTCGACATACGGGTTCATCGTAAGGATGATTTTATTTGATACTGTGTGGTAGATAGACCCATATTTGGATATCTGGGTGATATGTTGTAGACAATAGAATTGCCTGTCTGTCTTTCTGTGTATCTTTATGTACGCCTATACCTCGTGTTCGGATGCTTGGTGCATCGTAAAATTAGGTATGGTAACCATGAGAGTCAATACACCAATCATTTATAAAACTCTGCACCGTACTTTTCATACAGTAGAAGGGTGGATATAGAGAAAAACATCTCAATATATGCTAAAATAGGCGAAATATAAAAATTATCCTAGAAGGACGACCAAAGCATATGTTGCGCTTCTCAATGTGAGACACAAAATTCGGGAATCTATAAAGGGTCTCGGAAACTACATTTTAAGGGCCTTAAATTAACAGTGTGTATGACATTCCCAGTGAACTAACTTCGTTCTGATAAACTTGAAGGAATGACAAACCGCTAACCATTGCAACAGTAGCTCAATTGATAATGTCTGGTGTTAACAACGAACACCGTTCGAAGAACGGGTACTTCTGCTAGTTCTTATATAATTTTACCGTAGTCTTCTTCCTAAAATTTTCTCATGTTGGCTTCCCAACAAACTATATTCTTCTATTTATTCCCAAATTATATCTTAATAAAGGCAACGTAACACTACAATAACTACTAAATTGAACTACAAAGTGAAATACATACTCGGACAGAAATGATTAAAGAATCACTCTAGCCCTCGGCTGTATTTCTTAACTACTTTAATCAAAATTGGTTAAAAGGAGCACTCAAAAGCATGACAAATTCATACTGTCTACTAAAAGAAAACTGCCAGCTACCTTGTTGAAGTTCTAGTTGAATGGAGTGAGAATGCTAGAACACATATTCCTGTCAAGGATCGAACCCTCATCTGCTCAGCTGCACCGGTCACGAAACGACTGGACATCAAGAAGACCCGATTACCGGTCGCGAACGAGATGAAGCTAACAGATGTTCGTTTGACAAAGTTCATTGTTCTATCACTTGCTAAAAAGCACGATAACGTTGATGTAGTAAGCCAAATAATTTCATTATGTAGCAGTACGAATTGTCATTCCAACTTTCACAATCTCTTCAATCTTCTCTTATAAAGCCTTGTGCTGTAGTTGCTCATATTGGGATCAAGTAATCATCCTGAGTATTCAATGCTGCTATGCGTCACATTCCTTGTCTGTATTTAGCCCATGTTCTGTATCTTCATAACGCAGCAATATCTCTCTCTTCTCATATCTCTTACATAAAAACAAGTGTCCTGACTGACTGACTGACTTAATGACTCACTGACTCATCATCGACCAGCCAAAACTATTAATGTTAGAAACATGAAATTTTGGGGATATGTTCGTGGTAAGTCAAAAACGCGCACTAAGGAAGGATTTTTGGATATTCAGGTTCTAAAGGGGTGTTAAGGGGGTAGACCTGCATTTCACTGAATAACAATATCTCCCGATTGGTTTCATTGGGCGATGTGATACTCGGCATATACACTCATCATTAAAAATAAGAAGACACGTGTCTGAGGGTTTTTCGATGTGGTGTATACTATGAAGTGAAAGGGGTGAAAAGTGGGGTTTGAAGGATTCCTAACGGTGTGTGTATCTTTTAAACGACATAGGCGAGGAGTTTGAAACTCAGCGGAAAAAAATCAGCTTAAAATAAGTAAATAGGTATTTGACCGTTTTTTCATAAATCCAATTTAAGGGGCCCATAGGGAGGGGTGAAATTCTTGAGGGGGGGGGGGAACAGGAAAGAAACTGTCCTAACTGATTGACTGATGGCAGACTCACTCATCAAACTCAGGGGAAAAAATCTCCTGAAAAATAAGTAAATAGGTGTTTGAATGTTCTTTTCATAAACCCAATTTAAGGGTTCATGGGGAGGGGTGAAATTCTGAAAAAAGGAAATTGAGAGAATAAGTCCTGACTCACTCACCATCGCCCAGCCAAAATTATTGAAGTTAGACACATGACATTTTGGGGAATATGATCATTGTATGTCAAAACCGTCCACTAAGGAAGGATTTTCGGATATTCAAGGGGTCTTAAGGGGGTTAAACATGTATTTCATTGAATAACAATAACTCCCGATTGGTTTCATAGGGGGATGTGTTACTCGGCATATAAACACATCATTAAAAATATGAAGACATGTGTCTGAGGTTTTTTCGATGTGGTGTATATTATGAGGTGAAAGGGGTGAAAAGTGGGGGTTGAAGGATTCCTAACGGAGCGTGTATCTCTTAAACGACATGGGCGAGGAGTTTGAAATTCAGCGGAAAAATCCGCTCAAAAACAAGTAAATAGGTGTTCGACCGTTTTTTTTTCATAAATCCCATTTAAGGGGTTCATGGGGGGGGGGGGGGGGGGGTGAAATTCTCAAAAATAAATGAAAGAAAATGTCCTGACTGACTGACTGACTCACCATCGCCCAGCCAATATGATTGAAGTTAGAAACATGACATTTTGGGGATATGTTTGTTGTATGTCAAAAACGTGCACTAAGGAAAGAATTTTGGATATTCAGGTTCTAAAGGGGTGTTAAGGGGATAAACGTGCATTTTATTGAATAACAATATCTCACGAGTGGTTTCATTTGAGGATGTGATATTTGGCATATAAACTAATCATTAAAAATAAGCTGACACATGTCTAATGGTTTTTCGATGTGGTGTATATTATGAGTGAAAGGGGTGAAAAGTGGGGGTTGAAGGATTCCTAACGGAGTGTGCATCTCTTAAACGACATAGGCGAGGAGTTTAAAACTCAGAGGAAAACAATCAGGTTAATAAAAATATAAAAAATAATTAAATAAATAGGTGTTCGACCGTTTTTTCATAAATCCAATTTAAGGGGCCCATCGGGAGGGGTGAAATTCTGGAAGAAAAACGTCCACTAAGGAAGGATTTTTGGATATTCACTCTCATCGACCAACCAAAACTATTAATGTTAGAAGAATGATATTTTGGGGATATGTTTGTTGTGTGTCGAAAACGTCTACTAAGGAGGGATTTTTGAATATTCAGGTTCTAAAGGGGTGGTAACGGGGTTAAACCTGCATTTCATTGAATCGCAATATGACACGACTATGACGCGAGCGACGCCGCGGGTACCTGCTAGTTATATATAATCCAAAATTGACTCATCACCGCAGGGCTCAAACCACTAGACCTAGAAAGCTGAAATTTTGCATGTTGGTTGATCCGAGTATGTAGAGGCTCACTAAGAAACGGTTTTTGAAACTTAAATTTGTAAGTGACTTTCTTCGGCCCTTTGGCATTGACCATCCAAAATGGACTCATCGACGCCGGGCTCAAACCACTAGACGTAGAAAGCTGAAATTTTGCATGTTGGTTGATCCGAGTATGTAGAGGCCCACTAAGAAACGGTTTTTGAAAATTCAATTTGTAAGTGACTTTTTTTCGGCCCTTTGGCACTGAGCAAGGACAGTCGGTACAAAGGTCGGAGTTAGCTAATTTTAAGCCACCAGATACGAGAAACAATACTCGGAGGTCCTGTAGGGACCCCGAGACACACTTTTTAAGTTCCTAAAATGAACGGTTTCGGAGATATTCCCAAATAACTGTGTTCCCTCTGAGAAACAGATCAACGTTACTATGGCAACCGCTGAAATTTCGCAGACCGGGGATAGTTTTCTGGCATTATCTCGAAAAACGTTCGTTTTAGAGCCTTAAAACGCGGGGTTCGGTTCCAACTTCTTAGAAGTGGAAGCTACGAACATTGCTCCTCGCATTGATACACGCAGAATGAGCTATATTCCATATTTCTACGAGCAAATCGACTTGGAATGTCTCATCTATTATATATAATCCAAAATTGACTCATCACCGCAGGGCTCAAACCACTAGACCTAGAAAGCTGAAATTTTGCATGTTGGTTGATACGAGTATGTAGAGGCTCACTAAGAAACGGTTTTTGAAACTTATATTTGTAAGTGACTTTTTTCGGCCCTTTGGCATTGACCATCCAAAATGGACTCATCGACGCAGGGCTCAAACCACTAGACCTAGAAAGCTGAAATTTTGCATGTTGGTTGATCCGAGTATGTAGAGACCCACTAAGAAACGTTTTTTTAACATTCAACTTGTAAGTGACCTTTTTCGGCCCCTTTGGCACTGAGCAAGGGCAGTCGGTAAAAATATCGGATTTAGCTCATTTTAAGCCGCCAGATACGAAAAAACAATACTCGGAGGTCCTGTAGGGACCCCGAGACACACTTTTTAAGTTCCTAAAATGAACGGTTTCGGAGATATTCCCAAATAACTGTGTTCCCTCGAAGAAACAGATCAACGTTACTATGGCAACCGCTGAAATTTCGCAGACCGGGGATAGTTTTCTGGCAATATCTCGAAAACCGTTCGTTTTAGGGCCTTAAAACGCGGGGTTCGGTTCACGAACTTTGCTCCTCGCATTGATACGCGTAAAATGAGATATATTTTATTTATAGAGGTGGTTTTTGGGGTCGGATACGAGCGTGATTTTGAGTCTAATTTTATACTCTTTGAGCTGGTTATGGTAAGCGAGCTTTCGTATCTTTACGCCAATTTACAATGTCAGGATGCTTTCTATTTTGCACGGTATGCTTTCATTTTCTTTATAAATTTGTTTTTTGTTTACTGTATATTACTGTTTGCCAATATTGATCTGCTCTTTTTCGTTTTTTTTTACCATGATCAGCAACCCATAACCACAGACGGATGTGTCGTATTCTACCGGCTGTCACATTAAATTAATATTTTTTCTTAATTATTCTTACTGAGGAATTGGTCAAACTTATTTCAATAAATTTGGTATTTTGTCTTTCACGGCCATTGAATCCCCGCACTAGGCATGGCTTAAACCTAGAAAAGTTGCTGAGTTGGACTAATGGACTAATGGTGCAGCAGAAAATAGGAGAATTGAAGCGTTTGAAATGTGGTGATACAGGAGAATGATGATCAGATGGGTAGATAGGGTAACAAATGAAGGGGTATTAAGACGAGTGGGAGAGGAGAGATGTTTCTGGCGACTGCTAATGAAGAGAGGAGATAGGAGGGTCAGACACATATTAAGACACCCAGGAATAGCAAGCTTATTTATGGATGGGAGGGTCGAGGTCAAGAACTGTAGGGGTAAACCAGTGTTAAACAGATTGCCTCGGATGTAGGGTGTGGTAGCTATGTAGAGATGAAACGATTAGCTCAGGAGAGGGTGACGTGTAGGGCTGCATCAAACCTGTTAAAAAACTGAAGACTCAAACAACAACAATCGGCAATTTTAATTACTTAGAGAGGCATGTGAGGCAAAAGTGTTTTTGGAGAATTTCAATCCTTGGGATGTAACACTGGAAGAGACTGCATAATGTACTGTACATCAGCGGCCAAGGTGAGAGATATTTAACTATAGGTCTATTAATAGCGATATGTTGACGTTCAAATCATCAATAAGTATGGCTAAATTACATCCAGAATAGCTTAAGGAAGAATACTTTTAATTCCCCATATTCCGATAGATTTGCCATTCCAGTGTGCAAGAGTGCAGTTCCCTCTTCAAACAATATTCGCAATTTCTTTAACAAAGCGCAATGACACACACTTAACAGTAACACGTGTACATTTAGACAAAACCATTTTTTCCCCTTGGGCAACTGTAAGTGGCGTGCTCGCGAGCATCCGGACAACAAAATCGTTATGTCTCAGCGGAAGACGTAATTTTAAAATGTGTTAGCATAATGTAACATTGAGCCTTGCAGACTTTCACAACTCTATAAAATTCCCACTTTGCTGCTCATATCAATATACTATATGTATCAGAATATTCAGAATTAAAATGGACCCACCTGTAGCCGAGATTCCTGTAACAGAATAGACCAATTATCAGCAATAATGCTTTGTCCCCATTGTCTTGATCGCGGGCGAAGCCGCGGGTACCTGCTAGTCATTTATCACAATCATGGCTATTGCTGTTTGTACTGTACTGCAATGTAGAACAAGTTGTTATGCTATTGGCTTGAGAAAAAGTTATCATACGTGAATGCAAGTTCACTGTGCTCAAATTGAAGGTTAACACTGTCTGAAACTATAATAAGATCAGACGAAAATCCTATCACGTTTTGTACTGTAACACGTTTATGTCAGTTCAACTCCACTTTACCGAACAAACACGATTTCATGGCAACGCACGCACTTGAGCTTAGACCAGAGAGCTGTGACCCTCCTGGCTGAAAATTGTATTCTCTAATCCACTCTTCATCTGCTCCCATAAATCATAGCCTGCATCGAAGAAACGGCTCAACATTATGTCACTATCATTCCCACTGATAATGCACATCTTGTTCAGATAAATGATATTCTTAGGCAAAACCCAGATATCCCCCCAGCTATGAATATCACCCCCTTCCCTGACACTGATTCTGACTCTCAGGATTCACTCTCACAGGCAGAAAGCAATCCTGAGACTGAGCCGGATATCCAAGCTGAGGAACCTGAGGAACTAATGCACGAGTCCACGCAAACAGTCCCGGATACTTGCGAGCACTGGACTCAGACCTCGAAGGCCCTTGTTCGACCTCCTAGCAAGCCTAGGAGGAAAAACAAGAGCATCCAAACCTCTCTGGATCAGCCCCGACATTCAGTCACTACAGCAGTTGCTACTCCTTCAGATAGCACTGCTACACCTGCGCTCTTCTCCTCCCCTCACCCTTCACCCTCACAAACACAGGCGTCGCGACGCCCGCCCGCCAGACAACGCTCCACACTGATCACCCAGTGTTACCGTTGCCAAAGGCTAAATCACGCTGCACACGAGTGCAAATATGACATTAGGTGTAACCGCTGCGGCGGGCCGCACCGTCATAGTGAATGCCAAGTGCCCAGGGACTCCCCTGCGTGTGTAAACTGCAGGGGAAAGCACGCCGCCTCCTATTTAGGATGTAAATACATCAAGGAGGCGCTCAAACAACAACACTGGCAACGGCAACGTCCTTACAAGCCCAGTAACATCCCCTCTCTTTTCTCCGTGCCCATAACTTCCCCTAGTCCAAGTTCACTCAATAACACTGCCCTTACAAGCATTTTGCATATCCTCCAGCAGCTAATTACCTGCTAATTAGCTCCCCCACACTCCAGAAAACACTCATTGCCCCTCTTGCCCCGCTGCTCCGCTGCGCGCCTGCTCGGGGGGACGGCCTCGGCCGGCCCCTTCCGGGATGGCGTCCAGCGGGCCGCGGGCCCTCTGCACGATGCCACTGACACGTGGATGGCACCCTTGCTCTCTTCTTCTTGTTCTGATAACTTCAAGCACGCCAGGAGCTTAGGCTCAATTTGATTTTTAATGCTAGCTGCACCCCTAACCTACCCTTCCAAAAATCCTTCTCCTTCCCACACTCCACCCTCAGGTCATATCCTGGCCAATTAATGACACAAAACTGTACCATACCCTACATCCTAACCTATTAAGTCTCACTAATCCTGTCCACACCTTGTTATAGCTCTAAAGGCCCCAAAATGGGAGCTGAGAGGCTAAAAACGCACGCAGCGAACCCGGCTACGCCGACTTCGCTTGCATGGGTCAGAAGAAGATGATCCACAATGCACCTAGTTCTCTGAACGATAGTGACAATCGATATATACACATTGCCGAGTTCGATAATCACCTGTTATAGTACTGTATGCATTTATACTCATATAAAAGTTCTCAGTTATTTTCCTTTGTCCATAGGATGCCTTTCCCAATCTTTGTTTCAAACTGCAAAGTGTATATTACTTTACCACAGTGTGCAATATAACGACAGTGGTGCTGTCTCCATCTTGTATTCAATACAGGTATTGTGCCCAAATCTAGGAATGGGTATTCCAAGTTTCAGACACCTAGATATCAAGGGAAAGGCTGTAGCCGCTTTTGAAAGTTCAGATATTTGAATATCGCGCTACATTGCTTCTCGAAGCCTTTCGAAGGAAATTACCGATAGTTGGATGGTAAATGACGTAGCGAGTCATAGCAGAGGTGGAGACTATTTATTGATTAAATAGTTAACTATGGAGCAGAGACTTGAGACTGGGATCAGATTACTGGCACGGCCAAATAAAAGAGAATGCAATTAGTATCAAGTAAATCGGACCAGGGATTCAAGAGATATGAGGATTTCTAGATATCAGGCGATGACGCGTGACCCTGACCGTTTTTGTATAAAAGCAAGCTGGAGCAGGGAGAGTTAGCTCAATTCATCACAAGCACTTGGCGAACAAGTTGCGTCTACGCTGAGCCAAGGCACATGGTTGCCACGTCTACGAAGAAGTACTTTTCAAATCGTGATAGTCACGAGAAGTGCTGCGCAAACGAGTTGGAACTTAGTAAGTTTCTGGTGAGGAGAATCACTGAGGTGATTGTTTTTCTACAGACATTGGTGGAAATATTTATATTTCCTAAAGGACATATGCTAGACTTGGTCTAGAAAGTAGTATTTGTCACAGTCCAATAGTAAATTAATACTTGGATGTTTAAATCCGTTTAAAGTCAGTTTCATATTTTGTAACTATTTAACCACTTCGATCCGTCAGTACATTGAAGAATAGTCTATAACGGTGGCGTTCATTAGTCTACGCAAGGGAAACTGCAAGTTGTCTAGCGCATGGCAGATGGTGATATACAAACCATGCCCAGGGAACGATCTTCAGAACAGCCGTTAACTGCTTAGACTGTCAGCGTTTTTCTTGTACTGATGAGATTACAGTGAGTTAGGTTACAACTGACACATTTAAGAAGAGATCGCTTAGATCTGACCCTTTTCAAACAAATTGTTATGGCTTTGTTAGAAGCACATATTAAAATGGAACCACAGTCATTTAAAACGTCGAAGGATACTACCACTATGTCTGACTAGACGATTTGTGGGTCTACAATGGCGGCCGATACAAGGATTATACGTGCTTGTCCGATAGGGCATGTCTACGGATAAATCTGGTATAGACCAGGTTTACGACACTTCAAGAACATCAAGAAATGTAAGCCACATTTGAATTATTTTATGCTTAGCTAATTGGAACAAACTATTTTTCTGCAGATGACCAACACATTTTTTTCGTCATATTTAAAGCTTGTAATGATTTACGCAAGACTTGTTAGATTTATTCTGAGCATTTTCAGCACTCAGAACAGTTTAGGATCGATGACCGAGCATTTTGAGCATTTATTTGAATTTTTCATATTTTTGGGAAATCACGGTAATCAGCCGATGTAACTGTAAAAGTTAAATTTATTTTTGTTGAGGAATGGATATTTTTTCCATATTCGAAGGTTCGAACATGTGGATTCTCACATAATGAGATGATAATTAAACATATTTGAAAGAATAATAATAATCCACTAATAATAATAATAATAATTTTCATAATTTTTCTAAATAATTCTTGGATATTATATTTTATAATAATCATATGTATTGAGAAAGAGCCTATGAAGTAGTTGAAACATTTCTAGTATGGAACAGGAGATTTTACGAAGGAGAGTGGTTAGCGCAAGCCCGCATTCAACCAACATGTCAGTTCTGGTTGAACAGTCGATATTTGCAATGAGCAAAGAATATGTTTCATATAACACGGAGAGGCATGAAACGGGAAGCAATTGATATTTGTATCAAATAGGATTTTTGTATTTATATAAAATCATGACGTAAATACACTTCGAAAGTGAAATGAAGCTTTTCATAAGTATGGTAAAATCACGGGTTGAACTGAATGGTAAAATAAAATAAACTTGTAAGTTTATTAATCTTCCAGTGTTGATAACAAGCAGAGGCTTGATTTATTGTATAAATTTTGGGAAGATAATTTATGTGTGTGGAATAGTTGAAATGCCATTCCCAGGTGCGCAGGTTTAAGTCGCAGGAATGAAGGTTTTTTCGAGCATCAATCAAATAGCAGGTTCGATGGCTCAGGTTTATTGTAGGAGTATTGGAGCCACACATTTCGTCGTATGAATAACCCGAAGGTTATTTCTTTGAAACCATCAGTTCTTATTTCAACCTTGTTTACGAATTCCATTTAGAATTTGATTTTGCTAGAACCCGGATTTGTCATGATAGTAGTTTATTCTTCTTCAGAGGAAGACCTTTGCCGTTGTTGTTGTTGTTGTTATAATATTGTGTCCTTACACAAATAGTAGAATGGGCCACTGCCAATTTAAAATAATTCTTTAACCACGAATGATTTGAAGGATATTTTCAATCCTAGTGCCATGAACCAAATGAATTCATTATAAGACTACAATTCTTATTTCCGCATTCTGTCGAAGAATTGCAAGTTGTGAAAGTTGCTAGAAATGGCCATAAATATAAATATTATTTTCATAATAATTCCAAGTGGAAAATCTAATAGTTGAATGGTTCAACCATTTATTGATCAAGTTGATGATTCAGAAATCATATGTTTTGTTTGGAACTTGAAGTTCATAATCGAGTCACTTCTCGAATGTTTAATGTCAGAAGAACAATTAATTGTTGTTGTGCTTCGCACAGTTCTTCGATGCTATGCTCAATGGTCAAATACTTTTCAGATGTTGTTAATATGTGTTAATAATTTGTGTTGCTACGATGATAATAATAGTTTCAACGATATATTTTGGAAAACTGGAAAACAAATGAAAGTCTAAGAAATGCTATAAACATTTATTCTACGAGTGTTAATATCATGTAAATAGTCAAACAGTGATCTACGTTATTTCCAGTATGGACAATTCATTTTGCACTGGAATAAAATGTTAATAATTTTGGAACACAGTCCACAGGACTAACAATCGGACTTGTGTTTTCAAAAAGATTGTCAAATGTGTTTGGAAGATTTCTGTATATTGTGTGTAAATAAGAGTGTGGATCGCCACACGTGGATGCTGCTGCTTTGAGCATTATTCTTGCAGTCAGATTTTAACTTTAAATAAACTGAGATAATTTTACCAGATGTGTTTCACCCAATTAAATCTCCTTCTATCCTTATTGTTGCATTGAGCCAAAAATCAGTAAAGCATTTTTATAAATTTGATGTCGTTTTTGCGATTTGCTTTAACCCATCTGGCGCTCCGAGATATTTTGATTCTCGTGCTGACTGATTATTGGTAAGATGCATATGTGGTCGTGCGGACTCCGGTGTAAACGGGCACATAAAATAAGATAGAGAGAGAAATGGCTTCGAACGTGGGTCCCGATTTAGACATGGTCAATCGCATGCCGATTTGAAATTGTGATAATTTTTATAGAAATATTTTGGGAGTTGAGAGATGTCTGGTTTGGATGAATAAATTAGTAGGAAACCCAATTAGTGGGAAAATTAAAAATATAAACTGGTTAATAATTAGAATGGGTTTGATTATTTTTGATAATGGCTTAACCATTAGGGCGTCAAGTAAATTCAGTAGTAAACGTTCGATGACTGGAGATACACATTATTAGAATCCAGGTGGAGGATATTTGAGAACTAGCATATTTTTCTTGTGATATTGTGGTAAATGTAATTCGTAAAAGTAAAGAATTTTGTTTTTCCATCACGTCGATATTAGGACAAATCTCATTTTATTATAGTGTTCCAATTAGCTATTCATATTTCTTGTTCTAGTTATAAGCTTGTGTTTGCCACTGTTGTATACCCCTAAGTTTTGAATATTAATTGAAAGTATGGAAGAAATGATGAGAATGATGAGGAGTTTGGAGGAGAGTTCGAAAGAGGCTGGACGGCGTGTAGCCGCTATTATGAAAGAAAATACAGAGGCTTTAGAAAAGAAACTTAAAGAAAATTCTGATTCTTTAGAAAATAAACTTAAAGAAAATTCTGATAATTTGAAAGAAAGTTTAGATGATAAACTTAAAGAAAATTCTGATTCTTTAGAAAATAAACTTAAAGAAAGTTTGGAGGATAAACTTAAAGAAAATTCTGATTCTTTAGAAAATAAACTTAAAGAAAATTCTGATTCTTTAGAAAGCAGGTTAAAAGGTAACTTAAAAGAAAGTTTAGAGGATAAACTCAAAGAAAATTCCGACTTGTTAGAAAGCAGGTTAAAAGATAACTTAAAGGAAAATTTAAACAGTAAATTTAATTCAATGGAAAGTAAATTTAAAGAGAATTCTGAAATTTTGAAAATGACACTTGAAAGTAAAATGAATAAATTATGCGATAAAACACATGAGCTCGAAACTTCATTAGCTACTAACGCTAGTTTAATGGACGATAAATTTCGCGATGCCGATCTTCGATCCCAAAGCTTAGCTGATAGGATAGAACATGGTCTTAGGAAAGTTGGTGAAGACATGGTCAACCTGGAAGTCAGAGTGAAGAAGGAGAGTAACGAGATGGGAATTCTAGTTGTTCAGCGTTTAACGGAACAATTCAAGGAACTTGTCATGGGAGAAATAAGAGAAGGAGTGATTCATGAATTGCAAACTGAGATTAAAACCACAGTTGTCAATGAAATAAAAGACACACTCAAGCTGGAGAATCAAGAGGGAATCAAGGAGATTAGGGAATCTTTGACATCCCACATTGAAGTAATTGCCAAGGATATTCAAGCAACTCAGAAGGACATATCAGATATGACAGGGTCATTGAAAAGTCATGAGGCTGTTATGAACCAGATATCCATTGATGTTAAAGACAATTGTAAGGAGACTGAAGCAATCAAGAAGATGGCAGAAGAAAACCAGAAGGAACTTGAGGCTATGAAAACTCAAATAAAGGATGAGAAACAGTCTGATCATTTTTTGAAAATGCCGAATGTAAAAGGAAAGGAACAGATACAGATAAATCTAGGAGGAGCTAGAGAGACTGATAGACAGGATGAGGTCAGGACAGTATTTCAATCCAACCCCATAACTGTGTTTAAGAATATAGAAGACAAGCCTTCTAAATTTTCAGGGCGAGATTCTGTAACACCCGTGGAATTTTTGAGAGAAGCAGGTGATTACCTGAAAGATTCTAAGATCCCTAAAGAAAGACAGATCAGGGTAATAGGGAAGTTCTTGGAAGGTCCCGCACTTTTGTGGTTTAGAGCATTTAGATCCACTCTAAATACTTTTGAGGAGTTTTCTCGTGGGTTATTGAAGAAGTTTTGGTCCCCTGAAACCCAACAGCAAGTTAGAGCAGAGTTGTATTCGAAGAGATTCTCGACGTCACAACCTACTCGATACTCTACATACTTTTCTGGACAGCTGTCTAAACTCCAACATTTAGATCCGCCAATGCCAGATAACGAGTTGATTACTGCTTTGATACGACAATTTCCAGCAGACGTCCAGAGGACTTTGATCGCTGCTGATATCTACAATATGGAACAGTTTGATGAAGTATTGCAAAAGCTGGATCATACAAACGCTCAATTCTTCCATCAGAAGGGAGTAAAGAGTAATAACGCTGTGTATGCTGTTATGGCTGACAGTTATTCTCAGACACCTCGAGAGATTCGAGAGGAGCGAGAAGAGAAATCGCCGAGGGAAGATTCCAATACGAGAGGATGGAACCAATACCGTAACAGATACAGTTACAAACCATATGCAAGACCGGATGGTGGTAATCGATACAACACTCGATGGAGAAGACCACGTGATACTCAAGGAAGGTACCAGGAAAGAAGATCCTATGGTAATAACTATAATAACAGAGGGAATGTAGATACTCGTCAGTCCAATGAAGAGTTTAACAAGGAAACGAGGAAAAATTTGGAAGCAAGACACCAAGATACCTCACAATTTGTGGAGCAGAGGCCCAATGATCCAGGTCCATCGGGAACACAACAATCCCGGGGGAATGGTAAAATTAAGGATTTTGAATATTGTGGAAGTAAACAATATTGGAAGCTATGAAGTAGCTAATACACGAACTGGTAACATCGTGGGAACTTATAATGCTTCGAATTTGAAGATCTATTATTCAAGAACCAGATAATTTAATGTGTAGATAGGAAAAATAAAAAAAATTCAATTTTTATTTTTTGCTAGGTGTGGGGTGTATGTGCCCAAATCTAGGAATGGGTATTCCAAGTTTCAGACACCTAGATATCAAGGGAAAGGCTGTAGCCGCTTTTGAAAGTTCAGATATTTGAATATCGCGCTACATTGCTTCTCGAAGCCTTTCGAAGGAAATTACCGATAGTTGGATGGTAAATGACGTAGCGAGTCATAGCAGAGGTGGAGACTATTTATTGATTAAATAGTTAACTATGGAGCAGAGACTTGAGACTGGGATCAGATTACTGGCACGGCCAAATAAAAGAGAATGCAATTAGTATCAAGTAAATCGGACCAGGGATTCAAGAGATATGAGGATTTCTAGATATCAGGCGATGACGCGTGACCCTGACCGTTTTTGTATAAAAGCAAGCTGGAGCAGGGAGAGTTAGCTCAATTCATCACAAGCACTTGGCGAACAAGTTGCGTCTACGCTGAGCCAAGGCACATGGTTGCCACGTCTACGAAGAAGTACTTTTCAAATCGTGATAGTCACGAGAAGTGCTGCGCAAACGAGTTGGAACTTAGTAAGTTTCTGGTGAGGAGAATCACTGAAGTGATTGTTTTTCTACAGACATTGGTGGAAATATTTATATTTCCTAAAGGACATATGCTAGACTTGGTCTAGAAAGTAGTATTTGTCACAGTCCAATAGTAAATTAATACTTGGATGTTTAAATCCGTTTAAAGTCAGTTTCATATTTTGTAACTATTTAACCACTTCGATCCGTCAGTACATTGAAGAATAGTCTATAACGGTGGCGTTCATTAGTCTACGCAAGGGAAACTGCAAGTTGTCTAGCGCATGGCAGATGGTGATATACAAACCATGCCCAGGGAACGATCTTCAGAACAGCCGTTAACTGCTTAGACTGTCAGCGTTTTTCTTGTACTGATGAGATTACAGTGAGTTAGGTTACAACTGACACATTTAAGAAGAGATCGCTTAGATCTGACCCTTTTCAAACAAATTGTTATGGCTTTGTTAGAAGCACATATTAAAATGGAACCACAGTCATTTAAAACGTCGAAGGATACTACCACTATGTCTGACTAGACCATTTGTGGGTCTACAATGGCGGCCGATACAAGGATTATACGTGCTTGTCCGATAGGGCATGTCTACGGATAAATCTGGTATAGACCAGGTTTACGACACTTCAAGAACATCAAGAAATGTAAGCCACATTTGAATTATTTTATGCTTAGCTAATTGGAACAAACTATTTTTCTGCAGATGACCAACACATTTTTTTCGTCATATTTAAAGCTTGTAATGATTTACGCAAGACTTGTTAGATTTATTCTGAGCATTTTCAGCACTCAGAACAGTTTAGGATCGATGACCGAGCATTTTGAGCATTTATTTGAATTTTTCATATTTTTGGGAAATCACGGTAATCAGCCGATGTAACTGTAAAAGTTAAATTTATTTTTGTTGAGGAATGGATATTTTTTCCATATTCGAAGGTTCGAACATGTGGATTCTCACATAATGAGATGATAATTAAACATATTTGAAAGAATAATAATAATCCACTAATAATAATAATAATAATTTTCATAATTTTTCTAAATAATTCTTGGATATTATATTTTATAATAATCATATGTATTGAGAAAGAGCCTATGAAGTAGTTGAAACATTTCTAGTATGGAACAGGAGATTTTACGAAGGAGAGTGGTTAGCGCAAGCCCGCATTCAACCAACATGTCAGTTCTGGTTGAACAGTCGATATTTGCAATGAGCAAAGAATATGTTTCATATAACACGGAGAGGCATGAAACGGGAAGCAATTGATATTTGTATCAAATAGGATTTTTGTATTTATATAAAATCATGACGTAAATACACTTCGAAAGTGAAATGAAGCTTTTCATAAGTATGGTAAAATCACGGGTTGAACTGAATGGTAAAATAAAATAAACTTGTAAGTTTATTAATCTTCCAGTGTTGATAACAAGCAGAGGCTTGATTTATTGTATAAATTTTGGGAAGATAATTTATGTGTGTGGAATAGTTGAAATGCCATTCCCAGGTGCGCAGGTTTAAGTCGCAGGAATGAAGGTTTTTTCGAGCATCAATCAAATAGCAGGTTCGATGGCTCAGGTTTATTGTAGGAGTATTGGAGCCACACATTTCGTCGTATGAATAACCCGAAGGTTATTTCTTTGAAACCATCAGTTCTTATTTCAACCTTGTTTACGAATTCCATTTAGAATTTGATTTTGCTAGAACCCGGATTTGTCATGATAGTAGTTTATTCTTCTTCAGAGGAAGACCTTTGCCGTTGTTGTTGTTGTTATAATATTGTGTCCTTACACAAATAGTAGAATGGGCCACTGCCAATTTAAAATAATTCTTTAACCACGAATGATTTGAAGGATATTTTCAATCCTAGTGCCATGAACCAAATGAATTCATTATAAGACTACAATTCTTATTTCCGCATTCTGTCGAAGAATTGCAAGTTGTGAAAGTTGCTAGAAATGGCCATAAATATAAATATTATTTTCATAATAATTCCAAGTGGAAAATCTAATAGTTGAATGGTTCAACCATTTATTGATCAAGTTGATGATTCAGAAATCATATGTTTTGTTTGGAACTTGAAGTTCATAATCGAGTCACTTCTCGAATGTTTAATGTCAGAAGAACAATTAATTGTTGTTGTGCTTCGCACAGTTCTTCGATGCTATGCTCAATGGTCAAATACTTTTCAGATGTTGTTAATATGTGTTAATAATTTGTGTTGCTACGATGATAATAATAGTTTCAACGATATATTTTGGAAAACTGGAAAACAAATGAAAGTCTAAGAAATTCTATAAACATTTATTCTACGAGTGTTAATATCATGTAAATAGTCAAACAGTGATCTACGTTATTTCCAGTATGGACAATTCATTTTGCACTGGAATAAAATGTTAATAATTTTGGAACACAGTCCACAGGACTAACAATCGGACTTGTGTTTTCAAAAAGATTGTCAAATGTGTTTGGAAGATTTCTGTATATTGTGTGTAAATAAGAGTGTGGATCGCCACACGTGGATGATGCTGCTTTGAGCATTATTCTTGCAGTCAGATTTTAACTTTAAATAAACTGAGATAATTTTACCAGATGTGTTTCACCCAATTAAATCTCCTTCTATCCTTATTGTTGCATTGAGCCAAAAATCAGTAAAGCATTTTTATAAATTTGATGTCGTTTTTGCGATTTGCTTTAACCCATCTGGCGCTCCGGGATATTTTGATTCTCGTGCTGACTGATTATTGGTAAGATGCATATGTGGTCGTGCGGACTCCGGTCTAAACGGGCACAGTATTACAGATGTCTGGCATGTGGTCATCACTTTGTATGGCGGGCTGCTGGCTGCTCCTAACCTCGCCACAGTCTCACCGCGCACCTGCATTTCAAAGAATGTCGCAGTACAGCCATCAGTGTTATTTCCAACTTAACCTATTTCCAACTAAATGCAAAATACGGTTTCAGTACCATCCCGTCATTTGCCCGAAGACAGAGTGGGAAACCACGGAAAACCACTTCGAGGATGGCTGAGATGGGAATCGAACCCCCTCTACTCATTTGGACCACCCGAGGCTGAGTAGACCCCGTTCCAGTCCTCATACCACTTTTCAAATTTCGTGGCAGAGCCGGAAATCGAACCCAGGACCTCCAGGGCGGCAGCTAACCATGCTGACCGCTACGCTACGGAGGTGACTTCATTCATATTACCTTTTCTTTTCAGGTTGCAAGATACCTTTTTTCAGGCTTTCGGATACATACTGTATGTTCATTTAGAAATCAAGGAAATAATCTAAGAATGTGAATGATATTCCTCGCTCAAAGGTTCTCCTCGTTCCATGTTGAAATGGACTAAGTCCAGTTACGTATTTTGTCAGTACAAGTGTTAGTAACTTACGGAACAATGCTATTTTTTATTTTTTATTTCGGCGTTTGTGTGCACTTTCCACATACAAAAAAACTACGTCTCATATTTCAGTACAAGTTTTTTGTGTTTATCTCAAAACTTTTAAAAAATTGGACTTAGTGCCTTTCAACAACGAGTGATTCAATATAATTCTGGTCTAAGGGCTGGAACGGGGTACACTCAGCCTCGCGAAGCAAAACTGAGAAGGGGCGGGTTCGATTCCTACCTCAGCCATCCTAGAAGTGGTTTTCCGTGATTTCCCACTTCTACTCCAGTCAAATGCCAGGATGATACTTAACTTAAGCCCACGGCTGCTTGCTACCAATTCCTATAAGACACTTTATTCGACTTTTCCCCATTAATTGGAGTTGCCGGAGCCAACCAGGCTCAATTCGGTTTTGGTCGGGGATTTAAGGCCAGATGCCGTTCCAGACGCCACGTGATTTTTCAGGTCCTCTTTCACTCCAACTCCAGCACATAACCTACAAGAGGTGCCCCTGTTAAGCCGAGCAACTCAGTGGAAGGTTGGGTAACCAATCCCAGCGGGAAACTGGGTTGGCGAGCCGATCAGTGCTGGGGGCTCCAAGGCTCACAACCTTGGTAGTACCCTGGTCGCTGTGAAACATCACTGACTCCAAACTACAGCTTTTCAACTGTTCAAAGCATGGAGGAAAGTTCAGCAAAAGCTACTACCCCAGGTGGTAACCAATCCACCTTCGCCTTGAGCGAAGCATGCAGGCCTTCGGAATCTGGGGAGCCTGCACCGACATGCATGGAGGTATCGGAGACTCCAGGAAAGATCCAACACAAACGCCGGAATTTCTTTGCTACCTTTAACACGAATTCCCTTCGGAAGATTGGTAAATTGAAACAACTAACTGATTCCCTATCCCAAGATTAAATCCTGATTGCAGCAATTCAAGAAACGAGATTCACAGATGAACAAGCCTTTGAGTCAGAAGGCTACAGAGTTTTTAAAGGTAAAACTGGTAAACGTGTAATAAAACAGTTCCCAACCTTGGCACAGGATTCATCGTCAGTAGGAAGATTTTGGATTCAATCGTTGGCTTCAACTCGCCTAGCAGTCGAGTTTCAACTCTCTCCTTCCGGAGCACAAACAAAGTTTATACTGTTGTGAATGTCCATGCGCCAATCAATCAAGCGAATAAGAGAGACCCAGAAGGAACGGATAGATTCTGGGAAGACCTTGAAGATGTTCTCTGTAAGATTCCAGATAATCACACGATTATGCTTCTTGGAGATTTCAATGCACAGCTGGGTAAGCAAAGAAAGTTCCAAAACATTATCGGAAACTATCCAGCTCACCAGAGAAAAAATCGCAATGGTGAGAGGCTCGTAAAACTATGTAAGGCTTTCAATCTTGTTATAAAATCCACAGCGTTCAAACACCTTCCCAGAAAACAGAAGACTTGGACATCTCCGAATCCAAACCTCGGCGAATTTCAAATTGATCACGTCGCAATTACACGTCAAGCTCAGAGAGAAATACAGAATGTGAAGGTTCTAAGAAATGCCAATCTAGATTCGGATCACTATCTATCCAAAATCAAAGTTAAACTGATTCCGAGAAACACCAGAAAGGCCGTCTTAAAAAAATCAATCGATTTGATACTGAAAAACTAGGATTGTGCCCTGAATTTACTCAAAAACTAGAATCTTGGAATCCCGAAAACTGGGATGAACTACAACAGGCCTTGGTCACAACAGCACAGGAGACAGTTCCACTGACGAAGTCAAAGAAACATGCGTGGTGGAATAATGCATATGATTCAATGGTAAAACAAAGACAACTTGCCTGGCAGAAATGGAACTCGGGAAAGAACCAAGATAATTGGAAAAACTTCGTGAATGAGAGACAACGCGCTGCAAAAATCATCCGCAATGTAAAACGTGCCTACAACAAGACCCAACTAACTCAAATTGAGCTAGACTTTCAGAGGAACAACACAAGGGACTTCTACAGAACCTTCAAATGCAATCCAAGCAAATACAATCCTCCGAGTCTACAGTTCAAAGACTCAAATGGGAGACTAGCTTACAGTGAGAGAGAAAATTGCCAGATTCTAGCGAAATACTTTGAATCCCTCCTTAATTGTGAGACTCCAAACTCCACTTTCTCATTTGAAGACAACATACAAGTCCACCCAGATTCATCCCCTCCAACGAAAGAAGAAATCAAACAGATTATCCAGTCACTTAAGAACAACAAAGCACCAGGTGAGGACTCGATAATCGCCGAATTGTGGAAGTATGCTGGTGGAAAGATGATTGATAAATTGACTGACATTATCAAGGAGATTTGGGAAACTGAGAAACTTCAACGTGACTGGACTTCTGCCTTGATTCATCCCCTGCATAAGAAAGGTGTCAAACCGGATGTTAACAACTACCGTGGCATTTCCCTCCTACTGATAACTTACAAAATTATTTAAAAAGCTCTGCAGATTAGAGCAGAACAACAACTTGATCCACAACAAATTGGAGAGTACCAAGGAGGGTTCAGGAAAGAGCGCTCATGTGCCGAACAAATTATGAATCTGAAATCCATCCTTTTCTATCTGAAGCAAAGGAACAAGAAATTTGTGGTAACCTTCGTCGACTTCAAGAAGGCCTATGATTCGATTGATAGAATAGCTCATATTCAAATTCTAAAGGAATTTGGATTGGATAATAAAACCAGGGCAATCATTCAACAGACCTTAGCTAACACAACCTCCAGAGTCAAGTTCAGAGGAGAAATTTCAGACTCTTTCGAAATTAAGACAGGAGTTAGGCAGGGAAATGGGGTTTCACCCCTGCTCTTCAACTGTGCACTTGAAAAAGTCATCCACGAGTGGCGCAAAGAAATGAACGATGAGGTCCAAAATGGAGTACGACTGGGTTACAAGAACATGAACCTTTCTGTTGATTGCCTAGCTTTTGCAGATGATCTTGCAATTTTCTCCGACTCTTTAGACATGGCCACAAAACAAATTAACCAGCTGCAGGTACAGGAAACAAAAGTTGGTCTTCAGATCTCTTTGGAGAAAACACACTTCATAACTAACATCAAGCCAGCACCAAGGGAGCTAAAAGTAAACCAGGGGAAAATCAAACGGACAGATAAGTTTAAATATCTTGGCAAGTGGGTAGAACCCAACGTATGTGAGAAAGAAACCTTCACTTCGCGCATGAACAAAATGGAAATGGCGTACCAACTCACCAAGGGCGTTTACAACAAAAAGTCAATATCCCTGAACGCAAAACTTAGGCATTATTGCACTGTCATACGACCAGAGGCTCTGTACGCAGCGGAATGCCTCACCATGAACAAGAAAGGCCTGGTAGAAAAATTGGAGATCAAGAAAAGAAAGATCTTGAGGAGAATTCTTGGCCCAATTAAAGACAACGGTGAATATAGACGACGGCATAACTATGAGCTGTATATCCATGTCCAGAAGATCTCTGATGTAATGAGGAAAAGGAGGATTGCATTTTATGGCCACTTGCTTAGAATGAAACCCACACGATTGACGAACCGGATCTTTAACTACACACATCAAAAAAAGTTTTGCATCACCTCGGTTCCCAGATCTCCGGCATATAGACATTGACTATGTGTATTGTATCCAAGATACAGTCCCTTTGACTGTTCATAGATGTCACTAAAACTGCTCAAAGATGTAAACAACCATGCATGAGCAGGGCCTATTAGACGGAGGGGGTACGACAGCCGATCAGTTCCAGTCATTCCACCAGGACGAAGGTACGCTGCTCATGTTGTCTGTAGTTCTACCATGCCTAGAAGGTCAATACCGCAGTTCGATCGCGTCCGCATTGTTACTTTGTGTCAAGAAGGGCTCTCAACAAGGGAAGTTTCCAGGCGTCTCAGAGTGAACCAAAGCGATGTTGTTCGGACATGGAGGAGGTACAGAGATACAGGAACTGTCGATGACAGGCCTCGCTCAGGCCGCCCAAGGGCTACTACTGTAGTGGATGACCGCTACTTACGGATTGCCGCTCGGAGGAACCCTGACAGCAATGCCACCATGTTGAATAATGCGTTTCGTTCAGCCACAGGACGTCGTGTTTCAACTCAAACTGTGCGCAATAGGCTGCATGATGCGCAACTTCACTCCCGACGTCCATGGCGAGGTCCAGCTTTGCAACCCCGACACCATGCAGCGCGGTACAGATGGGCCCAACAACATGCTGAATGGACCCCACGGAATTGGCATCACGTTCTCTTCACCGATGAGTGTCGCATATGCCTTCAACCAGACAATCGTCGGAGACGTGTTTGGAGGCACCCTGGTCAGGCTGAACGTCTTAGACACACTGTCCAGCGAGTGCAGCAAGGTGGTGGTTCCCTGATGTTTTGGGGTGGCATTATGTGGGGCCGACGTACGCCACTGATGGTCATGGAAGGCTCCGAAACGGCTTTACGATACCTGAATGACATCCTCCGACCCATAGTGCAACCATATCGGCAGAATATTGGAGAGGCATTTGTCTTCATGGACGACAATTCTCGACCTCATCGTGCACATCTTGTGAATGCGTTCCTTCAAGATAACGACATCGCTCGACTACAGTGGCCAGCATGTTCGCCAGACATGAACCCTATCGAACATGCCTGGGATATGTTGAAAAGGGCTGTTTATGGACGTCTTGACCCACCAACCACTCTGAGAGATTTACGCCGAATTGTCGTTGAGGAGTGGGACAATTTGGACCAACAGTGTCTTGATGAACTTGTGGATAGTATGCCACGACGAATACAGGCATGCATCAATGCAAGAGGACGTGCTACTGGGTATTAGAGGTAGTGGTGTGTACTGCAATCTGGACCACAAATGCTGCAAGTCTAGCTGTATGATGGTACAACATGCAATGTGTGGGTCTCATGAGCAATAAAACGAGCTGAAATGTTGTTTGTGTTGATCTCTATTCCCTTTGTATTTAAAGGTTCCGGAACTCTTGGAACCGAGGTGATGCAAAACTTTTTTTGATGTGTGTATTTTAAAAATAAGAAGACCAAGCCAGTCTGGTTGGAAGAGGTGGAAAGTGACCTGCAAGAGATGGAAATTACCTGTGGGGATATTCAAGAACGCAATCCCCTCAGGAAGAAACTACACGACCACCAGGGTTTTCAAGAAATACCGAAGTTGAAGACGAGAAAGATGTGGACGGAAGAAAGAAAAGAGCAACTCCGGCAACGTATGAAGGAACACTGGGCAAACATCAAAGCCCAGAGAAGCCAGTTGAAATAACGTTTAGGCCCCTAAAAACAACAATTATCATCATCATTATTATTATTGAAATAACGTGGTCCTTAGTTGGCCGATACGATTAAAGAATAATAATAATAACAAAGAAACTTTATGAAAATACAGACACCATTATAGATAAATTTAGGAAGAGACGTCTGCAGTTCTATGGACACATATATAGGATGGATGAGAACAGACTCGCTAAGAAGATTTTCAATATTGTGAATGCAAGTAAATTAAAGATCAGTTGGATTAAAGAAGTTCATGAAGACATGGAATTACTTAAAATCTCTGAAGACGACATTAAGGACAGAGAATAATTTAGAAATAAAATCAGAAACACGAAAATTGTACAAGTTTCAAGGAAAGATACATCAGGGAAAAAATGGACAGAGGAAAGGAAGAAAAAGCACAGTGAACTAATGAAGAGGTTTTGGGAAGAAAAGAAGAGAGGAAAAGGAAGTGAAGCTGTGATTGGCTCAAGTTCTCACGCTCTCCTGAAGGGGAATAATCGGAAATAATAATAATAATAATAATAATAATAATAATAATAATAATATTTTTTACGAGGGAAATGGAAAAATATTGCATAAGACCTTGAGGAGGGTCCGCACTCCTCAAGAGTGTAGGATTCTTACCCACTAAAAAACCACACCCTGTCGTCTTGACAAAACCCATCCCGGGACCACTTTCGTATTACTTCAGGATGGAGCTATTTTCTTTGCTTCACAAGCACCATCTTACTTCTCAATTCATAGTCCGCGGATCGTCGATGCGCGATACATTCCAACGTGTTGTCTTCAATGTGTTGTGCCTCTGAGGCTGCTGATCTCGTAGAATCCAGAAGGTGATATATTGGTGATCACTAGCACTTCCCATTCTACTACCAAGGCTGCCAGACGATCGGATACCAGCGTAATATCTGGTTTAGTCTCCGTATAACCAGGTCGTCTAAATGTCGTTGAGGTCCCTGTATTCACCACGACCAATCCTAATCTGGCTGCCATCTCTAAAATTCGTCGTCCCCTCGAACTTTGATGTGGCATACCCCATCTCAATGCCCTAGCGTTGAAGTCACCGGCTACTACCGCAACACCTTCCATCTCACGGACAGTATCTCCCAAACTGTCCAGCTTCCTTTGAAAGTCCTGAATATGTTCATTCGGAGTTAAATAGCGACTTACGTACGTAATCCCACCACTCTTAACCCAAACGAACCCATCTCCGGATCCGTGATCCTCCACATGGATTAATAATAATAATAATAATAATAATAATAACCCCTGGCACTACAGCCCTCGAAGGGCCTAGGCCTACCAAGCGACCGCTGCCCAGCCATTTGGCCTGCAGATATTGGGGTGACGCGTGGTCAGTGCATTGGGTCCCCTCGGCCGTTAATCTTGGGTTTCGTGACTGGGATGCTGCCTCATTGTCAGACATCTACTCAATTGTCCTCACGAGGCTGAGTGCACCCCGTTCCAGCACTCACGTCAGTGTCTAAAATCCCTGATGGGGCCAGGAATCGAACCCGGGGTCTCCGGGTGAGAGGCAGGTGCACTACCTCAACACCACGGGACCGGCAGCCTGCCAAATCCCACCTGAATTAAAAATACACACACTAGAACAGACATCACAGTGACAAAGGCTATCAGACAAATTCTAAACATACCCAAGTATCCGAGGCTACATGACCACGATGTCGCAAAAGCCCATAAAAGAATCAACAACAACATCATTGACATTTAAATAATATTGATACGTGTCTATACAGGCATTAAGCAGCGCTTTAAGCGGTGGGGTGAGGAAACTGTTGATTAAATCATAAAAAAACGAGATTGTCAAGGCAGTGGAAGATGAAGGGAAGAGAAGGGTCGAGTCGGCTGTGGTGGTGTGTGATTGGAGAGACTCTGTGTAGACATAAAATGTAGCGATTGTATTAGAAAGTGTGGTGAATAAATATCAGATTTAGGAAGAGATAAAAATAATTCATAATTTTACCCACGGAACGTAACAATTGGTGTCAGAGGTGGGATAGAAATTGGCCGTGAGTGTGACTTTTATTTTTGAAACTTGTAACTGATTTCGTTCTTGGGATTATGGCTACTGTGAGAGTAAAATTAAGTGAAATGAAGGTTATAGAACTGAAACAGGAGCTGGAAGAACACTACTGGAAACAAAGCCGCTTTGCAGATGTGACTTCACTCGGCCTTGGAGGCTGAAGGTAAGGATCCGGAAGCCCCCCTGTTCGAAAGAGTCATAAGCATGAAGGACCTTACCGAGATGATGAAGAGCCAAGCTGAAAGCTCCAGACTGCTAGAAGAAAAGATAAGTGAAATTTCCAGAAACCAAACTGAAACTTCACGGTTATTCGAAGGAAATATGGTGGAGATGCACCAGTGGTTGGAAAACAAGTTAAAAGAAAGAATTCACGCAAATTCTAGGGCGTTCAGAGAGGAACTTGAGAAAGTTGAAAAGGATGTCCAGTTAAGAATTACCGCCATCGAAGGAAAATTTGATTCACTCCAGAAGATCATGGAAACAGGTACCAACGAAATTATGCCAACAACCGGAGCCAATGTTAGGAGCGTCCATATAAAGCCACCCACGTATGACGGGAAAGCCCTATGGTCCACGTACCTGAAGCAGTTCGAGGCCGTAGCTACTGCCAACAGATGGACAGAAGCAGATAAAGCCGTTATTCTGGTAACTGCTCTCCGAGGAGGCGCTCTGAACATTCTAGAGACCATTCCAGACAACGAGCAAAAGGATTACACATCCCTGGTGGCAAGATTGGATATGAGGTATGGGGACAAACATCTACAGCAAGTCTATCATAGCCAGCTGATTAACAGACAACAGAAAAACGGAGAGACACTGCAGGAATTCGAGGCGGATATCGTGCGTCTTGTTCGGGTGGCATACCCTACTGCCCCGAATGAATTCGTCGAGCGGCTGTGTGTGGGAACCTTCCTCATGGGCGTGAAAGACCCGGAACTGCAACGAGACCTGCGTCTTGCTCATCCTCAGACGCTAGGGGACGCGTTGGCACATGCATTGGAGTTCGAGGCTGCCACGCAGACGACAAGGGCGAACGCACGGCTACGATGCATCGTCGAGAAAGAGTCCCTGGACGAGAAGGTTGAACGGATCGACTCGAAACTTCTGCCGAGCAACGTCGGTCCGCGCCGGAGAAGGGAAATTCGCTACTGGAACTGTGGTGAGTTAGGTCATGTGAGAAACTGCTGCCAGAATGAAACCAAGAACCAGGAAAACTAGATTGGGCCGGTGCTGAGGGCGAGCATCGAGGAATGGCCCTACGGCCCCTAAAGGGCATGTGCAGGTTATCTCCCTAATGCGTCAGACACAGAGTTTCTTCGTGGATGGAATCATCAATGGTATGGAACGTGACATGCTCCTTGATACTGGGGCTACTATCACGATCATAAGGAAAGGCACTATTAAAGGAGCCCTCCAGCCGACGAGAGTTGTACTGCAGACAGCGACGGGTGTGCCGGCGAACCCTTACGGCGAAATCAACGTCAACATCGGACTGGGCAGCAAGAAGATCAACCACCGAGTGATAGTGGTCGATATCACTGAAGATGTCATCCTTGGTATGAACCTGATGATTAAATTAGGATTAACCCTGGATTTAAAACATAGGAGCCTCAGATTCGCTGATGAAGAAATCATCCTTCATGGACAAGGCGATGGAGTGGTGCGAATGGTCCTGAACACGGATCAAGTTCTTCCTCCCAGAAGCGACAACGTGACCATGGTTCGACCGGACAGCGATAACCAGGAGGCTACTGGGATCATCGAAGCTGTTAGAGGAGAAGAGATTTGTCGAGGGGTTTTTACTGGGAAGAGCTGCTGTCAACGCCACGGGACCGGTGCCGGTTCGAATGATGAACCTGAATGAGTACCCAATCACCCTGAAGAAAGGCACTCAGGTCGCTTGGTGTAGCCCGGTATCAACGATTGTGCATGGGAAAACTCCGAATGACGTCCGGAGAGTCATCAGAGGCGTCGGGAAGCTGACGGAAGCTCTACAACTTGAACGAGCAAGGCTAACCAAGGATCAAAGAACCAGGATCGAGGCACTTCTGACGAAATATCTGGATGTCTTCGCCATCGAAAAGAACCAGCTCGGCAGAACGAATGCGGTGAAGCATCGGATTAACATCGGAGATGCTCAGCCAATCCGACAGCGTCCTCGACATTTGCCACTGCCCAAGAGGGAAAAAGCCGAGAAGATAATCTCCGACATGTACCAACAGGGTGTCATCGAGCCTTCTACTAGCCCTTGGACTTCACCAGTTGTGCTCGTAAAGAAAAATGACGGCTCAACAAGGTTTTGTGTGGACTACCGACAGCTCAACAGCAAGATCGTCAAGGACAGCTATCCACTGCCCAGGATTGACGACACTTTGGATACCTTATCTGGGTCCCAAGTGTTCTCCACATTGGACCTGAAGAGTGGATACTGGCAGGTTGAAATGGAACCCCAGGATAAAGAGAAGATGGCTTTCTCCATTGGGTCGGGGCTCTGGCACTTCACTGTGATGCACTTTGGATTATGTAATGCGCCAGCTACGTTCGAGAGGTTGACGGAGACGGTGCTACGAGGCCTTTCACGGAAGACTTGCTTGATCTACTTGGACGACGTCATAGTTATTGGAAAGACCTTCGACGAACACCTGTCGAACCTGGTGGAGGTTTTCAAGCGACTGCAGGGCGCCAACTTGAAGTTGAACCCGAAGAAATGGCAGCTCTTTTAAGAGGACGTCAAGTACCTGGGGACACGTCGTATCTAGGAACGGTGTAGCCGTAGATCCCGAGAAGGTCAGCGCGGTGAGAGAATGGCCAATCCCCAAGGACGTACATGAACTACGGAGCTTCTTGGGGTTATGCTCCTACTACAGGCTTTTCGTACCCGAATTCGCCAGCATAGCCAAGCCGTTGACGACGCCCATCGAGGAAGGACGAGACTACTGTTGGGACGAACACTGCCAATCATCCTTCGAACAGCTGAATACGTTCCTAGTTACTGCACCTATACTTAGTTATCCGTGCACCGCTGGCATGTTTATACTAGACACTGAAGCTAGCAACAAAGGCATTGGTGGAGTTCTATCACAAATAAAGGATGGCCGGGAGAAATTAATCGCCTACTTCAGCAAGGTACTCTCCAAGCCCGAGAGGAACTGCGTCACCCGACGGGAGTTACTGACTGTGGTGAAGTCTGAGGAACACTTCTATAAGTACCTGTATGGACGACGCTTTCTACTGAGAATGGATCATGGAGCCCTGAAATGGCTTATGCGGTTCAAGAACCCCAAGGGACAGATTGCTCGATGGATTGAACGCCTACAGGAGTACGACTTTCACGTTGAGCATCGAGCCGGGATCAGCCACAAGAACGCGGACGCACTCTCAAGAAGACCATGCCCTGCGGACTGCAGCCACTGTGCACGGCAAGAATCGAAGGCTGGTCTGGTCAGACGACTGACAGTAGTTAACGACTCATGGCAACCTGCGGAACTTCTGAAGGCTCAGAGTGAGGACGCAGATCTTGGCCACCCTCATCCAGTGGCTCAAGAGAGGACGCCGGCCTACGTGGGAAGAAGTCGCTCCGCGTTGCCCCAAGGCTAAATCTTATTGGGCCCAATGGTACTCGTTACGTCTGGAAGATGGAGTACTGAAGCGCATCGTCGAAGACTCGAATGGGACATCAACCAGGACACAGATCGTCGTTCCTCAGAATAAGACTTCGGATGTACTGCATCATCTGCACAACGAGAGTTCTGGAGGACATCTTGGCGTGAACAGGACCCTTGCGAAAGTCAGAGAAAGATTCTACTGGGTAGGTTGCAAGGAAGGCGTCAAAAATTGGCGCAGGAAATGTGAGGTCTGTGCTGCTGGAAATGGTCCGAGAGGAAGGAAGAAGGCACCCATGCGCCAGTACAATGTTGGTAGCCCATTCGAACGGATTGCGATCGACGTGGCAGGACCATTCTCCGACACAGACGCCGGGAACAGGTACATTTTGGTGGCCATGGACTACTTTTCAAAATGGGTGGAAGCTTACGCAATCCCCAACCAGGAATCGGTCACCGTCGCCAAGATCCTAGTGAACGAGTTGTTCTCACGGTTTGGTGCACCTTTGGAATTACACTCGGACCAAGGGAGGAACTTTGAGTCGGCAGTGTTCCAGCAAATCTGTCAAATCATGGGAATTCGGAAGACCAGAACGACGCCACTACACCCACAGTCGGATGGAATGGTAGAGCGGATGAATCGGACAATCGGGAAGCATCTCTCTAAGGTGGCGGCAGAGAACCAACGCAATTGGGACGAACATCTCCCCCTGTTCTTGATGGCATACCGATCTTCGGTCCACGAGACAACGATGCAGACAACGGCTTCTGTACTTTTCGGGAGGGAACTGCGATTACCCAGTGATTTGGCATTCGGCTGTAAGCCCGGCGAAGAACTTGTGGCAGGAGACGATTACATCATCTGCCTGAAGGAGAAGGTGAACCAGATTCACAACCTCGTCCGAAGGAACCTCGGAAATGCTAGCGACCGGATGAAGCACGCCTATGATGCACGGGTACGAGGAGGTGGCTTTAACGTGAAGGATCTGGTATGGCTGTTCAACCCACAACGAAGACGCGGTCTCTCACCCAAGCTGCAGCGATCCTGGGATGGACCGTACGAGGTGATCAAGAGGATCAACGACGTCATCTACCGGATACGAAGACTTCCACACGGGAAGCCTAAGGTGGTCCATTTCAACCGAATAGCACCTTATGAGGGAGCTAATCCGACGGTTGACAACGGTTCCGTAATGACCTTGGACTGTTCCGGGACGGAACAGGCTTAAGGAGGGGGCAGTGATACGTGTATATACAGGCATTAAGCAGCGCTTTAAGCGGTGGGGTGAGGAAACTGTGGATTAAATCACAAAATACCAGATTGTCAAGGCAGTGGAAGATGAAGGGAAGAGACGGGACGAGTCGGCTGTGGTGGTGTGTGATTGGAGAGACTCTGTGAAGACATAAAATGTGGCGATTGTATTAGAAAGTGTGGTGAATAAATATCAGATTTAGGAAGAGATAAAATTAATTTATAATTCTACCCACGGAACGTAACAATATTAAACAATAGACAAATCATTTTCTAATCGAAACATTGACCTCAAACATATACTTTGAGCTAACCTCATTACCAAGAGAAATATTTTCCTACCACGTCGTGTTTACTTGATGCCGCTTTGATTGGCTTGTGGATCTTTAAGCATAAAAGGCTTCTTCATTGATTATACACGGATTGGTGAAATATTGAAATTCCACGTCTGTCATCTCAAGCTATTGACCTTTGCTCGACTGGCTGCGTGGCTCAGGGGTAACGTTCTCGCTCGCTGGGGCCAAGATTGCAGGTTCGTATCCTGGCGCAGTCAGCTGGCATTTGAGGGAGCGCAAATGCGAGGGAGCCGTGTCAGTAGATTTACTGGCACGTTAAAGATCCCCTTCGGGGCAAAATTCCGGCACCCCGGCGTCTCTAAAAGCCTGAGTAGTTAAAAGGGACGTAAAACCAATAACATTATTATTATTTATTATTATGACCTTTGCTCAATACAGGACTGTGAATGCACTGTCTACTGGTTTTCATACATCTTCATTAGCATCTGCAGGCTGAATACTATCACAGTCACCGACTGCTTCATTTTGTTCTATATTCTAATTTTTTACAAGCTATATACAGGGTGTCTTTTATGTACCTTTGGAGAATGATAGGTCGTATAGGGGACGGGTATAGAAGTAATGTGAGATAGGGAACTTGGGGTCGGAGCGGCCTCCTTAACCCCTAAAATAAGGGTTGATTCAAGCCCTCCACCCTGTAAGTTTGGCAACCGACCCAAGCCTTTATTACCTTTCTCAATTCTTTAACTCTTGGCATGATTCATTTCACCATGTGGCGCTGGCGTAATGGATAGCGTTGCGGTGCGAAAGGCCGATAGTCCCGGGTTCGATTCCGGGCTTGGGCATTTTTAAAAAAATATTATTTCAGGAGTAAGGTTTTCAAGCTCGATACATTCGGTAAATTAAACCGATCTTTGTGCACTTCGTAGCATTAAATTGTTTAAGTCCTTTATAAAAAAGGATTTTGCCCAAGCCCGGAATCGAACCCGGGACTACCGGCCTTTCGCACAGAATCAACCCTTATTTTAGGGGTTAAGGAGGCCGCTCCGACCCCAAGTTCCCTATCTCACATTACTTCTATACCCGTCCCCTACACAAACTATCATTCTCCAAAGGTACATAAAAGACACCCTGTATATGGTGCACCATATTAGATCAAATAACCTTTCATATTTTCAGTGCTACGCTTTATTATGTTTTCAATATGTTAATGCTTTGCAATTGGCTGATGAAGGGGATAAAATTGTTGATTAATCCCCGAAACATGTACCAAGAACACCTTTAATTATTAATTTCTTGATAGTATTGATTCAGGCCGTATATAATTCTTATTAATAACTATTTTAGCATATCAATGCTGACCACCATGAATAATTTAAATATTGTAATTTAAATACCTTTATGTTCGACCCTGACTATTATGTGTCAGAAAACTGTATCATAATGAGGCTCATTATAACACTATTTTTCATTATGACACAGTTTCTCCCACCAATCAGTGCTCAAGAAACAGTTGTGTGACCAATTAGATAAGGATGCCTTCGCGCATGCGCTCAAAATCCAACATGTCTATTATATAAATTACCGAAAGTGCACCGTCCATATGTTCGCGTAAATAAACTGGTGAATATGAGACAAGAAATAGCACTGTACCTTCTTCTTCTTGTTTCGAATGGGCCTACTTTGGACCACGCTTGTTCAACTGTTGAGCTTTGATCTTTGCCCAGTGTTGTCGCATTTTCTGCCGGTGTAACTCCTTCCTTTCATCTGTCCAAGGGGTACCTTTCTTCCGGGGTTTTTCCTGAAATCCATGGACTTCCTTCAGGGCATGTCTCACAGATTGCCTGTCTTGAAGATCTGATATTCCCAGTTCATTAATGTCTTTCTCAGTTTCTGTCAGCCAAGTGGTACGAACCTTCTTGTTCTGCCAGAAAGTGAACAGCCTATTGGTCAGTCTTTTGGGAGGCAATCTTGCCACATGACCATAGAATGCTACTCTCCTTTTCCTAGCACAGTCAGAGAGCCTTTCTATATGTTCGTAGAGCTCGGAATTGTGCCGCCTACGGTATTCCTCATCTTCCTTTACCGGACCTAGGATCTTCCTGAGAATTCTCCTCTCTCTGACTTCCATTTTCTCCATCAGACCACTTCGGTTCAATGAGAGACACTCCATGGCATACAGGGCTTCTGGTCGTATGACTGAGGTGTAGTGCTTCAGTTTCAGGTTGCGTGACAGGCATTTCTTGTTGTAGATGTTCTTTGTCAGTCGATAAGCCAGTTCCAGCTTGTTGACTCTCATGGATAATGATGCTCTTTCTGATAAGTTGGGTTCAATCCATTCGCCGAGATACTTAAATTTCTCAATCCTCTTGATTTTTCCCTGTTCTAGTAGCATCTCTCTGTTAGCTTCTTTGATGTTGGTGAAGAGTTCTGTTTTTTCCTGCGACACTTGAAGACCCACTTTGGCTGCCTGTCTTCTGAGGCAATTGACCTGCATTGTTGCTGTATCCAGAGAATCGGCAATAAGTGCCATGTCGTCAGCAAAGGCCAGGCAATCTACAACCAGTCCTTCCTTCCTACGCCCCAGGTATATCCCACTCTGGACACCCATATTGGTCAGTTCCTTGCGCCATTCTCTCACAACCTTTTCAAGGACACAGTTGAAAAGAAGTGGAGAAAGTCCATCCCCTTGTCTCACCCCTGTTTTTATCTCGAAGCTTGCTGAGACCTCGCCTCTAAATTTAACCTTGGAATGAGTATTGGTCAAGGTTTCTAGAATGAGTTTGCGGGTTTTGTTGTCTAACCCTAGTTCTTGGAGAATTCTATTAAGTGTTTCCCTATCAACAGAGTCGTAGGCCTTCCTAAAATCAACAAAGGTGACAACCACCTTGCGGTTTCTCAATTTGGAGTATGCAAGTACAGTTTTCAGGTTGAGGATCTGTTCAGCACAGGATCGGCCCTTCCTGAAGCCTCCCTGATATTCTCCGAGTTGACTGTCCAGTTGACTTTCTGCCCGTGTTAGTAATGCCTTGGAGAAAATCTTGTATGTTACCGGGACGAGAGAAATCCCACGGTAGTTGTTTAGGTCAGTAAAATCTCCTTTCTTGTGGAGGGGATGGATCAGAGCTGAGGTCCAGTCAGGTGGTAATTTCTCTGTTTCCCAGATGTTCTGTATGATCTCGGTGAGTTTGCACACAGCATTGCTTCCAGCACATTTCCAGAGTTCACCAACAATGGAGTCCTCTCCAGCTGCCTTGTTGTTCTTAAGAAGTTGAATGATTTCACGAACTTCTTCCAGTGAAGGAGGCAGCGAGTCCGGGTTTGGTGTTGTTTGTATGTAGTCAAAGTCTTCGCTGGGTGGATCACAGTTGAGCAAGTTCTTAAAGTACTGAGCTAAGAGGCGACAGTTGTCCTTGTCGTTAAAAGCCAGTTTGCCCTGTGAGTCTTTGAAGTGGAGACTTGGTGGAGTGTATTTTCCGAGTGACTGCTTGAATGTTTTGTAAAAGTCTCTGGTGTTATTTTTAGCGAAGTTCTCTTCGATTTGGGTTAGTTGGTTGCGTGTGAAGGCCCGTTTGGTTCCTCGGATTATCTTGGTTGTAAGCTTCCTTTGTTCCAAGTAGTTCTCCCAATTTTCCTTAGTCTTTTTATAGTTCCATTTCATCCAGGCTGTCTGTCTTTGAGCTATTGTGTTGTCACAGTCTTCAGTCCACCACGGATGTTTCTTTCTTCTAGTGAGGGGAGCAAGTTCACTAGCCGTCTTGACAAGAGCTTCTTTCAGTTGGTCCCAGTTGTTAAGATCTGCACTGTTCAGTCTTCGACTGACTTCTTGATTGTTCTTAAGTCGCTCTATATCAAATCTGACCATCTTGGAGGTTCTGTGTAATCTATTGTTTCTAGGTTGGAGTCGCAGTTTGATCTTTGAGAGGTAGTGGTCTGAGTCCAGATTGGCGCTTCTTAATACCTTCACGTTTTGTATTTCCTTTTGGGATTTTCTTGAGATGGCCACATGATCTATCTGGAATTCACCCAGGTTGATGTTAGGAGAGATCCAAGTCTTTTGCTTTCTTGGCAGATGTTTAAATGCTGTAGACTTCATAACCAAGTCGAAAGCCCTGCACAGTTCCACCAATCGTTCTCCATTGCGATTAGTTCGTTTATGCGCTGGATAGTTGCCCACTATGTTTCTGTATTTTTTCTCCCTTCCTAACTGGGCATTGAAGTCACCAAGCAGTATGGTGGTATGTCGGTCTGGGATTTTAGAGAGAATATCTTCTAGGTCTTCCCAGAATTTGTCAGTTCTGTCTGGGTTGCGCTTGTTGTCCTGGTTGGTTGGGGCGTGTACATTGACTAAAGTGTAGCCCTTGTTAGCACATTTGAGAGAGAGGATAGATACACGACTGCTTGGAGAACTAAAGTCGATGACTGAATCCAGTATCTTATGGCTGATTATAAATCCTGTACCTAAGTGGGGTACGTACTTCATTACTCGCTGACCGACTTTTCCTTTGAGGATTCTGTACCCTTGGGATTCAAGGGCATGGTCATCAGTGAATCTGGTTTCCTGTACTGCTGTCAGTACTATGTTATGTCGTGTTAGTGAGTCTGTCAGATGTTTCAGTTTACCCACTTTGAGCAGTGAATTGGCGTTAAATGTTGCGAAGAAACTTTGCCGTCTTGATCTGAGTTTACGTCCAGGAATTTCAGGATGCTCCGACTCATCCTTAAAGCATGTTAGTGCGGACTCCCCAGAATCCGAAGGTCCGCTAACGTTGCCATGGGCAACGGTGGATTGGTTACCACCTGGGGTAGTGCATTTAGCGAAATTTCCCTCCATGCTCAGTTGAAGATCATTCTTCATGGGGCAGCGACGAGTCACTGTCCAAGGTACTGCTCAAGTTGTTAGCTTGAGAGGCTTATTATTCGGGGTTGTCACCCCTAGACAGGTTGCCTTCACTGTGGCTAAGGAGCCCTGTCTACCCCACCCTTGCCAGGGACTACCCTCCGGGCCAGAGGGACCTGGGGCTGCTTGGGCAGGGGCGCCACTCCCTGAGTGGAGCTATCCATTAGGAGTCTCCACTAGCTACCCGTAGCACTGTACCTTAATATACACAAATCCAATTTCTACACAGCGCGTTGTTTTGAAACGACTTTGGTGACAGTTTTACTGAATAGTGGTGCACAATCTGAACATATGGCATTGAAGCACACAGAGCGCATGCGTCGGTTGACCAGAGAGCTTGGAAAAGAGAGATATACTACCCAGCGCAGCACCCGATCACAACATTCTAGTGACTGAACAGATATTTATGAATATTTATGTTAAAACTATAATTATCGTCGAACATAAACAGTCGTATGCAATTCGCCTATAATGGTAATTAAGACACTCGTATGGAAATTATAAAACTTGCATACGCTCGTTTTATAAACATACTCGTGTCTTAATTATAGCCATTATAGGCTCGTTGCATAATCATATATATTATTTCAGTAGTATGCATCCCTTCTGCGGCGCTCACAAGAGACCGATCGTGAAAAATGAGCATTCAAATGAAAGAGAATATACATTGCCAGTGACTCATTGCACTCTAATTTCATAAATATCTATAATTTCTTTAAAAAATGACTTTTAAAAACTGTACGAAGTGTGCGATTTGCAGTTACTCTTGCTGCAGGAAGATACGCTCCATAATATTGGTGTCCATTTCACATTTTGGCGGCTGTGACGCCTTTTTAAAGTCATTTTTACATTCTGAGGTCTTTCCTTTACATTTTTGCATCGATTTCAGAAACAGTAAATAAAGGAATGTGTACGTTTTCAGAATCAGTAGGCTAAATCAATGGATTGGGTACTCAAATCGTATAACCGGCGAGTGTTAGTGCTAAGCTTTCAATCAACGGACTCAGCACAAAAATGATTTAAGCTCATCCGTCTAAACAATGGATTTATTATATTCCAGGTTTGTTAATATGCCACGATACAGGATTTTCTTCTGCATTCTAATTCCATAAATATAGATTTTTGTAAGAATAGTGCTTTTTGCAAATACTGTTGCTCTAACATGCTGCAATTCTGAGTTGTCGTCTAAAACCTTAAAACATTGAACGTTAATTCTTTAACAGTTTTTCTTCTATCTGATTTTCAGAATCAGTAAATCAATGGATTGAGTACAGGTTTTTCTTCTGCATTCTAAAACCATAAATATCGATTTTTGTAAGAAGTGTGCTTTTTGCAAATACTGTTGCTGTATAATGCTAGAGTTGACGTCTACAACCTTAAAACTATCATCATCATCATCATATAGGCCTCATAAATTAGCAGTGAAGAATTGCATTCTAATTTCATAAATATCAATTTTTGTAAGAAGTGTGCGATTTGCAAATACTGATGCTCTAACATGCTGCAATTTTGTGTTGTCGTCTAAACCCTTAAAACTATTAAACGTTAATTATTTTACAGGTTTATCTTCTGCATTCTAATTTCATAAATATCGATCATTTCGCATGGTTTTCAGAAACAGTAAATCAAAGGATTGACCACTCTAAATCGTATAACCGGCGTGTGTTACGGCGTCTAAAACCTTAGAACTATTAAACATTAATTCTTTTACAGGTTTTTCTTCTATCATTTCCCATGGTTTTCAGAATTACTAAATCAATGGATTGGGTACTCAGATCGTATAATTTCACAAATACGAAATAACCAATGAGTTTTTTTCTTCCGAATTTGGCCACCTGTGGACCGCATGGAACCTAAGGCTTTCTGGTAAATCTCCTCTTCTCTTCCCAAAACCTCTTCATTCGTTCACTTCTGATCTTTCGCTCCTCTTCGGATATTAACAGTTTGGCTCTAATTTTAGGTGTTTTCTCCTCGAACATCTTGATGTTGTCAATTCGGTTTCTAAACTCTTTTCTGTTGTGGATCACATCCACTGTGAGTCCACTTTCCTTGGCGTCTCTTGTAACCTCTTCTACCCACTTAGTTGTAGCCTTCAGTTCTGTAATATACTTGAATATACTCTTAGTCAGTCGGTTCTCGTCCATTATCACCAAATGTCCGTAGAATTTCAACCTTCGCTTCCGCATTGTGACAGTAATCTTTTCAGTGTGTTTATAGAGGTCATCTTTCTTTCTGTTCTTCCATGTCCCGTCAGCAGTTTTCTGTGGTCCTAAAATTTTCCGCAAAATTTTCCTCTCCTTTTTTTCCAGTTCCTGAAGATCCCCTTTTTTATTCAGTGTCAAGCACTCCGAGGCGTACAGACCCTCTGGCTTTACTACTGTGCTATAGTGTCTGAGTTTTGCCTTGTAGGATATTGCTCGTTTATTGTATCTGTTCTGGGTTAATCTATAAGCCAAATCCAATTTTCTAGCTCTTGCCCTATTTGCTTCTTTATCCAGCCCATTGGGTTCTATCCATTCACCTAGATATTTAAACTTCTCAGTTCTTTTGACAGTCCCATGTTTCACTTTTATGTGTCTCTCTCCAAGGTGTCTGTATTCCATGTATACTGTCTTTTCATAGGAGACTTTAAGACCCGTTTTCTCAGCGATTTCGTGCAGAGTATCCAGCATTTTTTGGGCGTCATCTCGGCTTTGGGCTAAGAAGGCAAGACCATCAGCAAAAGCCAAACATTTAATTTCCAGGTTCTGTCCTTTCCTTCCCAGATGTATCCCCCTTACTCCTTCCATGTTCAAAGCTTCCTCCCAGGTTCTCATGATTTTCTCCAGAACAATGTTGAAGAGGATAGGTGATAAGCCATCTCCTTGTCTGACCCCTGTTTTTATTTCAAAAGGATCAGAGATTTCTCCGAAGAACTTCACTTTTGACATGGTATCCGTTAGAGTTTGTTTGATTATTTCTCTCGTCTTCCTGTCAATTCCGAACTCCTCTAGGGTGTTAAATAAAGTCTGCCTGTCAATTGAGTCGTACGCCTTCTTGAAGTCAACGAATATTACTACAGTGTTCTGGCTTCTCAAAGCTCTTGATCTGAGGATGCTCTTGAGGTTGAATATTTGTTCTGCGCACGATCTCCCCTTTCTAAAGCCAGCTTGGTATTCACCTATGAGGTGGTCTGCTTGTTTTTCAACTCTGTTCAGCAGTACCTTGGAGAGTATCTTGTATGCGACTGGAAGTAGAGAGATTCCTCTGTAGTTGTCGATGTTCGCCCGATGACCTTTCTTGTGAAGTGGGTGTATAAGGGCACATTTCCAGTCTTTCGGGATCATTTCAGTTTTCCAGATTTCTTCTATGATGCCGTGTATTTTTCCTGCTGCCATTTCTCCTCCGAACTTCCACATTTCTGCAGCGATGCCATCTTCGCCTGGCGCTTTGTTGTTTTTAAGCTCGTTTATTCCTCGCTTTACCTCATCTAAACTTGGTGGGTTGGAATCCGGGTTCTCATAGGATGGATTCTGAGTATTCAATCTTTCCACAGGTTCTTCACAGTTCAGCAGCACTTTGAAATAGTCGGCCAAAAGTTGACAGTTTTCCTTGTCGTTCGTCGCTATACTACCATCTTTCCGTTTGAAGCACAGACTTTGCGACTGATATCCCTGTAGTTCCTCTTTGAAGGTTCTGTAAAACTCTCGCGTGTTGTTCTTTCGAAAATCTTCTTCTAACTTTTCCACCCTACTTCTGTCGTAGTTCCTCTTCTCTGATCTTATGTTCTTAGCAGTTCTCTTCCTTACTTCCCTGAAATCTTCCCACCTCTCCTCGGTCTTGTTGGAGTGCCATCTCTTCCAGGCTTGTAGCCTTTTGTCAAGAGCTTCGTTACACTTTTCATTCCACCAGCTATGTTTTCGTTTCCTCGCTGGATTCCCCAAACCTTCAGCTGCTTTGGTCATTGCTTCTCTGATCTCTTCCCAGCTGTTCATGTTCAGCTTTGATAGGTTTTCGCAGTATTTATCCTTGTTCTGTTTCAGAGTCTCTGTATTAATTCTGGGCTTCCTGTTGGTTCTCGGTTTGGGCTTGTTTGGCTGGAATTTTACTTTAATCTCCGAGAGGTAGTGATCCGAGTCGATGTTTAGGCTTTTCCTTACTTTAACATTCAGGATTTCCTTTCGGTTTTTGGTCGTTATTGCGACATGGTCGATATGGAACTCTACCAGCATCGTGTTAGGAGATACCCAGTTTTTTTTCTTGCTCGGGAGTGCCTTGAAGTATGTGGACATGAGTTTCAGGTTGAAATGTCTGCAAAACCCGATTAGTCTTTCTCCATTTCTGAGTGTTATGATGATCCAATTTTCAGTGATTGCCTTCTTAAGTTAGGGAACGTACAACTTGCAATTCTGACTGAAATGTATCGAATAACCGATGAGTGTTACGGCTAAGCTCTCAATCAATGGACTCAGCACAGAAATGGAATCAACAGTGACGAATTGCATTTTAATTTCATAAATATCAAAGAAAGAAATCAGCCACAGCACGCTCTCATGCTGACGCTCCAGTCGGGAAAGCGAAGTCACCCCTGTAGGTAACGTGCAAAGGAGTTTAGCGTTGAGCGCTACACACAGAACAAGGAAAGCACCCCTGAAGGTAACGTGCAAAGGAGTTTAGCGCTGATCGTTGCACTTAGGAACAAGGAAGCCTCACTGTAAGCGGGGCGTGAAGAAGTTTTCCAACGAGGGCTGTCCTGATAAGGGAGAAGGACGCTCCTCAGCCAAGAAGATAAAGCAGGAAATCTTGACCAAGATACTTTCATAAATATCGAATAACTGGTGTGTTTTATGATGATCCAATTTGCAGTGATTGCCTTTTAGTTACAGAACGTAGAACTTGGAATTCTAACTGAAATGTAAACAGTGTTCTATAATCATTTGGACGAAATGAAAACATAACAACCTTTCTCCTTAAGGGGGCTAATACACCGCCGGTTGTCAAAATTTAAGTTTTTTTATTTTACGTTTCAATGAAAGACAATACCTTTCTCAATATATATGTTAAGTTTTATAAGTAAATTCAGCGTTTTGGCAGAGATATAGCGCTTTACGTGAGACCACGCGCCTATCTCTCAATGGAGTGTTTAATATTCAAAGCTGTTTACCCGAAAGGTTGCTTTTTTGGTAGGAAATACACAATATCTCGTGAACTATGTGATGAAACTGGATGAAACTCGGCAGATACATTCCAACATATGATCCCTCGAGGATGAACCTCATTTATGAAATTATCTTAAACAAGTAGTTCCGTGAAGAACTATACAGCCTATTTTCATATATCCTACTTATGTTAACTGCCACAATCAACATACAAAATTTCAGTTTAATTGCTGTAACAGATTCGTAGATATTGAGAACCGTCTAAATATTTCAGATGGTCGCCAGGTTGGATTTTTATTTTTGTACTATTACATTAAGATTATTGTGTACGTGTGGTATTCAAACTTCAATCGCATGATTAGACAACAAGAAGTAAAAACGAGATTTTAAAATTACGCACAGCAGCCATCTTGTGATAATGCAAACCATTGAAATAAATTAGATGTCAGTGGATCAACATTTGTATAAGCATTTAACGTGCAACGTTTCACGGCACTCGGATAGTTAATTCGCGAGAAACGTCCATTTAAATATTTATACTTCGCGTCGCCGCCATGTTGGATTTGTGCTCACCAGGTTCCTGAAAGTCCTATAGGTGAACATATGTTCATAGTCTCTATGAACATTAAAAAATTCAGTTTGGTTGCTGTAAAAGATTCATAGATATTGAGAACCGTCTAAATATTTCGTGAGCTCACCATTTAGGAGTGTTATGTGTATAGGCCATAGAGTTATGTACCATTCAAGGACAATTATTGCCTAGGTTCATTATTCAAACTTTCACTTCGATCGCATGATTACGACACAAGAAATTAAAACTTAATTTTAAAATTTCGCACAGCCACCATCTTGAGGTTATGTAAGCAATTGAATTAAATTAAATTAGATGGCAGTGCATTACAATCTGCAAAATCAATTACTGTACCACATTTCACTGCGCTCAGAGAGTTAAATCACGAGAAAAGTCTATTAAAATATTTTAAATTCGCTTGGTCGCCATGTTCGTTTCGTACTTTACAGGTTTATGAAATATACATAGGTATACCTGTATCAGTACCCTTTATCACCGTACAAAATTGCAGAGTGATATCTGTAATAGTTTCGGAGATATAGAATGTCAGTGAAATATTTCGCACAGCCGCCATTTTGAGGTTATGTAAACAATTGAACTAAATTAGACTCCAGTGCATTACAATGTGTATAAACATTTGCTGTACCAAGTTTCATTACATTTAGATAGTTAAATCACGAGAAAAGTCTATTTAAATATCTCAACTTCGCTTGGCCGCCATGTTGGTTTTGTAGTCACCAGGTTTTTAAAAGTCTCATAGGTGAACTTCTAGTAGTGCCCTTTATCACCGTACACAATTTCAGGGCGATATCGGTAATAGTTTCGGAGATATTGAATACTAGTGAAATATTTCGCACAGCCGCCATGTTGGATTGGAGAGACGTAACAAAATTTGAAGGGCACAGTCGAGGTCGCCGGGAATAGTGCTATGAACTTCCCGAGTTTCATTGAAATCACTCCAGCCGTTTCGATTTTATTAGGGGGGGGGGGACACACACACGAATCACACACACGCACACACACACACACGGACAAAAGGTGATCTCATAAGCCTATTTTTTCAAAATTGAAAATAGGCTAAAAATAATTGAGATATACTTCGAAAATTAAACAAATAACTGTTCATTTTTTGAAAGACAAATTTAATATTTAAAAAAATATATACTATGTACAATATAACATTCATGGTGGTTCATCCTCGCCATTTATGAGTTTACTTTACATGAAAAAAATCATTCTATTCAGACTGGTATTTCTTGTTAAATCGTGTTTTTTGTGATTCACGGAGTTTAAAATATCACGAATATTATCCTTTCAATATATCACGAAATACTTTATATACTGCTCCTCTCTCTAAGTTAGATGAAAGCACTATGTATTTACTATATGTGTGTCAGCTTCCATAACTCTATGTTACATATTAGTGAAGCTATGATATGATTAGTAACTGTATGCGAAAATTCCCACTGACGGTGTATGAGGCCCCTAAGTCTCTCATTATAAACCTATTGGGAAACGTGTGGTTTATGAACAGGCGAGATTTTCTAATTTCGTTAATGTCTATAATTTATACGAAGTGTGCGATTTTCAGATACTGTTGCTGTAGGAAAATATGCTCCATAATTGCTGTCCACTTCACATCGTAGCCGCTGTGACGCCTGTTTAGTGTCACTTTAACATTCTGAGATCTTTCTTTTATCATTCTGCATGGATTTCAGAAGCAGTAAATCAAAGGAATGTGTAATCGAATAATTGCATAAATTAGTGGTGTCGAATTGCATTCGAATTGCATCAATATCAATTTTTGTAAGAAGTTTGCGATTTGCAAATACTGATGCTCTAACATGCTGCAATTATGAGTTGTCGTCTAAATCCTTAAAACTATTAAACGTTAATTTATTTTTACAGGTTTTTCTTCTGCATTCTAATTTCAGAAATATCGATCATTTCGCAAGGTTTTCAGAAAAGTCAATCATTGGATTGAGTACTCTAAATCGTATAACCGGCATGTGTTACGGCGTCTAAAACCTTAGAACTATTAAACATTAATTCCTTGACAGGTTTTTCGTCTATCATTTCCCATGGTTTTCAGAATTACTAAATCAATGGATTGGGTACTCAAATCGTATAATTTCATAATTATCGAATAACCAATGAGTGTTATGATGATCCAATTTTCAGTGATTGCCTTCTTAAGTTAGGGAACGTACAACTTGCAATTCTGACTGAAATGTGTCGAATAACCGGTGAGTGTTACGGCTAAGCTCTCAATCAATGGACTCAGCACAGAAATGGAACCAACAGTGACGAATTGCATTTTAATTTTATAAATATCAAAGAAAGCAACCAGCCACAGCACGCTCTCATGCTGATGCTCCACTCGGGAAAGCGAAAGCACCCCTGTAGGTAACGTGCAAAGGAGTTTAGCGTTGAGCGCTACACACAGAACAAGGAAAGCACCCCTGTAGGTAACTTGCAAAGGAGTTTAGCGTTGAGCGCTACACACAGAACAAGGAAAGCACCCCTGTAGGTAACGTGCAAAGGAGTAGCGCTGATCGTTGCACTTAGGAACAAGGAAGCCTCACTGTAAGCGCGGCGTGAAGACGTTTTCCAACGAGGGCAGTCATGATAAGGGAGAAGGAGGCTTCTCAGCCAACAAGATAAAGCAGGAAATCTTGGCCAAGATGCTTTCATAAATATCGAATAACTGGTGAGTGTTATGATGATAGAATTTTCAGTAATTGCCTTCTTAAGTTAGAGAACGTACAGCTTGGAATTCTAACTGAAATGAAAACGGTGTTCTATAATAATTTGGTTGAAATAATAACATAACAACCTTTCTCCTTAGGTCTCTCATTATAAACCTATTGGGGAAAGTGTGGTTTATGAACACTCGCACGGGTCCGCTAGTGATTATTAAATAACCTGACTGTCTTCTGGTGCAGTGGCTAGCGTTATTAGCTGCCATCTCTGTGGTTTCGGATTTGAGTGCCAGCTCTGCAAAGAAATCTAATTCTGGTCGGTGGGCTGGAAAAGGTTGCTCTCAGCCAGGTGGTCATCAGACCTGCGTACTTGAGTGTGTGTGTATAGGATAACCTGTGTTATTGTGGTGCTTTGTAGTAATCTAGTATGTGCATTTGTACGTAATTGAGACTAGGATTTAGAAGGAGACGACCGTGCCTCACAAAGCTTAGTAAATCCCATTCCAACTCTGAAACCATTTTTTTTAAAATAGCAGAGACGTAATCAAGGTTGGTTGGTTCCTTAGTTTAGGGGCTGCGACAACGCGGTCATGTAGCCCCGAGTACTTTGGGCGTGTGTTGAATCTGTCTGATAACCGGTGTTAATTGTGATGGCTGTATTAGTGTGTGTTATCTGTGATTCAGATTGAAGGACTGCAGACGATTAATTTTTTCAAGTGGTTCCTACTTTTGCTACCAAATGCTACTGCCCACGATACCTAGCTGAGGACATGACTACTAAATGCCATCGCAGTCAGCACCTGGCAGCGAACGTTGGAACTAATATAGCATTATCAAACTAACTTAAAAATTAGTAAGTTAGTGGAAGGTTCTTTTTCATGCCATAAATCTATGACATGGGACCGCCAGCTTTACTTTCCCTTCGAAGGAAGGCATACTGAGGGATTTTTTAACGCTCTTAAAAAATCCGACGACTTCAGCCGGGTTTGTACCCGCGATATTAGGCATAGAGGCTCAGCATGCTACCAACTGCGCCACCGAAGCCGCATACGTAATTAAGGTTTCAGGATCGAATCCTGGCGCAGTTAGTTGGCATTTTAGGGTGGGGAGGGAGGGAGCCGTGGGAATAGATTTACCGGCACGTTAAAGATCCCTTTCGAGGCAAAATTTTGACACCCCGGCGTCGCTTAAAGCATCAGTAGTTAAAAGGGACGTAAAACTAATAAAATTAAAATATTATTAAATACGTAATCGAACCCAGTCCTCAGGGATGACAGCCAAGAGTGCTAATCACGGGGCGATCGTGAGAATGCAGAGTTCCATTCACACCTCAGTCATCCTGGAAGTGATTTACCATGGTGTCCCGTTTCTACTCCAAGCAAATTCTAGGATGGTTTCTAACTTAAGGCCAAGGGTAGGATTGAGATGGAGGCAGTCTTGGTCATAAGTTAGAAACTATGCAATCTTTGTTCTGGAACGTCATTCCAGTGTGTTCATTCTGGAAGTTATTTCCTTGTCGCCTTTATTTACATTCCGCAAAGTAAAATAAGAATAAGAATAGAATATCCTCTGCTCCAAATCTCGGATTACCAGAGAGTATTATTTATTGCAACCATCACCTGATACATGTGATTATTAGTGTTTACAGCGATTCCCCAATAGCCTAATACAAAAGATACAGTCAGTCTGACAGACTAGACTTTATATCATTTCAAATCGCGCATGCTACAAATTACCCATTAACTTAGGCTTCCCGCGCGGGGAACGGAGAGCGGGAGGTGCACTCTGCTGCATGACGTCACGCACTCGCCGTCTCCGTATCGCATAACGCCAGACCCCAGGAGTAAACTCAGACTCAACAGACTCCATTATCCTTTAACTTAGGCTTCCCGCGTGGGGGCTGCATGACGTCACGCACTCGCCGTCTCCGTATCGCATAACGCCAGACCCCAGGGATAAACTCAGACTCTGTGCATATGCACTGAACAACATGATGACGTCATATACGCCGTAACCGTAACGCATAACGGTATGAAGTCGACAAGATATTTGAAATGATAAAAATCCTTCTCCGTAAGATTAATGCATAGCAACATAAAATTTCAAATTAAGTTATAAACCTACAACTAATTTACATTGTATTAAATGTTTTAAACAATTAACAAGACACTAACAATGGCCATTTAACTTAATCTTATCCTAGTTGGTACAGAGAAGCTATCCTAGACTTCAATTAGCTTAAGTTTTATAGTTTAGGAAACCATCTCCTGTACCCGTATACTTATTTCACATGCATCTTTGTTCTAGAGCCTCCGTGGCTTAGGCGGCAGCACGCCGACCTCTCACCGCTGGGTCCATGGTTCAAATCCCGGTCACTCCATTTGAGATTTGTGCTGGACAATGCGGAGGCAGACAGGTTTTTCTCCAGGTACTCCGGTTTTCCCTGTTACAATTTCATTCCAGCAACACTCTCCACTATCATTTCATTTCATCTGTCATTCATTTAATCATTTCCCCAGGGGAGTGCGACAGGCTTCGGCAGCCGGCACAGTTCATATCCTCGCCGCTAGATGGGGGCTTCATTCATTCCATTCCCTGACCCGGTCGGTCGACTGGAAGCAGGCTGTGGATTTTCATTGTTCATCTTTTTCTGGTTTTCATCGATCGCTTTCCTATTCCACATTCCCCTGGTATTATTCAAACAATTCGCTAATTTATCTGCCTTCCTCCATTCCCTTTTTAGTAATTTTATTTAAGTATGATATTCATTTTCATTTTATATTCTGTTTAAATCTAACTTGTCTACAGATTTTGGTCTTATCATTTTAGTCTCTGTGCATTCCTTGATCAGGTGTGCTGCACCCATAACCTTCCCACAAAACAGGCCAAAGAGGACATTCCGCAAAGTACATGGGGCTGGTGTTCTTCAACCCGTTTCTTAAAACTAAATAGACCTGGCTTTCTACGGCATGGGTGCGATGTTGGAAAGGAGTTAGACCAGAGAAAATAACAAGTAGTTCCGTGAAGAACTATACAGCCTATTTTCATATATCCTACTCATGTTAATTGCCACTATCAACATACAAAATTTCAGTTTAATTGCTGTAACAGATTCGTAGATATTGAAAACCGTCTAAATATTTCAGATTGTCGTCAGGTTGGATTTTTATGTTTGTACTATTACATTAATATTATTGTGTACGTGTGGTATTCAAACTTCAATCGCATGATTAGAACACAAGAAGTAAAAACGAGATTTTAAAATTACGCACAGCAGCCATCTTGTGATTATGCAAACAATTCAAATAAATTAGATGCCAGTGGATCAACATTTGTATAAGCATTTAACGTGCAACGATTCACGGCACTCGGATAGTTAATTCGCGAGAAACGTCCATTTAAATATTTATACTTCGCGTCGCCGCCATGTTGGATTTGTGCTCACCAGATTACTGAAGTCCTATAGGTGAACATATGTTCATAGTCTCTATGAACATAAAAAAAATTCAGTTTGGTTGCTGTAAAAGATTCATAGATATTGAGAACCGTCTAAATATTTCGGAAGCTCGCCATTTAGGATAGTTATATGTATAGGCCATAGATTTGTGTACCATTCAAGGAAAATTATTGCCTAGGTTCATTATTCAAACTTTCACTTCGATCGCATGATTACGACACAAGAAATAAAAACTTAATTTTAAAATTTCGCACAGCCGCCATCTTGAGGTTATGTAAACAATTGAATTAAATTAGATGGCAGTGCATTACAATCTGCAAAATCATTTACTGTACCGCATTTCACTGCGCTCAAAGAGTTAAATCACGAGAAAAGTCTATTCAAATATTTCAAATTCGCTTGGTCGTCATGTTCGTTTTGTACTTTACAGGTTTATGAAATATACATAGGTTAACTTGTATCAGTACCCTTTATCACCGTACAAAATTGCAGGGTGATATCTGTAATAGTTTCGGAGATATAGAATGTCACTGAAATATTTCGCTCAGCCGCCATTTTGAGGTTATGTAAACAATTGAACTAAATTAGTCTCCAGTGCATTACAATTTGTATAAACATTTGCTGTACCAAGTTTCATTACGTTTGGATAGCTAAATCGCGAGAAAAGTCTATTTAAAAAGCTCAACTTCGCTTGAACGCCATGTTGGTTTTGTAGTCACCAGGTTTTTGAAAGTCTCATAGGTGAACTTCTAGTAGTGCCCTTTATCACCGTACACAATTTCAGGGCGATATCGGTGATAGTTTCGGAGATATTGAATGCTAGTGAAATATTTCGCACAGCCGCCATGTTGGATTGATGAGAGGTAACAAAATTTGAAGGGCACGGTCGAGGTTGCCGGGAATAGTGCTATGAACTTACCGAGTTTCATTGAAATCGCTCCAGCCGTTTAGATTTTATTAGGGGGGACACACACACACGCACACACACACACGCACACACACACACGCACACACACACGGACAAAAGGTGATCTCATAAGCCTATTTTTTCAAAATTGAAAATAGGCTAAAAATCAAAGACATGTCAAAACGAGATTTCCTATACATGGGTTCAACCATAAAGTGACGATGATAATTTTTGTTTTAAGGGGCATAACATCTAGGTTATCGGCCCCTAATAGTTTGGGTGATCGTGAAGATGATAATGAAATGTAAACTATAACTAAAAACTGACTACTAACTTATTTACTAGAAGAAGAAATGGAAAACGAAAGGAAAATAAGGCAAATAAAGGACAGGAGGAAAATAAATGCCCTCAACCCTCGAAGAATGAAGTTGAGGGACTTGGAAAGAAGGAGAGCCATAAAAGGCAGATAGGAAAGTGAAAGAGGAGGGAGTCCGCCCCACAGGTAATGGATAGAAGGGGGAAAACCGGACTCAGCTCAGGAATCCCTCGGGATCGCCAACTCCTGAACTCACCAATCGTGAGCTCCTGAGGGTGTAGCAATATCCAGGGTGCACCAGAAGTGGTGGGGCTACATACACCCTGCCTCCTTGAGGGCCTTGAGCAGAAGGCAATAGATAACAGGAAAGAAAAAGAAGGCTCTTCCATCGCAGAAGATGAAACAAGGACCAAATAAGGCGGGAAAGGAAGAGACTCCCTAAGCCTCGGATACCCTAATACCATCGGGGTCGGGAGAGAACAAGAGTTGACCAAGAGAGGTCGACAGGAAAGAAGAAGGAGAGGAGCCCTGGCACAAGTAAGTGGAACCATTGCCGGACTCAGCTGGGCCCCCGTGGTCGCCAACCCTCGTCCCACTAGATGTGAGCCCCTGGGGGGCAACCTTTAGTATGGATAGATTTGAAGCCAATTTTTTAGCCTATTTTCAATTTTGAAAAAATAGGCTTATGAGATCACCTTTTGTCCGTGTGTGTGTGTGTGTGTGTGTGTGTGTGAGGTGTGTGTGTGTGTGTCCCCTAATAAAATCTAAACGGCTGGAGCGATCTCAATGAAACACGGTAAGTTCATAGCACTATTCCCGGCGACCTCGACCGTGCCCTTCGAATTTTGTTACGTCTCACCAATCCAACATGGCGACTGTGCGAAATATTTTACTAGCATTCAATATCTCCGAAACTATTACCGATATCGCCCTGAAATTGTGTACGATGATAAAGAGAACTACTAGAAGTTCAGCTATGAGACTTTCAAAAACCTGGCGACTACAAATCCAACATGGCGGTCAAGCGAATTTGAGACATTTAAATAGACTTTTCTCGCGATTTAACTATCCAAACGTAATGAAACTTGGTACAGCAAATGTCTGTACACATTGTAATGCACTGGAGTCTAATTTAGTTCAATTGTTTACATAACCTCAAAATGGCGGCTCTGTGAAATATTTCACTGACATTCTATATCTCCGAAACTATTACAGATATCACCCTGCAATTTTGTACAGTGATAAGGGGTACTAATACAAGTTATCCTATGTATATTTCATAAACCTGTAAAGCTCAAAACGAACATGGCGACCAAGCAAATTTGAAATATTTGAATAGACTTTTCTCGTGATTTAACTCTCTGAGCGCAGTGAAATGTGGTACAGTAAATGATTTTGCAGATTGTAATGCACTGCCATCTAATTTAATTCAATTGTTTACATAACCTCAAGATGGCGGCTGTGCGAAATTTTAAAATTAAGTTTTTATTTCTTGTGTCGTAATCATGCGATCGAAGTGAAACTTTGAATAATGAACCTAGGCAATAATTGTCCTTGAATGGTACATAACTCTATGGCCTATACATATAACAATTCTAAAAGGCAAGTTTCCGAAATATTTAGACGGTTCTCAATATCTATGAATCTTTTACAGCAACCAAACTGATTTTTTTTATGTTCATAGAGACTATGAACATATGTTCACCTATAGGACTTCAGTAATCTGGTGAGCACAAATCCAACATGGAGGCGACGCAAAGTATAAATATTTAAATGGACGTTTCTCGCGAATTAACTATCCGAGTGCCGTGAAACGTTGCACGTTGAATGCTTATACAAATGTTGATCCACTGGCATCTAATTTATTTCAATTGTGTGCATAATCACAAGATGGCTGCTGTGCGTAATTTTAAAATCTCGTTTTTACTTCTTGTGTTCTAATCATGCGATTGAAGTTTGAATACCACACGTACACAATAATCTTAATGTAATAGTACAAAAATAAAAATCCAACCTGGTGACAATCTGAAATATTTAGACGGTTCTCAATATCTACGAATCCGTTACAGCAATTAAACTGAACTGTTGTATGTTGATAGAGGCAATTAACATGAGCAGGATATATGAAAATAGGCTGTATAGTTCTTCACGGAACTACTTGTTTTCAGTGTTGCCTATACAAAATTGTTAATTTGTTAATGGGGCTAACTGGGGTAATTAATAGAGTAGTGTCATTACATATGTATAACCGGGTGAGTTAGCCGAGGTCGTTGCGGCATGACTGTTGGCAGTCGCTCACATCCGGGAGGCGAGGAGGTTCGAATCCCCCCGCCGGCAACCTTGAAGATGGTCTTCTGTGGTTTCCCATCTTCCTTCCAGGCAAATGCCGGGGTTGGTCCTTAACTATAGGCCACAGCCGCTACCTTCCAACTCCTCGACCCTCCCTTCCAACTTTCCTCCCCAACGGTACTTGTAGCTCACCCATTGGGTGTCCGTCTCGAAGCAGCTACAAAAACTGGCGAGCCGAACATGTCCTCGGACCCACCCGGCACTAAAAGCCATAAGCTAAAAAAAAAAAAAAAAACATATGTATACAGATTCGTTCATATAAAGTACGAACGGCAATCGGCAGTTTTGTATTTCGCTGCTACGGTGGCCTTGGCCGAGCTTGTGGCGCGCCATGGCCCCCTGCTGTACTATTGAAAGCGCGCGCATAGTACATACGAGTGTTTTTTTTTCAAGTTTCGATGGACTGTATAAAAATAACAGATTGACATACTAAACTGATTTTACTACTAAAAATATGGTATATTGGCTTTCACGGCCGGTGAATTAAAACTCAGTAATTCTTCTAGGTTTGTGCCGTGTCTTGTGTGGGGTTTCGACTAGGACACCAAGCTAGGCTCATCGGCGGGCTCTTGGTGTCCCCGCCCGGACCCCCACAGGAGTGACGAACTGCGCGCCACCTCCCTTTATATAAGGTGCAACTGCACCACTTGACTACGAGAACCAAAAGCTCAAGCAGCCTTAACCTCCCTATGAAGGCTTCCAAAAAGATGGTATATTGGCTTTCACGGCCGGTGAATTAAAACTCAGCAATTCTTCTAGGTTTGTGCCGTGTCTTGTGTGGGGTTTCGCCTAGGACACCAAGCTAGGCTCATCGGCGGGCTCTTGGTGTCCCCGCCCGGACCCCCACAGGAGTGACGAACTGCGCACCACCTCCCTTTATATAAGGTGCAACTGCACCACTTGACTACGAGAACCAAAAGCTCAAGCAGCCTTAACCTCCCTATGAAGGCTTCCAAAAAGATGGTATATTGGCTTTCACGGCCGGTGAATTAAAACTCAGCAATTCTTCTAGGTTTGTGCCGTGTCTTGTGTGGGGTTTCGCCTAGGACACCAAGCTAGGCTCATCGGCGGGCTCTTGGTGTCCCCGCCCGGACCCCCACAGGAGTGACGAACTGCGCGCCACCTCCCTTTATATAAGGTGCAACTGCACCACTTGACTACGAGAACCAAAAGCTCAAGCAGCCTTAACCTCCCTATGAAGGCTTCCAAAAAGATGGTATATTGGCTTTCACGGCCGGTGAATTAAAACTCAGCAATTCTTCTAGGTTTGTGCCGTGTCTTGTGTGGGGTTTCGCCTAGGACACCAAGCTAGGCTCATCGGCGGGCTCTTGGTGTCCCCGCCCGGACCCCCACAGGAGTGACGAACTGCGCGCCACCTCCCTTTATATAAGGTGCAACTGCACCACTTGACTACGAGAACCAAAAGCTCAAGCAGTCTTAACCACCCTATGAAGGCTTCCAAAAAGATGGTATATTGGCTTTCACGGCCGGTGAATTAAAACTCAGCAATTCTTCTAGGTTTGTGCCGTGTCTTGTGTGGGGTTTCGCCTAGGACACCAAGCTAGGCTCATCGGCGGGCTCTTGGTGTCCCCGCCCGGACCCCCACAGGAGTGACGAACTGCGCGCCACCTCCCTTTATATAAGGTGCAACTGCACCACTTGACTACGAGAACCGAAAGCTCAAGCAGCCTTAACCTCCCTATGAAGGCTTCCAAAAAGATGGTATATTGGCTTTCACGGCCGGTGAATTAAAACTCAGCAATTCTTCTAGGTTTGTGCCGTGTCTTGTGTGGGGTTTCGCCTAGGACACCAAGCTAGGCTCATCGGCGGGCTCTTGGTGTCCCCGCCCGGACCCCCACAGGAGTGACGAACTGCGCGCCACCTCCCTTTATATAAGGTGCAACTGCACCACTTGACTACGAGAACCAAAAGCTCAAGCAGCCTTAACCTCCCTATGAAGGCTTCCAAAAAGATGGTATATTGGCTTTCACGGCCGGTGAATTAAAACTCAGCAATTCTTCTAGGTTTGTGCCGTGTCTTGTGTGGGGTTTCGCCTAGGACACCAAGCTAGGCTCATCGGCGGGCTCTTGGTGTCCCCGCCCGGACCCCCACAGGAGTGACGAACTGCGCGCCACCTCCCTTTATATAAGGTGCAACTGCACCACTTGACTACGAGAACCAAAAGCTCAAGCAGCCTTAACCTCCCTATGATGGCTTCCAAAAAGATGGTATTTGGCTTTCACGGCCGGTGAATTAAAACTCAGCAATTCTTCTAGGTTTGTGCCGTGTCTTGTGTGGGGTTTCGCCTAGGACACCAAGCTAGGCTCATCGGCGGTCTCTTGGTGTCCCCGCCCGGACCCCCACAGGAGTGACGAACTGCGCGCCACCTCCCTTTATATAAGGTGCAACTGCACCACTTGACTACGAGAACCAAAAGCTCAAGCAGCCTTAACCTCCCTATGAAGGCTTCCAAAAAGATGGTATATTGGCTTTCACGGCCGGTGAATTAAAACTCAGCAATTCTTCTAGGTTTGTGCCGTGTCTTGTGTGGGGTTTCGCCTAGGACACCAAGCTAGGCTCATCGGCGGGCTCTTGGTGTCCCCGCCCGGACCCCCACAGGAGTGACGAACTGCGCGCTACCTCCCTTTATATAAGGTGCAACTGCACCACTTGACTACGAGAACCAAAAGCTCAAGCAGCCTTAACCTCCCTATGAAGGCTTCCAAAAAGATGGTATATTGGCTTTCACGGCCGGTGAATTAAAACTCAGCAATTCTTCTAGGTTTGTGCCGTGTCTTGTGTGGGGTTTCGCCTAGGACACCAAGCTAGGCTCATCGGCGGGCTCTTGGTGTCCCCGCCCGGACCCCCACAGGAGTGACGAACTGCGCGCCACCTCCCTTTATATAAGGTGCAACTGCACCACTTGACTACGAGAACCAAAAGCTCAAGCAGCCTTAACCTCCCTATGAAGGCTTCCAAAAAGATGGTATATTGGCTTTCACGGCCGGTGAATTAAAACTCAGCAATTCTTCTAGGTTTGTGCCGTGTCTTGTGTGGGGTTTCGCCTAGGACACCAAGCTAGGCTCATCGGCGGGCTCTTGGTGTCCCCGCCCGGACCCCCACAGGAGTGACGAACTGCGCGCCACCTCCCTTTATATAAGGTGCAACTGCACCACTTGACTACGAGAACCAAAAGCTCAAGCAGCCTTAACCTCCCTATGAAGGCTTCCAAAAAGATGGTATATTGGCTTTCACGGCCGGTGAATTAAAACTCATCAATTCTTCTAGGTTTGTGCCGTGTCTTGTGTGGGGTTTCGCCTAGGACACCAAGCTAGGCTCATCGGCGGGCTCTTGGTGTCCCCGCCCGGACCCCCACAGGAGTGACGAACTGCGAGCCACCTCCCTTTATATAAGGTGCAACTGCACCACTTGACTACGAGAACCAAAAGCTCAAGCAGCCTTAACCTCCCTATGAAGGCTTCCAAAAAGATGGTATATTGGCTTTCACGGCCGGTGAATTAAAACTCAGCAATTCTTCTAGGTTTGTGCCGTGTCTTGTGTGGGGTTTCGCCTAGGACACCAAGCTAGGCTCATCGGCGGGCTCTTGGTGTCCCCGCCCGGACCCCCACAGGAGTGACGAACTGCGCGCCACCTCCCTTTATATAAGGTGCAACTGCACCACTTGACTACGAGAACCAAAAGCTCAAGCAGCCTTAACCTCCCTATGAAGGCTTCCAAAAAGATGGTATATTGGCTTTCACGGCCGGTGAATTAAAACTCAGCAATTCTTCTAGGTTTGTGCCGTGTCTTGTGTGGGGTTTCGCCTAGGACACCAAGCTAGGCTCATCGGCGGGCTCTTGGTGTCCCCGCCCGGACCCCCACAGGAGTGACGAACTGCGCGCCACCTCCCTTTATATAAGGTGCAACTGCACCACTTGACTACGAGAACCAAAAGCTCAAGCAGCCTTAACCTCCCTATGAAGGCTTCCAAAAAGATGGTATATTGGCTTTCACGGCCGGTGAATTAAAACTCAGCAATTCTTCTAGGTTTGTGCCGTGTCTTGTGTGGGGTTTCGCCTAGGACACCAAGTTAGGGTCATCGGCGGGCTCTTGGTGTCCCCGCCCGGACCCCCACAGGAGTGACGAACTGCGCGCCACCTCCCTTTATATGAGGTGCAACTGCACCACTTGACTACGAGAACCAAAAGCTCAAGCAGCCTTAACCTCCCTATGAAGGCTTCCAAAAAGATGGTATATTGGCTTTCACGGCCGGTGAATTAAAACTCAGCAATTCCTCTAGGTTTGTGCCGTGTCTTGTGTGGGGTTTTGCCTAGGACACCAAGCTAGGCTCATCGGCGGGCTCTTGGTGTCCCCGCCTGGACCCCCACAGGAGTGACGAACTGCGCGCCACCTCCCTTTATATAAGGTGCAACTGCACCACTTGACTACGAGAACCAAAAGCTCAAGCAGCCTTAACCTCCCTATGAAGGCTTCCAAAAAGATGGTATATTGGCTTTCACGGCCGGTGAATTAAAACTCAGCAATTCTTCTAGGTTTGTGCCGTGTCTTGTGTGGGGTATCGCCTAGGACACCAAGCTAGGCTCATCGGCGGGCTCTTGGTGTCCCCGCCCGGACCCCCACAGGAGTGACGAACTGCGCGCCACCTCCCTTTATATAAGGTGCAACTGCACCACTTGACTACCAGAACCAAAAGCTCAGGCAACCTTAACCTCCCTATGAAGGCTTCCAAAAAGATGGTATATTGGCTTTCACGGCCGGTGAATTAAAACTCAGCAATTCTTCTAGGTTTGTGCCGTGTCTTGTGTGGGGTTTCGCCTAGGACACCAAGCTAGGCTCATCGGCGGGCTCTTGGTGTCCCCGCCCGGACCCCCACAGGAGTGACGAACTGCGCGCCACCTCCCTTTATATAAGGTGCAACTGCACCACTTGACTACGAGAACCAAAAGCTCAAGCAGCCTTAACCTCCCTATGAAGGCTTCCAAAAAGATGGTATATTGGCTTTCACGGCCGGTGAATTAAAACTCAGCAATTCTTCTAGGTTTGTGCCGTGTCTTGTGTGGGGTTTCGCCTAGGACACCAAGCTAGGCTCATCGGCGGGCTCTTGGTGTCCCCGCCCGGACCCCCACAGGAGTGACGAACTGCGTGCCACCTCCCTTTATATAAGGTGCAACTGCACCACTTGACTACGAGAACCAAAAGCTCAAGCAGCCTTAACCTCCCTATGAAGGCTTCCAAAAAGATGGTATATTGGCTTTCACGGCCGGTGAATTAAAACTCAGCAATTCTTCTAGGTTTGTGCCGTGTCTTGTGTGGGGTTTCGCCTAGGACACCAAGCTAGGCTCATCGGCGGGCTCTTGGTGTCCCCGCCCGGACCCCCACAGGAGTGACGAACTGCGCGCCACCTCCCTTTATATAAGGTGCAACTGCACCACTTGACTACGAGAACCAAAAGCTCAAGCAGCCTTAACCTCCCTATGAAGGCTTCCAAAAAGATGGTATATTGGCTTTCACGGCCGGTGAATTAAAACTCAGCAATTCTTCTAGGTTTGTGCCGTGTCTTGTGTGGGGTTTCGCCTAGGACACCAAGCTAGGCTCATCGGCGGGCTCTTGGTGTCCCCGCCCGGACCCCCACAGGAGTGACGAACTGCGCGCCACCTCCCTTTATATAAGGTGCAACTGCACCACTTGACTACGAGAACCAAAAGCTCAAGCAGCCTTAACCTCCCTATGAAGGCTTCCAAAAAGATGGTATATTGGCTTTCACGGCCGGTGAATTAAAACTCAGCAATTCTTCTAGGTTTGTGCCGTGTCTTGTGTGGGGTTTCGCCTAGGACACCAAGCTAGGCTCATCGGCGGGCTCTTGGTGTCCCCGCCCGGACCCCCACAGGAGTGACGAACTGCGCGCCACCTCCCTTTATATAAGGTGCAACTGCACCACTTGACTACGAGAACCAAAAGCTCAAGCAGCCTTAACCTCCCTATGAAGGCTTCCAAAAAGATGGTATATTGGCTTTCACGGCCGGTGAATTAAAACTCAGCAATTCTTCTAGGTTTGTGCCGTGTCTTGTGTGGGGTTTCGCCTAGGACACCAAGCTAGGCTCATCGGCGGGCTCTTGGTGTCCCCGCCCGGACCCCCACAGGAGTGACGAACTGCGCGCCACCTCCCTTTATATAAGGTGCAACTGCACCACTTGACTACGAGAACCAAAAGCTCAAGCAGCCTTAACCTCCCTATGAAGGCTTCCAAAAAGATGGTATATTGGCTTTCACGGCCGGTGAATTAAAACTCAGCAATTCTTCTAGGTTTGTGCCGTGTCTTGTGTGGGGTTTCGCCTAGGACACCAAGCTAGGCTCATCGGCGGGCTCTTGGTGTCCCCGCCCGGACCCCCACAGGAGTGACGAACTGCGCGCCACCTCCCTTTATATAAGGTGCAACTGCACCACTTGACTACGAGAACCAAAAGCTCAAGCAGCCTTAACCTCCCTATGAAGGCTTCCAAAAAGATGGTTTATTGGCTTTCACGGCCGGTGAATTAAAACTCATCAATTCTTCTAGGTTTGTGCCGTGTCTTGTGTGGGGTTTCGCCTAGGACACCAAGCTAGGCTCATCGGCGGGCTCTTGGTGTCCCCGCCCGGACCCCCACAGGAGTGACGAACTGCGCGCCACCTCCCTTTATATAAGGTGCAACTGCACCACTTGACTACGAGAACCAAAAGCTCAAGCAGCCTTAACCTCCCTATGAAGGCTTCCAAAAAGATGGTATATTGGCTTTCACGGCCGGTGAATTAAAACTCAGCAATTCTTCTAGGTTTGTGCCGTGTCTTGTGTGGGGTTTCGCCTAGGACACCAAGCTAGGCTCATCGGCGGGCTCTTGGTGTCCCCGCCCGGACCCCCACAGGAGTGACGAACTGCGCGCCACCTCCCTTTATATAAGGTGCAACTGCACCACTTGACTACGAGAACCAAAAGCTCAAGCAGCCTTAACCTCCCTATGAAGGCTTCCAAAAAGATGGTATATTGGCTTTCACGGCCGGTGAATTAAAACTCAGCAATTCTTCTAGGTTTGTGCCGTGTCTTGTGTGGGGTTTCGCCTAGGACACCAAGCTAGGCTCATCGGCGGGCTCTTGGTGTCCCCGCCCGGACCCCCACAGGAGTGACGAACTGCGCGCCACCTCCCTTTATATAAGGTGCAACTGCACCACTTGACTACGAGAACCAAAAGCTCAAGCAGCCTTAACCTCCCTATGAAGGCTTCCAAAAAGATGGTATATTGGCTTTCACGGCCGGTGAATTAAAACTCAGCAATTCTTCTAGGTTTGTGCCGTGTCTTGTGTGGTGTTTCGCCTAGGACACCAAGCTAGGCTCATCGGCGGGCTCTTGGTGTCCCCGCCCGGACCCCCACAGGAGTGACGAACTGCGCGCCACCTCCCTTTATATAAGGTGCAACTGCACCACTTGACTACGAGAACCAAAAGCTCAAGCAGCCTTAACCTCCCTATGAAGGCTTCCAAAAAGATGGTATATTGGCTTTCACGGCCGGTGAATTAAAACTCAGCAATTCTTCTAGGTTTGTGCCGTGTCTTGTGTGGGGTTTCGCCTAGGACACCAAGCTAGGCTCATCGGCGGGCTCTTGGTGTCCCCGCCCGGACCCCCACAGGATTGACGAACTGCGCGCCACCTCCCTTTATATAAGGTGCAACTGCACCACTTGACTACGAGAACCAAAAGCTCAAGCAGCCTTAACCTCCCTATGAAGGCTTCCAAAAAGATGGTATATTGGCTTTCACTGCCGGTGAATTAAAACTCAGCAATTCTTCTAGGTTTGTGCCGTGTCTTGTGTGGGGTTTCGCCTAGGACACCAAGCTAGGCTCATCGGCGGGCTCTTGGAGTCCCCGCCCGGACCCCCACAGGAGTGACGAACTGCGCGCCACCTCCCTTTATATAAGGTGCAACTGCACCACTTGACTACGAGAACCAAAAGCTCAAGCAGCCTAAACCTCCCTATGAAGGCTTCCAAAAAGATGGTATATTGGCTTTCACGGCCGGTGAATTAAAACTCAGCAATTCCTCTAGGTTTGTGCCGTGTCTTGTGTGGGGTTTCGCCTAGGACACCAAGCTAGGCTCATCGGCGGGCTCTTGGTGTCCCCGCCCGGACCCCCACAGGAGTGACGAACTGCGCGCCACCTCCCTTTATATAAGGTGCAACTGCACCACTTGACTACGAGAACCAAAAGCTCAAGCAGCCTTAACCTCCTTATGAAGGCTTTCAAAAAGATGGTATATTGGCTTTCACGGCCGGTGAATTAAAACTCAGCAATTCTTCTAGGTTTGTGCCGTGTCTTGTGTGGGGTTTCGCCTAGGACACCAAGCTAGGCTCATCGGCGGGCTCTTGGTGTCCCCGCCCGGACCCCCACAGGATTGACGAACTGCGCGCCACCTCCCTTTATATAAGGTGCAACTGCACCACTTGACTACGAGAACCAAAAGCTCAAGCAGCCTTAACCTCCCTATGAAGGCTTCCAAAAAGATGGTATATTGGCTTTCACGGCCGGTGAATTAAAACTCAGCAATTCTTCTAGGTTTGTGCCGTGTCTTGTGTGGGGTTTCGCCTAGGACACCAAGCTAGGCTCATCGGCGGGCTCTTGGTGTCCCCGCCCGGACCCCCACAGGAGTGACGAACTGCGCGCCACCTCCCTTTATATAAGGTGCAACTGCACCACTTGACTACGAGAACCAAAAGCTCAAGCAGCCTTAACCTCCCTATGAAGGCTTCCAAAAAGATGGTATATTGGCTTTCACGGCCGGTGAATTAAAACTCAGCAATTCTTCTAGGTTTGTGCCGTGTCTTGTGTGGGGTTTCGCCTAGGACACCAAGCTAGGCTCATCGGCGGGCTCTTGGTGTCCTCGCCCGGACCCCCACAGGAGTGACGAACTGCGCGCCACCTCCCTTTATATAAGGTGCAACTGCACCACTTGACTACGAGAACCAAAAGCTCAAGCAGCCTTAACCTCCCTATGAAGGCTTCCAAAAAGATGGTATATTGGCTTTCACGGCCGGTGAATTAAAACTCAGCAATTCTTCTAGGTTTGTGCCGTGTCTTGTGTGGGGTTTCGCCTAGGACACCAAGCTAGGCTCATCGGCGGGCTCTTGGTGTCCCCGCCCGGACCCCCACAGGAGTGACGAACTGCGCGCCACCTCCCTTTATATAAGGTGCAACTGCACCACTTGACTACGAGAACCAAAAGCTCAAGCAGCCTTAACCTCCCTATGAAGGCTTCCAAAAAGATGGTATATTGGCTTTCACGGCCGGTGAATTAAAACTCAGCAATTCTTCTAGGTTTGTGCCGTGTCTTGTGTGGGGTTTCGCCTAGGACACCAAGCTAGGCTCATCGGCGGGCTCTTGGTGTCCCCGCCCGGACCCCCACAGGAGTGACGAACTGCGCGCCACCTCCCTTTATATAAGGTGCAACTGCACCACTTGACTACGAGAACCAAAAGCTCAAGCAGCCTTAACCTCCCTATGAAGGCTTCCAAAAAGATGGTATATTGGCTTTCACGGCCGGTGAATTAAAACTCAGCAATTCTTCTAGGTTTGTGCCGTGTCTTGTGTGGGGTTTCGCCTAGGACACCAAGCTAGGCTCATCGGCGGGCTCTTGGTGTCCCCGCCCGGACCCCCACAGGAGTGACGAACTGCGCGCCACCTCCCTTTATATAAGGTGCAACTGCACCTCTTGACTACGAGAACCAAAAGCTCAAGCAGCCTTAACCTCCCTATGAAGGCTTCCAAAAAGATGGTATACTGGCTTTCACGGCCGGTGAATTAAAACTCAGCAATTCTTCTAGGTTTGTGCCGTGTCTTGTGTGGGGTTTCGCCTAGGACACCAAGCTAGGCTCATCGGCGGGCTCTTGGTGTCCCCGCCCGGACCCCCACAGGAGTGACGAACTGCGCGCCACCTCCCTTTATATAAGGTGCAACTGCACCACTTGACTACGAGAACCAAAAGCTCAAGCAGCCTTAACCTCCCTATGAAGGCTTCCAAAAAGATGGTATATTGGCTTTCACGGCCGGTGAATTAAAACTCAGCAATTCTTCTAGGTTTGTGCCGTGTCTTGTGTGGGGTTTCGCCTAGGACACCAAGCTAGGCTCATCGGCGGGCTCTTGGTGTCCCCGCCCGGACCCCCACAGGAGTGACGAACTGCGCGCCACCTCCCTTTATATAAGGTGCAACTGCACCACTTGACTACGAGAACCAAAAGCTCAAGCAGCCTTAACCTCCCTATGAAGGCTTCCAAAAAGATGGTATATTGGCTTTCACGGCCGGTGAATTAAAACTCAGCAATTCTTCTAGGTTTGTGCCGTGTCTTGTGTGGGGTTTCGCCTAGGACACCAAGCTAGGCTCATCGGCGGGCTCTTGGTGTCCCCGCCCGGACCCCCACAGGAGTGACGAACTGCGCGCCACCTCCCTTTATATAAGGTGCAACTGCACCACTTGACTACGAGAACCAAAAGCTCAAGCAGCCTTAACCTCCCTATGAAGGCTTCCAAAAAGATGGTTTATTGGCTTTCACGACCGGTGAATTAAAACTCATCAATTCTTCTAGGTTTGTGCCGTGTCTTGTGTGGGGTTTCGCCTAGGACACCAAGCTAGGCTCATCGGCGGGCTCTTGGTGTCCCCGCCCGGACCCCCACAGGAGTGACGAACTGCGCGCCACCTCCCTTTATATAAGGTGCAACTGCACCACTTGACTACGAGAACCAAAAGCTCAAGCAGCCTTAACCTCCCTATGAAGGCTTCCAAAAAGATGGTATATTGGCTTTCACGGCCGGTGAATTAAAACTCAGCAATTCTTCTAGGTTTGTGCCGTGTCTTGTGTGGGGTTTCGCCTAGGACACCAAGCTAGGCTCATCGGCGGGCTCTTGGTGTCCCCGCCCGGACCCCCACAGGAGTGACGAACTGCGCGCCACCTCCCTTTATATAAGGTGCAACTGCACCACTTGACTACGAGAACCAAAAGCTCAAGCAGCCTTAACCTCCCTATGAAGGCTTCCAAAAAGATGGTATATTGGCTTTCACGGCCGGTGAATTAAAACTCAGCAATTCTTCTAGGTTTGTGCCGTGTCTTGTGTGGGGTTTCGCCTAGGACACCAAGCTAGGCTCATCGGCGGGCTCTTGGTGTCCCCGCCCGGACCCCCACAGGAGTGACGAACTGCGCGCCACCTCCCTTTATATAAGGTGCAACTGCACCACTTGACTACGAGAACCAAAAGCTCAAGCAGCCTTAACCTCCCTATGAAGGCTTCCAAAAAGATGGTATATTGGCTTTCACGGCCGGTGAATTAAAACTCAGCAATTCTTCTAGGTTTGTGCCGTGTCTTGTGTGGTGTTTCGCCTAGGACACCAAGCTAGGCTCATCGGCGGGCTCTTGGTGTCCCCGCCCGGACCCCCACAGGAGTGACGAACTGCGCGCCACCTCCCTTTATATAAGGTGCAACTGCACCACTTGACTACGAGAACCAAAAGCTCAAGCAGCCTTAACCTCCCTATGAAGGCTTCCAAAAAGATGGTATATTGGCTTTCACGGCCGGTGAATTAAAACTCAGCAATTCTTCTAGGTTTGTGCCGTGTCTTGTGTGGGGTTTCGCCTAGGACACCAAGCTAGGCTCATCGGCGGGCTCTTGGTGTCCCCGCCCGGACCCCCACAGGATTGACGAACTGCGCGCCACCTCCCTTTATATAAGGTGCAACTGCACCACTTGACTACGAGAACCAAAAGCTCAAGCAGCCTTAACCTCCCTATGAAGGCTTCCAAAAAGATGGTATATTGGCTTTCACTGCCGGTGAATTAAAACTCAGCAATTCTTCTAGGTTTGTGCCGTGTCTTGTGTGGGGTTTCGCCTAGGACACCAAGCTAGGCTCATCGGCGGGCTCTTGGAGTCCCCGCCCGGACCCCCACAGGAGTGACGAACTGCGCGCCACCTCCCTTTATATAAGGTGCAACTGCACCACTTGACTACGAGAACCAAAAGCTCAAGCAGCCTAAACCTCCCTATGAAGGCTTCCAAAAAGATGGTATATTGGCTTTCACGGCCGGTGAATTAAAACTCAGCAATTCCTCTAGGTTTGTGCCGTGTCTTGTGTGGGGTTTCGCCTAGGACACCAAGCTAGGCTCATCGGCGGGCTCTTGGTGTCCCCGCCCGGACCCCCACAGGAGTGACGAACTGCGCGCCACCTCCCTTTATATAAGGTGCAACTGCACCACTTGACTACGAGAACCAAAAGCTCAAGCAGCCTTAACCTCCTTATGAAGGCTTTCAAAAAGATGGTATATTGGCTTTCACGGCCGGTGAATTAAAACTCAGCAATTCTTCTAGGTTTGTGCCGTGTCTTGTGTGGGGTTTCGCCTAGGACACCAAGCTAGGCTCATCGGCGGGCTCTTGGTGTCCCCGCCCGGACCCCCACAGGATTGACGAACTGCGCGCCACCTCCCTTTATATAAGGTGCAACTGCACCACTTGACTACGAGAACCAAAAGCTCAAGCAGCCTTAACCTCCCTATGAAGGCTTCCAAAAAGATGGTATATTGGCTTTCACGGCCGGTGAATTAAAACTCAGCAATTCTTCTAGGTTTGTGCCGTGTCTTGTGTGGGGTTTCGCCTAGGACACCAAGCTAGGCTCATCGGCGGGCTCTTGGTGTCCCCGCCCGGACCCCCACAGGAGTGACGAACTGCGCGCCACCTCCCTTTATATAAGGTGCAACTGCACCACTTGACTACGAGAACCAAAAGCTCAAGCAGCCTTAACCTCCCTATGAAGGCTTCCAAAAAGATGGTATATTGGCTTTCACGGCCGGTGAATTAAAACTCAGCAATTCTTCTAGGTTTGTGCCGTGTCTTGTGTGGGGTTTCGCCTAGGACACCAAGCTAGGCTCATCGGCGGGCTCTTGGTGTCCTCGCCCGGACCCCCACAGGAGTGACGAACTGCGCGCCACCTCCCTTTATATAAGGTGCAACTGCACCACTTGACTACGAGAACCAAAAGCTCAAGCAGCCTTAACCTCCCTATGAAGGCTTCCAAAAAGATGGTATATTGGCTTTCACGGCCGGTGAATTAAAACTCAGCAATTCTTCTAGGTTTGTGCCGTGTCTTGTGTGGGGTTTCGCCTAGGACACCAAGCTAGGCTCATCGGCGGGCTCTTGGTGTCCCCGCCCGGACCCCCACAGGAGTGACGAACTGCGCGCCACCTCCCTTTATATAAGGTGCAACTGCACCACTTGACTACGAGAACCAAAAGCTCAAGCAGCCTTAACCTCCCTATGAAGGCTTCCAAAAAGATGGTATATTGGCTTTCACGGCCGGTGAATTAAAACTCAGCAATTCTTCTAGGTTTGTGCCGTGTCTTGTGTGGGGTTTCGCCTAGGACACCAAGCTAGGCTCATCGGCGGGCTCTTGGTGTCCCCGCCCGGACCCCCACAGGAGTGACGAACTGCGCGCCACCTCCCTTTATATAAGGTGCAACTGCACCACTTGACTACGAGAACCAAAAGCTCAAGCAGCCTTAACCTCCCTATGAAGGCTTCCAAAAAGATGGTATATTGGCTTTCACGGCCGGTGAATTAAAACTCAGCAATTCTTCTAGGTTTGTGCCGTGTCTTGTGTGGGGTTTCGCCTAGGACACCAAGCTAGGCTCATCGGCGGGCTCTTGGTGTCCCCGCCCGGACCCCCACAGGAGTGACGAACTGCGCGCCACCTCCCTTTATATAAGGTGCAACTGCACCTCTTGACTACGAGAACCAAAAGCTCAAGCAGCCTTAACCTCCCTATGAAGGCTTCCAAAAAGATGGTATACTGGCTTTCACGGCCGGTGAATTAAAACTCAGCAATTCTTCTAGGTTTGTGCCGTGTCTTGTGTGGGGTTTCGCCTAGGACACCAAGCTAGGCTCATCGGCGGGCTCTTGGTGTCCCCGCCCGGACCCCCACAGGAGTGACGAACTGCGCGCCACCTCCCTTTATATAAGGTGCAACTGCACCACTTGACTACGAGAACCAAAAGCTCAAGCAGCCTTAACCTCCCTATGAAGGCTTCCAAAAAGATGGTATATTGGCTTTCACGGCCGGTGAATTAAAACTCAGCAATTCTTCTAGGTTTGTGCCGTGTCTTGTGTGGGGTTTCGCCTAGGACACCAAGCTAGGCTCATCGGCGGGCTCTTGGTGTCCCCGCCCGGACCCCCACAGGAGTGACGAACTGCGCGCCACCTCCCTTTATATAAGGTGCAACTGCACCACTTGACTACGAGAACCAAAAGCTCAAGCAGCCTTAACCTCCCTATGAAGGCTTCCAAAAAGATGGTATATTGGCTTTCACGGCCGGTGAATTAAAACTCAGCAATTCTTCTAGGTTTGTGCCGTGTCTTGTGTGGGGTTTCGCCTAGGACACCAAGCTAGGCTCATCGGCGGGCTCTTGGTGTCCCCGCCCGGACCCCCACAGGAGTGACGAACTGCGCGCCACCTCCCTTTATATAAGGTGCAACTGCACCACTTGACTACGAGAACCAAAAGCTCAAGCAGCCTTAACCTCCCTATGAAGGCTTCCAAAAAGATGGTATATTGGCTTTCACGGCCGGTGAATTAAAACTCAGCAATTCTTCTAGGTTTGTGCCGTGTCTTGTGTGGGGTTTCGCCTAGGACACCAAGCTAGGCTCATCGGCGGGCTCTTGGTGTCCCCGCCCGGACCCCCACAGGAGTGACGAACTGCGCGCCACCTCCCTTTATATAAGGTGCAACTGCACCACTTGACTACGAGAACCAAAAGCTCAAGCAGCCTTAACCTCCCTATGAAGGCTTCCAAAAAGATGGTTTATTGGCTTTCACGGCCGGTGAATTAAAACTCATCAATTCTTCTAGGTTTGTGCCGTGTCTTGTGTGGGGTTTCGCCTAGGACACCAAGCTAGGCTCATCGGCGGGCTCTTGGTGTCCCCGCCCGGACCCCCACAGGAGTGACGAACTGCGCGCCACCTCCCTTTATATAAGGTGCAACTGCACCACTTGACTACGAGAACCAAAAGCTCAAGCAGCCTTAACCTCCCTATGAAGGCTTCCAAAAAGATGGTATATTGGCTTTCACGGCCGGTGAATTAAAACTCAGCAATTCTTCTAGGTTTGTGCCGTGTCTTGTGTGGGGTTTCGCCTAGGACACCAAGCTAGGCTCATCGGCGGGCTCTTGGTGTCCCCGCCCGGACCCCCACAGGAGTGACGAACTGCGCGCCACCTCCCTTTATATAAGGTGCAACTGCACCACTTGACTACGAGAACCAAAAGCTCAAGCAGCCTTAACCTCCCTATGAAGGCTTCCAAAAAGATGGTATATTGGCTTTCACGGCCGGTGAATTAAAACTCAGCAATTCTTCTAGGTTTGTGCCGTGTCTTGTGTGGGGTTTCGCCTAGGACACCAAGCTAGGCTCATCGGCGGGCTCTTGGTGTCCCCGCCCGGACCCCCACAGGAGTGACGAACTGCGCGCCACCTCCCTTTATATAAGGTGCAACTGCACCACTTGACTACGAGAACCAAAAGCTCAAGCAGCCTTAACCTCCCTATGAAGGCTTCCAAAAAGATGGTATATTGGCTTTCACGGCCGGTGAATTAAAACTCAGCAATTCTTCTAGGTTTGTGCCGTGTCTTGTGTGGGGTTTCGCCTAGGACACCAAGCTAGGCTCATCGGCGGGCTCTTGGTGTCCCCGCCCGGACCCCCACAGGAGTGACGAACTGCGCGCCACCTCCCTTTATATAAGGTGCAACTGCACCTCTTGACTACGAGAACCAAAAGCTCAAGCAGCCTTAACCTCCCTATGAAGGCTTCCAAAAAGATGGTATACTGGCTTTCACGGCCGGTGAATTAAAACTCAGCAATTCTTCTAGGTTTGTGCCGTGTCTTGTGTGGGGTTTCGCCTAGGACACCAAGCTAGGCTCATCGGCGGGCTCTTGGTGTCCCCGCCCGGACCCCCACAGGAGTGACGAACTGCGCGCCACCTCCCTTTATATAAGGTGCAACTGCACCACTTGACTACGAGAACCAAAAGCTCAAGCAGCCTTAACCTCCCTATGAAGGCTTCCAAAAAGATGGTATATTGGCTTTCACGGCCGGTGAATTAAAACTCAGCAATTCTTCTAGGTTTGTGCCGTGTCTTGTGTGGGGTTTCGCCTAGGACACCAAGCTAGGCTCATCGGCGGGCTCTTGGTGTCCCCGCCCGGACCCCCACAGGAGTGACGAACTGCGCGCCACCTCCCTTTATATAAGGTGCAACTGCACCACTTGACTACGAGAACCAAAAGCTCAAGCAGCCTTAACCTCCCTATGAAGGCTTCCAAAAAGATGGTATATTGGCTTTCACGGCCGGTGAATTAAAACTCAGCAATTCTTCTAGGTTTGTGCCGTGTCTTGTGTGGGGTTTCGCCTAGGACACCAAGCTAGGCTCATCGGCGGGCTCTTGGTGTCCCCGCCCGGACCCCCACAGGAGTGACGAACTGCGCGCCACCTCCCTTTATATAAGGTGCAACTGCACCACTTGACTACGAGAACCAAAAGCTCAAGCAGCCTTAACCTCCCTATGAAGGCTTCCAAAAAGATGGTTTATTGGCTTTCACGGCCGGTGAATTAAAACTCATCAATTCTTCTAGGTTTGTGCCGTGTCTTGTGTGGGGTTTCGCCTAGGACACCAAGCTAGGCTCATCGGCGGGCTCTTGGTGTCCCCGCCCGGACCCCCACAGGAGTGACGAACTGCGCGCCACCTCCCTTTATATAAGGTGCAACTGCACCACTTGACTACGAGAACCAAAAGCTCAAGCAGCCTTAACCTCCCTATGAAGGCTTCCAAAAAGATGGTATATTGGCTTTCACGGCCGGTGAATTAAAACTCAGCAATTCTTCTAGGTTTGTGCCGTGTCTTGTGTGGGGTTTCGCCTAGGACACCAAGCTAGGCTCATCGGCGGGCTCTTGGTGTCCCCGCCCGGACCCCCACAGGAGTGACGAACTGCGCGCCACCTCCCTTTATATAAGGTGCAACTGCACCACTTGACTACGAGAACCAAAAGCTCAAGCAGCCTTAACCTCCCTATGAAGGCTTCCAAAAAGATGGTATATTGGCTTTCACGGCCGGTGAATTAAAACTCAGCAATTCTTCTAGGTTTGTGCCGTGTCTTGTGTGGGGTTTCGCCTAGGACACCAAGCTAGGCTCATCGGCGGGCTCTTGGTGTCCCCGCCCGGACCCCCACAGGAGTGACGAACTGCGCGCCACCTCCCTTTATATAAGGTGCAACTGCACCACTTGACTACGAGAACCAAAAGCTCAAGCAGCCTTAACCTCCCTATGAAGGCTTCCAAAAAGATGGTATATTGGCTTTCACGGCCGGTGAATTAAAACTCAGCAATTCTTCTAGGTTTGTGCCGTGTCTTGTGTGGTGTTTCGCCTAGGACACCAAGCTAGGCTCATCGGCGGGCTCTTGGTGTCCCCGCCCGGACCCCCACAGGAGTGACGAACTGCGCGCCACCTCCCTTTATATAAGGTGCAACTGCACCACTTGACTACGAGAACCAAAAGCTCAAGCAGCCTTAACCTCCCTATGAAGGCTTCCAAAAAGATGGTATATTGGCTTTCACGGCCGGTGAATTAAAACTCAGCAATTCTTCTAGGTTTGTGCCGTGTCTTGTGTGGGGTTTCGCCTAGGACACCAAGCTAGGCTCATCGGCGGGCTCTTGGTGTCCCCGCCCGGACCCCCACAGGATTGACGAACTGCGCGCCACCTCCCTTTATATAAGGTGCAACTGCACCACTTGACTACGAGAACCAAAAGCTCAAGCAGCCTTAACCTCCCTATGAAGGCTTCCAAAAAGATGGTATATTGGCTTTCACTGCCGGTGAATTAAAACTCAGCAATTCTTCTAGGTTTGTGCCGTGTCTTGTGTGGGGTTTCGCCTAGGACACCAAGCTAGGCTCATCGGCGGGCTCTTGGAGTCCCCGCCCGGACCCCCACAGGAGTGACGAACTGCGCGCCACCTCCCTTTATATAAGGTGCAACTGCACCACTTGACTACGAGAACCAAAAGCTCAAGCAGCCTAAACCTCCCTATGAAGGCTTCCAAAAAGATGGTATATTGGCTTTCACGGCCGGTGAATTAAAACTCAGCAATTCCTCTAGGTTTGTGCCGTGTCTTGTGTGGGGTTTCGCCTAGGACACCAAGCTAGGCTCATCGGCGGGCTCTTGGTGTCCCCGCCCGGACCCCCACAGGAGTGACGAACTGCGCGCCACCTCCCTTTATATAAGGTGCAACTGCACCACTTGACTACGAGAACCAAAAGCTCAAGCAGCCTTAACCTCCTTATGAAGGCTTTCAAAAAGATGGTATATTGGCTTTCACGGCCGGTGAATTAAAACTCAGCAATTCTTCTAGGTTTGTGCCGTGTCTTGTGTGGGGTTTCGCCTAGGACACCAAGCTAGGCTCATCGGCGGGCTCTTGGTGTCCCCGCCCGGACCCCCACAGGATTGACGAACTGCGCGCCACCTCCCTTTATATAAGGTGCAACTGCACCACTTGACTACGAGAACCAAAAGCTCAAGCAGCCTTAACCTCCCTATGAAGGCTTCCAAAAAGATGGTATATTGGCTTTCACGGCCGGTGAATTAAAACTCAGCAATTCTTCTAGGTTTGTGCCGTGTCTTGTGTGGGGTTTCGCCTAGGACACCAAGCTAGGCTCATCGGCGGGCTCTTGGTGTCCCCGCCCGGACCCCCACAGGAGTGACGAACTGCGCGCCACCTCCCTTTATATAAGGTGCAACTGCACCACTTGACTACGAGAACCAAAAGCTCAAGCAGCCTTAACCTCCCTATGAAGGCTTCCAAAAAGATGGTATATTGGCTTTCACGGCCGGTGAATTAAAACTCAGCAATTCTTCTAGGTTTGTGCCGTGTCTTGTGTGGGGTTTCGCCTAGGACACCAAGCTAGGCTCATCGGCGGGCTCTTGGTGTCCTCGCCCGGACCCCCACAGGAGTGACGAACTGCGCGCCACCTCCCTTTATATAAGGTGCAACTGCACCACTTGACTACGAGAACCAAAAGCTCAAGCAGCCTTAACCTCCCTATGAAGGCTTCCAAAAAGATGGTATATTGGCTTTCACGGCCGGTGAATTAAAACTCAGCAATTCTTCTAGGTTTGTGCCGTGTCTTGTGTGGGGTTTCGCCTAGGACACCAAGCTAGGCTCATCGGCGGGCTCTTGGTGTCCCCGCCCGGACCCCCACAGGAGTGACGAACTGCGCGCCACCTCCCTTTATATAAGGTGCAACTGCACCACTTGACTACGAGAACCAAAAGCTCAAGCAGCCTTAACCTCCCTATGAAGGCTTCCAAAAAGATGGTATATTGGCTTTCACGGCCGGTGAATTAAAACTCAGCAATTCTTCTAGGTTTGTGCCGTGTCTTGTGTGGGGTTTCGCCTAGGACACCAAGCTAGGCTCATCGGCGGGCTCTTGGTGTCCCCGCCCGGACCCCCACAGGAGTGACGAACTGCGCGCCACCTCCCTTTATATAAGGTGCAACTGCACCACTTGACTACGAGAACCAAAAGCTCAAGCAGCCTTAACCTCCCTATGAAGGCTTCCAAAAAGATGGTATATTGGCTTTCACGGCCGGTGAATTAAAACTCAGCAATTCTTCTAGGTTTGTGCCGTGTCTTGTGTGGGGTTTCGCCTAGGACACCAAGCTAGGCTCATCGGCGGGCTCTTGGTGTCCCCGCCCGGACCCCCACAGGAGTGACGAACTGCGCGCCACCTCCCTTTATATAAGGTGCAACTGCACCTCTTGACTACGAGAACCAAAAGCTCAAGCAGCCTTAACCTCCCTATGAAGGCTTCCAAAAAGATGGTATACTGGCTTTCACGGCCGGTGAATTAAAACTCAGCAATTCTTCTAGGTTTGTGCCGTGTCTTGTGTGGGGTTTCGCCTAGGACACCAAGCTAGGCTCATCGGCGGGCTCTTGGTGTCCCCGCCCGGACCCCCACAGGAGTGACGAACTGCGCGCCACCTCCCTTTATATAAGGTGCAACTGCACCACTTGACTACGAGAACCAAAAGCTCAAGCAGCCTTAACCTCCCTATGAAGGCTTCCAAAAAGATGGTATATTGGCTTTCACGGCCGGTGAATTAAAACTCAGCAATTCTTCTAGGTTTGTGCCGTGTCTTGTGTGGGGTTTCGCCTAGGACACCAAGCTAGGCTCATCGGCGGGCTCTTGGTGTCCCCGCCCGGACCCCCACAGGAGTGACGAACTGCGCGCCACCTCCCTTTATATAAGGTGCAACTGCACCACTTGACTACGAGAACCAAAAGCTCAAGCAGCCTTAACCTCCCTATGAAGGCTTCCAAAAAGATGGTATATTGGCTTTCACGGCCGGTGAATTAAAACTCAGCAATTCTTCTAGGTTTGTGCCGTGTCTTGTGTGGGGTTTCGCCTAGGACACCAAGCTAGGCTCATCGGCGGGCTCTTGGTGTCCCCGCCCGGACCCCCACAGGAGTGACGAACTGCGCGCCACCTCCCTTTATATAAGGTGCAACTGCACCACTTGACTACGAGAACCAAAAGCTCAAGCAGCCTTAACCTCCCTATGAAGGCTTCCAAAAAGATGGTATATTGGCTTTCACGGCCGGTGAATTAAAACTCAGCAATTCTTCTAGGTTTGTGCCGTGTCTTGTGTGGGGTTTCGCCTAGGACACCAAGCTAGGCTCATCGGCGGGCTCTTGGTGTCCCCGCCCGGACCCCCACAGGAGTGACGAACTGCGCGCCACCTCCCTTTATATAAGGTGCAACTGCACCACTTGACTACGAGAACCAAAAGCTCAAGCAGCCTTAACCTCCCTATGAAGGCTTCCAAAAAGATGGTTTATTGGCTTTCACGGCCGGTGAATTAAAACTCATCAATTCTTCTAGGTTTGTGCCGTGTCTTGTGTGGGGTTTCGCCTAGGACACCAAGCTAGGCTCATCGGCGGGCTCTTGGTGTCCCCGCCCGGACCCCCACAGGAGTGACGAACTGCGCGCCACCTCCCTTTATATAAGGTGCAACTGCACCACTTGACTACGAGAACCAAAAGCTCAAGCAGCCTTAACCTCCCTATGAAGGCTTCCAAAAAGATGGTATATTGGCTTTCACGGCCGGTGAATTAAAACTCAGCAATTCTTCTAGGTTTGTGCCGTGTCTTGTGTGGGGTTTCGCCTAGGACACCAAGCTAGGCTCATCGGCGGGCTCTTGGTGTCCCCGCCCGGACCCCCACAGGAGTGACGAACTGCGCGCCACCTCCCTTTATATAAGGTGCAACTGCACCACTTGACTACGAGAACCAAAAGCTCAAGCAGCCTTAACCTCCCTATGAAGGCTTCCAAAAAGATGGTATATTGGCTTTCACGGCCGGTGAATTAAAACTCAGCAATTCTTCTAGGTTTGTGCCGTGTCTTGTGTGGGGTTTCGCCTAGGACACCAAGCTAGGCTCATCGGCGGGCTCTTGGTGTCCCCGCCCGGACCCCCACAGGAGTGACGAACTGCGCGCCACCTCCCTTTATATAAGGTGCAACTGCACCACTTGACTACGAGAACCAAAAGCTCAAGCAGCCTTAACCTCCCTATGAAGGCTTCCAAAAAGATGGTATATTGGCTTTCACGGCCGGTGAATTAAAACTCAGCAATTCTTCTAGGTTTGTGCCGTGTCTTGTGTGGGGTTTCGCCTAGGGCACGAAGCTAGGCTCATCGGCGGGCTCTTGGTGTCCCCGCCCGGACCCCCACAGGAGTGACGAACTGCGCGCCACCTCCCTTTATATAAGGTGCAACTGCACCACTTGACTACGAGAACCAAAAGCTCAAGCAGCCTTAACCTCCCTATGAAGGCTTCCAAAAAGATGGTATATTGGCTTTCACGGCCGGTGAATTAAAACTCAGCAATTCTTCTAGGTTTGTGCCGTGTCTTGTGTGGGGTTTCGCCTAGGACACCAAGCTAGGCTCATCGGCGGGCTCTTGGTGTCCCCGCCCGGACCCCCACAGGAGTGACGAACTGCGCGCCACCTCCCTTTATATAAGGTGCAACTGCACCACTTGACTACGAGAACCAAAAGCTCAAGCAGCCTTAACCTCCCTATGAAGGCTTCCAAAAAGATGGTATATTGGCTTTCACGGCCGGTGAATTAAAACTCAGCAATTCTTCTAGGTTTGTGCCGTGTCTTGTGTGGGGTTTCGCCTAGGACACCAAGCTAGGCTCATCGGCGGGCTCTTGGTGTCACCGCCCGGACCCCCACAGGAGTGACGAACTGCGCGCCACCTCCCTTTATATAAGGTGCAACTGCACCACTTGACTACGAGAACCAAAAGCTCAAGCAGCCTTAACCTCCCTATGAAGGCTTCCAAAAAGGTGGTATATTGGCTTTCACGGCCGGTGAATTAAAACTCAGCAATTCTTCTAGTTTTGTGCCGTGTCTTGTGTGGGGTTTCGCCTAGGACACCAAGCTAGGCTCATCGGCGGGCTCTTGGAGTCCCCGCCCGGACCCCCACAGGAGTGACGAACTGCGCGCCACCTCCCTTTATATAAGGTGCAACTGCACCACTTGACTACGAGAACCAAAAGCTCAAGCAGCCTAAACCTCCCTATGAAGGCTTCCAAAAAGATGGTATATTGGCTTTCACGGCCGGTGAATTAAAACTCAGCAATTCTTCTAGGTTTGTGCCGTGTCTTGTGTGGGGTTTCGCCTAGGACACCAAGCTAGGCTCATCGGCGGGCTCTTGGTGTCCCCGCCCGGATCCCCACAGGAGTGACGAACTGCGCGCCACCTCCCTTTATATAAGGTGCAACTGCACCACTTGACTACGAGAACCAAAAGCTCAAGCAGCCTTAACCTCCCTATGAAGGCTTTCAAAAAGATGGTATATTGGCTTTCACGGCCGGTGAATTAAAACTCAGCAATTCTTCTAGGTTTGTGCCGTGTCTTGTGTGGGGTTTCGCCTAGGACACCAAGCTAGGCTCATCGGCGGGCTCTTGGTGTCCCCGCCCGGACCCCCACAGGAGTGACGAACTGCGCGCCACCTCCCTTTATATAAGGTGCAACTGCACCACTTGACTACGAGAACCAAAAGCTCAAGAAGCCTTAACCTCCCTATGAAGGCTTCCAAAAAGATGGTATATTGGCTTTCACGGCCGGTGAATTAAAACTCAGCAATTCTTCTAGGTTTGTGCCGTGTCTTGTGTGGGGTTTCGCCTAGGACACCAAGCTAGGCTCATCGGCGGGCTCTTGGTGTCCCCGCCCGGACCCCCACAGGAGTGACGAACTGCGCGCCACCTCCCTTTATATAAGGTGCAACTGCACCACTTGACTACGAGAACCAAAAGCTCAAGCAGCCTTAACCTCCCTATGAAGGCTTCCAAAAAGATGGTATATTGGCTTTCACGGCCGGTGAATTAAAACTCAGCAATTCTTCTAGGTTTGTGCCGTGTCTTGTGTGGGGTTTCGCCTAGGACACCAAGCTAGGCTCATCGGCGGGCTCTTGGTGTCCTCGCCCGGACCCCCACAGGAGTGACGAACTGCGCGCCACCTCCCTTTATATAAGGTGCAACTGCACCACTTGACTACGAGAACCAAAACTCAAGCAGCCTTAACCTCCCTATGAAGGCTTCCAAAAAGATGGTATATTGGCTTTCACGGCCGGTGAATTAAAACTCAGCAATTCTTCTAGGTTTGTGCCGTGTCTTGTGTGGGGTTTCGCCTAGGACACCAAGCTAGGCTCATCGGCGGGCTCTTGGTGTCCCCGCCCGGACCCCCCACAGGAGTGACGAACTGCGCGCCACCTCCCTTTATATAAGGTGCAACTGCACCACTTGACTACGAGAACCAAAAGCTCAAGCAGCCTTAACCTCCCTATGAAGGCTTCCAAAAAGATGGTATATTGGCTTTCACGGCCGGTGAATTAAAACTCAGCAATTCTTCTAGGTTTGTGCCGTGTCTTGTGTGGGGTTTCGCCTAGGACACCAAGCTAGGCTCATCGGCGGGCTCTTGGTGTCCCCGCCCGGACCCCCACAGGAGTGACGAACTGCGCGCCACCTCCCTTTATATAAGGTGCAACTGCACCACTTGACTACGAGAACCAAAAGCTCAAGCAGCCTTAACCTCCCTATGAAGGCTTCCAAAAAGATGGTATATTGGCTTTCACGGCCGGTGAATTAAAACTCAGCAATTCTTCTAGGTTTGTGCCGTGTCTTGTGTGGGGTTTCGCCTAGGACACCAAGCTAGGCTCATCGGCGGGCTCTTGGTGTCCCCGCCCGGACCCCCACAGGAGTGACGAACTGCGCGCCACCTCCCTTTATATAAGGTGCAACTGCACCACTTGACTACGAGAACCAAAAGCTCAAGCAGCCTTAACCTCCCTATGAAGGCTTCCAAAAAGATGGTATATTGGCTTTCACGGCCGGTGAATTAAAACTCAGCAATTCTTCTAGGTTTGTGCCGTGTCTTGTGTGGGGTTTCGCCTAGGACACCAAGCTAGGCTCATCGGCGGGCTCTTGGTGTCCCCGCCCGGACCCCCACAGGAGTGACGAACTGCGCGCCACCTCCCTTTATATAAGGTGCAACTGCACCACTTGACTACGAGAACCAAAAGCTCAAGCAGCCTTAACCTCCCTATGAAGGCTTCCAAAAAGATGGTATATTGGCTTTCACGGCCGGTGAATTAAAACTCAGCAATTCTTCTAGGTTTGTGCCGTGTCTTGTGTGGGGTTTCGCCTAGGACACCAAGCTAGGCTCATCGGCGGGCTCTTGGTGTCCCCGACCGGACCCCCACAGGAGTGACGAACTGCGCGCCACCTCCCTTTATATAAGGTGCAACTGCACCACTTGACTACGAGAACCAAAAGCTCAAGCAGCCTTAACCTCCCTATGAAGGCTTCCAAAAAGATGGTATATTGGCTTTCACGGCCGGTGAATTAAAACTCAGCAATTCTTCTAGGTTTGTGCCGTGTCTTGTGTGGGGTTTCGCCTAGGACACCAAGCTAGGCTCATCGGCGGGCTCTTGGTGTCCCCGCCCGGACCCCCACAGGAGTGACGAACTGCGCGCCACCTCCCTTTATATAAGGTGCAACTGCACCACTTGACTACGAGAACCAAAAGCTCAAGCAGCCTTAACCTCCGTATGAAGGCTTCCAAAAAGATGGTATATTGGCTTTCACGGCCGGTGAATTAAAACTCAGCAATTCTTCTAAGTTTGTGCCGTGTCTTGTGTGGGGTTTCGCCTAGGACACCAAGCTAGGCTCATCGGCGGGCTCTTGGTGTCCCCGCCCGGACCCCCACAGGAGTGACGAACTGCGCGCCACCTCCCTTTATATAAGGTGCAACTGCACCACTTGACTACGAGAACCAAAAGCTCAAGCAGCCTTAACCTCCCTATGATGGCTTCCAAAAAGATGGTATATTGGCTTTCACGGCCGGTGAATTAAAACTCAGCAATTCTTCTAGGTTTGTGCCGTGTCTTGTGTGGGGTTTCGCCTAGGACACCAAGCTAGGCTCATCGGCGGGCTCTTGGTGTCCCCGCCCGGACCCCCACAGGAGTGACGAACTGCGCGCCACCTCACTTTATATAAGGTGCAACTGCACCACTTGACTACGAGAACCAAAAGCTCAAGCAGCCTTAACCTCCCTATGAAGGCTTCCAAAAAGATGGTATATTAGCTTCCACGGCCGGTGAATTAAAACTCAGCAATTCTTCTAGGTTTGTGCCGTGTCTTGTGTGGGGTTTCGCCTAGGACACCAAGCTAGGCTCATCGGCGGGCTCTTGGTGTCCCCGCCCGGACCCCCACAGGAGTGACGAACTGCGCGCCACCTCCCTTTATATAAGGTGCAACTGCACCACTTGACTACGAGAACCAAAAGCTCAAGCAGCCTTAACCTCCCTATGAAGGCTTCCAAAAAGATGGTATATTGGCTTTCACGGCCGGTGAATTAAAACTCAGCAATTCTTCTAGGTTTGTGCCGTGTCTTGTGTGGGGTTTCGCCTAGGACACCAAGCTAGGCTCATCGGCGGGCTCTTGGTGTCCCCGCCCGGACCCCCACAGGAGTGACGAACTGCGCGCCACCTCCCTTTATATAAGGTGCAACTGCACCACTTGACTACGAGAACCAAAAGCTCAAGCAGCCTTAACCTCCCTATGAAGGCTTCCAAAAAGATGGTATATTGGCTTTCACGGCCGGTGAATTAAAACTCAGCAATTCTTCTAGGTTTGTGCCGTGTCTTGTGTGGGGTTTCGCCTAGGACACCAAGCTAGGCTCATCGGCGGGCTCTTGGTGTCACCGCCCGGACCCCCACAGGAGTGACGAACTGCGCGCCACCTCCCTTTATATAAGGTGCAACTGCACCACTTGACTACGAGAACCAAAAGCTCAAGCAGCCTTAACCTCCCTATGAAGGCTTCCAAAAAGGTGGTATATTGGCTTTCACGGCCGGTGAATTAAAACTCAGCAATTCTTCTAGTTTTGTGCCGTGTCTTGTGTGGGGTTTCGCCTAGGACACCAAGCTAGGCTCATCGGCGGGCTCTTGGAGTCCCCGCCCGGACCCCCACACGGCACAAACCTAGAAGAATTGCTGAGTTTTAATTCACCGGCCGTGAAAGCCAATATACCATCTTTTTGGAAGCCTTCATAGGGAGGTTAAGGCTGCTTGAGCTTTTGGTTCTCGTAGTCAAGTGGTGCAGTTGCACCTTATATAAAGGGAGGTGGCGCGCAGTTCGTCACTCCTGTGGGGGTCCGGGCGGGGACACCAAGAGCCCGCCGATGAGCCTAGCTTGGTTTCCTAGGCGAAACCCCACACAAGACACGGCACAAACCTAGAAGAATTGCTGAGTTTTACTACTAAATGTTTGCTTGTTTTATTCTTATATCTCAACATAATCGCCAAAACGATTGAAACATTTGTCGTATCGTTACACCAGCTTTCCAATGCCCTCGGCAAAATATTATGCCGCCACTGAGGTGGGTACGTCTAGACAGCCTCCTGAAGTTTTTCCTTTTTGGCGAGGCGTTGCCGCCCAACCATACCTTCAATTCTCGAAAAAGGTGAAAATCAATCACGACAACACTGCACCAACGTTACGATAGACTTTTACAAAGAATTCAAGTGTGAAGTTTTGGACCATCTGCCGTTTAGTCCAAATCAGCCCTCGTATGTACTCTGCGCCCGCTGTACAGCAGGTGGCCATGGCGCGCCTGTATCTTGTACCCCGCCCACTCGTGTTGACCGACTGAAGAGCTACAAATTAACAACCATAAAGTATTTTAAACCAAATCGTCCCTGTGATAATTGTGTGTGTGATCTGTGTGATGAAAAGTGTGAAACCTACCATTTAGTGAAGTGTACAAAAACAATGAAAACCCTGCCTGAGTGAATATGGTAATGACTAGAAGGCATTTGGCATATTCCACATGCCCATTCGGGTGTACCTTAATTCATTAAAAAAGAAACTATGACCAATTTGTCCGAAGTATGCTGACTGACAAATATTAATAATAATAATAATTTTAGGACCACAGAAAACTGCTGACGGGACATGGAACAACAGAAGGAATGATGACCTCTATAAACATACTGAAAAAATTACTGTCACAATGCGGAAGCGAAGGTTGAAATTCGACGGACATTTGGTGAGAATGGACGAGAACCGACTGACTAAGAGGATATTCAAGTAAATTACAGAGCTGAAGGCTACAACTAAGTGGGTAGAAGAGGTTAAAAGAGACGCCAAGGAAAGTGGACTCACAGTGGATGTGATCCACAACAGAAAAGAGTTCAGAAACTGAATTGACAACATCAAGATGTTCGAGGAGAAAACACCTAAAATTAGAGCCAAACTGGTAATATCCGAGGAGGAGCGAAAGATCAGAAGTGAACGAATGAAGAGGTTTTGGGAAGAGAAGAGGAGATTAACCAGAAAGCCTTAGGTTCCATGCGGTCCACAGGCGGCCAAATTCGGCAGAAAGAATAATAATAATAATAATAATAATAATAATAATAATAATAATAATCAATTGGGGCTCCACCATAATCTGCATACCAGTATGCAGAGGGTAGTTATTTTAGAGACCTGCGCCATAGTTCGTTCGTTCCTCAACATACCAGTATAGAGAACTCAACTCCATCTTTCAGTCAATGCCGATGAAATGGTGAATTGCACCCAACGATATGGTGAACATATATGAGACGAAATAATAATAATATCGTATGGCCTCGGGTGCCTGGTGCAGCTTTGTTATCTAACACCCAGAGGGTAGCTTGCATGTCAAATTTCGTTGCTCCTTGAAGCACTATGAAAGTCAAGGAGGTTCGATATCAAAGTTCCTTGAACACTATAGCGCTTTCTAGCAGAGAAATGAGGAACTTTGTGTTGGCGGGAACTTCGGAGATTAATATTGCCATTATGAACACGGCCTACTGAATTCAAATGGGTTCTTTGACATGCCAACATCGTATTTCATGCGTGTCGTAATTTTTTCCGACTTTCAAAAATCACTTACCACGCCCAGGAGCGAACCTGCAAGCTTGGGGTTAGTAGACCGACACGTTAACCACTCAGCCACCGTGGCAAGCGCTGACAATTAGAGGGAAGGGAATATTAACCATTCAGCGACTCTCTTCTACATCCATTGTTTATGGCAATTTGTTTCATGGTTAATAATTCACTTAAAATCAGTTATGAAAAGAGATGTGATGTAACATGTCACATGCTGCACTGTAGCGGCGTTAGCCATCGCGGGGCCTTGCGCGGTACCAGATTTGCGAGGCCTTTATTTTTGGGGTTAATACCATCTAGGAGTCGCCTCCGTAGCGTAGCGGTCAGCATGGTTAGCTGCCGCCCCGGAGGTCCTGGGTTCGATTCCCGGCTCTGCCACGAAATTTGAAAAGTGTTATGAGGACTGGAACGGGGTCTACTCAGCCTCGGGTGGTCCAAATGAGTAGAGGGGGTTCGATTCCCACCTCAGCCATCCTCGAAAGTGGTTTCCCGTGGTTTCCCACTTCGTCTTCGGGCAAATGCCGGGATGGTACCTACTGTAAGGCCACGGCCGCCTCCTTCCCTCTTCCTAGCCTATCCATCCCGATCTTCCATCCCTTCCCATCCCTCATGAGGCCCCTGTTCCCTTTGCACGTGAGGCCGCCTGGGCAAAGTGCTGATCACACCTCCCCAGTTGTATCCACCCCGACCAGATGTTCCAAGCTCCGGGACGGTAGTGGTGAGTTCCCTCGCTGAGTCCGTGGGAACCACCACCCTAGAGGGTAAATCGACTAAATAAAAAAAATAAAAAATAAAAATAAAATGTAATATTGTGATTTTATAATACGGTACATTTATTTATTTATTTATTTATTTATTTATTTATTATGCTTTCTCGACTGCTAATACAATCATAATGAGGTGAAAGAAGAAAAACGAGACGGTTAACACAATACGAGTCATGAACTATCAAATGTAAGACACATATAAATTAGAATAAAAGACCTGAAGAGTGGGCAAGACGCAACTAAAGATAAATAATTAAAATAGCTATTCAGCCTTAAAGTACACTTAATTTACGAATATAAGTGGTTTCTCAAAATACTAATAGATCCTTTAAGGGCTGTTATTGCTATGGTATTATTGGTGGCATTTGAAATACGAAATTTTTTACACGTTACTATTTCAAAAACTTACAGTAACAAAGAATGCTAAATAGGAACTCTTCTGCTCTTTTTCTGGCTGAAGTCTTTTATAGTTCGAACTTGATGCCAATTCATTTTCTATGGACAGGATTGCGAGTGCTTGGGTCATGGTGTTTCTAAGATAGGTTTTTATTGTAAATTGGCAGGTGAAAAGCTGAAGGAAGTAGGATACTTCTGTTACTTAGGAAGCAGAATAACCAGTGATGGACGAAGCAAAGAGGATATAAAAAGTAGGTTGCCTCAGGCAAAGAAAGCATTTCTACAAAAAAGGAATCTGCTGACATCGAATATAGATTTAGGTATTAGGAAGTCATTTTTGAAAGCCTTTGTCTGGAGCGTGGCGCTCTATGGAAGTGAAACTTGGACTATTGGTGCAGCAGAAAAGAGGAGAATTGAAGCATTTGAAATGTGGTGTTACAGGAGAATGATGAAGATCAGATGGGTAGATAGGGTTACAAACAAAGAGGTATTAAGACGAGTGGGTGAGGAGAGATGTTTCTGGCGACTGCTAATGAAGAGAAGAGATAGGTTGGTAGGACACATACTAAGACACCCAGGAATAGCAAGCTTAGTTATCGAAGGAAGGGTCGAGGACAAAAACTGTAGGGGTAGACCAAGGTTAGAATATGTTAAACAGATTGCCTCGGATGTAGGGTGTCGGAGCTATATAGAGATGAAACGATTAGCTCAGGACAGGGAGGCATGGAGGGCTGCATCAAACCAGTCAAAAGACTGAAGACTCAAACAACAACAGTATAATGCGAACTCTAGTGATAAATGTTAGAATTATGTTTCACATTAGTTTCAACAATTAGCAATTTTCCATCCGTCAAGCAAAAATGTAGTATAGCCCATGTTGACAGGTGTTGAAGTTTTGATTTCCAACTTTTATTATTCTTCTTTCTTCCGAATTTGGCCGCCTGTGGACCGCATGGAACCTAAGGCTTTCTGGTTAATCTCCTCTTCTCTTCCCAAAACCTCTTCATTCGTTCACTTCTGATCTTTCGCTCCTCCTCGGATATTACCAGTTTGGCTCTAATTTTAGGTGTTTTCTCCTCGAACATCTTCATGTTGTCAATTCGGTTTCTGAACTCTTTTCTGTTGTGGATCACATCCACTGTGAGTCCACTTTCCTTGGCGTCTCTTTTAACCTCTTCTACCCACTTAATTGTAGCCTTCAGCTCTGTAATATACTTGAATATCCTCTTAGTCAGTCGGTTCTCGTCCATTCTCACCAAATGTCCGTCGAATTTCAACCTTCGCTTCCGCATTGTGACAGTAATTTTTTCAGTATGTTTATAGAGGTCATCATTCCTTCTGTTGTTCCATATCCCGTCAGCAGTTTTCTGTGGTCCTAAAATTTTCCGCAAAATTTTCCTCTCCTTTTTTTCCAGTTCCTGAAGATCCCCTTTTTTTAATTCAATGTCAAGCACTCCGAGGCGTACAGACCCTCTGGCTTTGCTACTGTGCTATAGTGTCTGAGTTTTGCCTTGTAGGATATTGCTCGTTTGTTGTATCTGTTCTGGGTTAACCTATCAGCCAAATCCAATTTTCTAGCTCTTGTCCTATTTGCTTCTTTATCCAGCCCATTGGGTTCTGTGCATTCACCTATATATTTAAACTTCTCAGTTCTTTTGACAGTCCCATGTTTCACTTTTATGTGTCTCTCTCCAAGGTGTCTGTACTCCATGTATTCTGTCTTTTCATAGGAGACTTTAAGACCCGTTTTCTCAGCGATTTCGTGCAGAGTATCCAGCATTTTTTGGGCATCATCTCGGCTTTGGGCTAAGAGGGCAAGATCATCAGCAAAAGCCAAACATTTAATTTCCAGGTTCTGTCCTTTCCTTCCCAGATGTATCCCCTTACTCCTTTCATGTCCAAAGCTTCCTCCCAGGTTCTCATGATTTTCTCCAGAACAATGTTGAAGAGGATAGGTGATAAGCCATCTCCTTGTCTGACCCCTGTTTTTATTTCAAAAGGATCAGAGATTTCTCCGAAGAACTTCACTTTTGACATGGTATCCGTTAGAGTTTGTTTGATTATTTCTCTCGTCTTCCTGTCAATTCCGAACTCCTCTAGGGTGTTAAATAAAGTCTGCCTGTCAATTGAGTCGTACGCCTTCTTGAAGTCAACGAATATTACTACAGTGTTCTGGCTTCTCAAAGCTCTTGATCTGAGAATGCTCTTGAGGTTGAATATTTGTTCTGCGCACGATCTCCCCTTTCTAAAGCCAGCTTGGTATTCACCTATGAGGTGGTCTGCTTGTTTTCAACTCTGTTCATCAGTACTTTGGAGAGTATCTTGTATGCGGCTGGAAGTAGTTGTCGATGTTCGCCCGATTACCTTTCTTGTGAAGTGGGTGTATTTGTATTATTATTCATTTTAAGAAGCTGTCTATCGTCGGTTGTCAGTAACCTTTTACGGGGCACTGTGCAGCCCCACACTTCGCACAACCCTGGCGCCACCACTGATGCTGCACTGATATGAATCTTTCTGTCGCCCCCCCCCCCCCTCCGACATCCTCACCTCTTTCTTACTCTATCTGTTATCCGCATGTTTTTTGTCTCATTAATCTACTGCCTAGATAATCAAACATTCTCCTCCCACTTGTCTCTAAGCTCTCTAAGGCCGTACTATTTTTAGCCTACTTTTCACATTTTGCAAAAATAAGGAAAAGTAGACTTATGACATCGATCCGGGCAAATGTCTGTCTGTCTGTCTGTGTGTGTGTCCCCCTCCCCCCCCCCCCTATCAACTCCTAAATGGCTGCAGCAATCGAATCCAAATATGGTATGAGTAAAGGTGTATACATGAATAACTCAAGCCCTATTTGAATATGATGTCAGTGCTACAACTGCTAAAAAACCTCAATTGAAATTTGAGCTCCATGTTGGATATCTTGGAAGGTATACATGAGAGCTATTCCAAAATTGGCACACATATAGAGAATAATATTTCAGTTTAATTTCCAGAAGGCCATTCATGGCAGTGTTGCCAAAATGATTCTAAGCCTGCTGAAAAGTCCAATTTTTAAATGAATATAACTTCTACACTGTCAATTGGATTTCAACAAAATTTCGTATGTACTATGTGTACATAAATTGATATGACTGAGCGTATTCTTAAAAGCCACCAGGGCTGCCAAATGTTAATATATGCTCTCTCTCTATTTTCTTATCCAAATACCAATATATCAGAAAGTATGCAAGCCGACAGCTTTAAACTATGCACACGTATAGTACCTGACATTCTAGATTAATTAGGAGTAACTTATATACGACAGTGCTACCAACATGATTCTAAGCCTGCTGATAGGACCAATTTTTAAATACATGTAACTTCTAGACTATCAATTGGATTTCAACCAAATTTCGTATGTGCTATGTGTACCATAACAGATACGACTATGCTTATTCTTAAGAGCAACCAAGCTGCCAACTGTTAATAAATGCTGTCCCAATTTTTTACCCTAATATTAATATATCAGAAAGTGTGCAAGCCAACAGCTTTAAACTTTGCACACGTAGGCTATAGTACCTGCCATTCTAGATTAATTTGGAGAAACTAATATACGTCAGTGCTGCCAATATGACTCTAAGCCTGCTGATAGGTCAAATTTTAAAATACATGTAACTTCTATACTAACAAATGTATTTCATTCAAAATTGGCATAACGAGAGATCATAATATTTCAGATTATTTCTGACCAACACGTGCATGACATTGTTGCCAACATGATTTTACGCGCGCTGATAGATCCAATGTCTAACTGCATGTAACGTCCATGCTATCCATTGGACTTCAACCGAATTTTGTATTCTGTACCTTAGGACATGGAACTAAGAATGTATTCATTCACCAGGGCTGTCGACTGTAGTGCTCTATTAGACTATATTATACCAGGTATACTTCGAACTAATTAGAAATTTGGATATTACCAACTTAATTTCGTCATTATTCTAGAATGGTCTATATAGATTGGCATGAATCTAAAATTTTGAGAAAAGTAGGCTCTTAAGTTCGTCACGAAACTTCGTGTTAGAATACTTTTCACATTTTGCAAAAACGAGGAAAAAGTAGACCTATGAGATCGATCCGGGCAAATGTGTGTCTGTCTGTCTGTCTGTCTGTCTATCCATCTGTCTGTCTGTCCTTCTGTCTGTCTGGCTGGTTGTGTGTGTGTCCCCGCCTATCAACTCCCAAACGGCTGCAGCAATCGAAACAAAATTTGGTAGGAGTAAAGATCTATACCTGAGTATCTCAATGCCGTATTGTGCCCGTTTAGACCGGAGTCCACACGACCACATATGCATTTTACCAATAATCAGTCAGCACGAGAATCAAAATATCCCGGAGCGCCAGATGGGTTAAAGCAAATCGCAAAAACGACATCAAATTTATAAAAATGCTTTGCTGATTTTTGGCTCAATGCAACAATAAGGATAGAAGGAGATTTAATTGGGTGAAACACATCTGGTAAAATTATCTCAGTTTATTTAAAGTTAAAATCTGACTGCAAGAATAATGCTCAAAGCAGCATCATCCACGTGTGGCGATCCACACTCTTATTTACACACAATATACAGAAATCTTCCAAACACATTTTACAATCTGTTTGAAAACACAAGTCCGATTGTTAGTCCTGTGGACTGTGTTCCAAAATTATTAACCTTTTATTCCAGTGCAAAATGAATTGTCCATACTGGAAATAACGTCGATCACTGTTTGACTATTTACATGATATTAACACTCGTAGAATAAATGTTTATAGAATTTCTTAAACTTTCACTTGTTTTCCAGTTTTCCAAAATATATCGTTGAAACTATTATTATCATCGTAGCAACACAAATTATTAACACATATTAACAACATCTGAAAAGTATTTGACCATTAGCATAACATCGAAGAACTGTGCGAAGCACAACAACAATTAATTGTTCTTCTGACATTAAACATTCGAGAAGTGACTCGATTATGAACTTCAAGTTCCAAACAAAACATATGATTTCTGAATCATTAACTTGATCAATAAATGGTTGAACCATTCAACTATTTGATTATCCACTTGGAAACAATATTATAAAAATATTTATATTTATGGCCATTTTAAGCAACTTTCACAACTTGCAATTCTTCGACAGAATGCGGAAATTAGAATTGTAGTTTTATAATGAATTCATTTAGTTCATGGCACTAGGATTGAAAATATCCTTCAAATTATTCGTGGTTAAATAATTATTTTTAATTGGCAGTGGCCCATTCTACTATTTGTGTAAGAACACAATATTATAACAACAACAACAACGGCAAAGGTCTTCCTCTGAAGAAGAATAAACTACTATCATGACAAATCCGGGTTCTAGCAAAATCAAAGTCTAAATGGAATTCGTAAACAAGGTTGAAATAAGGACTGATGGTTTCAAAGAAATAACCTTCGGGTTATTCATACGACGAAATGTGTGGCTCCAATACTCCTACTATAAACCTGAGCCATCGAACCTGCTATTTGATTGATGCTCGAAAAAACCTTCATTCCTGCGACTTAAACCTGCGCACCTGGGAATGGCATTACAACTACTCCACACACATAAATTATCTTCCCAAAATTTATACAATAAATCAAGCCTCTGCTTGTTATCAACACTGGAAGATTAATAAACTGACAAGTTTATTTTATTTTACCATTCAGTTCAACCCGTGAATTTACCATACTCATGAAAAGCTTCATTTCACTTTCGAAGTGTATTTACGTCATGATTTTATATAAATACAACAATATCCTATTTGATACAAATATCAATTGCTTCCCGTTTCATGCCTCTCCGTGTTATATGAAACATATACTTTGCTCATGGCAAATATCAACTGTTCAACCAGAACTGAAATGTAGGTTGAATGCGGGCTTGCGCTAAAAACTCTCCTTCGGAAAATCTCCTGTTCCAAACTAGAAATGTTTCAACTACTCCATAGGCTCTTTCTCAATACATATGATTATTATAAAATATAATATCCAAGAATTATTTAGAAAAATTATAAAATTATTATTATTATTATTAGTGGATTATTATTATTATTATTATTTCAAATACGTTTAATTATCATCTCATTATGTGAGAATCCACATGTTCGAACCTTCGAATATGGAAAAAACATCCATTCCTCAACAAAAATAAATTTAACTTTTACAGTTACATCGGCTGATTACCGTGATTTCCCAAAAATATGAAAAATTTAAATAAATGCTCAAAATGCTCGGTCATCGATCCTAAACTGTTCTGAGTGCTGAAAATGCTCAGAATAACTCTAATAAGTCTTGCGTAAATCATTACAAGCTTTAAATACGACGAAAAAAATGTGTTGGTCATCTGCAGAAAAATAGTTTGTTCCAATTAGCTAAGCATAATATAATTCAAATGTGGCTTACATTTCTTGATGTTCTTGAAGTGTAGTAAACCTGGTCTATACCAGATTTATCCGTAGACATGCCCTATCGGACAAGCACGTATAATCCTTGTATCGGCCGCCATTGTAGACCCACAAATCGTCTAGTCAGACATAGTGGTAGTATCCTTCGACGTTTTAATAAACTGTTGTTCCATTTTAATATGGGCTTCTAACAAAGCCATAACAGTTTGTTTGAAAATGGTCAGATCTAAGCGATCTCTTCTTAAATGTGTCAGTTGTAACCTAACTCACTGTAATCTCATCAGTACAAGAAAAACGTTGACAGTCTAAGCAGTTAACGGCTGTTCTGAAGATCGTTCCCTGGGCATGGTTTATTAAAATCACCATCTGCCATGCGCTAGACAACCTGCAGTTTCCCTTGCGTAGACTAATGAACACCACCGTTATAGACTAGTCTTCACTGTACTGACGGATCGAAGTGGTTAAATAGTTACAAAATATGAAAACTGACTTTAAATGGATTTAAACATCCAAGTATTAATTTACTATTGGACTGTGACAAATACTAATTTCTAGACCAAGTCTAGCATATGTCCTTTTTGGAAATATAAATATTTCCACCAATGTCTGTAGAAATACAATCACCTCAGTGATTCTCCTCACCAGAAACTTACTAAGTTCCAACTCGTTTGCGCAGCACTTCTCGTGATTATCACGATTTGAAAAGTACTTCTTCGTAGAGGCGGCAACCATGTGCCTTGGCTCAGCGTAGACGCAACTTGTTCGCCAAGTGCTTGTGATGAATTGAGCTAACTATCCCTGCTCCAGCTTGCTTTTATACAAAAACGGTCAGGGTCACGCGTCATCGCCTGATATCTAGAAATCATCATATCTCTTGAATCCCTGGTCCGATTTACTTGATACTAATTGCATTCTCTTTCATTTGGCCGTGCCAGTAATCTGATCCCTGTCTCAAGTCTCTGCTCCATAGTTAACTATTTAATCAATAAATAGTCTCCACCTCTGCTATGACTCGCTACGTCATTTACCATCCAACTATCGGTAATTTTCTTCGAAAGGCTTCGAGAAGCAATGTAGCGCGATATTCAAATATCTGAACTTTCAAAAGCGGCTACAGCCTTTCCCTTGATATCTAGGTGTCTGAAACTTGGAATACCCATTCCTAGATTTGGGCACATCCACCCCACACCTAGCAAAAAATAAAAATTGAAATTTTTTTATTTTTCCTATCTACACATTAAATTATCTGGTTCTTGAATAATAGATCTTCAAATTCGAAGCATTATAAGTTCCCACGATGTTACCAGTTCGTGTATTAGCTACTTCATAGCTTCCATTATTGTTTACTTCCACAATATTCAAAATCCTTAATTTTACCATTCCCCCGGGATTGTTGTGTTCCCGATGGACCTGGATCATTGGGCCTCTGTTCCACAAATTGCAAGTTATCTTGGTGTCTTGCTTCCAAATTTTTCCTCGTCTCCTTGTTAAATTCTTCGTTGGACTGACGAGTATCTACATTCCCTCTGTTGTTATAGTTTCTACCATAGGATCTCCTTTCCTGGTACCTTCCTTGAGTATCACGTGGTCTTCTCCATCGAGTGTTGTATCGATTACCACCATCTGGTCTTGCATATGGTTTGTAACTGTATCTGTTACGGTATTGGTTCCATCCTCTCGTATTGGAATCTTCCCTCGGCGATTTCTCTTCTCGCTCCTCTCGAATCTCTCGAGGTGTCTGAGAATAACTGTCAGCCATAACAGCATACACAGCGTTATTACTCTTTACTCCCTTCTGATGAAAGAATTGAGCGTTTGTATGATCCAGCTTTTGCAATACTTCATCAAACTGTTCCATATTGTAGATGTCAGCAGCGATCAAAGTCCTCTGGACGTCTGCTGGAAATTGACGTATTAATGCAGTAATCAACTCGTTATCTGGCATTGGCGGATCTAAATGTTGGAGTTTAGACAGCTGTCCAGAAAAGTATGTAGAGTATCGAGTAGGTTGTGACGTCGAGAATCTCTTCGAATACAACTCTGCTCTAACTTGCTGTTGGGTTTCAGGGGACCAAAACTTCTTCAATAGCCCACGAGAAAACTCCTCAAAAGTATTTAGAGTGGATCTAAATGCTCTAAACCACAAAAGTGCGGGACCTTCCAAGAACTTCCCTATTACCCTGATCTGTCTTTCTTTAGGGATCTTAGAATCTTTCAGATAATCACCTGCTTCTCTCAAAAATTCCACGGGTGTTACAGAATCTCGCCCTGAAAATTTAGAAGGCTTGTCTTCTATATTCTTAAATACAGTTATGGGGTTGGATTGAAATACTGTCCTAACCTCATCCTGTCTATCAGTCTCTCTAGCTCCTCCTAGATTTATCTGTATCTGTTCCTTTCCTTTTACATTCGGCATTTTCAACAGATGATCAGACTGTTTCTCATCCTTTATTTGAGTTTTCATAGCCTCAAGTTCCTTCTGGTTTTCTTCTGCCATCTTCTTGATTGCTTCAGTCTCTTTACAATTGTCTTTAACATCAATGGATATCTGGTTCATAACAGCCTCATGACTTTTCAATGACCCTGTCATATCTGATATGTCCTTCTGAGTTGCTTGAATATCCTTGGCAATTACTTCAATGTGGGATGATAAAGATTCCCTAATCTCCTTGATTCCCTCTTGATTCTCCAGCTTGAGTGTGTCTTTAATTTCATTGACAACTGTGGTTTTAATCTCAGTTTGCAATTCATGAATCACTCCTTCTCTTATTTCTCCCATGACAAGTTCCTTGAATTGTTCCGTTAAACGCTGAACAACCAGAATTCCCATCTCGTTACTCTCCTTCTTCACTCTGACTTCCAGGTTGACCATGTCTTCACCAACTTTCCTAAGACCATGTTCTATCCTATCAGCTAAGCTTTGGGATCGAAGATCGGCATCGCGAAATTTATCGTCCATTAAACTAGCGTTAGTAGCTAATGAAGTTTCGAGCTCATGTGTTTTATCGCATAATTTATTCATTTTACTTTCAAGTGTCATTTTCAAAATTTCAGAATTCTCTTTAAATTTACTTTCCATTGAATTAAATTTACTGTTTAAATTTTCCTTTAAGTTATCTTTTAACCTGCTTTCTAACAAGTCGGAATTTTCTTTGAGTTTATCCTCTAAACTTTCTTTTAAGTTACCTTTTAACCTGCTTTCTAAAGAATCAGAATTTTCTTTAAGTTTATTTTCTAAAGAATCAGAATTTTCTTTAAGTTTATCCTCCAAACTTTCTTTAAGTTTATTTTCTAAAGAATCAGAATTTTCTTTAAGTTTATCATCTAAACTTTCTTTCAAATTATCAGAATTTTCTTTAAGTTTATTTTCTAAAGAATCAGAATTTTCTTTAAGTTTCTTTTCTAAAGCCTCTGTATTTTCTTTCATAATAGCGGCTACACGCCGTCCAGCCTCTTTCGAACTCTCCTCCAAACTCCTCATCATTCTCATCATTTCTTCCATACTTTCAATTAATATTCAAAACTTAGGGGTATACAACAGTGGCAAACACAAGCTTATAACTAGAACAAGAAATATGAATAGCTAATTGGAACACTATAATAAAATGAGATTTGTCCTAATATCGACGTGATGGAAAAACAAAAGTCTCTACTTTTACGAATTACATTTACCATAATATCACAAGAAAAATATGCAAGTTCTCAAATATCCTCCACCTGGATTCTAATAATGTGTATCTCCAGTCATCGAACGTTTACTACTGAATTTACTTGACGCCCTAATGGTTAAGCCATTATCAAAATAATCAAACCCATTCTAATTATTAACCAGTTAAATTTTTAATTTTCCCCACTAATTGGGTTTCCTACTAATTTATTCATCCAAACCAGACATCTCTCAACTCCCAAAATATTTCTATAAAAGTTATCACAATTTCAAATCGGCATGCGATTGACCATGTCTAAATCGGGACCCACGTTCGAAGCCATTTCTCTCTCTATCTTATTTTATGTGCCCGTTTAGACCGGAGTCCACACGACCACATATGCATTTTACCAATAATCAGTCAGCACGAGAATCAAAATATCCCGGAGCGCCAGATGGGTTAAAGCAAATCGCAAAAACGACATCAAATTTATAAAAATGCTTTGCTGATTTTTGGCTCAATGCAACAATAAGGATAGAAGGAGATTTAATTGGGTGAAACACATCTGGTAAAATTATCTCAGTTTATTTAAAGTTAAAATCTGACTGCAAGAATAATGCTCAAAGCAGCATCATCCACGTGTGGCGATCCACACTCTTATTTACACACAATATACAGAAATCTTCCAAACACATTTTACAATCTGTTTGAAAACACAAGTCCGATTGTTAGTCCTGTGGACTGTGTTCCAAAATTATTAACCTTTTATTCCAGTGCAAAATGAATTGTCCATACTGGAAATAACGTCGATTACTGTTTGACTATTTACATGATATTAACACTCGTAGAATAAATGTTTATAGAATTTCTTAAACTTTCACTTGTTTTCCAGTTTTCCAAAATATATCGTTGAAACTATTATTATCATCGTAGCAACACAAATTATTAACACATATTAACAACATCTGAAAAGTATTTGACCATTGAGCATAACATCGAAGAACTGTGCGAAGCACAACAACAATTAATTGTTCTTCTGACATTAAACATTCGAGAAGTGACTCGATTATGAACTTCAAGTTCCAAACAAAACATATGATTTCTGAATCATTAACTTGATCAATAAATGGTTGAACCATTCAACTATTTGATTATCCACTTGGAAACAATATTATAAAAATATTTATATTTATGGCCATTTTAAGCAACTTTCACAACTTGCAATTCTTCGACAGAATGCGGAAATTAGAATTGTAGTTTTATAATGAATTCATTTAGTTCATGGCACTAGGATTGAAAATATCCTTCAAATTATTCGTGGTTAAATAATTATTTTTAATTGGCAGTGGCCCATTCTACTATTTGTGTAAGAACACAATATTATAACAACAACAACAACGGCAAAGGTCTTCCTCTGAAGAAGAATAAACTACTATCATGACAAATCCGGGTTCTAGCAAAATCAAAGTCTAAATGGAATTCGTAAACAAGGTTGAAATAAGGACTGATGGTTTCAAAGAAATAACCTTCGGGTTATTCATACGACGAAATGTGTGGCTCCAATACTCCTACTATAAACCTGAGCCATCGAACCTGCTATTTGATTGATGCTCGAAAAAACCTTCATTCCTGCGACTTAAACCTGCGCACCTGGGAATGGCATTACAACTACTCCACACACATAAATTATCTTCCCAAAATTTATACAATAAATCAAGCCTCTGCTTGTTATCAACACTGGAAGATTAATAAACTGACAAGTTTATTTTATTTTACCATTCAGTTCAACCCGTGAATTTACCATACTCATGAAAAGCTTCATTTCACTTTCGAAGTGTATTTACGTCATGATTTTATATAAATACAACAATATCCTATTTGATACAAATATCAATTGCTTCCCGTTTCATGCCTCTCCGTGTTATATGAAACATATACTTTGCTCATGGCAAATATCAACTGTTCAACCAGAACTGAAATGTAGGTTGAATGCGGGCTTGCGCTAACCACTCTCCTTCGGAAAATCTCCTGTTCCAAACTAGAAATGTTTCAACTACTCCATAGGCTCTTTCTCAATACATATGATTATTATAAAATATAATATCCAAGAATTATTTAGAAAAATTATAAAATTATTATTATTATTATTAGTGGATTATTATTATTATTATTATTTCAAATACGTTTAATTATCATCTCATTATGTGAGAATCCACATGTTCGAACCTTCGAATATGGAAAAAACATCCATTCCTCAACAAAAATAAATTTAACTTTTACAGTTACATCGGCTGATTACCGTGATTTCCCAAAAATATGAAAAATTTAAATAAATGCTCAAAATGCTCGGTCATCGATCCTAAACTGTTCTGAGTGCTGAAAATGCTCAGAATAACTCTAATAAGTCTTGCGTAAATCATTACAAGCTTTAAATACGACGAAAAAAATGTGTTGGTCATCTGCAGAAAAATAGTTTGTTCCAATTAGCTAAGCATAATATAATTCAAATGTGGCTTACATTTCTTGATGTTCTTGAAGTGTAGTAAACCTGGTCTATTCCAGATTTATCCGTAGACATGCCCTATCGGACAAGCACGTATAATCCTTGTATCGGCCGCCATTGTAGACCCACAAATCGTCTAGTCAGACATAGTGGTAGTATCCTTCGACGTTTTAATAAACTGTTGTTCCATTTTAATATGGGCTTCTAACAAAGCCATAACAGTTTGTTTGAAAAGGGTCAGATCTAAGCGATCTCTTCTTAAATGTGTCAGTTGTAACCTAACTCACTGTAATCTCATCAGTACAAGAAAAACGTTGACAGTCTAGGCAGTTAACGGCTGTTCTGAAGATCGTTCCCTGGGCATGGTTTATTAAAATCACCATCTGCCATGCGCTAGACAACCTGCAGTTTCCCTTGCGTAGACTAATGAACACCACCGTTATAGACTAGTCTTCACTGTACTGACGGATCGAAGTGGTTAAATAGTTACAAAATATGAAAACTGACTTTAAATGGATTTAAACATCCAAGTATTAATTTACTATTGGACTGTGACAAATACTAATTTCTAGACCAAGTCTAGCATATGTCCTTTTTGGAAATATAAATATTTCCACCAATGTCTGTAGAAATACAATCACCTCAGTGATTCTCCTCACCAGAAACTTACTAAGTTCCAACTCGTTTGCGCAGCACTTCTCGTGATTATCACGATTTGAAAAGTACTTCTTCGTAGAGGCGGCAACCATGTGCCTTGGCTCAGCGTAGACGCAACTTGTTCGCCAAGTGCTTGTGATGAATTGAGCTAACTATCCCTGCTCCAGCTTGCTTTTATACAAAAACGGTCAGGGTCACGCGTCATCGCCTGATATCTAGAAATCATCATATCTCTTGAATCCCTGGTCCGATTTACTTGATACTAATTGCATTCTCTAACATTTGGCCGTGCCAGTAATCTGATCCCAGTCTCAAGTCTCTGCTCCATAGTTAACTATTTAATCAATAAATAGTCTCCACCTCTGCTATGACTCGCTACGTCATTTACCATCCAACTATCGGTAATTTTCTTCGAAAGGCTTCGAGAAGCAATGTAGCGCGATATTCAAATATCTGAACTTTCAAAAGCGGCTACAGCCTTTCCCTTGATATCTAGGTGTCTGAAACTTGGAATACCCATTCCTAGATTTGGGCACATCCACCCCACACCTAGCAAAAAATAAAAATTGAAATTTTTTTATTTTTCCTATCTACACATTAAATTATCTGGTTCTTGAATAATAGATCTTCAAATTCGAAGCATTATAAGTTCCCACGATGTTACCAGTTCGTGTATTAGCTACTTCATAGCTTCCATTATTGTTTACTTCCACAATATTCAAAATCCTTAATTTTACCATTCCCCCGGGATTGTTGTGTTCCCGATGGACCTGGATCATTGGGCCTCTGTTCCACAAATTGCAAGTTATCTTGGTGTCTTGCTTCCAAATTTTTCCTCGTCTCCTTGTTAAATTCTTCGTTGGACTGACGAGTATCTACATTCCCTCTGTTGTTATAGTTTCTACCATAGGATCTCCTTTCCTGGTACCTTCCTTGAGTATCACGTGGTCTTCTCCATCGAGTGTTGTATCGATTACCACCATCTGGTCTTGCATATGGTTTGTAACTGTATCTGTTACGGTATTGGTTCCATCCTCTCGTATTGGAATCTTCCCTCGGCGATTTCTCTTCTCGCTCCTCTCGAATCTCTCGAGGTGTCTGAGAATAACTGTCAGCCATAACAGCATACACAGCGTTATTACTCTTTACTCCCTTCTGATGAAAGAATTGAGCGTTTGTATGATCCAGCTTTTGCAATACTTCATCAAACTGTTCCATATTGTAGATGTCAGCAGCGATCAAAGTCCTCTGGACGTCTGCTGGAAATTGACGTATTAATGCAGTAATCAACTCGTTATCTGGCATTGGCGGATCTAAATGTTGGAGTTTAGACAGCTGTCCAGAAAAGTATGTAGAGTATCGAGTAGGTTGTGACGTCGAGAATCTCTTCGAATACAACTCTGCTCTAACTTGCTGTTGGGTTTCAGGGGACCAAAACTTCTTCAATAGCCCACGAGAAAACTCCTCAAAAGTATTTAGAGTGGATCTAAATGCTCTAAACCACAAAAGTGCGGGACCTTCCAAGAACTTCCCTATTACCCTGATCTGTCTTTCTTTAGGGATCTTAGAATCTTTCAGATAATCACCTGCTTCTCTCAAAAATTCCACGGGTGTTACAGAATCTCGCCCTGAAAATTTAGAAGGCTTGACTTCTATATTCTTAAATACAGTTATGGGGTTGGATTGAAATACTGTCCTAACCTCATCCTGTCTATCAGTCTCTCTAGCTCCTCCTAGATTTATCTGTATCTGTTCCTTTCCTTTTACATTCGGCATTTTCAACAGATGATCAGACTGTTTCTCATCCTTTATTTGAGTTTTCATAGCCTCAAGTTCCTTCTGGTTTTCTTCTGCCATCTTCTTGATTGCTTCAGTCTCTTTACAATTGTCTTTAACATCAATGGATATCTGGTTCATAACAGCCTCATGACTTTTCAATGACCCTGTCATATCTGATATGTCCTTCTGAGTTGCTTGAATATCCTTGGCAATTACTTCAATGTGGGATGATAAAGATTCCCTAATCTCCTTGATTCCCTCTTGATTCTCCAGCTTGAGTGTGTCTTTAATTTCATTGACAACTGTGGTTTTAATCTCAGTTTGCAATTCATGAATCACTCCTTCTCTTATTTCTCCCATGACAAGTTCCTTGAATTGTTCCGTTAAACGCTGAACAACCAGAATTCCCATCTCGTTACTCTCCTTCTTCACTCTGACTTCCAGGTTGACCATGTCTTCACCAACTTTCCTAAGACCATGTTCTATCCTATCAGCTAAGCTTTGGGATCGAAGATCGGCATCGCGAAATTTATCGTCCATTAAACTAGCGTTAGTAGCTAATGAAGTTTCGAGCTCATGTGTTTTATCGCATAATTTATTCATTTTACTTTCAAGTGTCATTTTCAAAATTTCAGAATTCTCTTTAAATTTACTTTCCATTGAATTAAATTTACTGTTTAAATTTTCCTTTAAGTTATCTTTTAACCTGCTTTCTAACAAGTCGGAATTTTCTTTGAGTTTATCCTCTAAACTTTCTTTTAAGTTACCTTTTAACCTGCTTTCTAAAGAATCAGAATTTTCTTTAAGTTTATTTTCTAAAGAATCAGAATTTTCTTTAAGTTTATCCTCCAAACTTTCTTTAAGTTTATTTTCTAAAGAATCAGAATTTTCTTTAAGTTTATCATCTAAACTTTCTTTCAAATTATCAGAATTTTCTTTAAGTTTATTTTCTAAAGAATCAGAATTTTCTTTAAGTTTCTTTTCTAAAGCCTCTGTATTTTCTTTCATAATAGCGGCTACACGCCGTCCAGCCTCTTTCGAACTCTCCTCCAAACTCCTCATCATTCTCATCATTTCTTCCATACTTTCAATTAATATTCAAAACTTAGGGGTATACAACAGTGGCAAACACAAGCTTATAACTAGAACAAGAAATATGAATAGCTAATTGGAACACTATAATAAAATGAGATTTGTCCTAATATCGACGTGATGGAAAAACAAAAGTCTCTACTTTTACGAATTACATTTATCATAATATCACAAGAAAAATATGCAAGTTCTCAAATATCCTCCACCTGGATTCTAATAATGTGTATCTCCAGTCATCGAACGTTTACTACTGAATTTACTTGACGCCCTAATGGTTAAGCCATTATCAAAATAATCAAACCCATTCTAATTATTAACCAGTTAAATTTTTAATTTTCACCACTAATTGGGTTTCCTACTAATTTATTCATCCAAACCAGACATCTCTCAACTCCCAAAATATTTCTATAAAAGTTATCACAATTTCAAATCGGCATGCGATTGACCATGTCTAAATCGGGACCCACGTTCGAAGCCATTTCTCTCTCTATCTTATTTTATGTGCCCGTTTAGACCGGAGTCCACACGACCACATATGCATTTTACCAATAATCAGTCAGCACGAGAATCAAAATATCCCGGAGCGCCAGATGGGTTAAAGCAAATCGCAAAAACGACATCAAATTTATAAAAATGCTTTGCTGATTTTTGGCTCAATGCAACAATAAGGATAGAAGGAGATTTAATTGGGTGAAACACATCTGGTAAAATTATCTCAGTTTATTTAAAGTTAAAATCTGACTGCAAGAATAATGCTCAAAGCAGCATCATCCACGTGTGGCGATCCACACTCTTATTTACACACAATATACAGAAATCTTCCAAACACATTTTACAATCTGTTTGAAAACACAAGTCCGATTGTTAGTCCTGTGGACTGTGTTCCAAAATTATTAACCTTTTATTCCAGTGCAAAATGAATTGTCCATACTGGAAATAACGTCGATCACTGTTTGACTATTTACATGATATTAACACTCGTAGAATAAATGTTTATAGAATTTCTTAAACTTTCACTTGTTTTCCAGTTTTCCAAAATATATCGTTGAAACTATTATTATCATCGTAGCAACACAAATTATTAACACATATTAACAACATCTGAAAAGTATTTGACCATTGAGCATAACATCGAAGAACTGTGCGAAGCACAACAACAATTAATTGTTCTTCTGACATTAAACATTCGAGAAGTGACTCGATTATGAACTTCAAGTTCCAAACAAAACATATGATTTCTGAATCATTAACTTGATCAATAAATGGTTGAACCATTCAACTATTTGATTATCCACTTGGAAACAATATTATAAAAATATTTATATTTATGGCCATTTTAAGCAACTTTCACAACTTGCAATTCTTCGACAGAATGCGGAAATTAGAATTGTAGTTTTATAATGAATTCATTTAGTTCATGGCACTAGGATTGAAAATATCCTTCAAATTATTCGTGGTTAAATAATTATTTTTAATTGGCAGTGGCCCATTCTACTATTTGTGTAAGAACACAATATTATAACAACAACAACAACGGCAAAGGTCTTCCTCTGAAGAAGAATAAACTACTATCATGACAAATCCGGGTTCTAGCAAAATCAAAGTCTAAATGGAATTCGTAAACAAGGTTGAAATAAGGACTGATGGTTTCAAAGAAATAACCTTCGGGTTATTCATACGACGAAATGTGTGGCTCCAATACTCCTACTATAAACCTGAGCCATCGAACCTGCTATTTGATTGATGCTCGAAAAAACCTTCATTCCTGCGACTTAAACCTGCGCACCTGGGAATGGCATTACAACTACTCCACACACATAAATTATCTTCCCAAAATTTATACAATAAATCAAGCCTCTGCTTGTTATCAACACTGGAAGATTAATAAACTGACAAGTTTATTTTATTTTACCATTCAGTTCAACCCGTGAATTTACCATACTCATGAAAAGCTTCATTTCACTTTCGAAGTGTATTTACGTCATGATTTTATATAAATACAACAATATCCTATTTGATACAAATATCAATTGCTTCCCGTTTCATGCCTCTCCGTGTTATATGAAACATATACTTTGCTCATGGCAAATATCAACTGTTCAACCAGAACTGAAATGTAGGTTGAATGCGGGCTTGCGCTAACCACTCTCCTTCGGAAAATCTCCTGTTCCAAACTAGAAATGTTTCAACTACTCCATAGGCTCTTTCTCAATACATATGATTATTATAAAATATAATATCCAAGAATTATTTAGAAAAATTATAAAATTATTATTATTATTATTAGTGGATTATTATTATTATTATTATTTCAAATACGTTTAATTATCATCTCATTATGTGAGAATCCACATGTTCGAACCTTCGAATATGGAAAAAACATCCATTCCTCAACAAAAATAAATTTAACTTTTACAGTTACATCGGCTGATTACCGTGATTTCCCAAAAATATGAAAAATTTAAATAAATGCTCAAAATGCTCGGTCATCGATCCTAAACTGTTCTGAGTGCTGAAAATGCTCAGAATAACTCTAATAAGTCTTGCGTAAATCATTACAAGCTTTAAATACGACGAAAAAAATGTGTTGGTCATCTGCAGAAAAATAGTTTGTTCCAATTAGCTAAGCATAATATAATTCAAATGTGGCTTACATTTCTTGATGTTCTTGAAGTGTAGTAAACCTGGTCTATTCCAGATTTATCCGTAGACATGCCCTATCGGACAAGCACGTATAATCCTTGTATCGGCCGCCATTGTAGACCCACAAATCGTCTAGTCAGACATAGTGGTAGTATCCTTCGACGTTTTAATAAACTGTTGTTCCATTTTAATATGGGCTTCTAACAAAGCCATAACAGTTTGTTTGAAAAGGGTCAGATCTAAGCGATCTCTTCTTAAATGTGTCAGTTGTAACCTAACTCACTGTAATCTCATCAGTACAAGAAAAACGTTGACAGTCTAAGCAGTTAACGGCTGTTCTGAAGATCGTTCCCTGGGCATGGTTTATTAAAATCACCATCTGCCATGCGCTAGACAACCTGCAGTTTCCCTTGCGTAGACTAATGAACACCACCGTTATAGACTAGTCTTCACTGTACTGACGGATCGAAGTGGTTAAATAGTTACAAAATATGAAAACTGACTTTAAATGGATTTAAACATCCAAGTATTAATTTACTATTGGACTGTGACAAATACTAATTTCTAGACCAAGTCTAGCATATGTCCTTTTTGGAAATATAAATATTTCCACCAATGTCTGTAGAAATACAATCACCTCAGTGATTCTCCTCACCAGAAACTTACTAAGTTCCAACTCGTTTGCGCAGCACTTCTCGTGATTATCACGATTTGAAAAGTACTTCTTCGTAGAGGCGGCAACCATGTGCCTTGGCTCAGCGTAGACGCAACTTGTTCGCCAAGTGCTTGTGATGAATTGAGCTAACTATCCCTGCTCCAGCTTGCTTTTATACAAAAACGGTCAGGGTCACGCGTCATCGCCTGATATCTAGAAATCATCATATCTCTTGAATCCCTGGTCCGATTTACTTGATACTAATTGCATTCTCTTTCATTTGGCCGTGCCAGTAATCTGATCCCAGTCTCAAGTCTCTGCTCCATAGTTAACTATTTAATCAATAAATAGTCTCCACCTCTGCTATGACTCGCTACGTCATTTACCATCCAACTATCGGTAATTTTCTTCGAAAGGCTTCGAGAAGCAATGTAGCGCGATATTCAAATATCTGAACTTTCAAAAGCGGCTACAGCCTTTCCCTTGATATCTAGGTGTCTGAAACTTGGAATACCCATTCCTAGATTTGGGCACAGTATATGAAAATGATGTCAGTGCTACCAACTGATGAAAATCGCAATTGAAATTTGAGCTCCATGTTGGATTTATTGGAAGGTATGAATGGGAGCTATTTCAAAATTGGCACAAGTATATATAATAATATTTCAGTTTAATTTCCAGGAGGCCATACATGGCAGTGTTGCCAAAATGATTATAAGGCTGCTGATAGGTTCAATATTTAAATGCAAATAACTTCTACACTATCAATTGGAATTCAACCAAATTTCGTATGTGCTAAGTGTACATAAACAGATATGACTGAGCGTATTCTTAAGAGCCACCAGGGCTGCCAACTGTTAATAAAAGCTCTCAATTTATTTTATCCAAATACCAATATATCAGAAAGTATGCAAGCCGACAGCTTTAAACTATGCACACGTATAGTACCTGACATTCTATGTTAATTTGGAGTAACTTATATACGTCATTTCTACCGTCTTGATTCTAAGCCTGCTGAGAGGTCCAAATTTAAATACATGTAACTTCTATACTATCATTTGGATTTCAACCAAATTTCGTATGTGCTATGTGTACTATAAGAGATGTGACTACGCATATTCTTAAGAACAACCAGGGCCGCTAACTGTTAATAAATGCTGTCTCTATTTTTTGCCCTAATATCAATATACTGTATTAGAATGTATGCAAGCCAACAGCTTTTAACTTTGCACACGTCAAGTACCTGACATTCTAGATTAATTTGGAGCAACTAATATACGTCAGTGCTACCAACATGATTCTAAGCCTGCTGAGAGGTCCGATTTTAAAATACATGTAACTTCTATACTTACAAATGGATTTCATCCAAAATTGGCACAACAAGAGATCATAATATTTCAGATTATTTCTGACCAGCACATGCATGACATTGTTGCCAACATGATTTTACGAGCGCTGATAGATCCAATGTCTAATTGCATGTAATGTCGATGCTATCCATTGGACTTCAAACAAATTTTGTAATATATACCTTAAGAAATGGAACTACGAATATATTAATTCACCAGGGCTGCCAACTGTAGTACTCTATTAGGCTACATTATGCCAGGTATACAGTACTTCGAACTAATTAGAAATGTCGACATTACCAACTTAATTTCGTCATTATTCTTGATAGATCCATATAGATTAATCATTGGCATGCATCTTAAATTTTTGGAAAATAGGCTCTTTGGTTCGTCACGGAACTTCTTGTTATTTAGCCTATTTTTATTTATGAGATCACCTTTTGTCCGTGTGTGTGTGCATCCGTGAGTGTACCCCTCCTAATAATATCTAAACGGCTCGAGCGATTTCAATGAAACTTGGTAAGGACGTAGTACTATTTTGTCCGACCCGGACCGTGTCCTTCAAATTTTAATGCGTTTCACCAATCCAACATGGTGGCTGTGTGAAATATTTCACCGGCATTCTATATCTCCGAAACTACCACTCATATCACCCTGAAATTTTTGTATGGTGATAAAGGGCAGTACTACAAGTTCATCTATGTGACTTTCAAAAACCTGTTAAGTACAAAAAAAACCATGGCAGCCAAGCGAATTTGAAACATTTAAATAGGCGTTTTTAGCGATCAAACCATCCGAGCGCAGTGAAACTTGATACAGCAAATGTTTATACACATTGTGAAAATGAAAATCCACAGCCTGCAGGTCAGGAATGGAATGAATGAAGCCCCCATCTAGCGGCGAGGATATGGACTGTGCCGGCTGCACTCCTCTGGGGCAATGATTAAATGAATGACAGATGAAATGAAATGCTAGTGGGGAGTGTTGCTGGAATGAAATTGTAACAGGGAAAACCGGAGTGCCCGGAGAAAAACCTATCTGCCTCCGTTTTGTCCATCACAGATCTCACATGGAGTGATCGGGATTTGAACCACGGACCCAGCGGCGAGAGGCCGGCGTGCTGCCGCCTAAGCCACGGAGGTTTTTGTTCATACACATTGTAATCCACTAAAATCTAATTTAGTTCAATTGTTTACATAACCTCAAGATGGTGGCTGTGCGAAATTTTAAAATTAAGTTTTTGTATTTCTTGTGTCCTAATCATGTGATCGAAGTCAACGTTTGAATAATGAACGTAGTCTACGCAATAATCGTCATCTAATAGTACATAACTCTATGGCCTAAAAAATTCAACATGGCGACCATCCGAAACATTTAGACAGTTCTCAATATCTTCTAAGCTATGACTGCAATCAAATTGAAATTTTGTATGCTGCTAAAGGCTATGAACATAAGTTCACCTGTGGGACTTTCAATAACCTGGTGAACACAAATCTAACATGGCGGTGACGCGAAATTTAAATATTTAAATGGACGTTTCTCGCGATTTAACCATCCGCGTGGAGTGAAACTTGGTACGGTAAATGCTTATACAAATTTTAATCCATTGAACTCTAAGTTATTTCAATTGTTTTCATAACCACAAGATGGCGGCTGTGCGAAATTTTTAAATCTCGCTTTATTTATTTATTGTGTCCTAATCCTGCGATTGAAGCTTAAATAATTCTTCTTCTTTATGTGCCATCTCCTCTCAGGAGGTTGGCAACCATCACAGAGACTCTTGATTTAGATCAGTGTTTCTCAAACTTCCTTGTGGGTGTACCACTTTAAGAGATGAGAATTTCTCGCGTACCACCTAATTGTTGGAAGATACAGTAACTAAACCCCACCACCACCACTGCGTAGCAGACCTAAAGGTGGATTGTAAATTGTGTTTGTTAGAGTTAGACTGTTAGAGTTAAAGTTCAAATAATAAAAAATGTGTCCAGTTGTTTTATTGTTTATAACAATAAGTATTCAATTCAAACATTCAGAAATGACACTGTAATAATAATAATAATAATATTAATAATAATATCGTATGGCCTCGGGTGCCTGGTGCAAGCTTTGTTAATTGACACCCAGAGGGTAGCTTGCACTGTACAAATAATATTAATAAAAAGAACTCATAATAATTTAACATAAAAACCAAAGTTTAACTAACAACTTCAATGTGAAGGGTGAGCTTGAAGATTCATTCAGTCTAACTGCATGAAGAATGTCTGGTTTAAGAATGCTGAGTCTCAAACGAAGATCCTTTTCCACTGTAAGGAGCCTATTCCGGTATAACGTCTTGATATAAACAAGTCAAGAAAATGCAGTCTCACACAAGTACGAAGTAGTGAACCAGTAAAAGTCTAACTGCTTTGTTAGCTAAGTTGGATAGTCTGCACGCCTCTCAACCCAACTGTTCACAAGAGCCATTTTTGAAAAAGTTTGCCTAAGTTCTGAATCACAATTCAATTCATAAAACTGCTCCTTATCTTTGGCCATAAAGTCCTCCGGCAACGTATAATCAATTTTATTAATATATTTTTTATATTTTTCGTGACATCGCCGCGAACCACTGCAGCAGTACGAGCGTACCGCCAGTGGTACGCGTACCACAGTTTGGGAAAGGCTGCTTTAGATGCTGCTGCACGAAACAGCTCAATAGTGGAACAATTGAACCAAGTTATCAGATTATCGATCCAAGAAATGCGTCTTCCTCCTGGTCTTCTTTTGCCTTGTAGCTTCCCTTGAATGACCAGCTGCAGCAGATGATATTTCTCTCCTCTCATCACATGATCCAGATACTGCAGTTTTCTAATTTTGACCGTATTTAATATTTCCTTTCTCTTTCCCATCCGCCTCATCACCTCATCGTAGGTGACTTTTTCTTTCCAACTCAGCCTCAGTATCCTTCTGTACGTCCATAGCTCAAATGCCTCCAATCTGTCCATTTCTCTTTTCTTTATGGCCCAGGTCTCAACTTCATAGAACAAGGTGGAGAAGATATAACATATCAGAAGTCTAATTTTTAGATGTAAATTAAGGTCTCTGCTACAGAACACTCTCCTCATTTTATTGAATGCATTTCTGGCTTGACCGATCCTGGACTTTATCTCCTCAGTACAGTCAATGTAGCAGTTCACATTTGTTCCTAAATACTTGTACTTTGTCACTTTCTGTACTGTCTCCCCATTGATTATCAAGCTCTCTTGATGTTGTGTTCGTGATACTACCATAAAACGTGTCTTACTGACATTAAGTGTTAATCCCCATTGTTCACTTGCCTCCACGACTTTGTTAGTCAGTCGCTGTAAATCTTGTAGACCTTCTGCGAATAACAATGTGTCATCTGCAAATCTTAAGTTGTTTATTATTTTTCCATTAACTTTAATTCCTGCTGTTTCTTCCCCTAAAGCTGCTTGTAATATTTCTTCTGAGTATTGATTAAACAGCATAGGAGACAAGACACAACCTTGTCTAACACCACATTTTATTTCCACCTCTTCAGATAGCTCCCTACCTTCCTTTATGGCCGCAGCCTGTTTGTAAGAAATATTGCTGATGATTCTCATGTCCCATATCCAAGTTCTTCTTCTGGAGCATTTGGATGAGGCAATCATGACGAACTTTGTCGAAAGCTTTATTATAATCCAAAAAGCAGACATACATAGATTGATTCACATCTAAACATCTCTGTGCCGGCACATTGAAGGTAAACAGGGCGTCTCTTGTTCCTAGTGCATTTCTGAAACCAAATTGTGTTTCACTGATATCCTGTCCAAATTCTTTGAAGATCCTTCGATGGATAATTTTTAGGAATATTTTTAGAGTATGACTCATGAGACTGATTGTCCTATGGTCGCTGCATTGACGGGCATTTGCCTTTTTCGGCAATGTAACAAATATAGACTGTAGCCATTCATGAGAAATGACTCCTGTGTTAAATAATATACCTACGCAATACTCTTGATGTAATAGTACATAACTCTATGACCTACATACTGTTTTAATCCCTTGGTTGGGGGGTAGTTTGGGATAAAACACGATGTGTCACTGTGCTAATTTGGAAGGTTGTTCCTAAATGAGAGTAGCTCCCCGTAGTTGGGAGAAACTACTAGTGTAGTGTGTTGGTATATTAGTGTCTAATCTATTGGGGGTATCCCTGCAAGATGTAAGTATTTGCTAGGGGATGGATCTCTAAATACAGGCTACTATACTGGCCTGCCAGCTGGGCGGAATGAGTAATACAATAAACGTGCTAAGTCAGCGGCTCGACGCTAGGCAGTCGAGTCGCGTGCTGGGAGCACAATGGGGCCTGACGAAGCAATTACCGGCTTCGGCGGTCACGGGCAATCGTGACGAAGGTCAGGTAGGGTATGAGGACGTGAAGAGGAGTGTAATTAGTAATGCAAGTGTAGCTTACTGACCATGTGTTTATTTGGTCAGTAGATGTAGATTAGTATGTCCCTCTTGGGAAGTTTAGACAGGTGTGAAATACAATATGTGTACAAGTTTGGGGTAGGTGTATACAAGATTTAAAGGAATCTGAGCACTACTGAATCTCACCTGATGATGAACGGACGTCTGGCCGGGCCGCTGGCAGAGAACACTGTAGAACAGATAATGGCTCCAGTTAGGACTCCATTCTTATACCTCCCGGCGCTGCGTGGTCAGCATTGCGTAAATGTAGCTGCCCTATATAGTTGTTGGTGTAGATGTTTATGTATGTTTTGCAAGTAGTTGGCTAAACTCCCAGGCTGGGTGGCCGCCGCTTGCTATGTATGGATAATGTTCTGGTCTTATGGTGTTGCCAGTTGGGGTGGTTTTGGTAAACGATGGGGGGTGGCTCTCAGGGGGTACTGCCCCCCCAGGCTGTACAAGTCCCCCTCATCGATTAGTTCGCGTCCCCGCGATCTGGAAGTATAGTGGGCGCGTCGATGTGTTGTTTTCTTCTTGGCTTCCCCTCGTACCTCTTCTTCTTTATCTTCCGTGTCGGTGTAGGTGTGTCGATGTCGTGGTGATGTGAGTCCAGCGTGAGCTCAGAGGGGTAGGCTTTAGGTGTGGAACATATTTTAGTTTCGTACATGTGTAAATAGCAATAGCAAACATAATTCGTGAATCTTAAAGCGTGAATTCTTAAAACATATCAAAATCATAAAATATCAACATTATTTTAGGTACATGGTTGTAAGAATAGGTAATAAATGTAACATGGATCAGATATAACAATGTAACATGAAAGAATAATCGTAATAATGATTGCGTAAGTGCACAACGAGGGGAAAAAACATCGTTAGGGCTAGGCATGCCCTTTCGCTGTCGCTGCAGCGGATGAAAAATTGCCCTCGTGAGAGGTGTAAAATGTAACATTTAAAATATAGAGATAGAGTAGAGGGAAAGAAAAACAAATTAGTTCGTTTATATAACATGTTTTTATTATGTGAGGGTGAAGTAAGACATTTTTACAAAATGTAAGTTAAAAGAGTGGAGAGGAAAGTCAGTGTATACATGTGTGTGGAATAAATAAGAAAATACATATGTTTACAATGCGTGGCATCATTGGTATACTGGCGACCTTGTGTTAAAATATAAGTAATTATAAATAGTTTGGATGACATGTGTGTAATAGTATTAATAATTTGAACATCCTTAGTGTAATGTTGCCTGTCGGCGTTGATCGGTGGGCCAGTATGGTTTATTAATTTTTGTGTAAGGTGCCTCTTGTCAAATAATACATCATTTTCTACATCACTTTCTATGTACGCTACTCACTATAGTCTAACTTAAATTATCTTACTCTTAAACGGCCGTATTTACTATGCCTTGCGTGCACGCTACTCTCTGCACTCATGTGCCATCTCATGGCCATGCACTATCCGGCCGTTTTCCGGTGCAGTTTACTGGTCACGCTGCTAGTCCACTTTCCACCTGCTGTGTGTTTTAATGGTCTTCCTGCCGTGAGTAGGAGCTCCATCTTGATGATGAGGTACGGCACTTACAAAGGCCGTGCCGTCCCTGATCATCGCATATTGCTCTTTATTTGAGCGTTGTGTACTCAGGTCAACAGCCTTCAGCATCTCACGGCTGCTGATTGCCATTGCCTGCTGGCGTCATCACCTTTAAAGGTGTGACTGAAAAACGACGAAGAGCAGTGTGTTGGTGTGTCAGAGATAGGTAGTGTAATGTGGTGTTGGAAATATATTTACAATAGACATCACCTGTAAAATAAATTCATTATTAATTCCCCTTTGCGGTGGAAACATATGTATAATGGCGCCTCCTGGTTTGCCTGAAATACATTTCAATATTATAGTCACATATATTACGTTCATTGTTATGCGCCTTCTAAATCTACTTAATCTAGGTTAGCCTATGCTAGTCTAGCTTAGCCTATGTATTATCTAGCTCAGTCTATGTATTGTCTAGCTTATTCTATGTGTTGTCGGGCTTACCCTGGTAAGGGATTTTGGTTACCAGGTGCCGAAGGGTTTTATCTTAATCCTATTTATCTTAACGTGTCGTCGGGCTTACCCCGGTAACGGATTTTAGTTACCAGGTGCCGAATGGTTTTATCGTAGTGTAATTTATTTTAACATATTGTCGGGCTTACCCTGGCAACGGATTTTAGTCACCAGGTGCCGGGTGGGTTTACCTTAAAAAAAATTTGCCTTAAATTATATTAATTAGTACTAAATGTAAAAATAACCTGTATATACATGCCGAGTGGACCTTAACCTAATGCCGAAATGTGCTGTAGCTATTGTTTTGCGACAGCGCTGATTAAATTTGCTTAAATCTAAGTGGCCTTTGAAATGGTACTGTAACTCATGCACTAGAATTTTGATGGAGGCTTGTCCGCTCGATTTTTCTAACGGGGGCCCTTGTAGAACATTGTTGAGACCGGAACCCAACAATGTCTCGTAGTCCCCTCCGTCTTAATCCTAATTGTCGACATTCTTATTAGTAATTAATAAATAGTAATTAATAAAGTCCCGGGCGGCTGCGCTGCTGAAGAGCAAACGCCTCGCCCGGCTATCCTGTTCATCGCTGCTGTACTTGCCTATATCGGCATCATTCTCCATTTATCATTTGTTGATATATTTATCATTGCTGGGTTTGCCCACGAAACCCCTTTTGGCAGCCCGCTGCATACCTATTTGATATCTCTGGCCGCCCGCTGCGTGACCATTTAAGCTCTGGCGACCCGGTGTCGTCCATTTATGTGGGCACGGAATCGAATGATCGCATTCATTCCATACATATTATTCATTATTTGTTTATTATCATTTGCTTGGTTGTCTTCACCCCGTCTCGCGGGACGAGGACTTGGCGGATCTAGGATTGATCCCGCTGAATCCTGAGATCCTACTTCACTTCACTCGAGCGGAAGACGAACTTCCCGCCATAGAAGCTCTACTTAATTTAGATACTTAACTAGAAGTCTAGTCCTAGTGTGGTCGTCTCTAGGTTTGTCTCCTGAGTCCAGTGTGGAGCTGGCTAATTCTCCCACTATCCGTCAAAAAGTCTCCCCTGCAGGTCTTGGCTTCGATGACCGTGGCGCATAGTGGGTGTAACTTTTCTCCGCCGAGGGAGTAGGCTAGACGCACCCTCGGTTTTGACGTTTGCCCGCGCCAAGCCATCGATGCTTCAACCTTACGTCTGTCAGTCAGTCAACTGGGTCAGGCCTAATCAGCGTCTTCTCCAGCTCTGCTCTTGCGTAGCGCCTCTGCCTTCCATTCACATCTCATCACCATTCAGCGTGATATCAGACTCCTTTTGTCTTCCAAAAAAGAATAAGTGTGATTTGTAATAATTTTTGTGAGTATCATGTAATTATGTAGAATTTTAAGTGTTCTGGTGTTGTAGAATCTTCTAAATGCATAGTCTACTTTAGGCCTGTTCGCCATGTCGGATTTCCAGCGGTAATGCCTTGTTAATTTCCTGGAGGCGTTAGTAGGTTTTTATGGCATTGGGTCCCTTGTTATTGGGATCCGGGGGTGTTATCTGCTGAATGGGCTTAAAGCGTGGTAGGAGAGGGTTGCGCATCGTTGGACTCCATGTTAATGCTGGCCGGGAGCCGGTGATGCTGCTAGGATGTTTTTACAGTGAGTGGATGGGGTAGGTTTTTTCCAAGTGTGCAAAAATTTTTCAAAAAGTGCCATGCAGGTTCAATAATAATAAACCCTGGTGTTTGGGTGGGATATTCCATGCATGGGGATGGATGAGGCGTATCCGCTCTCATTTGAGGATAAAGTATGGGTTGAGGTATGATAATTCTATGTCCCTTGCATGCGGGATTATTTAGCAAGACATACTTGTTAGTGTAAAATGCGGCCTCATCTCTTTATACAGAGATGTGCATTACGCTTAATGTTGTTTTCGACTCACCCCTAATACTCGGGTGTAGGCATTTGTGACCAGGGTGTAGTATACCCGAATTTTGGGTAGACGCATGAAGTCTATCAACCCCGATGTGTATTTTGGAATGTAATCTGGCTGTTTTTATGTGTTTGCGTTGGATAGTGTTGTACGTGAGAGGTTATGTAGGGAGAGGGGTGCTAGGATGGTATTCCGTAATTAGTATTTAGGCCACCCTGATGGCACTATCCGTCTCTGCTCCTGTCATTCTCACTTGGTCACTATTTGTTGTCTATCCGCTCCTTGGGATGTGCAAGTGCGGTGACGCTGTGATGTCATGGCCTAATCTGGTCTCTTATTTATAATGTTAAGGTAGCAAGTGGTTGTGAGTGTACATGGACGTGTCCTGACCGCCTATGGTGGTTTCTTAAAGATAAAAAAACGAAAAGAAATTATTAGGGGGGGGGGTTGTTTCCTCATGGAATCTGTCTCTATCCGCCCCAATTGTTGGGCGCGTGTAGGCAGGAAATGTCCGCGGCTGTAATTACCGCGGCTGCGTGTGTGTGGTTGCGTGCCGCTACCGCATGCTGGCGCGCGGGCCGTTATCGGATAAGTCTTATCGTGTGTCGTGTGGCTAATTGTCAAGCGGCGCGTGTAGCTTGTTATCGCCCTTGTAAACATGCTCCTGTGTTCCTAAGATAAATCCGGCCTATAGTATCTGTACATTGCTAAATACCAGGCCTATTGTAATAGCGCTGAATCCTGTGTCAACTGTATGCTATTATTATTGTTTGTTTTGTATGACAGTGTCATCATGGTCGCGTGTCATTGTCACTTCCGTTATAACAAGAGTGTCTGCCGACGGCAGTGTTGCAATGCACTGGAATTCGCAACTCAGTGTTTTGTTGTGTTTGTTTTTACGTCTTTGTATACGGGAAGTCTCTGATGTTACGTATGGCGGCTGACGGAACGTGACTTTTGCCAGTGTCCGTGTGTTGACATTGTTTTGCATTCTGGGAGGGCCAATGTGTTAATCTGTCCTGTTTTTGCTACCGATGTTGTGTGGACATTTCTTCCGCAAGACCTTTGCCTTGTGTAATTATCTGTAATTCATGTCTAGGAAGTCTATTGCCCATGTTCGGGGTAATCCAAATTTGGCATGATTTCTGGCCGTAGAAATGTGGTGTTACCTGTTTTGTGTCTGTGAGAGTGGCGTCACCCGTATTTTAGGTGTTGGGCGCTATGGTTCAAAGAAAAGTGTGTTGTGGTCTCCGTAGAAGTCTGGCGCTTTCGGTACGGCCCCTATTGGTAGTCCCGGGGTCGCTAATGCCCTAGGTAGGCTGTTGTAGCGAGTACCTTGGCACGAATCTATGCTCCTGTATGCATGTTAAAGAACCTCCCTGTGTTCATGATTGTGTGGCTCAACCGTTTATGTGCTGGTGTGTGGCACTATTGCAATGCCTTTGCCACCTCTAGTGCATGTTTAAAGCGTATACAGTAATAGTATGTCATTTATATGGATATAATTTAAACGTTCTAATGCCTATTTTCATTCTTGGCTGTACTCTATGGGGCACGGTGTCTGTATGGGACCCTATGGTCTTTTCTGTAGGGGATGGTGTATGGATGCTATTTGTGCGATGCTACTCGTGTAATTGTCTGTAAGTGATCTTTCGTCGGTCGATAATTCTTGTTTTCCACGGTGTCCGCTTTTATTGGGCATTCAGACCCGCGATTCCGTGTGATGCTCCGTGTCTTATGTCTGCGTTGTCTGTTGGGATTTGTGCGTCCCTAGTGTGGCCTCTGATTGTGTTTTTGCGCCAAAAGTGCCATTGGTTAGCTTTCTTTTTGGCACGTTTGTATTGTGTTTCTGTGTGTTTGTTCACGCCTTGGTCTAAGGCCTCGGTACTACAATTTTTGTGCTTTATGTACCATGGCGCGTGTACTGTGTGTTTGAGACCCGTGTGCGAAAATATATGTTAGTGTGAGCGTTTTGCGCTATTCGGGACGACCCTCGTATTTTAACTTTGGGAGTTATCGGGCTTTGAAAAATGGCGTGAATGATTGTGTTTGTCACAGCCGTAGTAAAAGCACTCCTTGCCCGTTGGTTACTGGCGAAGGTCGCATGGTCATGTGTGTGTTATCGCTGAGCTGGCGATAGTATTAGGTTTCAAGTGCTTGCTTCCTTGCCTGGTGGCTCGCTTCCCACATGTGTCGAGACAATGTGTGTGGGTTTTGCTTGATGCGCTTTTCTAATGTCTGCATATACAGCGTGCCTTGGGTCCTTCGTAATGTAAAAGACCCTACCTCTGTCATATATTGTGTCCCCAAATTTTGTGTTATTGTAGGTCTGGGGTGGATATATTCCTGTTAGTGGTAGTTAGATGTCTTTATGTATGTGTGTCTCCGGGCCGCTAGTCGCGTGTTTGGTGACTAGGTGTCGGAGGTGGTTTTATTATTTTGTGCTTATGAATTCCTGTTAGCGTGACTGTCCCTTATTGCTCTATCCTTCAATTGGATAGTTACCCGACCTTGCATTCCTGGTATTCATAAGGTTGCGGGTTCGAGACCGTCTTTGTCCAGGGTAATTATTCCTGGTGCCTTTTAGGCCTGTGTCTCCGGGACAGTTTTGCTAGTGTTAGGTTCGTATCCCGGTGAGGTCATCGGTGTTCGAAGGCTATTTCTTGGCTTTCTTTTCACGTCTGCCAGTGGAATCATTTCCCTTCCTTTTGACAGTGTTCCCGCCTTTACGTGTAGGTGTTGTTTTTCGGGTGTAATATGCCTTCATACGGCGGGCGTGTATAGTGTCCTTGATGAGTTTGCGTCCATGGCGCACGTTTACTACGTAGTTCAGGTCAGATACCTTCCTACAGACTTTGAAGGGACCTGTCCAACGTGGCAGGAGGAACTCTGACACATTTTTCTTACGGGCGGAATTGGAAACCATAACCAATTGCCCGGGTGTGTATTCTACGGTCTTCCTTTGCCGGTCGTGCCGTTCTTTTTGTTTTTTCTGTGCCGCGGCTATGTTCTTTCTGGCGTCCATGCGAGCTATCTGCAAGTGCTCTAGCCGGGCTGCATTGTCTGGGAGAGTGTCCTGTGGGATGCATATGTTGTCTATGGGACTTCTAGGTGTATATCCGTGCAACAGGAAGTGTGGAGAGTGTTTTGTGGCCGTGGATATGGAAGTATTGTAGCTGAATGTAATGGGCTGCAAATAATCATCCCAGTCTGTCCCTGTGTCCCCCGTGAATTTGGCTAACACTATTCCAATTATTTTATTCATACTCTCGGTGAGTCCATTGGTTTGTGGGAAAAAACTCGTGGTCGTGTATGCCCTTATCCTGAGTACCTCCAAAAACTGTTGGAGCACTCTCGAGGTGAAAATAGTCCCTCTATCGGATAGTAGGGTTTGGAATAGGCCATATCGTGTGACTATGTCAAATAGGAATTCGACTATGCTGTTTGTGTCTGCTTTGGGAACACCCTTTGTAATCATATACCGGGTGAGGTACTCTGTGGCCACAAGTATATATTTATTGCCTCTTTCAGATGTGGTGATGGGGCCTTTCACATGTATCCCGACGCTATGGAATAGCTCTCCTACGGGAATAGGGTTGAGTAATCCATGAGGCTTGCCAGGCCTTGTTTTAAATCGCTGGCAAGTGTGACACGTCTTTACGAAGGTGTCTATGTCGGCCTTCATGTTTACCCAGTAATACTTGTCCCGGATTCTATGGTATGTTTTATGCGTACCCAAATGGGCCCCTGCCATTGGGCTATTGTGGTGTCCGGTCATGATACTCTCTTTCAATGACTCCGGAACCGCTATAGGTGCATTATCGTGCATGGCTGTGGGTTTAAATTTCAGTACCCCGTCTTTATCTAGAAAAAATCGCCTAGACAGCCGTGCCGTATTGGAATCCACCTTATCCAAGTTTTCTAGTGCCATTAGAATCTGTTTCAGGTATGGATCACGTCCTTGCTCCTGCTTTATGTTAAACACCGTCAGGGCAAAAGTGGGCATATAGTCCCATTCGTGGTCCTTACTGACATCTGGGGGATCGGCTACTGGCAGCCTAGACGACCCATCTGCATCTAGGTGTGTAGCGCCTTTCTTGTGCTTGACCACGAAGTTATATTCATACAGGCGGAATATAAACCTATTGAGCCGCGAATTTGGGTTTTTGAATTTGTCCCAAAAAATCAGGCTCGCGTGGTCAGTCACTACCGTGAACTGGATACCATAGAGGTATACCCGGAAATAGTTCACTCCCCATGAAAATGCCAGCATTTCCCGCTCCGTGGCAGAGTATCTAGTCTCGACGGCCGTTAATTTTCTGCTAGCATAAGCTATTGGCCGTATGCGCCCTTCTGCATCTTCCTGTAGCAGGGCCGCTCCCAGCCCGTACTGGCTGGCATCCACGGGTAAAAAGGTGGGCCTATCACTATGGAAGTGTTGCAGTAATGGTGGTGTGGTCAATAGTTGCTTCAGTGTGTTGAAGGCATCTATATGTTCCTGTTTAATGTTGAAGGGCGTCGTCTCACGTGTGAGTTCGGTTAGGGGATGGGCGATGTGCGCGAACCTGTGGATGTATTTTCTGTAATAAGAGGTGAGACCAATGAAGCTGCGCAATTGTTTCAAATTTGTGGGCATTGGGATGCCCGTTATTGCGTCAGTCTTCGCTGGGTCGGGAATAATGCCCTCTTTGTTTGCAATATGGCCCAATATGTTAATCTGCTGCCTGGCGAACTGACATTTCGCAGGTTTAAGCCTTAATTTGGCCCCTCTGATCCTTGCGAAAGCCTCCTCCAAGTGTACGAGATGCTCGTCAAAGGTGTTGGAGAAGACCGTTATGTCATCCACGTAGACTAGCACTGAGCGCCATTTTAGCCCTGAAAATGTTTTATCCACTAGCTTTTGGAAGGTCTGGCTGGCGTTACGGAGGCCCATTGGTAACCTTGTATAGGTATATAGGCCGTTCTCTGTAACGAACGCCAGCTTGTGCCTGTCCGGTTCATAGACGGGGATTGAATAGAATCCACTATAACAATCCATCGAACTGAACCAGCTAGCCCCACCGAGGGCATCCAAATAGGTGTCGGCCCTTGGTAGTGGATAACTGTCATTTTCGACTAACTTATTGAGCCTACGGTAATCAGTACAGAACCTGTGGGAACCATCCCGTTTCTTGGTCAGCAAGACCGATGCACTGTAGTTCGAAATTACCGGGACTATGACCCCCGCCTCGAGCATCTCTGTGATCTGAGTGTCGATGGCGTGCCTCTCCTTCTGACTCACCCTGAAGGGGGGCTGGTGGACTGGCCGGTCACTGGTGAGTGTGACGTGGTGTTCGAAAAGGTCTGTCACTGCGAGATCCTTCAGCGAATGGGCAAAGATATCCCTATTGGCTTCCAGGAGCTCCGTGAGCCTTCTATTTTGCTCCGGTGTCAGGTCCTGTCTGTGAGTCTGATTGACCGTCTTATTTGTGTGTGTGTGTTTGCTGATTGTATTCAATGTAGAGGCCTGGTGCTCGTGGATTTCTCGCTCCGCTCGAATCCCATCTGTGTTCCTGGTGTATATCATGGGATGTGTGGTGAGCCTTTGGTCATGCATTAAAAGCATCTTGCCCCTAGCAAAATTTATGCTAGCTTCATACTTGGCGAGGAAATCCATGCCAATTATGGCTGACGCAGAAAGATGTTCTATAACGAACATGGGGTGTGCTGTGGCAAAATGGTCTAGCCTGAGGTGTATATTTGCCACCCCCGTGTTTTCTAGCGTCTGAGCATTGGCCGCTACCAGCCGAATGTCACCCGTGACACCGTATATCTGCCCTTCGGTAACGTGTTTTCTGTTGACACAGCTTACCGCGGCGCCAGTGTCAATTAGGGCTTGCACCCTGTGGCCATTTATGCTGGCGTGTACCGTCAGTGCCGATACCTGGAGTCCTTTGCCCTGCAAAGATGTGTTGTATAGGGTGTATGTTGTTGTTATTGCTACTGGCGTAATGTCCTGTGTGCGCCAGTGTTGATGCCCTGCGTAACATTTGTGCTGGGAAGGCATGGAGCTGGCCGCTTATTGTACTTGGCACGCTTGGCCTCTCGGCTTACTTCCTGGCTCGAGTTCTTTGCCTCGGTCAGCGAAATGTGTCCATTCAGTACACTGCCTGCTCTCTTTACTGCCCGCGCTGTGAAAATACAGGGATTCTGGCGAACGTTTAATGTATTGACAGTTCCCAGTTTTTGTGTAGGTGTGTTGTTCCTTTCTCCCTCCTGGGAAGGTGTGTCTGCAAACCTAACTCTACGTTTGCACTTGTGACCTCGTTTTTTGTTCCAGGCGATCGCGAGTTCGACTCCTGTTGCTGGCTTCCCTATGCCGAGTGAGCTCGCGCCCTGCGCCTGTGTGGGGTCACTTCCCGCCCCGTGTTGTGGTGTAGGGGGCATGGTTTCCTGTTTGGAGGGTGTGGGTTTGCCTTTGGTCTGTTCGCGCGTGATTGTGAGGGGCGTATAGTGTCCCGCCCTAGGGTTCCCCGTAAATAGTATGTGTAGGTCCCTGTCAAATCCCGCGGTCGTGAATAACGGGGGCGAGTGCACGTCAGTGTATACTTGTAGGCTTGTTTCAAGTACCTTGCCGAGAGCGGTCACCTCTACGGCGCCGGCATAGGTACCGTCCCTACCCATGTATTTATGGTAGTCCGCCCCGGTCTGGAATGGGTTTTCCCGCTCGTCCGATACAATATCCCGGTACTCTTTCCAGTTGGCCAGGATATGTTGGACCGTTTTCTGTCTGTATTCCCTGTGATGATCCTCGGTATGCCGGACTAGGAAGCTAATGGCCCTGAACAGACAGTTGCCGTCTCCTTGTACGGGGAGTGCTTGGAAACGGTCCGGGGGCGGATCGTCAGCCTTGGCTTTAGTTGGCCGCTTCTTCCCCTTGCTCTTACGAGTCTGTTTAGGTGAAGGGCCTCTCTGGTGTTGTGTTAGGGGAGGAATCTCTGCCGCTTTGTCAGCTGGCCGAACCTCCCCGTCTAAGCGTTTTTTGGAAACGTGGGCGTTCGTCTCCCTGTACTGTATGTACGCCCCCCCTCGGGGTGGCTGCGCCAACTCCCCGCTTGCGGTGGGTAACTAGGTGTGGGAAGTATTGCCCCCCTGTCTGCCCGGCGGGGTGCCTCATCCCTAAACTCCCTCGGGTGTTCGTCGGGGAGGGGATAGTGTTCTGGGTCCTTTGTGTGTGTGTTTCTGGTTTCCCGTCCTTTTTGTGGGTTTTTTGTCCTGCGGTTATTGCCCGGTGGTCCGTTTTCTTGTCTCCGCCAGGGTGGGGTGTATGTCTGCTGCTGCGGGGGCGGGTTTTCCCGGCAATTCCCCTTTTCCCTGTACTGGGAGGGTGCATATCCCTGTCTGCCTGGGGGTGGGTTCTCCCGGTACTCCCCGTTTCCCCTGTGTTGTGGGGATGCATACTCTTGCCTGATCGGGGGTGGGTTTCCCCGATAGTCCCCATTTCCCCTATACTGTGGGGGTGCATAGCCTTGCCTGCGTGGGGGCGGGTTCTCCCGATAGTCCCCATTTCCCCTATATTGCGGGGCTGCATAGCCTTGCCTGCTTGGGGGCGGGTTTTCACGATACTCCCCGCTTGCCCTGTATTGTGGGGCAGCATAGCCCTGTCTGCTTGGTGGCGGGCTGCTTCGCCGGGGGATGCTGTGGTCGTACTCTTCAGGGTAGTACTCCGGTGTGTACGGGGATGATGGTCGCCGTGAGGGGTATGTTGGCTCTACGTCCGCGTATGATACCGGTGAGCACCGCGGAGGGTAGTGTGGCCTGTTCTGTGTATGTGGTGTTGTTGGCCGCTGTGGAGGGTACTATATTTTCTCCCTCTCGTAGTGTCTCCTCTCCGTGTACCCCCTGTCCCTTTCAGGATAATAGAGCTCTTCCGTGTCCGTGTGTTCATCCCTAGGCGGTCTGCCGCCTGCTTGGATGGCAGCTATCGTTAGCTTCTCCATCCTGTCCACTAATTCATCCATCTTCTGACTAGTATCGTCCTTTTGTGGATGAAAGTGCTGATTCACGGCTTTCTCCGTAGCATTTTCCGTGATCTTTTTCCCTGCCTCTATTGTTTTAATGTTGTTTAGCATGTGTTGGACCGTGGGGTTGTTCATGATGCATAACTTGCCCACGATGGATGGTCTAAGGCCCTGCATTAGCAGCTTAACTTTCTGCTTATTCGTCATAGCTGCGTTATATTTGTCGCACATCAGCAATTTTGCGTTGACGTATGACTGTGCGCTCTCTTTAGGTCCCTGTGACCTCTGTCGAATTTGGTCATACAGGTCCTCATCATCTGGTATTTGATTAACGGTCACATTAAACTACAAGCTTCCTTCCTTCCTTCTTCATCTGGTATGAGCTGGAATTCACTTTTCAACAACAAAGTGATTTCCTCCCATGTGGCATCTTCTAGGTTGTCCTCATGGAGCTCATACATGTCATGACCGCCTTCGTGAGGTATGCAGGGAGGAGCCGTTTTCTGACTTCATCGCTCCAGCCATTGATCCGAGCCGTTCTATTGAAGGCCTTGAGGTATTCCTCGGGATCCTGGCCTTCCCCCGTGAACTTTGTGGGGTGGATCATGGGATATTCTGTGTGCCTGTTCATTTCCTGTTCGTCTGTCTCTCGTTGGCCGAGTAAGGATTCTAATCTGTTTACGCTGTTCGCACCGCTATCGCGTGACAAGGTGTATGTGTTGTTCTGAGGGGAATTAGCCTCACTCCCCGTGTACGACACGTGTGTTACGTTACCAGGTGGCTCGTCACCTGATATATCGTCACTGATCGATGGTGTGTTGTCGTACCGTGTGGATTTGACTACTTCCACTGTCCTGTCTAGATCCTGTTTCACTGTTTCCAAAATAGTGTGTATATCGAGGACCGCCTTTGTCGTGTGATTGTCTGCCTTAACAGTGTCTGTATCTAGTAACTGTGTGATGCGCGCGAGCAGATTATTAGTCTTCTGCTCTGTGATTTGCAGTTGCTGCAGCAATAGGGGGTGGAGTGTTGGCAAGCAATCTGCTTCACTAGCGCTAGATATTGGTGATTCTTGTCCGTGCGCACTGGCCTGGGATCGTGTAAAATGTGTGACTTGTGCTGCCGCTGCAGGGTGCTGGGCGCGGATCTCTGATGCCTTTAATTCAAGTTCCCTAAGGAGTTGTACTGCAGTCTGTTCGGATATCAAGTCACTGTTCTTAATTTTTAACTTCGGCAGGAGTGGAGTTGTACTAGCCGACAAATGGTGCGCAAAGTCCCTTAGTGTGGTTCTAAACGTGGTCATTTAATTTCCACCGACCTTGTACTATGGGGAGGATGGGGGTGGGTGTAATAATACCAATCCCCGTGTAATAAAGAAAAAGTGTGGGACGTAATGTAGGAAGAAAAAAAAATTAGTCACGCTTGGCTGCTTGTGGTACGGCTCGTTCTACCACGAGGGCTCGTTGTTTGAGTCCTACCCTTATTGTGCGTGGTAGTAGCGCCTCCACCAAATATGTTTTAATCCCTTGGTTGGGGGGTAGTTTGGGATAAAACACGATGTGTCACTGTGCTAATTTGGAAGGTTGTTCCTAAATGAGAGTAGCTCCCCGTAGTTGGGAGAAACTACTAGTGTAGTGTGTTGGTATATTAGTGTCTAATCTATTGGGGGTATCCCTGCAAGATGTAAGTATTTGCTAGGGGATGGATCTCTAAATACAGGCTACTATACTGGCCTGCCAGCTGGGCGGAATGAGTAATACAATAAACGTGCTAAGTCAGCGGCTCGACGCTAGGCAGTCGAGTCGCGTGCTGGGAGCACAATGGGGCCTGACGAAGCAATTACCGGCTTCGGCGGTCACGGGCAATCGTGACGAAGGTCAGGTAGGATATAAGGACGTGAAGAGGAGTGTAATTAGTAATGCAAGTGTAGCTTACTGACCATGTGTTTATTTGGTCAGTAGATGTAGATTAGTATGTCCCTCTTGGGAAGTTTAGACAGGTGTGAAATACAATATGTGTACAAGTTTGGGGTAGGTGTATACAAGATTTAAAGGAATCTGAGCACTACTGAATCTCACCTGATGATGAACGGATGTCTGGCCGGGCCGCTGGCGGAGAACACTGTAGAACAGATAATGGCTCCAGTTAGGACTCCATTCTTATACCTCCCGGCGCTGCATGGTCAGCATTGCGTAAATGTAGCTGCCCTAGATAGTTGTTGGTGTAGATGTTTATGTATGTTTTGCAAGTATTTGGCTAACCTCCCAGGCTGGGTGGCCGCCGCTTGCTGTGTATGGATAATGTTGTGGTCTTATGGTGTTGCCAGTTGGGGTGGTTTTGGTAAAAGATGGGGGGTGGCTCTCAGGGGGAACTGCCCCCCCGGGCTGTACAATACAGAGTCCGCCAGAAAAATGTATACACTCTTTGTCAGACAATATCGGGATATGGGCATTCTCAAATGTTATCATTTATTTTAAATGTTGTAGTATGGTCTTTCGCTCAACAGATGTCGGTACTTGCATCACTATAGTAGGAAAAGGAAATGGCTGGAGCACGCTTGACTTTCGAGCAGCGAAAGTACATTCTGAAGTGGTTTATCTGGGTTGGTAATGCCGTTGAAGTGCAACGTCAGTGGAGAAGGGAGTTTCAAACAGAACCCCCAACATGCCCAACAATTAAATGCATTACTGGGAAGTTTGAGACGCATGGAACGATTTGTGATATTCACAAAGGAAGATCGGGAAGAACACGTACAGCTACTTGTGGTGCTTCGTCGGGTCACGTGTTTGCAATGTGCGCGGGAAGTGGGGATTAGCAGTACAAGTGTACGACGAATTTTGAAAACAGCTAAGTGGAATGTTTACATCCCACGAAGACTGCATGCGCTTAATGAGGACGATTCTGATCGTCGAATGCAATTTTACGAATGGTATCAGCAAATGGTAACCCAAGATGAACAATTTCTGACGAAGTTAGTGTGTTCTGATGTAGCCCAGTTTAAACTTAATGGAACAGTGAGTGAATCGACATAACTGTGTCTACTGGGCTCCGGAAAATCCGCATGTTCATGTGGACAAGGCGGTCAATCTACCAGAGGTTAATGTGTGGTGTGTACTGTCGTCGAGGGGCTTACTAGGACCTTTTTATTTGATGGTACTGTCACTGGAGCAGTGTACTTGGGAATGTTACGCACAATAATTTTACCAGCTGTAGTTTCGCTTTATGGAGCCGATGATGAAGTCTTCTACCAAAGGGATGGAGTGCCACCACACTACCATGTAGCAGTACGAGCTTTCCTGGATGACAATATGCCGGGACATTGGATTGGACGAAGAGGGCCCATTGAGTTCCCCCCACGGTCGCCAGATCTTACCCCCATGGACTTTTATCTGTGGGGAACTGTGAAAAATCAAGTCTATTGACGTAAGCCGTGCACGCTGGAGGCCCTTCGCCAGGAGATTGCAGCGGTCCCCATTCAAACATTGACGGGCGTAGTTGCAGCGACTGCTCGTCGTTCCGCTATGTGTCTCGCAGCCAACGGTGAACATTTTGAACATCTCATGTAACCATATAGTTAACTGAAGACAGTCCTACATGTGTAATCAAAATTTAAATGTAAAATAAACACACAATAAATAGTTTTTTGTTCCGTAAAGAGTGTGTATCCCACATGGCGACCATCTGAAATATTTAGACGGTTCTCAATATCTACGAATCTAATATAGGAATTAATCTGAAATGTTGTATGTTGATAGAGGCAATTAATATAAATAGTATATATGAAAATAGGCTATTTAGTTCTTCACGGAACTACTTGTTTATGTATTATTCAACCTTTCTTATATTAGTTACTCATTTAACATGATGATCCCGAAAGGTAAACCGATCGGAATTATATTTCATATATCAAGTAGCTGATGATGATAATTGTTGTTTTAAGGGGCCTAACATCTAGGTTATCTGCCCCTAATGGTTTGGGTGATGGTAAAAATGATAATGCAATGTTAACTATAACTAAAACTAACTTCAGACTTACATACTACAAGAACAAATGGAATAAAAAACAAAGGAAAAAGGGAAATAAAAGACAGGACGAAAAGAAATGCCCTCAACCCTCGAAGAATGAGAATTGTGGGGCTTGGAAGGAAGGAGTGCCATGGATGGCAGGTAGGGAAGGGGAAAGAGGAGAGTGTCCGCCTCAAAGGCAATGGAAAAAGGGAGAAAACCGGACCCAGCTCTGGAATCCCTCGGGGTTGCCAACTCCCAAACTCACCAGCCATGAGCCTTTGAGGGTGTATCAATATCATGGATGCTCCTTAAGGCTAAATGTCCCGTTTTTTAGTTTGTAATTCTGACACCACGTAGCAGCACCAAAGTGAGACAATTTCTTTTTTCAGTTTTCTCTTGAACGAAAGCTCGTATTTGCGATCTGAAAACCACTATGTTTACTAGACTGCAATTGAATTGGTATTAATTCGATGCATTTTCCAAAATGTGAAAAACAAAAAAGTTACTAACAGTTTTTTGTATCTCTGCCTAAAATATGACAAAATCCTGGTAATACGAAAACGGAGATTTATTTCCTGATTGCAATGCATTTTCCAGAATTAAAATCGGGTGAATGGAATCGACAACATTAGTTTGGGAATTGTTTTGAAAAGGGTGATAGGTGGCGCGGCTTCACAAGATCTCTTGCGCAAGGAAAATGATGAACAAGCTGACAGGGAGGAGGGAGAGGGAAACAATTTGACGACAGGAAGGAGTTGTCTTCCTCTTGTCTTAAATATTATAGTTCGGCAACTTACAAGTAGCCTACAAGTGCCTAGTCCTGGAACAATATCTGAGCAATAAAATTATACTGTAGTAGTGTCACAATATGTAAAGTTGACACAATGTGTTTGTAACTTACAGATTCATTTCTTACTTCCACAAATATTCTTGTTGATAATAATACATTCTAGGGGTTTGGGACATCTTGGTCATCAGTCCCTTTGGCTGGCTGCGTGGCTCAGCGGTAACGTTCTCGCTTGCTGCCCCAAGTTTGCAGGTTTGAATCCTGGTGCAGCCAATTGGCATTTGAGGGTGCGCGAATGCGAGGGAGCCGTGCCATTAGATTTACCGGCACGTTAAGGATCCCCTTCGGGACAAAATTCCGGCATCCCGGCGTCTCTAAAAGCCACAGTAGTTAAAAGGGACGTAAAACCAATAACGTCATTAATATTATTATTATTATTATTATTATTATTATTATCATCATTCCCGTATAATTGATTATGTGTGAAACTGTATTAGAGTCAGGGATGGGGCAGGTGCCCTAAAACTTCAAGTACGGTACTACCTCGGCATTTACCTGGAGGGATTGTGGAAAAGCTGCTGAAAACACACTCAGGATAGATGCTGACAGCGCTGGATTCCCTTCTAGGTAACTGTTTTAGAGTTATTTGAGGATAAACTCACGAACAAAAAACATATTGTTCCGACATTAGTAATACTTTGTAGGGCATAATTCTTACCGCACAGAGCAGCGACTGGTTTCACTCAATGCGAAATTGAATACTGTATAGAAAGATATGACTGGTTTGTAGTTAGCACGTTCTTGATATTTAAAAAAACATAATTGAAAAGATATGTTCGTGTTCAGGTTTATTGGGAATATCTATTCTAAATTCCATCCGATGCGGACGTCCAACTCTAGGTATCGTCTTCTAGACATAACAAAAAAGACCACAAACCGTGACCAATTCTAATCATTGGAGCCAGCTATTATCGATTTATAAGTGGCCAAATGCGCACTCACATAGACCTACATACATACATACATACATACATACATTTATTTTGGTGATTCGTATGGGTCTTTGGTTCTTTTGACTCTAATACCCTTATATTTCGTGAGATCTGAAACGACTCCGTGAGGCCAATCACTATAACTTACTTCAATGTTCATGGAAGTAATAATAAAAGTTCATTTATGTAGGATATTTTATTACAATAAACAAATTATGAAAATGCATACCAAGGGCAAAATTATTATGTACATATTGTGCCCATATCAAAATGGATACAATATATAGAATTAAAGTTCCTAAGGTATTCTCATCTACCTATTGTTAGCACAGGCAGTACTGCGTACTATAAACAAACAAAAAATATTATACCTAATTATTTCCTGTTCTTGAAATCAATGCTTCAATTTTTTCCATATCAAAGATAACGTGTCATGATTTAGACACACTAATCAGTATTTTACTTCACCTCAGGTTCTCTTATATCCATTGATCTGGTCATCCTGGGACCAATGATCTCATGCAACAAGATTTTCTAGTAGCAGAATGTCAGTTACATAAGCATTTGTTGTCTCCAGAACTTTTCGTCCCTCTTTATTGTTTCTATGTGAATGTCCTTAGGCGTCCATACCAAAAAATAACATTTTTCCCGCTATGTTATTTCCAACTGGCCCTGGTTCTGGAAATAAAAATCATGTGAGTGTTAGAGAGTTGTCAATCTGTTCTCTTCTGAATGGCACTGTTCTTGACATTCTCTAGGCTTTTTTTTCGCTTACTTTCTGCCAAACAAAATCCTTTTAGCTTCTTGAAGGCTTCCAGTATGGTCATATTCCGTGCAGAATAAGGGCAATTGACTTCGACTATAGCGTCCTCTCCTATTAATCCGTCTGGGGAGGCACCTAAAACCCATACGTTTTATATACGAAAAGACCACATTCTTCGACTTTTCTACCGATTTCTCCTCTAAATTTCGTTTTGCAATTCGCTCATTATCACTGTCTTACTACTGACAGCAGTGGCTACGCTGGCTAAAGCGCAGCGTTAGGTCAAGGGGCCAAGCTCTCTGCTGACTCAGTAGACGCGTGGGTTCGAGCCCCGCCGTCGGCCGTCCTTGAAATGGTTTTCCGTGGTATCCCATTTTCAACACCAGGCAAATGCTGGGACGGTACCTTCTGATAGGCCACGGCCGCTTCCTTCCACATCCTTGTCCAGTTTCATTCACCTTCATCCATTCCATCTCTCATCCCGACGCGCAGGTCGCCCACGGGCGTCGAATAGAAAGACCTGCACTCGGCCTCTGAGGAGGCCACACGAAAAAAAACCTGTCATACTGCATTGATTTCGAGTGAAATTCGCCGTACAGAATGTTTTTTGCTACTGGAGCCCATTTCGAAGTAGGTTTGCATACATATCCAAAATTGGATGCCGTAAGTCTGTACTTTCTAGCTGTGTGCCACTTTTCATTTTCCCTTTGGCCCCCTTGTTTCCTTTTCCAGTTTTTGTATATGGCCTTCACTAAGCGTTAGTTGCTTGATCTTCTCATCACTAAACTCTCTCAACAGTACCTCATCGAAATCCAACTGCTTTGATCGGTTTCCAGAATCACGTGAGACAGTACGTTTCATTTTATTAGACTGTTGTTGGGGCATTCTTTTCCCTTCTCGCGACGGAATGAACTTTTTCGGAAAGCTGCTCTTCTTCTCTTTCTGCAGAGTGCAGTGTCCTTCACTATTGTGTCAATTTTTTTTTCTAAATTGATTTCGTTGTTTTATAGTGCCAGGATGGTCCAAACTGAAAGACTATCCCGGCAGCTTTGGTTCTATGAGTGAAGGAACCTCGTTTCCCTCGATTGATCTGCTTACCTCCCGTGAATTTTGCAACAAGGGACATATAATTTTCGGCAGCATTGCTGGTGGTATTTGATACTAGCTGGGAACTTTTTGCAATTAGGGGCTGCAAGCAATAACGCATAAGTTTGGTTGCAGTTAGCTGTTTGTCCACTGGTAGTTCAAAAGTACTGTTTGCAGTCTTTATGGATCCCACTCCAATCCAGTATTTCCGGAAACGAACTTTCCATTTTCACAATCGCTACTCCTTTATTTTCCCACACAACGCAATGTTTTCATTTGAAGTCGAACTTGCTTCTCTGAAAAAAAAAAGGTGACACTGAATAGTTCGTGATTTTGTACTCCTACACTTATGTATTAGAAGTAAAAAACAAACTACATCCATGGCGCGACAGCCCATGAAGGGCCTAGGCCTACCAAGCAACCGCTGCGCTGTTCAGCCATGTAGCCTGCAGATTGCGGGGTGACGTTTAGTCATCCAACTTGTACAGGTAAAATATGAGTGAAATCATAACTGTTCAGTGCATCACCGATTCTCTAATGCAAGCGTAAAGAAATATATAATTTCAAATATAAACTAGGAAAAAGACTTACGGGTGTGTAGAGGTGTTTTTCTCTTTTTTATGGCCTAACTTCCTTTTCTTGGTACTTAGTCACAATCTCCCCTGGGATATAGTGGAACGCCCTTGAATCGGATTTGGTGGTGGCTCCAATTTCAACAAAAACGAAAAAATAACTCCACGTGATAACCGTAATGCTCTCCACCACTCGTAGCCTACCTATATGTACATGCATCTATTCTACCAGAAATACTGTCCAAAATATAAAGTGCCGAAAATAGAACACCTACCGGGCATTAAAAAATAATTCTGTTGCTGGTAAAATAAATTAAACAAAAAGTAATTAATGAGATCGATGAACTAAAAACAAGAAGTCGTAACTAGGAACTGGTAAAATATCAAAGGATCACTCAGAAATATTCAGTCCTTGACAATAATTCAGAACTAACTAGCACAGTCAATCGCAATATTGGACTAGATGCTCGGGAATTCGATACCGTCTGGCAAGGTTGTCGCTCTCTCAAATCACTCGACCTCTGCTCCCCTCCCCTCCCCCCAAACTTCTACCAACCCGCTCTCCATGACCTTGTTCTATTGCCGCGTCTTGTTGCAAATACTGTAACACTTTTATTCACAAACTTCCCAAAGTGATCCCGACGAATCTATTCAACCAGTTTAGGTTTTCGATGCGGCTTTCGAATCAGTGAGTAAAACTCAACTTTCGTATTACCCGTTTTCTTTCGAATTTCAAACAGATATTTGAAAAACAAAAAGCAACTTTTCTGTTTTTGAAATTAAAAAGTAAGCAATGAATTAATATCAATTCTGCTACTAGACAGAGTACATAGCAGTTTTCAGATCGCAGATCGGAGCTCCCCTTCGATACAAAAATAAATATATAAATAAATTCAGTTTCGCTTGTGCTGCCATCTGTTGAAATATATTCTTACCAAAGTGTCGGGACATTTAGCCTTAAGAGCTGGGACTACATACACCCTGCCTGCTGGAGGCAGGATATATCAGGAACATACAAACAAGAGGTATGGGTTCATACCCCGTAAATAGGACTACCCTTCGAAGAATTAGGGACCAGGAAAGATGAGACAAGAGTCAATTAAGGCGGGAAAGTGAAATACTCCCTAGGCCTCGGATACCCTATTACCGTCGGGGTCGGAAGAGAACAAGTGTTGACCAAGGAAGGTCGACAAGAAAGACGATAGAGAGGAGCCTGGCACAAGTAAATGGAAGCAATGCCGGACTCATCTGGGGTCCCGTGGTCGCCAACCCACTTTCCACAAGTTGTGAGCCCCTGTGGGAATATAAATTAGAAGTGCAAACTGTATTATTATTAACATGAATATATCTTAGGGATAGAGGGGAAGGGGGTTATCTGTGATTAGCGTGGACAAAAGACCGAAAGGTTACCATGGCAACAAGTGTTCGTCCCCCAGGCCATGCATTCTAGGTCAGTAGAGACATCTATAAGTTGCTATAAGAACATCTTACTCACCAATGTTGAAAGTTAATTCACCTATCGGTCACGAGATAGTACGAATTCGTAATGTTATACTAAAAGGCATTAAAGTTAGTTATTGTTGTTTTAAGGGGTGGAACTATGAGATCATCTGCCCCTGGTAACGCAGATTAAATTATAGAAATTTGGAATATATAGTTAAATTTGAGGTGGAAGTCGACATAAATATAAAACAAAAAATAAATAATAAATAACAATAAACAAAATTACGGAAAAAATCAGAATTTCAAAAATAAGCAAGTCTTTGAGTCAATATTCACTTGTAAATTTAGATTGCTGGCCCTAACTCACTCTCACTTGTAAAGCGGATGACGAGATCAGCAGCCTCCACGTCATCGGCTAATATAAGTTTGAGTGTCATTTGCAAACCAAGGTTATTTTGTAAGTCAGCAAGATCCACACACTCGGTTAAAATATGGGCCTTGGGCCGATAACGTAGATGTTAGGCCCCTTTAAACAAAATTATCATCATCATCATCATCATCATCATCAAAATGTGGGCCTCGGTGAATACGGCTCCACAGGTACAAAGTGCTGACCTTCCCTTCTCATTAGGTACGTGGGTAGGTTTTGGCTAGGGATTAACACTACCCCCACGGGAAGATGAAGAGAAAAGGAAAGGGAAGTGGGTTTCGGATTGAAGAACAAGTGTGGGTAAATAGGGCGAGAGTCCAATAATAAGCAAACAAAATGAATTTGAATGAGTATTTAGTGACGAGTGTCACCGCAAAGCCCGTGAAGCACCCAAAGTGAGTATAGCCTTGGATGCAGCTAACGGGAAATGCGGCTGGAGCTTGGGCTATTTGCAAGCAAGCGGCGTTCGTGCTTTCCCTTCCCAGCCTAAAATTGGATAATATGGGGAAGGGTGGTAGTCTGGCAAGACAAAGAATGACAAATTTACTGCATATCCTTTCAAAGGAGTTAAGTTTGAACGAATGTTTTGAAAGGCGCAAATAATTTGAATTTGCCGTGATAATTTTAGTTCTTGGAACTGTAGGATCTCCGACGACTGATCGAGTTCTCCCAGGAAAGGTATTGGTGAAGCAGTTACAGTGATTTTGGGAACAATTTTGTTGATTTCTTCGAAAGTTTTGGTAAGAAAGACAATAGTTGCATTTAAGAATAGCGAAGCTTTTACCCAGCAAAGTGCCGACTAAAAGTTTAGACCGGAAGAAAAACTTAAATTTTGAAAACGAACCACAAGTTTTAGAGAAAATCTCAACAAGCAGGAAGCTTGCAGAGCTAACTTTACTTGCCTTACTGGCTCATTAGAATTAGCTCTAGCAGCTAAAAGATGCTTTGAAAAAGATGACACTAGAAGTTTTCGTTCAAATGCAACAAGAGGCAAAACTTTGCTTAGTTGGGTAGTTGATTTCATTAAAGAGAGCATAAACCGATGGGAAGAGTCAGGGAAACTAGGATCCTGCCTAATTGTTATTCTAAGACAATAACGAGAAAATATAATCTGATTTATTTAACAATGCGTAGAGATGTAATAATTTTAACAATATAAAAGGTACAATTTAGGTTTTAACCCTTGAAGTCTCAGACCTCTAGAATGTTGAAGCTTGCACTCGGCAACTAACTTTTTGTTTTGTTTGGAACCTCTTATAAGCACTAAAATCTGCATAAGATTTTAAAAATGGTGCTAAGATTAACAAATTTGAAGTTTAACAAAAATTAATGCAATTAAAGCTTTAACAATAAATATGGGCACTTAAAGAATTTCTATTAGAGATCTTAAAGGCTATGAAAAAGCATTTAATATGAAATTATAACAAAAAAGAGGAAAATTAAGAAGAAGTTTCTATAACTTCTTATATTTAAACGGGGATCACGAGAAAAAATGGGGCCAGTTGCCCTTTCGTGAAACCTGGAAAAGGAAAGTTAGAAAACTCACTTGTGAGTAGAAATAATTGAATTCCCTAGTAAACGAGGAAAACAATAGTTTAAAGAGTGTGCTAGGCACAGATTATACAGAAATTACGATGGTAAACAGCACAAAGATGGGAGGGAGTGACACCTCATTGAAGGAAATCTAAATTTTATAATTTAATTATAATATGTTAGTAAGGTATTCGAGAGGAGGAAAATAGGAGGTTGAGGAAAATGTCTTGGCCATGTTTATTGCTCTCTTTCGAACGAGACACTAATGGTGGTTGAACTGGCACTGTTATACACGGTAGTCTGTTGAAAAGTTCACTATTACAACACGGAAAGGCTCATAAGAAGAAGAGTTATTGCAGGTATGTGAATCACTAGTTGAATTTTAACTTGAGAAGGTTTATTGCGTTGTAGCTTTTATAGGTTGTAGTTGAATGCAGTGGAAAGTTTCCCACGAAGGAAGACAAATTAGACGTAGACTAACGAATGCTGTTAAGAAAAATCTTTAGCTAAGAAAAGTATTCCCATATTTAGGTGGAAAATACTTGACGGCTTTACTTGCAGAAAGATAACTTGATGTAGAAAATTCTAGAGCATTGATATCTGTTGAATTGGGCAACACAAGTTACCCGGCGGAAAGCTGAATTCCATAGACAGTGGGTACAATAAATTATCCCTCGGTGTGAGATAGTATCTCAGATAATCAGTACAAGAAGTACTTTTTCATTTTGAAAAGTTAGCTGAAGTAGTCACAACTAGATCAGGAAGATCTTTTGAAGGCACATATTGCATTACATTTAGCAATTTCACACTGTCTATAAAATCAGATAAAATGCTATAAGTTAAGCAATTTAAAACTTTTAAAACTCGGTGAAAACCATTAAAGTTGTACTTAGCTCGTTTTGAAGAAAGACGATGGTATGGATGACGGTTGAAGTTAAAATTCAGAAATGGCGTCCGATTTAAAAATGTATCTCGAGGAGAGGAGACAAGCTCGGGAAGAGCTTCAACTGTATGTGTAAACGTCTGACACTGAAGTGGGAGCTGCTCGACGAAGCACAGAGGTAACAAGGAAAGAAAAGGGGGTGGGGGAAAATAACAAAGGAACACACATAAAGATTACCAACATAACAATGATAAATTGCTTTCTTAGATATTAATTTTCTTGATGGAGTGATCTTCAAGGAGAAGCTAGCAGGCGATGATGACGACGTCTGGAGGATTGGAATGATGAATAAGTCCTCTTGAGCATGGAGATGTTAGCTGGAGATTGCGACGACATCTTGTGGCTGGATTGGGACGGAAGTCCTCTTGAGAGTTGAGATATTGAGAAACTTCAGTAGTTAGCTGCTAGATGCCACTAGGTTGATCTTGGAAGATATATATCTATAACAGACTTACAAAGGAAGTAAGCAAGGTGCACACATAAAAGAAAAAGTAAGAAATCACTGTTGGCGTTTGAGAAAAAGGAAGAAATAAGTTAAAGCAAAGAGCAGAAAAAGCTACCTCTGTCTTACCGTGTATTCCAATGAATACACCAGTACGAGTGGGTGGATCTTATATGACATATCCTTAGCCTACACAAAATGACGGACTCCCTCCGTGATCGGAAAGAGTTCCGCCTCACTCGAGTAAGTTCCCTTGATCGCTCTCAGCTTATTGGGCATTGAGTCAGCACTAACTTTCCCTAAATGCCAGAACTTCCTTAAAGTTATTAAACGTCGTTCATTTTTTATTCTAGCGTCATCGAGTTCCATTTTGAATTTAACAAGTAGTTCCGCGAAGAACTATACAGCCTATTTTCATGTATCATACTCATGTTAATTGCCTCTATCAACATACAAAATCTCAGTTTGAAGGTTGTGATAGATTCGTAGATATTGAGAACCGTCTAAATATTTCAGATAGTCGCTAGGTTGGATTTTTATTTTTGTACTATTACATTAAGATTATTGTTTACGTGTGGTATTCAAACTTCAATCGCATGATTAGAACACAAGAAGTAAAAACGAGATTTTAAAATTTCGCACAGCTGCCATCTTGTGATTAAGCAAACAATTAAAATAAATTAGATGCCAGTGGGTTAACATTTGTATTAGCATTTAACGTGCAACGTTTCACTGCACTTGGATAGTTAATTCACGAGAAACGTCTATTTAAATATTTATACTTCGCGTCGCCGCCATGTTGGATTTGTGCTCACCAGGTTACTGAAAGTCCTATAAGTGAACATATGTTCATAGCCTCTATGAACACGAAAAAATTCTGTTTGATTGTTGTAAAAGATTCATAGATATTGAGATTCGTCTAAATATTTCGGATGCTCGCCATTTTGGATTGTTATATGTATAGGCCATATAGTTATGTACCATTCAAGGACAATTATTGCCTAGGTTCATTATTCAAACTTTCACTTCACATGATTACGACACAAGAAATAAAAACTTAATTTTAAAATTTCGCACAGCCGCCATCTTGAGGTTATGTAAACAATTGAACTAAATTAGATACCAGTGCATTACAATAAGTAAAATCATTTTACTGTACCACATTTCACTGCGCTCAGAGAGTTAAATCACCAGAAAAGTCTATTAAAATGTTTCAAATTCGCTTTTCCGCCATGATCGTTTTGTACTTTACAGGTTTATGAAAGTAACATAGATAAACTTGTATCAGTACCCCTTATCACCGTACAAAATTTCAGGGTGATATGTGTAATAGTTTCGGAGATATAAAATGTCAGTGAAATATTTTGCACAGCCGCCATTTTGAGGTTATGTGAACAATTGAACTAAATTAGACCCCAGTTTATTACATGTGTATAAACAAGTTTCATTACGTTTGGATAGTTAAATCGCGAGAAAAGTCTATTTAAAAGTCTCAAATTCGCTTGGCCGCCATGTTGGCTTTGTAGTCACCAGGTTTTTGAAAGTCTCATAGGTGAACTTCTAGTAGTGCCCTTTATCACCGTACACAATTTCAGGGCGATATCGGTAATAGTTTCGGAGATACTGAATGCTGGTGAAATATTTCGCACAGCCGCCATGTTGGATTGGTGAGACACAATAGAATTTGAAGGGCTCTGTCGGGGTCGGCCAGAATTGTGCTATGATCTTACCGAGTTTCATTGTAATCGCTCCAGCCGTTTAGAAGTTATTAGGGACACATACACACACCTCACACACACACACACCCACACACACACGGACAAAAGGTGATCTCATAAGCCTATTTTTTTTCATAAAATGAAAATAGGCTAAAAATCAGTGCTATCAACACATAAGTTTGAATTAATGAATGAATTAATATAGCCTGTAGTCTAGTGTCCATAGAAAGGCAACGGCCTCCCTCGAAAGGGGAAGCTCGTTGATCATATCTCACGTGGTGAGCTAATAATAATAATAATATCGTATGGCCTCGGATGCCGGTTGCAAGCTTTGTTATTTGACACCCAGAGGACAGCTTGCATGTCGAATTTTGTTGTTCCTTGAAGCACTATGAATGTCAAGGAGGTTAGATACCTAAGCTCCTTGACACTATACCGCTTTCTAGTATAGAAATGAGGAACTTTGTGTTGGCGGACAATCCCGAGATTAATTTTGTCATTATGAACACGGCCTACTGAATTCAAATGAGTTCTTTAACATGCCAACATCGTATGACATGCGTATCATGATTTTTGCTGCCTTTCAAACATCACTTACCACGGCCAGGAGCGAACCTGCAAGCTTGGGGTTAGTAGACCGACACGATAACCACTCACCCACCGTAAGAAGCACGTTAGTTTTGTCACTATGACAGTCATAATGTTTACTTGAACCACCGTCTTTCTAACTCCTGCCAATTCGCTCTGCGTCTTGCTGTCCTGGACCAGTGTGATCCTAGTAACTGTCGGAAGTCGTCCGCCCATCTTCTTCTCGGTCTACCGCGGCTTCTTTTGCCTGAATATGGGTCCCACATGGTTGCTCTCTGCGCCTATCTGCTCTGGTTAAGTCTCGCGACGTGCCCTGTCCATTTCCACTTAATTCTGGTGGCCTGCTGTACGACGTTCACCGAAGACGTGATTTCTTGGAGTCTCGTGTTTGATACTCTATCACTCAGTGATATGCCTAGGATTTTCCTCTCCATTCTCCTGTGGGACACTTTTAATGCCCTCTTGTGCTTGACCGTTAAGTACCAAGTCTGACAGGCGTAAGTCAATACCAGAATGAGGCATGTGTTGAGAGCCTCTAATCTGAGTTTACTGTTTAATGCTTTACCGAGCATTATGAACGTCAGTCCCCAGAAGGCCTTCCAAGCTTGAGTTTTTCGTATAAAATATCTCTAAAATGTTGGTTGGTTCTGAAGTTTAGGGGCTGCGACAACGCGGTCATATAGCCCCGTGTACTTTGGGTGTGTGTAGAATCTGTCCGATAACAGGTGTTAATTGTGATGACTCTATTAGTGTGTGTATCTGTTTTTTTTTAAATTCAAGTAAGGACTGCAACTTTGAATTTTTCAAATAGTTCCTACTTTTGCCACCAAACGCCACCGTCAACGACTACTAGGCCTAGTTCAGAATTTAGCTACTAGACGCTACCGCAGTCGGCTCTCGGCAACGAACGTAAAAACCTAAGAGCGTTGTTTACATTCTTAACCTATCCAATTTAGCTTCACATAGGGGCAATTAGTGGAAGGTTCTTTAACATGCCATAAATCTATGACATGGGACCGCCGGCTTTACTTCCCCTCCGAAGGAAGGCATACTGAGGGATTTTAACGCTCTTAAAAATCCGACGGCTTCGGCCGGGTTTGAACCCGTCTAAAATGTTACAACATTCATTTTTCTTTTAAAGTGTTTTTTTTAAGGGGATCTAAATCTACATACCGCAGTCAGCTGGCATTTGAGGGTGCGCAAATGTGAGGGAGCCGTGTCAGTAGATTTACTGGCACGTTAAAGATCCCCTTCGGGGGCAAAATTCCGGCACCCCGGCGTCTCTAAAAGCCAGTGTAGTTAAAAGGGACGTAAAACCAATAACATTATTAATCTACAGACACGAGTCCCTCTGATTTGCGCACCCTCAAATGTCAACTGACTGCCCCAGGATTCGATCCTGAAATCTTGGGCACAGCAGGCGACAACGTTACCGCTGCACCAAGAAGCCAGTCACACAAGTAACCGACCGTCACAAATGAACATACAAAGGAGAGAGGATTACCCGCAGCAGTGACAAATTGCATTCTGATTTCATAAATATAGACATATTGTTTAAAAACTGCGATTAAACAAATAAACATAACTGTGTCGCGTCCAGCTTGCATACCAATAAAGTCGGGCGGTTGGTTTAGGCCTATACACTTGCAAAAGCCGTCGCATGGGTGTGCTAGTCTCTCCTTAGTATAAAACGAAGTCCCTGATTTATGGATGTCACGGGTAATCTCGAGAACCACTGGAGGGATTTTGATGCGGTTTTCACCATTCTGTAAAGGATTTCTCGAGGAAGGTTTCTGTAGAATATACTTTATTTATGATCAAAGAAATCCAAGCAGTAACGATTTCAGTGAAATAGTCGATAAAAACCTGGCGTCCGTGCGCTTTTTAAGCTTATGCTGGGCAAACCGTTAACAATATCTATATACTACGAGTGTAAGAATTGTTCAGCATGAAAAGGTCTACAAAAAGTCCGCGAGAGCATATCTCTATCTTCAATACGTCGCCCACTATAAGTTTGTTTACTTTTTCATTTCTTCCAACAATCTCCCTTCAATTACTGAGGTGACAGTTTACGAGCTAGCTAGGGGCGAGTCTATCACCCCAGTTACAGCCTAGCTTGCGGGCGAGCCTATTACCCCAGATACAGCCAGCAGCAAACTGTCGAGTCCTGTTGTGTTAAGACTTCAGAGAAGAGTGGTTGTGTTTGGACTTTCCCTGGAAGTGCAACTCGGCTTTTCTTCATTTCGCCTGTGAACTTTTCGTTCCGCAAAATACACAGTCAAGTTAAGATTGGACGGAAGAGGGATTTGTGTTTCATGCACCTCGCCATTCTTAAATTACGACTGATAAGAATTCGTTGCACATGCATCTCCATGGAGATATAATTAATAGTCCAGTCAGTGATTTTAACCCATCATGCCGAGACGTAAAATGGATTTACGTCGTAGTTCATTGGCATCGAAAAGAAAAAAAAAACACTTATCACGTAATGCATTCATAACTGTTCCCGGGCGAAGCTAGTTATTAATAAATCCCAGCTCGCCCGGCTGTCCAGGTGGATCACCCCCTCTCCTGAGCCACTCCCTCCTGTGTGAATGGACTACCTCATTGTAATGAGGGGTAGCAGGAAATCACGAGTGCTAATCAATACCAGAGTTCGTTCCGATTGCCTCAGCCATAAACCTCATTCCATTCCCTCTCAACAACCCTGGTGCGTCCTTCCTCAATACTGGATATTTTTAGCCTATTTTCAATTTTGAAAAAATAGGCTTATGAGATCACCTTTTGTCCGTGTGTGTGTGCGTGTGTGTGTGTGTGATTCGTGTGTGTGTCCCCCCCCTAATAAAATCTAAACGGCTGGAGCGATTTCAATGAAACTCGGAAAGTTCATAGCACTATTCCCGGCGACCTCGACCGTGCCCTTCAAATTTTGTTACGACTCACCAATCCAACATGGCGGCTGTGCGAAATATTTCCCCAGCATTCAATATTTCCGAAACTATTACCGATATTACCCTGACATTTTCTATGGTGATAGAGGTAACTACTATAAGTTCACTTATATGACATTTGAAAACCTGATAACTACAAAACCAACATGGCGGCCAAGCGAATTTGCGACTTTTAAATAGACGTTTCTCGCGATTTGACCAACCAAACGCAATGAAACTTGGTACAGTATATGTTTATATACATTGTAATGCACCGACATCTAACTTCGTTCAATTGTTTACATAATCACAAGATGGCGGATGTGCGAAATATTTCACCGGCATTCTATATCTCTGAAACTGTTAGCGGTATCTCCCTAAAATTTTGTACGGAGTCAAAGGGCACTATTGGAAGTCCATCTATACGATTTTCAAAAACCGGTTAACTACAAAACGAACATGGCGGCCAAGCGAATTTGAACATTTTAAATAGACCTTTCTCGCGATTTAATGTTCCAAGCGCACTGAAACCTGGTACAGGAAATATTTATACACATTGTAATCCACTGTTATCTAATTTTGTTCAATTGTTTACATAACCTCAAGATGGCGGCAGTGCGAATTTTAAAATTAAGTTTTTATTTCTTGTGATGTAGTCATGCGATCGATGTGAAAGCTTGAATAATGAACCTACGCAATAATTTTCCTTTAATGGTACATGACTCTATGGCCTATACATTTAACAATCCAACATGGTGACCATCCGAAATATTTAGACGATACTGAATATCTACGAATCTATTTTAGCAATCAAACTAAATTTTTTAATGTTCATAGGGGCTATGAACTTAAGTTCACCTATAGGACTTTAAATAACCTGGTGATCACAAATCCAACATGGCGGTGACGCGAATTATAAATATTCACATGGACGTTTCTCGCAATTTAACCATCCGCGTGCAGTGAAACTTGGTACAGTAAATCCTTATACGAATGATAATCCACTGGCATCTAATTTATTTCAATTGTTTCCATAACCTCAAGATGGCAGCTGTGAAAAATTTTAAAATCTCCTTGTTTTTTCTTGTGTACTAATTATGCGATTGAAGTTTGAATACTACACGTTCACAATAATCTGCATGTAACAGTACATAACTCTAAGACCTACATACATAAAATCCAACATGGCGACCATCCGAAATATTTAGTCGGTTCTCAATATCTACGAATCTATTACAGCAATCAAACTGAAATTGTGTATGTTGATAGTGGCAGTTAACATAAGTAGGATATATGAAAATAGGCTGCATAGTTCTTCACGGAACTACTTGTTAATTTCTGCCTCTCCTCTCCCATTTGAGGCTAATGTAGTGTATCAGGAGCAAAGAGAACTGACACATGACATGTACCTGTACCTCAACATTAGCAAGAGGGGTGGAAGTGAAAGGTGAGGAAATCCCCAGAGGACTTACAACCGGACCGGTCTCCCAAGAAAAGTGATCGCAATCTGGACGCTGGAATGTTTACAGCTCTTCCCTAATATGAAAGTGACTGCAATCTGGACTACTAATGAGGTGAACGCAATCTGGTATGACCGCAATCAGGAAGACACCGGATAAACATGTGCCACACAAAACCAAGGTGACATTATGCAAAGGTGACTCACCAAGCCTCACATACAGCCTAGAAACCACCAGACTAACCAGGAAGGACAACTCAAAACTCCAAACAGCAGAAATGAAGTGCCTGCGTACTATGATCCTGAAGTTAATGATGATGATGATGAAGATAATTGTTGTTTACAGGGGCATAACGTCCAGGTTATTCACCCCTAATGGTTTGGGTGATAGTGAAAATGAAAGATGATCAAATGAAACCTACGGCTAAAACTAACTACTCTCTTACAAACTAGAAGAGTAAATGGCAAACAAAAAGGAGAAGAATGTAAATATTAGACAGGAGGAAAGGAAATGCCCTCAACCCTCGAAGAAGGAGAATTGAGAGACTTGGAATGAAGGAGAGCTATGAACAGCAGCTAGAAAGGGGAAAGAGGAGAGGGTCCGCCCCAAAGGCAATGGAAAAGGTGGGGGGGACTTGACCCATCACAGGAATCCCTTGGGGTGCCATCCAAAATTACAGCAATCAAACTAAATTTTGTTTTTACTTATAGGACTTTCAATAACCTGGTGATCACAAATCCAACATGTCGGCGATGCGAAGTATAAATATAACATGGACATTTCTCGCAATTTAACCATCCGAGTGCAGTGAAGTCGCCTCTGTAGCGTAGCGGTCAGCATGGTTAGATGCCGCCCCGGAGGGCCTGGGTTCGGTTCCCGGCCCTGCCACGAAATTTGAAAAGTGGTATGAGGACTGGAACGGGGTCAACTCAGCCTCGGGTGTTCCAAATGAGTAGAGGGGGTTCGATTCCCACCTCAGCCATCCTCAAAGTGGTTTTCCGTGGTTTCCCACTTCGTCTTCGGGCAAATGCTGGGATGGTGCCTTCTTCAAGGCCACGGCCGCCTCCTTCCATCTTCCTTGCCTATCCATCCTGACCATCCATTACCTTCCCTCCTGAGGCCCCTGTTCGCTTTGCAGGTGAGACCGCCTGGGCGAGGTGCCAATCACACTTCACCAGTTGAATCCACTCCGATTCGATGTTCCCAGCTCTAGGACATTGCCCGTAGAGGCAGTAGTGGTGAGTTCCCTCGCTGAGTCCGTGGGCTCCACCAACCTGGAGGGTAAACGACTAAGAAAAGAAAAAAAGAAAAAAGGGTGCAGTGAAACTTGGCAGAGTAAATCCTTATACAAATGATAATCCACTGGCATCTAATTTATTTCAATTGTTTCCATAACCACAAGATGGCAGCTATGCGAAATTTTAAAATCTCGTTTTGACTTCTTGGGTCCTAATCATGCGATTGAAGTTGCAATACTACACGCACACAATAATCTTCATGTAACAGTACATAACTCTAAGACCTACATATATAAAAACCAACATGGCGATCATCCGAAATATTTAGTCGGTTCTCAATATCTACGAACTATTACAGCAATCAAACTGAAATGTTGATAGAGGCAATTAGCATATGTAAGATATTATGATAATAGGCTATTTAGTTCTTCACGGAACTACTTTTTCCCTATGTTGTTGTATATGCTGTACTACCGGGGTGATTTTTAGCCTATTTACATTTATGAAAAAATAGGCTTATGAGATCACCTTTTGTTCGTGGGTCTGTGTGTGTGTGCGTGTGTGAGTGATGGTGTGTGTGATGAATTTTTGTGTGTCCCCCTAATAACTTCTAAACTTCTGGAGCGATTTCAATGGAACTCGGTAAGTTCATAGCACTAACACAGGCGACCCCAAACGAGCCCTTCAAATTTTGTTACTTTTCACCAATCCAACATGGCGGCTGTGCGAATTATTTCACCAGCATTCAAGATCTCCGAAACTATTACCTATATCACCCTGGAATTTTGCAAGGAGATAAAGGGAACTACTAGAAGCTCACCTATGTGACTCTTGAAAATCTGGTAACTACAAAACCAACATGAGGGCCAAGCGAATTTGCGACATTTAAATGGACGTTTCTTGCGATTTAACCAACCAAACGCAATGAAACTAGGTACAGTATATGTTTATGCACATTGTAATAAATCGACATCTAACTTCGTTCAATTGTTTACATAACCTCAAGATGGCGGCTATGCGAAACATTTCACCGGCAGTCTATATCTCTGAAACTATTACCGGTACCAACATGAAATTTTGTACGGAGATAAAGGGTACTACTGGAAGTTCATCTGTGAGACTTTCAAAGACCGGTTAACTACAAAACGAACATAGCGGCCATGCGAATTTGAAAGTATTAAATAGATGTTAATCGCGATTTCATGATCCAAACGCAATTGAACTTCGTACAGCAAATGTTTATACACATTGTAATGCACTGGTATATAATTTAGTTCAATTGTTTACGTAACCTCAAGATGGCGACTGTGCGAATTTCGAAAATTAAGTTTTTATTTCTTGTGTTCTAATCATGCGATCCAAATCAACATTTGCATTATCAACGTACACAATAATCATCATCTAATATTACATAACTCTAAAGCCTACATATATTAAAATCAACATGGCGACCATCCGAAATATTTAGACGGTTCTCAATATCTATTAATCTACTACAGCAATCAAACTGTAATTTTGTAAGTGTGTAGAGGCTATAAGCATAAGTTCACCTAAGGGACGTTCAATAACTAGGCGAGCACAATTCCAACATGGTGGTTTCGCGAAATGTAAATATTAAAATGCATGTTTCTTGCGTTTTAACCATCCGGGCGCAGTGAAACTTGATACGGCATATGCCTATTCAAATTTTAATCGACTGGCATCTAATTCATTTAAATTATTTTCATAACCACAAGATGGCGGCTGAGCGAAATTTTAAAATCCTACTTTTATATCTTGTGTCCTAATCATGCGATTGAAATTTGAATAAAACACCTACACAAAACTCTTCATGTAATAGTCCATAAATCTATGGTCTATAATATAAAACTCCAACATGGTGACCATCCAAAATATTTAGACGGTTCTCAATATCTACGAATCTATTACAACAATCAAACTGAAATGTTGTGTGTTGATAGAGGCAATTCATATTAGTAGGATATATGAAAATAGGCTATTTAGTTCTTCACGGAACTACTTGTTTATTTACTGTACTACAAGACGTACTGTAATTAGGAAATTAATTATATTTACTAAGAACACCTGCCAAATTGGCGGGTGAAAAGCTAAAGGAAGTAGGAGAATTCTGTTACTTAGGAAGCAAAATAACCAGTGATGGACGAAGCAAAGAGGATATAAAAAGTAGGTTAGCTCAGGCAATGAAAGCATTTCTACAGAAAAGGAATCTATTGACATCGAATATAAATTTAGGTATTAGGAAGCCATTTTTGAAGGCCTTTGTCTGGAGTGTGGCACTCTATGGAAGTTAAACTTGAGCTATTGGTGCAGCAGAAAAGAGGAGAATTGAAGCGTTTGAAATGTAGTGTTACAGGAGAATGATGAAGATCAGATGGGGAGATAGAGTTACAAACGAAGAGGTATTAAGACTAGTGGGAGAGGAGAGATGTTTTTGGCGACTGCTAATGAAGAGAAGAGATAGGTTGGTAGGACACATACTAAGACACCCAGGAATAGCAAGCTTAGTTAAGGAAGGAAGGGTTGAGGACAAGAACTGTAGGGGTAGACCAAGGTTAGAACATGTTAAACAGATTGCCTCGGATGTAGGGTGTGGTAGCTACGTAGAGGTGAAACGATTAGCTCAGGACAGGCAGCCATAGAGTGCTGCATCAAACCAGTCAAAAGACTGAAGACTCAAACAACAAGAAGACCTGTTAATACTACAGGGGATGTCTCATAAGTGATGTCGTTTTTTAAAGAAAAATTATTTGAAACGTTTTCTGACAATAAATGAAACTATTCCTCAAAGTAGAGACCATCAGATTCTATGGTCTTGAGCCTTCTTTCAGCGAGGTTTCTCATCCCTCGACGGTACCAGTCTCTGGGCTTTGATGTGAAGAATTCGGCGAGACCCACTTCCACAGCTTGCCACGGTGGGTGAGTGGTTATCGTGTCGGACTGCCAACCCCCCCAAGCTTACAGGTTCGCTCCTGGCCGTGGTAAGTGATTTTTGAAAGGCGACAAAAATCACGATACGCATATCATACGGTGTTGGCATGTTAATGAACCCATTTGAATTCAGTATGCCGTGTTCATAATGGCAAAATTAATCTCGGGATTTTCCACCAACACAAAGTTCCTCATTTTATCATTTTAAATGATCTTGTCGACTTCGTCGTTACGCTGGGGTCTGGCGTTACGTTACGGTGACGGACGGACAGATGCACTGAGATGTGTGACGTCATAGTACCGCTCGGTGCATGTGTACTCCGACAATCTCTACTTCGTTAGTATAAGACAAAAATCCCCGATTCTTGGATGTCACGGGTAATCTCGAGAACCACTGGATGGATTTTGATGCGATTTTCACCATTCTGTAAAAGATATCTCGAGGAAAGATTCTGTAGAAAATAATATATGTATGATCAAAGGAAGTCAAGCAGTAACGATTTCAGTGAAAAAGTCGAAAACAAACTTGACGTCCGTGCGCTTCTTAAGCTTATGCTGGGCAAACCGTTAAAAATATCAATATACTATGAGCGTAAGAATTGGTCAGCATGAAAAGTTCTGCAAAAAACTCCGCGAGAGCATATCTCTATAATCAATACATCGCCAACTATAAGAGTTTTTAGACTGGATGGAAGGGGCAAGTCTCCGTGCGCTCGACCTTGCTTTGCCCTTGGTTTGCACTTGCCCTTCGCGAGTAATTTGAAACAAGATAAGCAAGATAAGTATTATGCAGATAATTTTCTAACATATCAAGGGTGTTTGTCTTCGAGCGAAGCGAGAAGCCTCCAGCCTTTCTAGCATTTTTCAGCATTTGTAGCATTTAAAATGATACAAAGTCTAGTCTTTCAGACTGACTGTCACTTTTTCTACTAGAAAGCGCTATAGTGTCAAGGAGTTTAGATATCTAACCTCCTTGACTTTCATAGCGCTTCAGGGAGCGATAAAATTCGACATGCAAGTTGCCCTCTGGGCGTCAATTAACAAAGCTTGCACCCGGCACCCTAGGCCATACGATATTATTATTATTATTATTATTATTATTATTATTATTATTATGTTATAGCCATGAATGAGATAAAACTAATAAGACAACTCTCCATACAGACTGCATTAGAACTCTTTCACATAAAATTTCTCCAATCATGGAATATGCAATAGAATTAATATGGGAGCATCTCTCGAAAAACGACCTTGCTCAGATAGAAAGGGTAAAGGCCATATACATGAAAAAAATTCTCTGTCTAGGAAAAAATGCACCGTCAAGAACGGCCTATGAACTAACGAGACAACCATTTTACATAGAAGAGTTACGTATAAGAATGTTACTGCCATCTACAAAGCAATATCTGTTATTACTGCAAGAACTTCAGGAGAAGAAAGCCAACATCTGGAGGGGTTTCTACCAGACAGATGCCACGATGACCTCAGAGTGGAGGAATTCTATGTATGAACTTCGCCATTTCATGACACGTTTCGCTGTTCATGGTTTTCATTTCAAGCTGTGCAGCAAGAAGGTCTACCATAACCCAGACGAGAACTGTATGTGTGAATTGTGTGGAAAGTCATGTGAAAGATAGCATGCAAAAGTTTGTAATAAGAGAACAGTAACATTAACTGACTTCTGTACATGACTTCATTGTGCGCAATTTTAATTATTATTGTACAACAACACAAACATTTTAAATTATACAAACTCTTTTATTACTTATAACAGCAAGGTGTACAAGTCAATTAATGGAAGACATGAAAGAACAATAGATTTTAACTTTTAAGATTTGAAGATAACGTCTTTCAAATGATGCCCATCTGTTGCCATGCATTTTTCCAGTCTTGCACTGAAGCTTTGCATAGTCATTAGGCTTCAACTGCTGGACAATAACCATTTTATACGGATGAAAATGCAATTCGAAACGCAATATTCGTCTCGCTGTTCGATCAGACATTTGCAAAGCAGCAGCTTGTTTACGAGCCGGCCGCCGTGGACTGGTTTCCACAGCTTGTCTCACTCGCTCAACATTTTCTGGTGTCCTGGCTGACCTTGGACGGCCTGTCGACGTACGTTTTAAGGCTGAACCTGTAGCTCTAAAATTACTCACCCATAAGACAATTGTGTTACGAGATGGAACGCGTCCTCCTCGACTCGCTCTGCCGTACAACGACATAAACCGTCAGATCTTTTTGCCGCTTGGCAAAAGAAGGGCATCATTTGAAAGACGTTATCTTCAAATCTTAAAAGTTAAAATCTATTGTTCTTTCATGTTTTCCATTAATTGACATGTACACCTTGCTGTTATAAGTAATAAAAGAGTTTGTATCATTTAAAATGTTTGTGTTGTTGTGATTTAAAAACCGTCAGATCTTTTTACCGCTCCCTGTATTTGACCATTGGTTGCAATAAATATCAATAATAATGTTTTTGAAATTTCTTCCATGCAAGAAATGTGCCATGGATCGAAAAAGATGGTAATCTGAAGGCGCAAGATCAGGGCTGTATGTTGGAATTGGTAGCAGTTGGACTCCTCCCAATTCCTGAATTCCTGCGATGGTTGTTCGTGCAGTACTGTATATGGTCTCGCATTGTCCTGTTGTAAGAGAACTCTATTTGGGTTAACTAATGCCGTCTCAAAATTTCATGAACTCGTTCCAATTGTTGAGAATAAATGTCTGCATTGACTGCACTCCCGTTTGGAGCAAACTCCCAGTGAATCACTCCTTCAAAATTTCACCAGTCGCATCATTCTGGGATCCTTTTCAACGATGACTTTGGCAGGTTGACGGGAACTGGGCCATTGTTTCGCGGCGTCAGCGTTGCGCTAATAGACCCACATGTGACAATTCTCCTGATAAATCTATCATCCATGGGGTTACCGATACGCTGGGCGGCTTCGGTGACGTAGTTGGTAGCATGCTGAGCTTCTATGCCCAATATTGTGGCTTCAAACCCGGCCGAAGTCGTCGGATTTTTTAAGAACGTTAAAAATCCCTCAGTATGCCTTCCTTCGGAGGGGAAGTAAAGCCGGCGGTCCCATGTCATAGATTTATGGCATGTTAAGCTTGCCACGGTGGGTGAGTGGATAGCGTGTCGGTCTACTAACCCCAAGATTGCAGGTTCGCTCCTGGCTGTGGTAAGTGATTTTTGAAAGGCGGCAAAAATACGACACGCATGTCATACGATGTTGGCATGTCAAATAACTCATTTGAATTCAGTAGGCCGTGTTCATAGTGGCAAAATTAATCTCGGGAGTTTCCGCCAACACAAAGTTTCTCATTTCTCTACTAGAAAGCGCAATAGTGTTCAAGTAGCTTAGATATCTAACCTCCTTGACTTTAATAGTGATTCAAGGAACAACGAAATTCGACATGCAAGCTACCCTCTGGGTGTCAAATTACAAAGCTTGCACCCGGCACCCGAGGCCATACGATATTATTATTATTATTATTATTATTATGGCATGTTAAAGAACCTTCCACTAATTACACCTATGTGAAGCTAAATTATAGTTAAACATTTGACAAATGCTATTAGGTTCCTACGTTCGTCGCCAGAAGCCGACTGCGGTGGCGTCTGGTAACCAAGTTCTGAACTAGTAGTCGCTGACGGTGGCGTTTGGTGGCAAAAGTAGGAACTACTTGAAAAAATTCAATGTCTGCACTCCTTACTTGAATTGAAAACAGAAACATACACTAATACAGCTACCACAATTAACACTGGTTATCACACAGATTCTACACACACCCAAAGTACACGGGGCTACATGACCGCGTGGTCGCAGCCCCTAAACTAAGGAACAAACCAACCAACCAACCAACCGATAAGCTGACGACAGATATCCACTCCACGTCGAGCCTGTGCGGATGTTTGATTTTTCAAGTTTCTTAATCTGGCGATGTATGATATCTTCTGACAGACAACAAGTATTTCTTGGCGGATTTTTTTCTCTCCCAAAACTCTGCGTGTATTCTCAATATCCCATAGTTTAGGTCTTCCAGTACGCGGTAAAGTTGCAGTGTTTTTCTCTCCAGTGTTGAAACGCTGGAACCATCGTTGTGCCACACGCTCAGTGCCGAATTAAGGTAAAATGAGGCCCTCAGATTTTTGGGGCCCCTTTATTTTATTCAAATAATTCAAATAATTTTTTAGCACCTGAACATTTAATAAAGTATATACAAGAGATTTTTTTTCTCAAGATGAATAATACACTTTTTATTAAATCATATATACCTAGGTACATACGTTGGTTGGTTGGTTCTTAAGTTTAGGGGCTGCGACAACGCGGTCATGTAGCCCCGTGTACTTTGGGTGTGTGTAGAATCTGTCTGATAACCGGTGTTAATTGTGATGACTGTGTCAATGTGTGTTATCTGTTTTTTTAAATTGAAGTACTGCAACTTAGAATTTTTCAAATAGTTTCTACTTTTGCCGCCAAGCGCCACCGTTAACGACTAGACTACTAGGCCAAGTTCAGAACTTAGCTACTAGACGCCACCAATTTAGCTTCACACAGATGCAATTAGTGGAAGGTTCTTTGACATGCCATAAATCTATGACATGGGACCGCCGGCTTTACTTCCCCTCCGAAGGAAGGCATACTGAGGGATTTTTAACGCTCTTAACAAATCTGACGGCTTCGGCCGGGTTTGAACCCGCTATCTTGGGCATAGAATCTCAGCATGCTACCGACTACGCCACCGAAGCCGCCATATATACATACATTTCAATTGAAACGATCATCGTTATTTGAAAACATTTCAGATGATTTGATGAACAATTTAACAAATCATACTATTTTTTACTTCGGTAAAATGTAATCAATTTTTTTTAAAGTTAATTTACCCTCTAGGTTGGTGGTTCCCAAGGACTCAGCGAGGGAACTCACCACTACAGCCTCTATGGGCAGTGTCCTGGAGCTTGGAACATCTGGTCGTTATGGATACAACTGGGGAGGTGTGATCAGCACTTCGCCCAGGCGGCCTCACCTGCAAAGCGAACAGGGGCCTCATGAGGGATGGGAAGGGATGGAAGATTGGGATGGATAGGCTAGGGAGAGGGAAGGAGGCGGCCGTGGCCTTACAGTAGGTACTGTCCCCGTAAATCCGGATAGTAGGCTGTCAGATATCCGCCCCCCCCCTCAATCGGATTGCCAATAATCAAACGCACCGGCACAGCTACATCAATGAAAATGGCACTGACAGATACTACCGAGATTAGAGCACAGTAGTTAACAAGAAAATTATTGTGGAACACACCAAAATATACGGGGGTTCATACTTACCTTTACTTACCTCTTCAAATTAATCTCGGGAATGGGTTGCCAACTGGATCACTTAAAGTATGCCCACACAATAACCTCCACCATGATATTTAAAATTGAACCAAGACGAAGACAAGAAACTTTAAACTGTACAATAATTTATTTCACATAAAGGGAATGACTTTAACAAAAAACTCAACAAAATACACGTGGCTGGCAATCAGAAGCCATTGTCAACATAATCATGTCCTCCTGTAGGACTGGTAGACGTTACATACAAAATTTTATCTTTCACTTGCTTATAAAGAACGTAATAATAGTAATACACTTGGAATGGATGAGGGAATTGGGACAAGACACGTAGCAATTGTTTTCCTCTTTCATAAACATCACACTTTATTTATAACTGCAGGCCTGTTATGTAATTGACCTTGGCCTCTAACATACAGTTGTCAGGCCAGCTGCGATCCACCCTTCAACAAGTCGGATGCCCACGTCGTCAAACGGGCCCACCTGTGCGGTCAGTGCTAGCATATGCTCGTAACCTTCGAGCTTAGCTCCTTTTCAAACGCTTTAAATGTCCTCAACTCAACTCAAATATTAACACGCAAATCTTTTAAATGCTTCATTCACATGTTACTGGATTACTCTAATAATCCCAAAACTTGTTTAATTACATAATCCACTTGTATAATTAGCGTTCTTTAGAGTATATTAACAAAACTCTTAATGTTTATAACAAATGCTCATTAATTGTTTATAACAATTACAAATTGTTTATAATATTGTCAAATGACAATTGAAAAATCTATACACGCCTCTCTTAATTCCTTTCATTTCCAATTATTATTAAAGATAATTACATAATTTATATACAATATTTATATTTATTTATTTTTGAAATACATTAAACCACACGTTTATCCGGTTCATAATTACTCAAATCAGGTTAACATAATCGACCAATGAAGGTTAGTTATATTTAAGTGTTATAAATCCAGGTTTAATAAGTTTTAATAATTATTATTATTATTAGTGACGGTAACCTCCATTCAAAATCGTTATCTCAAATTATTTAACACTCTTGTTAATTTTAACAGTAATTTCACATGATTAATTTTCAAAGGACCTGGACAATAAACTCAGCGGAAAAATACTTCGCTTCAAATGCACAAAATTGCATAAAATAGGCCCAGAATTCATCATATATTTCAATATATATGGCATAAAAATCTTCCATAATCCATACACAAAACCTCCACTTGTAATCTCATCAACATCATTAATATTACTGTGGGAACCTCCTTCAATTATTCAAGGGCATTATTCATCAGCGAATTTTACATGTCCACTGAACTAACGATTATACATCCATAGTTCCACTTAAAAAATTCTTATATTCATTAATTGTTTCAAAACTGTTATTTATTTAACCTTCGTGGGTTTCATTCATGAATCGATATGAAGTAAAAAATTTGCCAATCACAAAAATAAATTTAATAGCAAATACGATTATACACGCCTCTCTGGTCTATCAAAATTGAGATTAATATCTCCTAAGTAATATAGTATAAAAATACTATCTTCAAACAAAGTTCATCTAAACTGCAAAATAGTCGAATAGAATACAATTAGACTTTGGAATGCAAACATTATTGTTCCAATCTAGTATTGAGAAAAATTCCTATCAAATGTTCATTACTATAGTGTATTCAATAAATCGTAATCAATGTTCATATTTCATAAAATTGTCTGTAATGCAATGGTAATTCAGAACTGACGATAAATGTCTATGTTGCAATCATGTTCATAAAACGACTAGTATTTCCAAGATCGTCGATACAGAAATAGATTTTAACGCTCTAAAATCTTTTAATTATTCTTCTTTCTTGAGGATGACAGAAAATTGGTCAAAGTAATTTACTGAAAAGAATTACTTTAATAAAGTGACACGCTGTCTGAATTCAAATCTGCCATAGAAAATCATTTACTTTACAGTCAAATCGTGACTACAAAAATATGCAAATTACTGAAAGAAAATTAATTATCAGTCTCAACTGATCCAAAATTATTTAAATCTGCCAATGACATAACAATGTCTTAATAAATCGTAGAAAAAGCATAAATCATCGAAGGTGTACTGAGTACAAAGTTATCAAGCAAGAATATGGGGGCACAATATATATAGGACAAAAATATGGGAAAAATGGTTGCTCAGATATCGCTAAATGACTCAAATAAAACAAGAAACGTTCACGACTACCTTATCTGTTGATTGAAGTTCCAGAGGAAAATCTTCCAAAGAAGACTGGTGATGGTTCCATTTCACCGAAAAGATGTGCTCCGTCCTCGAACCTGGAATCAGCGCCCTCAGAGAATCGAACTGCTTCCTCCTCCGGAAATTGCACTGCTCCGTGTATACGATAGACATCCTTCTGGCAAAACTCTTCTGTGTGAGCCGGGTCCACCCTGGCCTCTCTTGATAGTTCCTGAAGTTCTGGTAGTAATTCGCCATGAAGTTTATTGCAGTTATTTCCGTAGAAATATTCATATTTGTGGAGTATGAATGTGTTTCCACTGCCATTTGATATAATTCAGCGTTGGACTACGATGCATGAGTGTAGTTGGATGTTCACTACATGCTCGCTTTTGTAGAAAGACGATTAGCGAAGTTCCATGCTGTTAATTCACTCCATCGATATATGTCCCAATTGCATTAAAGTCTTTAGTCTTCCATCTCCAATTCCGTTATAATAGTTGAAAGAATTGCCATATTATATTGTTCCATGTTAGAATGCAGCGTTATATTAGCAAAAGCAATATGTAGTAGCACTGTTGCAATACCAGTGTCAGCCGTAGCGTACAATGTGATATATTTTAAAAGTGCTTCTCAGGTGGCGAGAAAATCACTTTTGTCTGCCGTCTTAAAATGCCTATATCTTTCGAATTATATTCTTGAAAATGTTCAACCTTTCTACACACTTTAACATAGTACTGCACAATCGAATTAGCTTAAAGGCATTAGTCAACTCTTGATATGTTAACTTGTAGACTTGAAAATGAGTGCGTTTCAACTTCGCCTAGTTTCAAATACCGTAAAATGGAACTGCGGCACGCTCGAAGCTCGTTCGATGCGGTTGGCTTTACCACACGCTAAAGACGACTTGTTTCACTTATTCACTCGAAAACGACTATAACATCAGCAATATATATGCGGTATCAGACACATGAGATATGAGACACATGAGCTATGAGCTATCAGAGCTCCTCTCTGCTGTGCAAGACTTTTATCAACTTCTTAAGGGGCGTATCCATCCCTTCCATAGCTTGTTTCTCCGTCATAGCTAGAATTTCTAACTTTGGCAATACTTGACGGATTTTCAAATTTCAAAAACTCAAAAATAATTTCTTCAAAATTCCAAATCAATGCCATAACTGAAAATAGATTTCCACAATTCTGCATTCCAAAAGTAATTAAGTATGATAGTTTCAGTAATCTCCGTCTCCCTCCTAACTATCGTTCATTGGTTCGAGCCGTTTCCTCCAATCGCGTAACTTCTTCCTCAGCACAATTCCATGTTTCCTGCGACTGCGTCGTAAATCTCAGATCTTTCTCGAACAAAATCATGACGTCACCAAGAATCTCAGCTCAAGTAGTCTACTTGCGTGAAGTCTGCGTCATCCGTGCCTACGTCATGAATATCCACGTCACAACTATGACAGCCATAACTTTCTTCATATTTTCCAATACAGCCACCGTGGTCTCAATATAATTCAAATTACGGGGGCATTCTCCCTTCACCACGTTTTAAAAACAGTTGCAAATTGTTTTTAAACTCTGTGTTATAAATATCTCAATACACTTGAACACGAAATTGAATTATCATTGGCTTACTCTTGGATAGTATTTCTTCAAGTTTCCAGCGTTGAACTTGCCATAAACGACATTATTCTCATCATCGTAGAGTTCATAACAGTTGTTGCCATAAGCATTCGTAATTCTGAACGGACCCATGAACACTATTCCAAATTTGGGATAGATCTTCTTACTCACATCAGCCTTGACAGGTCTGCGTAGTAATACTAGATTTCCAATTTCTAAGGGCGCACCAAAACGTTTTCCAGCTACTCTTTTCAATCGTTTCTCTGCTGCTTTCTGGAGTTGTTCTTTCGCTCTGTCAATTCTCTGCTGCCTTCCTAGGTCGGGATCTCTAGGAACGTTGTTAAAAAGATTATCCCACGGCCTTTCTGGGTTTCTTCCTAGATGAAGTCTCATTGGCACTTCTCCTGTGCTCTCCTGCACTGTAGAATTCAGACATTCCTCAATAAGGGGTACAAATCTCATCCAACCAGAGTGATCATTCGGACAGAAAATTCGACAAAATTTCGAAAATTCAGCCATATATCTTTCTGAAGAATTCGATTCTGGATAGCGCACGCTTGAAAATAAGTGCTTAATACCAAGCCTTTCCATATCTGCAGCAAATTCTAAGGATGTAAACTGAGCTCCATGATCCGACAGTAGATATTCTGGTTTACCAGCTTTAGGAAATACAGCATGTTCCAGTCTGCTTACAACATTCCTCGTGTTAGCTTTTTGCATGGGACTCATTGTTACAAATTTCGAGAAGACATCCACGGTAACCAACAGATACTGATTACCCTGATATCCCTTCGGACAAGGACCAAATATGTCCGTCGCCATGAGTTCATTTGGTTTAGAAGGAATCATAGCCTTAGGTTTTCCTTTTAATAGAGCGGAAGCATACTTTGCTCTTTGACATTTATCACATGAACGAATGACATTAGCAATGCTGGAACGCATGTTAGTCCAAATAAACCTCTCTTTAAGAGTGTCAAGAGTTTTATCTAAACCTGCATGTCCAGTTGCGTGATGAGCTACCCACACTAAATTGACAACAAGTTTAGGTGGCACGACTATTCGAAGCTTTGTATGCGCAGTGTCAGCATACTTACATACGATGTCTCCACTCAAGACAAAGTGTCGTGATTCTCTCTGTGTAGTTGCATAGTCAACATCAGTATTGTCCATGTAACCCTTAAGGAACCTGTACATTTTCCTGATTGGAGCGTGTCTCTTCTGTGACACACCGATTCGGGCTAACCTCCTAACGGTCTCTTGATCTTGCTGCTCCAATTGTACATGGTTTATCTGCACATTTTTAATAGGGTTACGTGATAAAGCATCAGCCAGTAAGTTATCTTTCCCAGGCTGATGGACGATAGTGGCGTTAAACTGTTGGGTGAACAAAGCCCAACGTGTCAATCTATCACTAGACATGTCAGTTTGCAGCATAAACTGAAGTGCTTTGTGATCTGTAATAATGATAACCTTGTGTTCCAGCAACATTTTTTTCCAGGCTTGCAAAGCTGTTACAAAAGCTAACGCTTCTAGTTCTGTCGTAAAGTAGTTTTCCTCGTGTTTCCTTAACTTTCGACTAGTGAACGCAATGTAGTGCTTGTTGCCTGCCTCGTCTTTTTTGGTATAAGACTGCACTAATGCCTATTTTTGATGCATCAGACTCTATATAGAACATTTTCTCAAAGTCTGGGTACTCCAGTTTAACGTTGTTTCTGAGCATCTCCTTTGCTTTCTCAAAAGCCTCGTCTGCTGCGGTACTCCATTTCCATCTGTTATTCTTCTTGAGTAAGTCATACAGAGGAGCCATAATTTCAGAGTATCTCGGACAGTGACTGCTGATAAATTGGCATGCGCCTACAAATTCTCTGACTTGTTTCACCTTAGTTGGCTTTGGGAACCTTGTGATCGCATCTACTTTCTGCATGTTTGGATGATATCCATCTTTATCAATCGTATGCCCCAAGTAGTTGATTTCCTTCTTCAAGAATTGACATTTTCCAAAATTGACCTTGATATTGGCCTCCCTTAAATTTTCAAACAACTTTCTCAAATGCTCTAAATGTTCTGCGGCATTGGGTGAAGATACAATCAAATCGTCAATGTAGCAGATTACATTTTCCTTTACTTCGTCAGTGAGCTTACTATCAAGTGCTCGAATAAGTGCTGGTCCACTGTTGACCATTCCAAAAGGCATTCTCACAAAGACCCATGACGTCTGGTCAAATAAGAATCCAGTGTACTGCATACTCTCTTCTTCTAGTTGAACTTGGTAAAACGAAGATGTCAAGTCAAGAACACTGAAACATGCTCTCCCTTTGAACTTTCGAAGCAGATCTCTGATCTTAGGTGGTCGGTCATTTTCTGGAAGAATCTTCAAGTTGATGGTCCGTGCATCGAGACAAAGACGTATCTGACCATTACTTTTCTTTACTACAGTGATGGGGTTTATGTAAGACGACGCCTGTTTTTTAATAATCCCGTCTACCTCCATTTTTCTGATCAACCCTCGTACTTCTTGATAGTATTTCTCAGGTATGGGGTATATTCTCTTTTGGTAAGGGGTTTCATCGGTCAGCCTTATCTTGTACTTATAGTCTTTAATCAATCCAGGCTTTTCATCAAAAATATCTTGGAATTCCTTTATGAAATCCTCAAATTCCCCCTGAATTTCTTCAAATCCTTCAGTTTTTCTACTGGGCATTTCTGTTAGATTCTCCACTTCATTGATAATAGTATTTAAAATTTCTTCCCTAAGGTCTATCTCCAGACTGTTTTTCACGTCCTGTTCTTCTATCTCTTCTGAGATCATGTACCCATCATTAAAGCTATTAATCCCATTCTTCATGTCAATAATGGCTCCAACTTTCGATATAAAATCGATTCCTAGCACAATATCGAAATGGATCTTGTTCACCACAATAAAGATCTGTTCATAATACCTTCCATTAATCTCAAAGTTCAACAACACTTGGATCTTGCATTTCACTGCCTTGTCTTGGAAAATTCCTCTCATTTTGACGGTAGAAACTGGTAAAACTGTCATGTTTTCTCCTTTTAACAGACTTTGATAGCATTCATCCGAAATGATAGAAATAATTGCGCCGGTATCCATAAGAGCTTTGTGCTGTTGGCCATCTATCAGTACAGAAATAATAGGTAATGCACATGGTCTTTCCTCTTTGACGATTCCCCTCTCTTCTAATAAATCCTCATCAGTAACTTCGTAAATTTCATTAATGGTAATTAGGTGTGGTGTGGCAATGTATTTATGGTTTCTCACTGTCGTTGAGAAATCGGCGTTTTTTTTTGTGTTACCAATCTCAATGTTCTGCTGGCTTGTAGAAGGACCAGGATCGATCACTACATCCTGTCTTTTCTTTTGGTTTTCAGCTTCCTTCTCCCGTAATTCCTTAAGATACTGCTGACTTTCTTTCTCTCTTTCCTGATATTTGTCGGGTGTCATAACCTGACCTTGAGAATTCTGATTTTGATTCTGGTAGTTTCTATTGTAATTCCTATTGTAGCCCTGGTTATTGTAGTATCTACCTCTTCCGTTGTTGTAGTTTCCTCTATTATTATTCCAGCCTCTTCTTTGCTGATATGGACGGTAACCTTGCGATCTGTGGTTGCGAAAGTGATTATTCCTGTGAGGACCTACATTTTCAGTTTTTTCTTCATCAGGCTTGTCAGTTTGCTGAACTTGATCCATATAGACAGTATTGATGTCTTTGAATTCGTGCCTCTGACCTTTTTGTACCACATTTGGCATTGGACTCGTGTAGTCAAGCCTTCTTAATAATTCGTCCATACTGGTCAAATCCCTGATGTTTGACGATATGATGAGTCTTCTCACCTCCACAGGCAGCATACGAGAAATCGCATCTATCAACTGCTCTGTTGACAATGGGGGTTGCAAAAATCTCAAGCGTGATAATTGGCTCGTGAAGAAATCAGCGTACCGTGTTGGAAGAGTACCTGAATACTTCCTTGAGTATACCTCAGCTCTTAATGAATTCTGCGCTTCGATGGACCAGAATCGTTTTATCAGTGCCTCTGCAAATTCGTCAAAATTACTGAACGTATAGCGAAATGCTCTGAACCATTCAAGGGGTCCTCCAGCTAGAAATCTCTCCACTATCCTCATCTCTCTTTCTCTGGGAATGTGAGCTTCAATGAAATAGTCTTTCAGGTTCCTGATATATTCTATCGGTGTTAGACTATCAGTATTGCTAAATTTTTGAGGTTTGTCCTCGAAGTTCCGGATGACTGTCACATTTCTCGGATATGAATCCATGTAATTCCTCCCACTATCACGATATCTCCATTCAGGTTCAATATTCCTATCCTCATCTTCTTCTCGGAATCTGGATATACGTTCCTCAGGACTAATATCTCTTTCTTCTGTGGCGAGGTTACATCGTCTGACGTAATTCCTATCATCGTCACCAGTCAAGCCTTCTGGATCCTTATCCGTGATTTCCGTGATGACTTTCCTGATCAACTCTTCTTTATAGGTTTCCATCATGCTGGCTTCTCCTAGTTTCAAATTCTGAAGTTTGCTCGTAGTTTCATTAACATCAGAGACAACCTTATGAATTTGTTCCTCTAACGCGGATTTTAATGCTTGCACGTCCTGACCTATTTGCGTTCTATCCTCTACCTGCTTTTCGGATAGCGAGTCCATCCTTATACTCAAATCTTTCCTAATTTGCACTACCTCATTATTAATGTCTACTTGTGTACTGGCAAGTTTTCTTTCAATTCGTTCCTGAATCTGAGTTACATGTTCCCCACTTGACCTATTCCATTCATCTTTCCACACCGTTACATTTGCAGTTAACATTTCCGCAATATCTACTTCGATATCTTCTTTAAGTAAACGATTATGATCTAATACTTGGGTTCTCATGACATCTACATCATACTTTAAACCTGCTAAAGAAGCTGTTGTCCTAACAGACTCGTCAACTAACCTGGTTGTTAATGCACTAATGTTACGAGTACAAAGTGTTTTTGAAGTTTCAAATTCTTCTCTAACTTTATTAACATCAGTTTGAACTTTAGCAATATCTACAAAAACAGTGTTAATTTCTACTTGTATCTTAGTTATATCGCTTTGCATCTCATTTACATCGGAATGAATGTTATTAATGTCTACTTGAACATTTGACACATCGGTTCGAACATTATGAATCTCTCTTTGAACCTCTTCAACCTTGTCTTGTACAGTAGCAACATCGTTCCTAACAACAATTACTTCAGCTCTAGCACATGAAATATCACCCCGAACATTAGCAACATCAAGATTCAACATAGTAAGATCTTTCTGTACCTTAGAAACATCAGTCTTAACATCAGAAACATCTTTATGTACATTGGATAAATCTTTATGGACATTGGACACGTCTGTGCGCATGTCAGTTACAGCATTCTCGATTCCCTGGGTACTGATCTGTAAACGCGACATATCATTTTCTAAGTTTGCAGAACTGGTCTGAAGAACTTTCAGATTTTCATCCAGCATCTGCTTTACACTTTCATTCATGCTAGCCTTCAAATTAGCAGACATATTACTAGAATTCTCCTCCATTCGACTAGTATTCCTAGCTTCCATTTCCTGCATTCGACTAACATTCCTAGCTTCCATCTCCCTCGCACTTTCATTCATGCTAGCTTTCAACTCCTCTAACATCATCCTCATACTCTCATCTGCCATTCCAATATTATTCAAAAATAGACTGCGTTAGGGACATACATCAAACAGAGCAAAATAACAACATCTGAGCAACATTTTTCACCATATATAAGTTTGAGCAATTTTCTGTCTTAAATCTAACTTATAATTACCTTATAATTAACCTTCGTAGACATCTTATGTTGAAGTAAACTCAAGCACATGTTCAAATTTCTTTGGTTCATTTTAAAATATCCTAACACAAATAATTTACATTTACAATCCAAATAGTTTAATTTTATCTTTAATATGACGAAACATGTCATAAGCCGCTCAAATAAAATAAGATTCCAGATCATAGGCGATTTTTCTAAGTTTCCAGCCTATTTAACCTCTCTCAAGTTGTATAAGATCTGATCTTTTCTGAGTGTAATTTTCCTAATACAACACAATATTTAATCCCTATATAATCACACTCTCAAATTCTACAATTGGCCAAGACATCTAACAAAGAATCAACCTCTTTATTTGAGTCTTCACAATCCCATTGACATCGATAACTTGGTAATCCAATGTTATTCGAGCACTCCACAAAATTGCGGTGCCAATTCTACTGCAATAACTTGGTAATCCAATGTTTTGCTGATCGTGCCAATCGAGCTGATCGTGCCCCACGAAATTGCGGCGCCAATCCTACTGTCCCCGTAAATCCGGATAGTAGGCTGTCAGATATCCGCCCCCCCTCAATCGGATTGCCAATGATCAAACGCACCGGCACAGCTACATCAATGAAAATGGCACTGACAGATACTACCGAGATTAGAGCACAGTAGTTAACAAGAAAATTATTGTGGAACACACCAAAATATACGGGGGTTCATACTTACCTTTACTTACCTCTTCAAATTAATCTCGGGAATGGGTTGCCAACTGGATCACTTAAAGTATGCCCACACAATAACCTCCACCATGATATTTAAAATTGAACCAAGACGAAGACAAGAAACTTTAAACTGTACAATAATTTATTTCACATAAAGGGAATGACTTTAACAAAAAACTCAACAAAATACACGTGGCTGGCAATCAGAAGCCATTGTCAATATAATCATGTCCTCCTGTAGGACTGGTAGACGTTACATACAAAATTTTATCTTTCACTTGCTTATAAAGAACGTAATAATAGTAATACACTTGGAATGGATGAGGGAATTGGGACAAGACACGTAGCAATTGTTTTCCTCTTTCATAAACATCACACTTTATTTATAACTGCAGGCCTGTTATGTAATTGACCTTGGCCTCTAACATACAGTTGTCAGGCCAGCTGCGATCCACCCTTCAACAAGTCGGATGCCCACGTCGTCAAACGGGCCCACCTGTGCGGTCAGTGCTAGCATATGCTCGTAACCTTCGAGCTTAGCTCCTTTTCAAACGCTTTAAATGTCCTCAACTCAACTCAAATATTAACACGCAAATCTTTTAAATGCTTCATTCACATGTTACTGGATTACTCTAATAATCCCAAAACTTGTTTAATTACATAATCCACTTGTATAAATAGCGTTCTTTAGAGTATATTAACAAAACTCTTAATGTTTATAACAAATGCTCATTAATTGTTTATAACAATTACAAATTGTTTATAATATTGTCAAATGACAATTGAAAAATCTATACACGCCTCTCTTAATTTCTTTCATTTCCAATTATTATTAAAGATAATTACATAATTTATTTACAATATTTATATTTATTTATTTTTGAAATACATTAAACCACACGTTTATCCGGTTGATAATTACTCAAATCAGGTTAACATAATCGACCAATGAAGGTTAGTTATATTTAAGTGTTATAAATCCAGGTTTAATAAGTTTTAATAATTATTATTATTATTAGTGACGGTAACCTCCATTCAAAATCGTTATCTCAAATTATTTAACACTCTTGTTAATTTTAACAGTAATTTCACATGATTAATTTTCAAAGGACCTGGACAATAAACTCAGCGGAAAAATACTTCGCTTCAAATGCACAAAATTGCATAAAATAGGCCCAGAATTCATCATATATTTCAATATATATGGCATAAAAATCTTCCATAATCCATACACAAAACCTCCACTTGTAATCTCATCAACATCATTAATATTACTGTGGGAACCTCCTTCAATTATTCAAGGACATTATTCATCAGCGACTTTTACATGTCCACTGAACTAACGATTATACATCCATAGTTCCACTTAAAAAATTCTTATATTCATTAATTGTTTCAAAACTGTTATTTATTTAACCTTCGTGGGTTTCATTCATGAATCGATATGAAGTAAAAAAATTGCCAATCACAAAAATAAATTTAATAGCAAATACGATTATACACGCCTCTCTGGTCTATCAAAATTGAGATTAATATCTCCTAAGAAATATAGTATAAAAATACTATCTTCAAACAAAGTTCATCTAAACTGCAAAATAGTCGAATAGAATACAATTAGACTTTGGAATGCAAACATTATTGTTCCAATCTAGTATTGAGAAAAATTCCTATCAAATGTTCATTACTATAGTGTATTCAATAAATCGTAATCAATGTTCATATTTCATAAAATTGTCTGTAATGCAATGGTAATTCAGAACTGACGATAAATGTCTATGTTGCAATCATGTTCATAAAACGACTAGTATTTCCAAGATCGTCGATACAGAAATAGATTTTAACGCTCTAAAATCTTTTAATTATTCTTCTTTCTTGAGGATGACAGAAAATTGGTCAAAGTAATTTACTGAAAAGAATTACTTTAATAAAGTGACACGCTGTCTGAATTCAAATCTGCCATAGAAAATCATTTACTTTACAGTCAAATCGTGACTACAAAAATATGCAAATTACTGAAAGAAAATTAATTATCAGTCTCAACTGATCCAAAATTATTTAAATCTGCCAATGACATAACAATGTCTTAATAAATCGTAGAAAAAGCATAAATCATCGAAAGTGTACTGAGTACAAAGTTATCAAGCAAGAATATGGGGGCACAATATATATATGACAAAAATATGGGAAAAATGGTTGCTCAGATATCGCTAAATGACTCAAATAAAACAAGAAACGTTCACGACTACCTTATCTGTTGATTGAAGTTCCAGAGGAAAATCTTCCAAAGAAGACTGGTGATGGTTCCATTTCACCAAAAAGATGTGCTCCGTCCTCGAACCTGGAATCAGCGCCCTCGGAGAATCGAACTGCTTCCTCCTCCGGAAATTGCACTGCTCCGTGTATACGATAGACATCCTTCTGGCAAAACTCTTCTGTGTGAGCCGGGTCCACCCTGGCCTCTCTTGATAGTTCCTGAAGTTCTGGTAGTAATTCGCCATGAAGTTTATTGCAGTTATTTCCGTAGAAATATTCATATTTGTGGAGTATGAATGTGTTTCCACTGCCATTTGATATAATTCAGCGTTGGACTACGATGCATGAGTGTAGTTGGATGTTCACTACATGCTCGCTTTTGTAGAAAGACGATTAGCGAAGTTCCATGCTGTTAATTCACTCCATCGATATATGTCCCAATTGCATTAAAGTCTTTAGTCTTCCATCTCCAATTCCGTTATAATAGTTGAAAGAATTGCCATATTATATTGTTCCATGTTAGAATGCAGCGTTATATTAGCAAAAGCAATATGTAGTAGCACTGTTGCAATACCAGTGTCAGCCGTAGCGTACAATGTGATATATTTTAAAAGTGCTTCTCAGGTGGCGAGAAAATCACTTTTGTCTGCCGTCTTAAAATGCCTATATCTTTCGAATTATATTCTTGAAAATGTTCAACCTTTCTACACACTTTAATATAGTACTGCACAATCGAATTAGCTTAAAGGCATTAGTCAACTCTTGATATGTTAACTTGTAGACTTGAAAATGAGTGCGTTTCAACTTCGCCTAGTTTCAAATACCGTAAAATGGAACTGCGGCACGCTCGAAGCTCGTTCGATGCGGTTGGCTTTACCACACGCTAAAGACGACTTGTTTCACTTATTCACTCGAAAACGACTATAACATCAGCAATATATATGCGGTATCAGACACATGAGATATGAGACACATGAGCTATGAGCTATCAGTGCTCCTCTCTGCTGTGCAAGACCTTTTATCAACTTCTTAAGGGGCGTATCCATCCCTTCCATAGCTTGTTTCTCCGTCATATCTAGAATTTCTAACTTTGGCAATACTTGACGGATTTTCAAATTTCAAAAACTCAAAAATAATTTCTTCAAAATTCCAAATCAATGCCATAACTGAAAATAGATTTCCACAATTCTGCATTCCAAAAGTAATTAAGTATGATAGTTTCAGTAATCTCCGTCTCCCTCCTAACTATCGTTCATTGGTTCGAGCCGTTTCCTCCAATCGCGTAACTTCTTCCTCAGCACAATTCCATGTTTCCTGCGACTGCGTCGTAAATCTCAGATCTTTCTCGAACAAAATCATGACGTCACCAAGAATCTCAGCTCAAGCAGCCTACTTGCGTGAAGTCTGCGTCATCCGTGCCTACGTCATGAATATCCACGTCACAACTATGACAGCCATAACTTTCTTCATATTTTCCAATACAGCCACCGTGGTCTCAATATAATTCAAATTACGGGGGCAGTACCATCCCGGCATTTGCCCGAAGACGAAGTGGGAAACCACGGAAAACCACTTCGAGGATGGCTGAGGTGGGAATCGAACCCCCTCTACTCATTTGGACCACCCGAGGCTGAGTAGACCCCGTTCCAGTCCTCATACCACTTTTCAAATTTCGTGGCAGAGCCGGGAATCGAACCCAGGACCTCCGGGGCGGCAGCTAACCGTGCTGACCACTACGCTACGGAGGCGACATATCAAATTTTTCGGTCAATGAAATCTTCTACAATGTCATCAAAATCAATTTCCCGCAGATCATCTGACTCTATATACATTAAACTTAGCATGCCTAATCGTTCTTGTGACATGATACTTCTTTGCGCACTTTTGATCCGTTTAAATTTTGAAAACGAGCGCTCCGCAGAACAATTCGTTATCATGAGCGTCGGGAAAATGCGAAAAGCAATTTCAACGTTCGGAAAAACAGACTCAAGCTGGTCTCGAATAAGAATTTCGTAAAGTTCAGAATGAGTGAACTCAGTTTTTAAAGGATATTGTAATTTAATATAATGCTGAAACTGTCTCAGTTCTGGATAACAATTTTCTAAATCTTTGGAATAAAATTTGGGGGGCCCCAGATAATTGGGGGCCCTAGGCCTGGGCCTAGTCGGGCCTAATGGGTAATCCAGCACTGCACAAGCACATGCTCACTAACGACACCTCCTTGCACTTAATATATTCATTGATCCATTAGTCAGTGCAGCTGGAATGGTTTTGTTCCAAAAACTGTGCTATGGTTGGCTTTTTGTAAATCGTTAGAAAAGCACAAAAAAAGCTTAACTCTAAATTTTAGAATAATTTGCACGATCATTTTGTCGGAAAACTCAAAAAAACATTGAAAAGCGTTTTTCTCTGAATCGACGTATTTTAAAGAAAAGTTTTTGAAACAAAAAATGTAGAGGACATTGTCACCTACAATTCGTCTTATTGAGGTCATGTCATAAGTTCTGAAATGCAGAAGCTAGGTGGCGCCAAAGTTTCCAAAAAAGTGTTTTTTCACTTTTTGTCCTAGAAAAAATAGTTTTTTTTTTCACAAAAGAGTGAATCAGAAATTTGTTCCTCTCAAAATTGTCTGCAACATTTATTTAAACGTTTGTTTCCTCCTACTTACTGTTTTAAAGTTATAGCGCAGCAAATGCAACTCTGAGTAGTCAAGGCTACTATTGTTACTGCGGAGAGAGCGGTGGGCATAATTTAGACAGGGACCGGTGTCGGACAGCTGCCTAAGGCTCGGTCAAACAGGACGCGGGCTGTGTTTGTTAATTAGCTCAAACAATCATATCTATTTCAATCGCAACGTATCAATCATAACTGTACACATATTAACCTTCGTGCCATCTGAATAGCACAATTTTCACACTTCGGCAGACTACAACTTTGGAACGGTAAGGCAGAGGAAAAAAAATGTTTCAATAAATGGACGGTGTTATGCATCAACCGGCTAAGCGACAATTTTCGAAAAACTGAATACTAACGCCATCTATCGTCTAAGTGGTTGAACTAACTGCTCGAATACTGACGAGGTTCTGTTTGAATTTACACAGTTGTAATTGAAGAAAAACGTAAGCGCCATTCTCATAATACGGGGTTGCAAGTTTTGCATCAACCATCTATCCGCATTATTCTCACTAAGATTGTTATGGCGTTCTGTAACATCCGGCTAAGCGACATCCCATGTCGTTTTGTTGTCCCTGCGTATTAGCTGGCAAGCCTTTGTTGGTTACAGAGTTTCTTTATTGAGAAAAGGCGAGTTGTGTGTAGATTTGGCTTGTGGTGTGTTTGTAATCTAGCATGATGACTACGAGAACACAAAAAATACTTGCGTTGTTATCTGAGGAACAGCTGGAGGAGATAGCCAGTAGAAATGAAAGGGAGATGGCCCCTATATCACTGGTATGTATTGCAAATTGATTGCTAAACAGTGCGTTATCATTAGGCTGCTTCATGCATGTTATTTACTGTGTCACACTGTAAGTGTACAGTTGTCTGTTCAGATTTAAGTAAATTTCATCAACCAGTGTACTAATACAGCTTTCATTAAGTTAATATTTAATTTAAAGTCATCCTGTAAAGCCCTGAAGTAGAAGTGCTAGCAGAGGTGGTAAAGGTGTTCCTGGCAGGGCGTGGTTCGATTTATTGTCGGATAGTCAGAATGTGGAAAAGAGACTCTCAGTTCTTTTTTCTTCTATTTGATTTACGCGTTCGACTCTTCTTTACCTTCGAAGGATGGGTTTTGTGGCGCGTAAACAGTTTAGAACTGATATTTCAGTCTTCGCCTTCGATTTTAAGTGTTAGTCTCATAATTACCTTTGATTTACGCATTCACGTCCCGGAATATTACTCATATTATTATAATATTATAATTCGTTATATCTTACGTAAAGCCGTAGGGATTTATTATATTATGTTGTTGCAGGAAGGAAAAAATCGTATGGGTGGAGAAAATGAGGATACTCTGTCGCCTGCAGCAAGTTGCTCTAATGGAGGAAACCAATGGGAACCATTTTTAAGTGATTCTGTTGAACTTACCCCTCTGTTACCTGCTACGAACAATACTTATGATTTTGTATTGCGGTGTAGTGAGGAGGTACCTGCTCCTCCATCAACAAACGACATTTTCAGTGTTCAAGGCATGGAATATTCTAACACGTTTGAATCAAACAGTGTTAACGATTCAGCACAAGTGAGTAATGAAACAGATCAACATATCGTAGAGAACTGTCAAACCACTTCTGAAGTAACATTTTGTAATCTCCCCGTCACAGAAACAGTTAACTCTGTTGATAGTGTGGAAGCTGTAAATGAAAGTGTCAAAGATTCAATAACTGAATCCTCCTCATTAATCACGTCACCCCAAAATGAAGGTAGACCAAGAAAGGGACGAAAACGAAAAGTACCTGATCAAAGCAGGGATGACAGAAAAAGAAAATGCCAGGTAAACGAGCCATATGTGAGCCAGCGTGGGAAGGTTGTCGATGCTAAAGAGTTTCGTGACTTCCATTGCAAGGATAGATGTCATGAAAAAGTAAGCATAGAGGATAGAAGGAAGGAATTCGACAATTTTTGGAGTTTAGAATCTTATGAGGCAAACGTTTTATTCATTTCTAGCAAAGTATCCATAGTCGAGGTAAATAGAAAGAGAGTTAAGGCAGCAAGCAGAAGAAACTGTACTAGAATTTACACATTGGCGGGTGTGCGAGTGTGCAAACAAACTTTCGCCCAAACTCTTAGAATATCTGGGGACAGGATCGACGGATATCTGAAAAAAAACAAGAAATGTCCAAGTTATTAAGGATGGTAGGGGGAAATCTAACGCTGTAAATAGATTACACGACAGTAAGGTGGCTGAAGTAATCAGCCACATAAACCAATTCCCTAGGTATAAGTCCCACTATTGCAGAGCACAGACAAGTAGTGACTTTCTCCCATCACATGTCACCATTCCGGTCATGTACAGTCTATACAAAAGTGAATATTTGGAGCCTGTGTCACTTTACTCCTATAAGAAAATATTTTATTCTAAATTCAATCTGAGGCGCAAAGCATGGAAAAAGACACCTGTAATGTTTGCGATTCTCTGAATGCTCAACTGAAAGATCATGAGGATTCGCTTCATCTAAGGCAACAGCTTGAGATCCATCAAGAAATGGCAGAAATGGCGCGTTCAGAATTGAAGAATGATATGAAGCGTGCTGCTGAGGAAAGAGATATAGCGGTAGTGACATTTGACCTGCAGCGGGCTCTACCTTTGCCAAGAATCTCCACTAATATCGTATTCTACAAACGCTTATTGTGGCTGTACAACTGTGGAGTTCACGATGGGGGTTCAAATAAAGGCTACTGCTATGTCTGGGTAGAAGGGCAAGCTGGTCGTGGAGCTCAAGAAGTAGGATCTTGTCTTCGACAACATCTCATGGATAATGTATACGAGGGACAGAAACATTTAATATTGCGGTCTGATTTTTGTGGGGGGGGGGGGGGGGGGGGCAGAACAGAAACATAAAACTTGTTCTTATGATGAAGAGTATCCTGGCTTCACATCCAACATTAGAAACCATTCGAATGAAATTTCTGATACCTGGGCACAGTTTCTAGCCCAACGATGATGACTTCGGAGATATAGAGTGCTCCTTAAAGAATCAGCAGCGATTGTACACCCCGGATGATTACGTACAAGTAATGAAGAATTGCCGTAACAAAAATAAAATGGTTGTAAAGAAGATGAAGAAGGAAGACTTTGTTGGATCTGCTAGTTTAGAAAAGAAGATAACGAACAGGAAGAAGGACGTTGAGGGTAAGACTGTGAGTTGGCTCCAAACCAGGGAAATTGATATCGGAAAGAGAAAACCATATTCTCTAGTTATGAAAAATTATTTCAACAACAGCGAGGGTCAAGAAATTAGTTTGAAAAGAAGAACCACTTCACGTCTGAGTGATCACAATATATTCCTGGATGATAATCTGGAACTCCTGTGGCCTAACGGGAAGCCAATATCAGAACCCAAACTGCAAGACTTGAAGAGTATTATGCATCTCATTCCAAGTGACTGTAAAGGTTTCTATGAAAACTTGTATTCAAAAGGTGGAACATATGATGATATAGATGGTTTCGATGAAAACCTTGATTTCACACTGCAAAGTGAAAATGTGTGATCATTGAAAAAACTATCGCGTGTGCTTGCAATGTGTGCGAGATTACGTTTCCCTGTAACTACAAGTAGATTGTATTGAATTTAAAATCTGAATGTCAACACTTTCCACTATTGATATTTTTATATTAATGTACTGTATGTTTCTGTGAAATTCTTATGTAGTAACATAGTAATACCTATACTATTGAAAACCAGATGTTGTGTTACCGGTTCTTGGTTATTAACAAAATCTCACAAAGTAGCACTTAGCTTGTTGTTACATAACTACATAAACCCGGAGCCCTGAGCGTCAACACGTTAACCGCCATAGTTTGGTGCTTAGCCGCTTGATGCGTATCTGCGGTCCGCAAATTGCAAATACGGCTAAGTTAAATTTGAGAAAAAGAGAGAAAATATTGCACCAAATGAGTTTTTGTGTGAATAATCGCATTACGCGCAATACAATACCTAACTGTGCCAAATATTGATTTATTTGGAATAAAATGAATCTTCGTAGATGGTATTAAGTATAAAAATCTTTGAACGCGTTTTGCTCAAAACTAAGAATTGGCGGATAGCCGCATGATGCATAACACCGTCCAAATGTTGTAGACAATTTTGAGAGGAACAAATTTCTAATTCGCTCTTTTGTGAATAAAACATTTTTTCTAGGACAAAAAGTGAAAAAACACTTTTTTTTGGAAACTTGGGCGCCACCTAGCTTCTGCATTTCAAAACGTATGGCATGACCTCAATGAGATGAATTGTAGGTGACAATGTCCTCTACATTTTTTGTTTAAGAAACGTTTCTTTAAAATACGTCGATTCAGGGAAAAACGCTTTTCAATGTTTTTTTTAGTTTTCCGACAAAATGATCGTGCAAATTATTCTAAAATTCAGAGTTAAGTTTTTTTGTGCTTATCTAACTATTTACAAAAAGCCAACCATAGCACAGTTTTTGGAACAAAAGTTTTTTTAAATCTTTGCAGCTGTCCTGAACTACATGGAAGCTTTGTAATCTTGTTTCCAGTGGTGTTTTAGAAGGACCCTAACCTCCAACTTTGTAAGTTCCATTTGTGATTGTCTATCATCAACTGACGACTGATACATCGCCTGTCTGACAAGTTCGTAGAATGGGCTATATTACGAGCAGATTGTTGGCTTACCTGAAACAGCCGTTACTGTCCTTCGAAGTAATCCCCGTGGATGGTTATGCACTTCTGAGAACAACTGAACAAGTCCTGGAAACTCCTGGCATACCGGTAGTCTTCTTTAGGAATAGCCTTCAGTTTGGGTCGTCTAAACTCTAAATTGAAAGCAAGAGAGAAGCGTGAATTTATGCAACCTGCCGTGTACACCTGATAGACGGGCGGCAATGAGAAAGGTGAATTTATCCAACCTAACGTGCACACCTGTTCGACGGGTGGCAGTGAGAAGGGTATATGTTCCGTGGGATGGAATGGTCCTGAAAACCATCGTCACGGGTGACGAGACCTGGTGCCTGAGGTACGACCTCGAAGGTAAGCGTCAAAGTATGGAGTATCGGGGTCCAAGGTCGCCGAAAAGCCCTGAAGGGCCAGAGGATTTCGGACATTTCGGACATCCAACGTAATGTGACGACCCAACTGAAGGCTATCCCTCAGGAAGACTATGCCAGGACCTGTACAGCCGTTCTAAGAAGTGCATAAACATCCACGGGGATTACTTCGAAGGGTAGTAACGAGTGTTTCAGGTAAAGGCCTCTACGCACGACCCATTCTGTTGGGCCCGATCTGCAGTAGGCTGGCTCGCTCTGGTCTGAAAGCACGCGCGATCATGGCCCCTTCCTTTACTAAATTTCACAAAAGAGGAATCGCATTGACTTTGTTGCCATTGAAGTCGATACGAAAGAGAAAATATTGGGCTAAAAAGTGGTTATTACAGAGAAAAAAAATTAGTCATACAAATATTATTAAAGAACTAGAACCATGCGATAGTAAAAAAAAGAAACAAGACACTGTAATGAGGGAAAGTGTGAGTGTTCAAGAGCTAACCGGCCAACTTCCCCAATGTCGCAATAATAAGTTGGGAGATTGTGTGGTCGCCCCAACCAATCTTCCGACAAGTATTATGTCGGCTCGACCGGTTTCAACAATCCTACACACCACCCAATCTGAAGGATCCCTGCAGATTGGGCCCAGCAGAATGGGTCGTGTGTAGAGGCTTTAAGTCAACAATCCGTTCGTATTATAGACCCATTCACCGAACTTTTCAGACAGAGGGGTGTACATTCTCGCAATGTACGCAATTCTAGTCATGACCTCCTGTAAATAGCATTGTTGGTTGGTTTTTAAGTTTAGAGGCTGCGACAACGCAGTCATATAGCCCCGTAAATAGCATTGTAGAACCAAAGAAAACCAATTCGTTCTTATAAAACACCAAACTTAAACAAGTAGTTCCGAGAAGAGCTATGCAGCCTATTTTCTTATATCCTACTTATGTTAATTGCCTTTATCAACATACAACATTTCAGTCTGATTGCTGTCATAGATCCGTAGATATTGAGAACCGTCTAAACATTCGGATGGTCGCCATGTTGGATTTTTATATATGTAGACCATAGAGCTATGTGCTATAACATGACGATTATTGCGTAGGTTCATCATTGAATCGTTGACTTCGATCAAATGATTAGGACACAAGAAATAAAAAACTTAATTTTAAAATTTCGCACAGCCGCCATCTTGAGGTTATACAAACAATTGAACTAAATTAGATGTCAGTGCATTAAATGTGTATAAACATTTGCTGTACAATGTTTCACTGCGCTCCGGTGGTTAATTCGCGTGAACAGTTGATTTAAATGTTTCTACTTCGCTTGGACACCAGGTTTGTTTTGTACTTAACAGGGTTTTGAAAATCCCTTAGGCGAACTTATATTAGCGTCCTTTACACCGTACACAATTTCAGGGTGATATCAGTTATAGTTTCGGAGATATAGAATGTCGGTGAAATATTTCGCACAGCCGCCATGTTGGATTGGTGAGACATAATAAAATTTGAAGGGCACGGTCGGGGTTGGACAAGATAGTACTATGATCTTACTGAGTTTCATTGAAATTGCTTCAGCCATTTAGATTTTATTTTATTTTATTAGCGGGACACCCACACACATACGCACACATATTTTTCATAAATGAAAATAGGCTAAAAACGACACTACTTATGTTATATAATGTTTTGTTGCTCAACCCTTGAATAGGGTCTTCGTCCGCAAGGGTCGCTTTGCTCTGAGGACTGGAGCGGGGTATACTCGTTAGGCCAGACTGATAAGAGGTAGATTCGATTCCCATCTCAGCCATCCTGGAAGTGGTTGTCTTTCCCATCCAAATGTCGGGATGGTTCCTAACTTAAGGCCATGGCTGCCTCCTTTCCTCAATTATCATCCCTCCCTATACTATTCTGCTAAGGCCCATTCCGTTTTGTACCAAAAATAATGTCCCATTAACACCAACCTACACGTATGGGGTATCTACAGGTTCAGCATAACCCAATACGTAAGCGAAACGCACTCACTCACTCTTTACATGCCTCACAATTAAATAAATACCTTAAAACATGTATATTTACAATGAAATGATGCAACACGGTAACCATGGTAACAGAATCTCACCGGTTCATCTATTTCTGTAAGACGCAATGCAATTCCAATTATTACAGTACATTACTGTGAACGTTTCCAGGCGGTTATAACGTTATCACTGAACCAAATTAAGCTGTAAAATTCATCAATACATACAGTATAATGCGCTTAAGGGAGTTAAGGGGCACTCTAGATTTTTTTCACACAATTTTCACGCGCGAGTGTGGTACGAAAGGTCTTTTTCACCCGACTATAAAGGGTCTCCGAAAACCACATTAAAAGGCCCTTCAATTAACAGTGTCTGTGATATTCACTGATCTCTATACATTGTATCTTGTACTGTACTTTGCTCTGACATCCTGCACACCTCTTTAGGATGCACCCTGTATTCTTATATGGCATCTTGTATATCACTTTAGAAGTCACCCTGTATTCTTGTGTGACATCTTGTACACCTCTTTAGGTGTCACCCTGTATTCTTGTCTGACATCTTGTACACCTCTTTAGGAGTCACCCTGCATTCTTCTCTGCCATCTTGTACACCTCTTTAAGAGTCACCTTGTATTCTTATCTGGCGTCTTGTATATCTTTTAGGAGTCACCCTGTATTCTTATCTGGCATCTTGTACACCCCTTTAGGAGTCACCCTGTATTGTTTTCGCTTCGCTCGAAGCCCCAGATCGCTCGACGCCCCAGGACTCTTTCAACATACTCCATTAACCATTAACTTAGGCTTCCCGCGTGGCTGCATGACGTCACGCACTCGCCGTCCATTACCCATTAACTTAGGCTTCCCGCGCGGCTGCATGACGTCACCGTCTCCATCTCCGTAACGCAACCGTCTCCGTAACGCATAACTTTAGACTCAAGCATAACGATGAAGTCGACAAGATCATTTGAAATGATAAAACGGCAAGCTAAGCCGGCTGTGATTGGCGCAGATCGCGGGCGCGCGTACGTGTTTCAGCCAGTGGTTGGCGCGCTCCGCTGACTCATATCGTTAGTTCACACGAGTTTTGTAATTCATATTGACGTGTATCTGCAAAGCTTAGACGTTAGTGTTGCATGTTTGTTGAGTATTGTGATTACTGTGATTGTTGGTCGTGCCTAGACATTAATTCACATTGTGGGAAGGTGTATATATCCATAATTCGTATATGAAAAGCAGAAAATCTTGTTCTGAAACGAGACGAAAATTTCGAATCGAGTTTCCAGGAAGTCTAATGCAAGTACAATTAGGAGGCTCGCTAAACGATTCAAAGAAACAGGCTCCGTAAATAATAAAAGAGTTGACAGATATTCTTTCATCAGAAGATGTCAGGTGTGTGTTACAAGAGTGGGAGGACATTTTCTGCATCGCCTATGAGCACTGTAAGTACACATTATTGAACATGTTTGGTAACAGTGTGAAAGTGCACGCCACCACCGGCTGAACCGCGTACGCGCACCCGCGATCTGCGCCAGTCAAAGCAGGCTTAGCTTGCCGTGTTTATCGGAGCACACATAGATACTGACCCTGTATATCGACAATTTGTTTACAGAGGTGTGCAAGTTATGTTGGACTTAAAAAAATAAATCAGTCTCAAGTTCTTATTCAAAATCATTTTATTTACCAACTGGTTACATGTTTCACTATCGTACATAGTTATGTTTTTATTCTGTGGACTTACAACTTTTCTCATGAGGAATTGCATCTGGAAATTTTTGGAATTAGGGATTCTGAGGGGTACCTGAGCTGAATCCACATTCACTTTCTTCGTTGACTTTGGTTGGTTGGTTCTTAAGTTTAGGGGCTGCGACAACGTGGTCATGTTGCCCCGTGTACTTTGGGTGTGTGTAGAATCTGTCTGATAACCGGTGTTAATTGTGATGACTGTATTAGTGTGTGTATCTGTATTAATTCAAGTAAGGACTGCAGACGATCATTTTTCAAGTGGTTCCTACTTTTGCCACCAAACGCCACCGTCAACGACTACTAGTTCAGAACCAAGCTACCAGACGTCAACGCAGTCGGCTCTTGGCAACGAACGTAGGAACCTAAGAGCGTTGTTTACATTCTTAACCTATACAATTTAGCTTCACACAGGTGTAATTAGTGGAAGGTTCATTAACATGCCATAAATCTATGACATGGGACCGCCGGCTTTACTTCCCCTAGGAAAGAAGGCATACTGAGGAATTTTTAACGCTCTTAAAAAATACGACTTCGACCGGATTTGAACCCGGATTTTGGAATGTGCCCTGTAAATCAGGTGATCTCAATCCATGGTCCACGAATCTTTGTATAGTTAAAGAGCGAACCATCTGTAAAAGGACTTCAAATCACTCTGCTCTAAATTCACAGGAAAAGTAGAATCAAGTCAACTCCTGGCACTATACAGCCCATGACGGGCTAAGGCCGACCAAGCGACCGCTGCCCAGCCATTTGGCCTGCAGATATTGGGGTGACGCGTCAGGTCCCCTCGGCCGTTAATCGTGATATTCGTGATCGGGGCGCTGTCTCACTGTCAGACAGCTACTCAATTGTCCTCACGAGGCTGAGTGCACCCCGTTCCAACCCTCACGTCAGTTTAAAAATCCCTGACGGATCCGGGGTTCGAACCCAGGGTGTCCGGGTGAGAGTCAGGTGCGCCACCCCAACACCACCGGGCCGGCGGAAAAGTAGAATAATGTAATTAAACCAAAACGTGTCGTATTTGGCATTAACAAGGCTGCGGATATTTTTGGTGTAACTTGTAAAATATTGTTCTACTGTGACTTAATTAAAAGAAAATGTAATCAAGACTGTCGGTTACACTTATAGGGTTGCCAGCCATTCCGTTTTACCTGGAACAATTCCGTTCTTTTTGTTTTGTTCCCCGTTCCGTTTTTATCTTAAACGGAACGCCAAATATTCAGTCCTTTGGTTAATACGAGGGCAGATAAAAAAAAAAAAGATACGAGCCTTATAGTAGTCGCATATGATGTGTAACATCTGACATGTTATCCTACTCGTATACTACACACCATGGACATTCTTAAAATGTTAATTTACACTCCATTTTCATACTGGTACTATGATGAATGTATAGATTGATTTGGAGATATGCTACCGTCACATTTGTGGCGCAGAGGTCAAGCTGTTAGTCTCTCACAATGGTAGACTGGGTTTGATTCCCGGTCAATACATGTGAGATTTTCGAGTTGAAATGCCATGTCCTGTGGTTCGCATTCCACGTAAAAGGGAGGTACCGTGGATCATGATCGTGAGATTAACGGAAAACTACGAGCTTCCTTCCTTCCTTTTACATTAATAATTCATAATAACAAAGTGACACACAACGTCGACAGTACTCTCAAATACTGTGAGCACATTCCTCAGTAACTATAACATTCATTATTCTCAAGGCTCTCATACAGTTCGTCGTAAACAATCAAAACATGGCTTCCTACAATCATGAAATGACCTAGTCTCACATATGATGAAAATACACTCATATAACAACATTCTGTTATGTATTTAATATTTCACTACTCACCCACAGCTTGACAATAATGCCGCTTACTTAAATGGCATTTGTCGTCTTTGTCCTACCCCATGTGATATTCAACCTTGAACGTGAAGCTTCATAAACTGCTCAGTGACAAATGAAAGTCAGTGAAACATTTGCCACTGTGCTCGTCAAACCAGTGCCTGCTAAATGCACTGCCTACTGTATTGCCATAACATTCTCGCGCTACAGAGCACACACTGCCTTGTTTACAATACACACATTTTCAATTGTACATCCAGCTGGCAGTGCGTCTTCACTTCCGCCCGATTCACTTCCGTCCCCAATTTTCAAAATCACTCCCACAAAACTATCCAGCAACCGAGCGGAAAGATGTTAACATCAAACAGTAAGTTGCACTTCCCAGTTATGGCCATTTATTACACCACCTATACAACAGCAACACGACTATAACGACATGCAATATAACGTCACTTTTCCACATAGTTTCCAAGAGACTCCAAACATTTCTGCGAACACACAACCAACTTGTCGATGCCGGATGCATAGAAAGTTCCTCCAGCGTTCTGCATTCACACGGAGGCAGCGGCCTTCACCTCCTCATCGGTCTGGAAACGTTGACCACCGAGCTCTGTTTTGAGCTTACCGAACAGATGAAAGTCACATTTGTACGGGTCCTAGACGATGCGGGCCTGCCTTTTGCGATATTCGTCCGTGATATCCGTGCGTCCGGTTTCGAATTGCTGACACCACTTTACGATCCCTTGCCGGGAAATGGCCCGCTCCCCATATACAGCACTAATTTCTCGATGAATGTCCGTGCAATTCTTTCTTTTGGCCCATAGGAATCAGATTGTCACACGCACCTCGTATTTGGAATGAACGTCCAGTCGACGCGCCATTGCATTCGGCCTCTATTCACACCATACAAGATGAGACACCACAGCGACCTGCCTAACAGACGTGTGGGCAGTGTATGTCCCTTTCTCCGCTGTGCCCACGTTTGTGACACACAGCGCGCTGCTGCAGCGCGTTAGTGCAACTAACTTTTTAAGCCACCTTCGTATATTCAATTTCGCACCAATTTTCAAATGATGCCGGCCGCGTTGCTTCACTTTACTGAGTGGTGGGGTACAGGTGCAAGTTTGTGTCAGATAGAGGGGGTACGTGTTATAGATCTATTAGGGGCAACAACATTAAGGAATATCTTAGTCCTTGTGAAGTTCATACTCAGCATTTTCCCGTCCAATTATGATTTTACGGAGATATTTTTCTGTCATGAATATCAAATGGAGAGATAATAGAAAGAGATGCTCCTCTAGTTTGATAAAACAAGAATTGTTCACACATTACATCATCATCATCATCTTCATATCCCCTTTTCCAGCTTACACTGGGTGGGGGCAAATATGGCTCCTCTCCACTTTGTTCTGTCGTTCCACCATTCCTCTTCCGACACAGTGTTCCAATCCAGGTTCCGTTTACTAATGATATTCTTCATCGAGTCCATCCAACGCATTCTTGGTCTTCCTCGCCCTCTCTTCCCTGTCATCCGTCGTTCCAGTGCTCGTCTTGGTAGCCTTACTTCATTCATCCGTTTGACATGTCCAAACCATCTCAATCTGTTTTGCTCCAGTTTGTCATTTAGTTTCTGTACTCCCAGTTCTTTCCGTAATCTTCATTTCTCACTCTGTCTCTCCTCGTTTTCTGAACCATACTTCTCTGGAATCTCATCTCAGCTGTCTGTACTCTGCTCTCATCCCTCTTAGTCATTGTCCAAGTTTCTGCTGCATATGTCATTATAGGAACATAATATGCTTTGTACATAACTTCTTTACCCTTAATTGGTATATCCTTGTTCCATACTAGTCCCCGTACCTGTTGGTAGAAAGCGCTCCCGAGTTATATTCTTCTGCTGGTTTCCAAATCTAGTCTTCCATCTTCAGTCAGTTCACTTCCCAAGTATTTGAAGTGTTTCACCACTTCCAATTCCTTACCTCCGACTTTGATTACTCCTTTTCCTTCTTTCTTATCTCTACTCTCCACCACTGGTTTACTCTTCTCCACATTTATCTTCAATGCCCATTGCTCAATCTTTTCATTTATTACGTCTAACTGTTCTTGTACCTCCATCTCATCCTCGCCCCAGATCACAACATCGTCTGCAAACAACATTACCTTCGTCTTTGCCCTACTATAGTCTTTCATTTCTGCCTTCATGATGTCATCCATCACCATTAAGAACAATAATGGTGACAGCACACTTCCTTGCTTTAGTCCAGTGCCAATTTTAAACCATTCCGAAGTCCCGACTCTAGTCTTCACACTACTGTAGTACTCCATCACATTCCTTTTATCATGTCTCTCAGTTCCTTGCCTATACCTCTATTTGTTACGATTTCCCAAACCTTTGTTCTAGGGATGCTATCATAGGCCTTTTCTAGATCAATAAAAGTCATTACCATATCCTTCTCATATTCCCAACTCTTTTCAATGTTCTGTCTCAGAATGAAAATAGGTTCCACTGTTGATCTGCCCCCTCTAAATCCAAACTGCTCCTCCTCTATTTGGTTTTCTACCTTTACTCTAATTCTTTTTTCTAGGGTTCTTTCCATTACTTTGTCAACATGCGAGATGATGGTGATTCCTCGGTAGTTACCACACACCTTCCTGTCTCCTTTCTTGAATATTGGCAATATTATTCCCTTTTCCAGTCTTCAGGTACTTTCTTCACACATTACAATTGATGCAAATTGTAGTGAATTTTATCAGAAGGTAGCCTACTTACAGATAAAACAAAATCCTTGCAAAGGGTCGTTCAAATGAAAAGTATTTGTAAGTTGCTGGTGTCAAAGGCCTATATGATATGTCAGCAATATCTAGTTTTAATTTTGTGTATTTGATTATGTATTCAGAAAGGTGTAAGGCAAGGCTGCAACTTATCACCCATACTTTTCAATCTGTACATTGAACAAGCAATGAAGGAAATTGGAGAAAAATTTAAAGTGGGAGTGAAGATTCAAGGAGAAGTAATTTCAACTCCGAGATTTGCTGATGACATTGTCATCTTGGCCGACACGCCTGAGGATTTGAATGAGTTTTTGAATGGTATGGACTCCGTCTTACGGAAAGAATACATAATGAAAATTAATAAATGTAAAACAAAAATATTGGAATGCAGCCGAAATAAATCAGAAACCTCTATGGACATCAAATTGGCAGGTGAAAAGCTGAAGGAAGTAGGAGACTTCTGTTACTTAGGAAGCAGAATAACCAGTAATGGACGAAGCAAAGAGGATATAAAAAGTAGGTTGACTCAGGGAAGGAAAGCATTTCTACAAAAAAGGAATCTGTTGACATCGAATATAGATTTAGGTATTAGGAAGTCATTTTTGAAAGCCTTTGTCTGGAGCGTGGCACTCTATGGAAGTGAAATTTGGACTATTGGTGCAGCAGAAAAGGGGAGAATTGAAGCATTTGAAATGTGGTGTTACAGGAGAATGATGAAGATCAGATGGGTAGATACGGTTACAAACGAAGACGTATTAAGACGAGTGGGAGAGGAGAGATGTTTCTGGCGACTGCTAATGAAGAGAAGAGATTGGTTGGTAGGACACTTACTAAAACACCCAGGAATGGCAAGCTTAGTTATGGAAGGAAGGGCTGAGGACAAGAACTGTAGGGGTAGACCAAGGTTAGAATATGTTTAACAGATTGCCTCGGATGTAGGGTGTGGTAGCTATGTAGAGATGAAACCATTAGCTCAGGACAGGGAGGGTGGAGCGCTGCATCAAACCAGTCAAAAGACTGAAGACTCAAACAACAATGATTATGTAATGCTTATTTAATACACATGTGTATTATTTATTACAACATTTAACAACCTTGATAAAAAGAAGGAAACTATTTTGGGAGGTGTGTTCCGTATTCTCATTCTTGAGATCTGACAACCCTAGTTACACATTTGAAATAATTTCAGTGGCTTGCTACCACATTGAGTGCATTAAGCGGTGGAAAGTATAAATGAAATATTTTGGAAAACTGGTATCGAGTCTAATAATTTGCACACCCCTGTATAAGCAAATGTTTAAATAAATAAACAAGACGACAGCTCCAACCAGGACTGTGTCGCATCGAGCCAAAAGGTGCCTGTACACTGGAGAGTGATTTTCATAGAGCAAGTCTAGCTAGACCGTTCTAGCTAAACTGAGTGCGTGTACACTGTAGAGTAATTTTCCCTAGGTAGAGCATTCGTTGAATGGAGATAGACAAATCTACCTAGAGCACTCTCTGAACCTGTGTACACTGTCAATCGTAAATGTACTAGATAGAGCAGCGCTAAAACATTCTGAGAGCCGTGCGAGTCTAGGTATTTTGCACTGTGTTGTGAAGTTAAAAAGTCTTCAAGGGAGCGTTTAGCATCTGTGGTGGTTGTGTGTGCCTTGTTAAAAAAGAAAACTATGAAGAGGAAAAAAAGGTTGTGGGTGAGGAATTGGATATCAAAAAGAGAATACGAGGGAATGCACGCTAAATTATTGCAATAGTTATCTTCAGAAGATTCTGAAGCGTACAAGAACTTTTTAAGAATGAGCAAAAATGACTGATTTTATTTTGGCCAAAATTACCCCCAGGATCAGCAAAAGGGATCACCCGAAACGAATGTGCCTTCAAATTTCTGTCTCTGTATTCTTTCCGAGTACAATTCAAAGTTTTTGGATGGGCTTCAATATTTTCAATTAATGTTATTGTTTTTTCGCGACTCCAGACAAATTCAGCCATATTCAGCCATATTCAAACACTATAGTTAACAACACACAAATAACCCCAGCAATCCACCACTGACTCTACGTGTAGCACTTTCCAAAATTCAACCGAACGAATAGAGCTACACTGGTCTTGCTAGGGCACCTAAATACTGTTTACACCGTAGAGTCAGCCAGCCCTAGCTAGAGCTTAGAGCGGTCTCCGCTAGGGTTCTCTACCACCTGTGTACACTGGAGAGGAGCTTAGAATGCCCTAGCTAGAGCTACTCTACGCTAGGGTTCTCTACCACCTGTGTACACTGGAGAGGAGCTTAGAGTGCCCTACGCTACTCTACGCTCTAGCTAGGACAAAAGCTCTCCAGTGTACAGGCACCTTTTGGCATGCTGCTGTGCGAGGCTAATGCACAACGACAATGATGTTGAAATGAGTGATTTCTCGCACGTGCTTCCTAGTTATTATCATTATTATTCTTGCTGTCGTTTCGGCCATCTACGGACCACGCTATTTCAACTGCCCTTGTCCATGTCTTTGCGCCCGGGCTTTAACCTTCACCCAGTATTCCCGCATTCGTTTCCTATGCTGTTCCTTCCTCGCTTCAATCCATGGTTGGTTGGTTGGTTCCTCAGTTTAAGGGCTGCCACAACGCGGTCATGTAGCCCCGTGTACTTTGGGTGTGTGTAGAATCTGTCTGATAACCGGTGTTAATTGTGATGGCTGTATTAGTGTGAGTATCTGTTTTTTAATTTAAGTACAGACTGCATTTAGAATTTTTCAAATAGTTCCTACCTTTGCCGCCAAACGCCACCGTCAACGATTACTAGGCCTAGTTTAGAACTTAGCTACTAGCCGCCACCGCAGTCGGCTCTTGGCAACGAACGTAGAAACCTAAGAAATCAATTTAGCTTCACACAGGTGTAATTATTGGAAGGTTCTTTTTGATGCCATAAATCTATGACATGGTACCGCCGGCTTTACTTCCCCTCCGAAGGAAAGCAAACTGAGGGATTTTTACGCTCACAGACACAGACACGCTCAGTCTGGCAAATGTTTTACGCTGCAGTAGGATACCGGGGGAGTGCAGAGCTAACTGCCGGTACCAGGTAAATGTACACGGGATGTTAAAAAAGACCCAATATTTTAGTAGTAGATAGTTTCATAGAAGGTGCATCCAGTGCGTCATTCTGCCCTTCAAAGAGGAGGTCGCGTGGCTCATAATCACGTGATTAAGAGAATCGAATTACAGAACTACAAATTTGCTTTTCTTTCTTTCTAACACCAGAATATTACGGTTTTCCGGGGGGGGGGGTCTTGTTTCATCAGAGCCCCAGTATTAGGATTTCCGAGGTCTAAGGTGGATAGCGTGTCGGTCTACTAACCCCACGCTCCTGGCCGTGGTAAGTGATTTTTGAAAGGCGGCAAAAATACGACACGCATGTCGTTGGCATGTCAAAGAATCCATTTGAATTCAGTAGGCCGTGCTCATAATGGCAAAATTAATCTCGGGAGTTTCTGCCAACACAAAGTTCCTCATTTCTCTACTAAAAAGCGCTATAGTGTTCAAGGAGCATAGATATCTAACCTCCTTGACTTCCATAGTGATTCAAGGAACAACGAAATTCGACATGCAAGCTACCCTCTCGGTGTCAAATTACAAAGCTTGCAGCCGGCACCCGAGGCCATACGATATTATTATTATTATTTTCCCTTATTTCATCAGAAACCCAGTATTAAGATTTCCGAGGTCTAAGGTGTATCTAATCTTCCCTCCTTTTTTTAGCGTATGGCTTTTAGAGCCGGGAGTGTCCGAGGACATGTTCGGCTCGCCAGTTGTGTAGCTGCTTCGAGACGGACACCCAATGGGTGAGCTACAAGTACCGTTGGAGAGGAAAGTTGGGACGAGGAGTTGGAAGGTAGCGGCTGTGGCCTATAGTTAGGGACCAACCCCGGCATTTGCCTGGAAGGAAGATGGGAAACCACGGAAGACCATCTTCAAGGTTGCCGGTGGGGGGATTCGAACCTCCTCGCCTCCCGGATGTGAGCGACTGCCACCAGTCATGCCGTAACGACCACGGCTAACTCACCCGGTATCCTCCCTCCTAATGCTCCTTCTCCTTTCTTCACTCGTTACCCACATTTTTCTAGAGGCATATGACCTCGATGTTGCTCCCTCAAATGAACAATCATTACTACCAGACAGATTCTACACACACACCCAAGCATATGGAACTGCTGGTCATGTTGTTGCAAGTCCCTATATGAAACAACAACAACAACAAATTAATTTGAAACAATGTTCGAGCTCGATACGCTTTACTGTTCGTTCAGACTAACTGTTAGAAAAAAGCTTTGCTTCAAGCTGTTGAGTGAACACAGTTTGCCTTCGAACAGTCTTCCAGTACAAGTGAAATAGAGCTTGATGGACATTGACTAACAGATGGCCCGTTTCACAGTGGGATAGCGCGTGTCTGAGAGGGAAGGGAACGAATTTAAAGACAAGGCCGTCTGAGATGGTTCAGTCTCTTTGGAACCGCCATACAGTCCGACACAGCAAGGTAAGCATCTCTCTCACAGTGGAATAGCATGTTTTTGAGAGGGGAAGGGGCGAAATCAGGGCCTTCTGAGACAGTTCAATCTCTTTGGGACAGCAAGGTAAGTATCTCACTCACAGTGAAATATCACGTGTTTGAAAGGGGAAGGGACAATGTCTAGGCCCTCTGAGACGGTTCAGTCTCATTGGAACCACCATACAGTCCACACAACTATAGCACGTGTCTGAGAGGGGAGGAACCTCGGAGGCTGTTCAGTTTGGTTGGAACCGCTGCTACACGTTCGAACACAGCAAGGTAAATAACCATATCAACTGTTTTGTGATATATTTCCAGCGTCACATCAATTTTCGTTCTATTTCGCATTTATTTATTTATTCATTTATTTGTAATGGAATAGTGCCCCATTTGTCAGAATGAATGAATCTAGTTAAAATTATTTAGTATAGTCTTCAAATATGCTCATTCCACCTTTATTAGGTCCCTAACTTAATTCAACATTCCCTTCATTGGGTGTACATTTGTGCTCACTATGTGAAGGAAAATAAGTTTGGTATTGGAGCTTAATTTGACGTGAAATGCACTTGGGGGGGGGGGGGGGAGAGAATTGAATTGAATTTAATTTAATTTAATTTGAATTTATTCAAAGATAGCTGCCACTGAGGCTAAAGGGCCCCTTTATGTAGCGTATACAATGTTCTGGCTTGAAGTTATGTAATAACAAACTAAACTAGCTTAACAACTAAGAAAAACTAAATATAAAATATACTTATAACTAAACGAGCCAATTACCATACACTTCATACAAAATGAATTATACAAATTAGAACATAGAATAATTAAATAAAGAACCTACCTAATAATGTATTCTATCTATTAAAAGAAAAATTATAGTACAGTAACAAAGGGTATACAATTTTTATGTAAGTATAATATGATCTATTATTAAAACAATTACATGAGTGACGTGATCACTAGAACTACTATCAGTTCCACGGAAGTTGTATCTTGGTTACTAAAAATATTATAGAATGCTGTATGGCACGGATATATTTCAAAAAATTTCTATGGATTATTTATATTTTTGATTCGTATTCCTTCAGGAATCTTGATATTAGGTATGAGAGAGAACTTTGCAAAGTTGAGCGCTAACCTCGTGGCACTAGGTAAGGGCTCAGTTTGATGACATTTAGGGGGTGTAACACCTGTATCAACAGATTTGCAGGCATATTAACATTTCTCTGCAGGGTTAAATTCCGGCATCCCGCGGTCTTGTTAGTCGACCAGAAGGCTGTTTGTATCCTAGATAAACATTTTCATAAGTTGTGTGTAGAAACCTACAAGAAACCACTGCAGAACTATAATGAGGCGTACTAAGGTCACAACTAGGGTTCGGAAAGACCTAAAGAAGTACAAAATATGCAAGCAAATATGCCCTAAAAACTATGAAATATGACATGAATTTTTGGGATAGGTAGATTATCACTAACATACAGTAAACGTCTTAAGTGCCAAAACGTGTTCAGCGATAATACACCAAACACATTTAATCATACAAACTGACAGAGAGCTACAGTACATTACAAATTTACAACATTCATTCAGTATCATAGCCTTGACATGCAGTTCTCGCTCGGTTTTCTTAAAAGACATAACATGGCATTTCCTTGTTTGCTAATTGCTTCTGAGCTAAATATAATTATCTACTGGAGTGACATCCTATTGACCGACAGTAGTGGCTACGCTGGCTAAAGCGCAGCTTTAGGTCATGGGGCCAAGCTCTCTGCTGACTCGGTAGACGCGTGGGTTCGAGCCCCACCGTCGGCCGTCCTTGAAATGGTTTTCCGTGGTTTCCACCATTTTCAACACTAGGCAAATGCTGGGACGGTACCTTCTGACAGGCCACGGCCGCTTCCTTCCACATCCTTGCCCAGTTTCATTCACCATCATTCATTTCATCTCTCATTAACTCCTCTCATGAGGTTGGCGTCAGGAAGGGCATTCGGCCGTAAAAACCATCGCCACAACGACTTTCATCGCATCTCATTCCCGACCCCGTTGGAAAACGGGAATAATAAGGGGTAGACATACATACATACATACATACATACATACAGTGACATCCTATTGAAAGGCGGAAGCACACTGTCGTCATGTTCCGTGACCTCATGCGTTCAGTGCCGCAATCTAACTTGTCCAGAAAGATGTGCTAAGACGTCCGTACAGGAGCGCCTTCTAGGAATCAGGTCTTCTAAACCTGCTATCTGCCTGTTCTGGGAAAAGAAAGAAAAATATACTGTATCTACTACACTATTCGGAAATCCTGTGTTTGAAACTGACGCAGATAACACGTACCTTGTTAACGATGCCTAAAAGTAAACAAAAATGCTGAAATTATAACCAAATATGACCTTATATCACTAAAATATGACCAAATATGACCAAAACAATAAAAATGGCTGAAATATGCATTTATAGGCAACATCAAATTGCTTTAAATGTGGTCAGGGACCCGTCATTCAAACTTATTTTTCAGATTTCGAGTAAAATGAGCCCAGGAAAAAATGACTTCCCCTTAACATCCGAACCTTAGTCATGACATATTAGACGCCATTGTTTAGTGTTGCCTGTGTAATCTATTAAGGGGACTGGGTAGTCATCGGACCCATATTTATTTTATTTTACATGCCATGTAAATAATTAGTTTTCTCCTCTCCTAAAGGTCAGAGGTCAATGAATTGTGGACCTCAAATCATGCTGTTTCTTTTGACTAATTTAATTAATAAACTTTTTGTGTATACAGTAGTCTCTCGCAAACTCGGCACTCTGTAACCCGGCACTCCGGATTTCTCGGCCACCCTGACAGGAGAAAAAAATCATGATTTTTGTTTGTTTTTGTGTTTCCGCACAGAGCGTTATTATGTTTTTTTTTTTAGTCTTCTCCATCAATGGAATTATCGACAGTTAAATACGACGCGAAACAAGTTGACCTACAGTTCATAGTAAGAAGAGTAACGACGACCTGATAAATACAGGTACTGTAACTGTTGGCAGTAAGAACTAAACAAACGGTTCTCGCGCAGAACGTTGTATTTATTTGATTGCGCATTCTCCGCAATTCTGTTTCTTCGCCGTCTTCGTGACGAGGCTTCAAGAAACAGGTTTCAAAGCGAAAAACAAAAGAACATTACTTCCTTTTTTTTCTAGACAAAAAAGTAAATGGTAATTTTCATTAAGTGAAAAATCTATTTGCTACGGGAATTGTTTTGTACATGTTGAAATACTGTAGGCTAATTGTGGTGGCTTAATCATTTTAAAACTTGTGTTTCTGTTAAAAACAAATGTACGCCTACGGCATTACATTACTTTTAAACCAAAACAAACAGCTTATTTCGTCTTTTTAACACATTTCCCGATAACCCGGAATTTTCGCGAACTCGGCCACCCTTCGGTCCACATTAGGCAGAGTTTGCGAGACTCGACTGTATATATTCTTCCTTTCTCACACAGGGTGATTCCAATATATTAAGTAAGATATAGTTTTCAGTCAACTTGGGAACCAGTGACCGGTACACAACTAATTTCTAGTGATGGGCGAATGATAGCCCACCGCCCCCCATGGGCTCGCAACTTGTGGGACGTGTGTTGGCGTGACCCCAGCTGAATCCAGCATTGCTTCCACTTACTTGTGCTGGGCTACTCTCAGTCTTCTTTCCTGTCGACCTCACTTGGTCAACTCTTGTTCTCTTCCAACCCCGACGGTAACAGGGTATCCGAGGCCTAGGGATTCTCTTCCTTCTCTCATCTTTCCTGCCCTCCTTCTTCTAGGGATCAACAGTTTTCTTTTCATTATATTTCCTTTTCTCTTTAAGATTCAATACTGTTTTTGTGAATTGGCTCCCCGTGTATCTAAATTCCCTTGAGTAAGATTCTTTCCATCTAAATGTCATTTTGTAAGTATTTGCGACCTCAATTGCATTTCGTAAGTCTTTTGGAGTGGAGGCTGTAATATTGTGAGTACTTTGAATCTAAATTACATTTTGTAGGTATTTTCAACCTAAACCGAATTTTGCAAGTATTTTAAATCTAAATTGCATTTTGTAGGTTGGGCATCTTGTAAGTATTTTCAATTCACATTGCATCTTGTAAGTATTTTCAATTCACATTGCATCTTGTAAGTATTTTCAATTCACATCGCATCTTGTAAGCAAATCGATCCAAATTGCATTTTGTAAGCATTTTGAATCTAAATTGCATTTTGTGAATATTTTCAATCGAAATTTTACTTTGTCAATATTTTTACTCTAGTTACTTAGTTGTTTAAATGGGCGGAACTACGGGGTCTAATGCCCACTTTATTTACTCTAACCTGCATTTTGTGGATATTCTCAATCCAAATTATTTTTGTGAGCATTTTCCATCTAAATTACATTTTGTGTCTCTTTTCAATCCTTAGTCAGTATTTAGAATCTCCGTTAGTTTTCGTTATGGTGTCCATCTGCCATTTTCGCTATCACCCAGACCATTAGGGCCGATAACCCGGTTGTTAGGCCCCTTAAAAACAATTATCATCGACACTTAAGTTCGACAGGGCTCGCGCCGCGCCGGCCCGATACGCAACGTAGGCTCGATACGGTATCGAACCTGTTTGAACGGTCAGGCGGCTCCACACACAAACTAGCGGAGCGCTGACGACCCAGACTAGATTTTCTACAGTATATGGTATAACACCGAGCGAGTGGTCACGCAGCTGTCAACTTGGTGATGGTTCTTCGAAGCCCCTACTGCCCTGCAGATGGTTTTCCGTGGTTTTCCATTTGCACACCAGGCACATGCTGGGGCTGTACCTTAATAAAGGCCACGGCCGTTTCCTTTCGCCCCTAGCCCTCTTCTATCCCATTTGTACCATACGTCCTATCTGTGTTGGTGCGACGTAAACCAAATTGTACATAGTATAGATTATTCCCCCCCCCCCCCCCCCAACATCTCTCTGATAGCCTTTGGCTTCTGGGAAGGATGTAATACTGTCGAGGATAGTGACAAATACTGACAGCAGTGTTAGGTCATGGGGCCAAGTGCTCTGCTGACTCGGTAGACGCGCGGGTTCGAGCTTCACTGTCGGCTGTCCTTGAAATGGTTTTCCGTGGTTCCCATTTTCAACACCAGGCAAATGCTAGGACAGTACCTTCTGACAGGCCACGACCGCTTCCTTCCACATCCTCGCCCAGTTTCATTCATCTTCACCCTTTCCATCTCTCATCCCGACGCGCAGGTCGCCCACGGGCGTCGACTAGAAAGACTTGCACTCGGCCTCTCACGAGGCCACACGACAAAAAAAAACAAGTAGTTCCGTGAAGAACTATACAGCCTATTTTCATATATCCTACTTATGTTAATTGCCTTTATCTACATACAACATTTCAGTTTGATTGCTGTAATAGATTCGTAGATATTGAGAACCGACTAAATATTTCGGATGGTCGCCATGTTGGATTTTATATATGTAGGTCCTAGAGTTATGTACTGTTACATGAAGTTTATTGTGTACGTGTAGCATTCAAACTTCAATCCCATGATTAGGACACAAGAAGTAACAAGGAGATTTTAAAATTTCGCACAGCTGCCATCTTGTGGTTATGGAAACAATTGAAATAGATGCCAGTGGATTAACATTCGTATAAGGTTTTACTGAACCAAGTTTCACTGCGATCGGAGGGTTAAATTGCGAGAAATGTCCAAGTGAATATTTATACTTCGCGTCGCCGCCATGTTGGATTTGTGATCACCAGGTTATTTAAAATCCTATAGGTGAACTTAAGTTCATAGCCCCTATGAACATAAAAAAAGTGTTTGATTGCTATAATAGATTCGTAGATATTCAGAGCCGTCTAAATATTTCGGATGGTCGCCATGTTGGATTGTTAAATGTATAGGCCATAGTCATGTATCATCAAAGGAAAATTATTGCGTAGGTTCATTATTCAAACTTTCACATCGATCGCATGATACGACACAAGAAATAAAAACTTAATTTTAAAATTCGCACAGCCGCCATCTTGAGGTTAAGTAAACAATTCAACTAAATTAGATACCAGTGTATTACAATGTGTATAAACATTTCCTGTACCAGATTTCATTGCGTTTGGAACATTAAATCGCGAGAAAGGTCTACTTTATTTAAAATTTTCAAATTCGCTTGGCCGCCGTGTTCAGTTTTGTAGTTAACCGGTTTTTGAAAGTCTTATAGATGAACTTCCAGTAGTGCCCTTTAACTCCGTACAAAATTTCAGGGTGATACCGCTAATAGTTTCAGAGATATAGAATGCCGGTAAAGTATTTCGCACATCCGCCATCTTCTGGTTATGTAAACAATTGAACGAAGTTACATGTCGGTGCATTACAATGTGTATAAACATATATTGTACCAAGTTTTATTGAGTTTGGTTCGTTAAATCGCGAGAAACGTCTATTTAAAAAATCGCAAATTCGCGTGGCCGCCATGTTGGTTTTGTAGTTACCAGTTTTTACAACGTCACATAGGTGAATTTCTAGTAGTTCCCTTCATCACCGTAAAAAATCCAGGGTGATATCGGGAACAGTTTCGGAGATATTGAATGCTGGTGAAATATTTCGCTCAGCCGCCATGTTGGATTGGTGAGACGTAACAAAATTTGAAGGGCACGGTCGGTGTCGTCCTGAATAGTGCTATGAACTTACCGAGGTTCATTGAAATCTCTCCAGCCGTTTAGACATTAGGGACAGACACACACACACACACACACACACACACACGGACAAAAGGTGATCTGATAAGCCTATTTTTTCAAAATTGAAAATTGGCTAAAAAAAAGGGAATACATTAATCACCTATACCGGGTGAGGTACTTAAAACTTTTTTTCGAAATACTTGGAAAAATACAAATCGGATTAAAAATAATTCCAATAAAAGTTGTTCACCTCGAAGAGGGGCATCCATTACCATAAAACTCGACCCCCTTGCACCACCCCTTGGGGTGGGAGGCGGGGTGACTTTGAAATCTTAAATAGGAACCCCTATTTTTTATTGCAGATTTGGATTCTCCGTGAAGAAATGTGTAACTTTTGTATGAAACATTTTTTCGTTTTAATCGACAATCTCCTTGTAGGCAAGCACCCGGGGATGGTGAGGGGCAAGGGGAATCACCAAAATCAAGCGCCCCAAAGGGAACAAATTACTATTACGTCCACGTCGTTGTTCCTGGCTAACGCTAAACGTAGTCCAAGAATGCATTGCGGGAAGGTTGACGGTGGTACATGTTAGCATTTTCAAAAATATCAAAAAAATTACTTTGATTTTCCTAATCTGATATGCATTTTTTAAAAGATATTACAATTTTTCAACAATACTCATACTCATTTTCATTTTCCATACAGCGCCATCTATCATGCAACGAAAATAACGTTTCATACAAAAGTTACATTTTTTTCACGGATAATCCAAATCTGCAATAAAACAAGAAGTTCCGTGACGAACTAAAGAGCCTACTTTTCTTAAAATTAAGATTCATGCTAACGATTAATCTACAGTATATGACCATATCTAGAATATATTAGGGTAAAAAAAATATAGACAGCATTTATTAACAGTTGTCAGACCTGATGGCTCTTAAGAATACTTAGTCATATGTGTTATGTTAACACATAGCACATACGAAATTTGGATGAAATCCAACTGATAGTATAGAAGTTACATGCATTTAAAATTTGGTCTTATCAGCAGGCTTAGAATCATGTTGGTAGAACTGACGTATATATGTTACTCCAAATTAATCTAAAATGTCAGGTACTAGACGTGTGCACTGTGAAATAGTTTAAAGCTGTCGGCTTGCATACTTTCTGATATATTGGTATTTGTACAAAAAAGAGAGCAATTATCAACAGTTGGCAGCCCTGGTGGCTCTTAAGAATACGCTCAGTCATATCTGTTTATGTACACGTATTACATACACAATTTGGTTGAAATCCAATTGTTAGTGTCGAAGTTATGTGCATTTAAAAATTGGAGCTATCAGAAGGCTTAACATTATTTTGGCTTCACTGTCCTGTATGTCCTCCTGGAAATTAAACTGAAATAGTATTATCTACATATGTGCCAATTTTGGAATAGCTCCCATGCATACCTTTCAAGATATCCAACATGGAGCTCAAATTTCTAGTGCGTTTTTTTCAGCAGTTGGTAGCACTGACATCATTTTAAAATATGGGCTTGAGATATTCCGATATACATCTTTACTTATACTAAATTTGGTTTCGATTGCTGCAGCCGTTTAGGAGTTTATAGGACACACACACACACACACACACAGACAGACAGACAGACAGACACATACATTTCCGCGGACCGATCTCATAAGTCAACTTTTTCCTCATTTTTGCAAAATGTGAAAAGTAGGCTAAAAACTAGGGGGACCTGTTAAAGATTTGTCACCCCGCCCCCGGGAGTGGTGCAGGGGGGGGGGGGTGGTCGAACTTTGTTATTGGATGTCCATATTCGAAGAGAACAACTTTTATTGAAACTCATTTTAATCAGATTTGTATTTTTCCTCGCTCTAACTTGTTCGGACTCTGACGTCATCAGCTCGAGCACATCACCACTTTGGAGACGAGAACCTGCCTTTGGCACACGCAACTTCGTTAATACGGATAATACATGGTTTTCACACCTATTTTTCATAATCTAGGGCAGTGTTTCCCAAACGTTTTTGTGTGTGTGAACCACTTATAGAGATGAAAATCTCTCGCGTACCACCTAACGGTTGGGTGATATAGTAACTGTAACCCCACCACCACCACTATGTAGTAGACCAAAAGACTGATTGTAAATTGTTTGTTAAGGTGCCTGTACACTGGAGAGCTTTTGCCGTAGCTAGAGCGTAGAATAGCTCTAGCTAGGGCATTCTAAGCGCCTCTCTAGTGTACACACGTGGTAGAGAACCCTAGCGGAGACCGCTCTAAGCTCTAGCTAGGGCCGGCTGACTCTACGGTGTAAACAGTATTTGGGTGCCCTAGCTAGACCAGTGCTCTATTCGTTCGGTTGAATATTGGAAAGTGCTCTGTGTAGAGTCAGTGGTGGATTGCTGGGGTTATTTGTTTGTTGTTAATTGTAGTGTTTGAATATGGCTGAATTTGTGTGGAGTCGCGAAAAAACAACAATAATAATTGAACATCCAGAAACTTGGAATTGTACTCGGAAAGAATAGTCAATTTTGCTCATTCTTAAAACTTCTTGTATGCTTCAGGATCTTCTGAACATAACTCTTGCAATACTATTTAGCGTGCATTCCCTCGTATATCCAATTCCTCACCCACAACCTTTCTTTCCTCTTCTTAGTTTTCTTTTTTGACAAGGCACACACAGCCACCACAGATGCTAAAAGCTCTCTTGAAGACATTTTAACTTCACAACACAGTGCAAAAAACCTAGACTCACACGGCTCTCAGAATGTTTTAGCGCTGCTCTAACTAGTGCATTTACGATTGACAGTGTACACACGTTCAGAGAGTGCTTTAGGTAGATTTGTCTATCTCCACTCAACGAATGCTCTACCTAGGGAAAATTACTCTACACTGTACACGCACTCAGTTTAGCTAGAGCGGTCTAGCTACACTTGCTCTATGAAAATCACTCTCCAGTGTACAGGCACCTTCAGAGTTAGACTGTTAGAGTTAAAGTTCAAATAATAAAAAGTGTTTTAGTATTTATCACAATAAGTATTCAATTCAAACATTCAGAAATGACACTGTACACATAATATTAATGAAAAACTCTTAATAATTAAACATAAAACCTAAGTTTAACTAACATCTTCAATGTGAAGGGTGAGCTTGAAAATTAGAGGCCAACTTAGGAATGTCTGGTTTAAGATTGCTGTGTCTCAAACAAAGATTAGTTTTCCACTGTAAGGAGCCTATTCCGGTATTTCTTTTTGAGGCAAACAAGTGAAGAAAATGCAGTCTCATGCAGTCTCACACAAGTACGAAGCAGTGAAAGACAGTAAATATCTAACTGCTTTGTCAGCTATGACTGCATAGTCTGCAGTCTCAACCCAAAAGTTCAAAAGAGCCATTTTTGAAAAATTTGTCTTGGTTCTGAATCACAATCCAATTCATAAAACTGCTCCTTATCTTTGGCCTTTAAGTCCTCCGGTAACGTATATTTTTAAATTTTATATTTTTATAGGCCCTTTGTCCTGAACTTCTGCACATAGTCGAATTCTTTAAGTATTTTATGTCCATTATTAAATAATTTTAAATAATTTTGACGATTGTAAAAAGATTTTTAAAAAGTTTCTTAACAATATCAACCATAGACTGTCATATTGAGAATGTGTTTGACTAAAGAAGGCTCACAGAGCCGAAACATGTATCGAAAATTGTAAGGACATCGCATAAAAACATTTTTGTATTGTAAAGTGGATATTGGTGATATATATCAAATCAATACGGGAAAATCTAGAATAATGACAAAAGTCATAGATATTCATAATTCTGTGATTTGTTCAAATTGCAGTGATATTCACTTTTATATTTGTTCTAGTTGTACGCTCCTTTTTTTTTGTCAACTAAGATTAATTTTTTCTTGGGATTAATTTTTAGTTTGACATTTTCTAAGGATTTGTTGAATATTCAGAACTAGCAAAGAGTGCAATGTCATCTGTAAAGCGGATACTGCGCTCGTTTATCCCATTAGATTTCACCCTCTTTGTTTTCATTATTTTTAGCCTATTTTCAATTTTGAAAATATAGGCTTAGGAGATCACCGTGTGTGTGTGTGTGTGTGTGTGTGTGTGTGTGTGTGTGTGTGTGTGTGTGTGTAAAATAACTTCTAAACGGCTGGAGCGATTTCAATGAAACTCGGTAAGTTCATAGTACTATTTCGGGCGACCCCGACCGTGCCCTTCAAATTTTGTTACCCCCCCCCAGGGGCTCACATCTAGTGGGACGTGGGTTGGCGACCACGGGACCCCAGCAGAGTCCGGCATTGCCTCCACTTACTTGTGCCGGGCTCCTATCCGTCTTCTTTCCTGTCGACCTGACTTGGTCAACTCTTGTTCTCTTCCGACCCCGACGGTATTAGGGTATCCGAGGCCTAGGGAGTCTCTTCCTTTCCCGCCTTAATTGGCCCTTGTCTCATATTTTCTGATACCCTTCTTCTGGGAGGGGTCAGCCTTCTTGTTCTTTTCCTTTTTCCTCCTGCCTTGTGCTCAAGGCCCTTAAGGAGGCAGGGTGTATGTAGCCTCACCACTTCTGGTGCACCCTAGATAATGCTACACCCTCAGGGGCTCACGGCTGGTGAGTTCGGGAGTTGGCGACCCCGAGGGATTCCTGAGCTGGGTCCGATTTCCCCTTTTGTCCCTTACCTTTGGGGCGGACCATCTCCTCTCCGCCTTTCATTATATTTCCTTTTCTCTTTAAGTTTCCCGCACCTTTTTGTAGGTATTCTTGATCTACGTTGCATTTTGTAAGTTTTTTCGATCTAAATTGCATTTTGTGAGTGTTTTTCAACCTCACTTGCATTTTGTAAGGATTGCCAATCAAAATTGCTTTTTAGTAAGTCTTTCAATATCGGGGGGTCTTCTTGTGAGTATTTTGAATTTCAATTGCATTTTGTATTTTCAACCTACCCCGCTTTGTTCAAGTAGTTAATTCTCAATTGCATTTTGTGGGTATTTTGAATCTACATTACATTTTGTGCGTATTTCAATCTCATTTGCATTTTGTGAGTATTTTGATTTCACTTGCATTTTGTAAGTATTTTGATTTCACTTGCATTTTGTAAGTATTTTGATTTCACTTGCATTTTGTAAGTATTTTGATTTCACTTGCATTTTGTAAGTATTTTGATTTCACTTGCATTTTGTAAGTATTTTGATTTCACTTGCATTTTGTAAGTATTTTGATTTCACTTGCATTTTGTAAGTATTTTGATTTCATTTGCATTTTGTAAGTATTTCGACTGTAAGTTGCATTTTGTACGTATTTTGGACTTAACCTACATTTTGTGCGTATTTTTCAATCTATACCTTTTGTGAGTATTTTCGTTCGAAATTCCCTTATGTACGTATTACCGCTCTCCATTTGGTGAGTAGTTTCAATCTAGTTCCTTTTTGTAAGTATTTTTCCTGCTACATAAGGCATAATTGTTGGGGCTCACTGTCTTTTTTATCTAAACCATTTTCGTTTCATCCATGGCAGTGACCTGTTTTTTTTTTATCTTCATCCTTTCATTTCACGCCATTTCATTTCGTCAGGGGCCGATAACCTCTATGTTAGGCCCCTTAAAACAATTATCATATCATCAAATTTTGTTACGCCTCACCAATTTAACATGGCGGCTGTGCGAAATATTTAACCAGCATTCAATATCTCCGAAACTATTCCCGATATCACCCTGGATTTTTTTACGGCGATAAAGGGAACTACTAGAAGTTCACCTATGTGACTTTTGATAAACTGGTAACAAAACCAACATGGCGGCCAGGCGAATTTGCGACTTTTAAATAGACGTTTCTCACGAATTAACCAACCAAACGCAATACAACTTGGTACAGTATATGTTTATACACATTGTAATGCACCGACATCTAACTTGGTTAAATTGTTTACATAACCACAAGATGGCGGATGCGCGAAATATTTCACCGGCATTCTACATCTCTGAAACTATTAGCGGTATCATCCTGAAATTTTGTACGGAGATAAAGGGCACTACTGGAAGTTCGTCTATACGACTTTCAAAAACCGGTTAACTACAAAACGAACATGGCGGCCAAGCGAATTTGAACATTTTAAATAAAGTAGACCTTTCTCGCGATTTACTGTTCCAACCGCAATGAAATCTGGTAGAGGATTATACACATTGTAATACACTGGTATCTAATTTAGTTCAATTGTTTACATAACCTCAAGATGGCAGCTTTGCGAATTTTAAAATTAAGTTTTTATTTCTTGTGTCGTAATCATGCGATCGATGTGAATGTTTGAATAATGAACCTACGCAATAATTTTCCTTTAATGGTACATGACTCTATGGCCTAAATATTTAACAATCAAACATGGCGACCATCCGAAATATTTAGATGGCCCTGAATATCTACGAATCTATTACAGCAATTAAACTGAAATTTTGTATGTAGATAGAGGCAATTGACATAAGTAGGATATATGAAAATAGGCTGTATAGTTCTTCACGGAACTACTTGTTCTCTAACTGTATTCTCTATGAAAATGAAAATTTACAGCCTGCTTCCAGTCTCCGACCGGGTCAGGAATGGAAAGAATGAAGCCGGCTGCCTCTGGGACAATGATTAAATGAATGACAGATGAAATGAAATGATAGTGGAGAGTGTTGCTGGAATGAAATTTTGACAGGGAAAACCGGAGTACCCGGAGAAAAACCTGTCTGCCTCCGTTCTGTCCAGCACAGATCTCACATGGAGTGACCGGGATTTGAACCACGGACCCAGCGGTGAGAGGCCGGCGTGCTGCTGCCTAAGCCACGGAGGCTTCAACTGTATTCTCTTTAAACAGGATAAAGAGATAGGTGACAGTGGGCGGCCTTGCCTTACTCATCGGATTTTAGCTTTTCTTGCAACACCATTAACATTACATCTGAAATTTGAGTTAACGTATAACTTATTATTATTATTATTATTATTAATATTATTATTATTATCTAGTAAGTTGGTAATTATTCTGATAAGTGTAATCATTGGGGCCGAGTACTCTGGATCTAAAATGAGTGATGTTGTATTGTAGGATGAGGCTGCCAATGCTCGAGGACTGTTGCTGTGGCTTTTCCCTTAAGATGGGCTCGCTCCTGCTCGGAATATTCTGTGCTGTAAGTATTCCTCACAGATTTGATATACGTCTGTAAATTTCTAGTTTTGAACAGACATGAACAATTATGGTTTTTGCCAGGTGCTGCAGCAGAAAACGTTGATACTTAATATTTTCTCCTTGTGTATATTTATGAAACATATTACATTATTTAGGGTGTTCCAAAGTGTATTTTGTCTTGAAAATGTATCAAATTGTCCGCTCTCGAGATATTCGGTTAGGTTATACTCATCACCTTGTTAAACTGACAAGCCTAATCTACTGAAAACAACTCGAGAGAGACACACGCTATGTAGCAAAATCTTTTCTTAGGGCAGGCAAGCTTAGAACCGGCCCAGTCAACCAGCTGGTTGGTTGGTTCTTAAGTTTAGGGGCTGCGACAACGCGGTCATGTAGCCCCGTGTACTTTGTGTGTGTGTGTGTGTGTGTGTGTGTGTGTGTGTAGAATCTGTCTGATAACCGGTGTTAATTGTGATGACAGTATTAGTGTGTGCTATCTGTTTTTTTTTAAATTTAAGTAAGGACTGCAGACTTTTTAATTTTTTTCAAATAGTTCCTACTTTTGCCGCTAAACGCCACCGTCAACGACTACTAGTTAAGAACTTAGCTACCAGACGCCACCGCAGTCTGCTCTTGGCAAAGAGCGTTGTTTACATTTTTCACCTATACAATTTAGCTTCACACAGGTGTAATTAGTGTAAGGTTCTTTAACATGCCACAAATCTATGACATGGGACCGCCGGCTTTACTTCCCCTCCGAAGGAAGGCATACCGCGGGATTTTTAACGCTCTAAAAAATCCGACCACTTCGGCTGGATTTGAACCCGCGACCTTGGGCATAGAAGCTCAGCATGCCACAGACTACGCCACCGAAGGCACCAGTCAACGAGCTGCAGGGAATTCGGCGTGTTGGCTCGGTCCTGCACGTGACAAACAGCCCAGACATGCGTATGGCACTTGAGCTGATATGTTGAGATCCAGCCTTTCCTCGCCGATTGGTTATGATAAATGGACTGCTAACGACCCCGTGCTGTCAGTACACATCTATACACTTAGTGTGACTTGTGTTTATAAGTATGAATTAATTGTGTTCTGCGAGTTTTAAACATGGTTGTGTAACTGATAAATCTGTCATATAGCTAAAGCCCTGCCCGGATAAACAAAACGTTATCCGCATCCCCACGACTGGTATCCGCATCCGCACCGCATCCGCACGACTGTTATCAGTTTCCGCCCCGCATCCGCACGACTGTTATCCGCTTCCGCCCCGCATCCACACGACTGTTATCCGCATCCGCCCCTCATCCGCATGGCATTTTTCCGCATTCCCATGTTTCTTATCCGAATCTACTGGCGTTTCAATAATATTTTAAATTAGATGAAGCTTTGCAAAAGCAATATAGGCCTATTTAGACATTTGAGGAATAAGTCGTTCCCTTAGACTTTGTATGTAATGTGCTATGCTTAAAATGAATGTTTTACAGCCAGAATTGTAACCCTTTTCTGTTCAGAGTGATAATTATGCTTAATGACATAATTTGAACGAGATTAGCTTAAATCATCATGTTAAATTATTTTGTCATTAAAAAAGCAAAACGGAAAAAAAATGATGCCGATATGTGATAAATATCCGGGTCCTAATAATGATATTAAACACGTTCGGAGTGTATTCTAAAATCTATCCGCAAATGTTCTCAAAACATTATCTGCAGATTATCCATGCAAACTAGACCCGCATGGCAAAAACAAAATTGTGAATATTGTTCTACTTTGTGTTGAACTGTTGTTGTAAATGGGCTGGACGGCATTACCGGTATCTACTGAGTTTTATCCGGCGCCTGTCCACCATTTGTTCTACTTTTGTGTAGAACTACCCCCCCCCCCCCCGAGCCTCTTGCATGTGTTCTATTTTTATGTAGAGCTTCCCTCGCCCCCCCCCCCTCGTATGTTCTACTTTTGTGTAGAACTTGTGTTTAAAGTGTTTGGTGTATTATGAAGTACTGCGGACACATCTAGAGAGCAATTGACGTAAAGGGGAGCCGGAGGGAGGAATACTCACCCTGCTTATCTTAAGGCGACTTAGTAGGTCGCACGCTTGCTGTGCACCGCCTCCTGCTGGGCAGCGTTCGGTGGAGATCTTAAACTAGGTTCTAATCTAAAGGGACGGGCTTCTTAATCTAAGCGAAATAAAGAGATAATCATTGGACTGTACAAAAGGGGGTTTATTGATTACTAGTGGCAATGAAAAGAGGGGAGGAGTGAAATAATAAATAGGGGGAAAAGGAGTTTAGTAGACACGTGTTCACTCACCCTACCGTAGATCCCGGTCTGCCATGATGTTGGTGGCGTAGGGACCAGGTACGGGACGGCGCCCGTACCGGTCCGTCGTAGCACAAATCCGATAGAGCGTAAGACTGTCGTAGAGTAATAGCGTCCAAGTAAGAGAGGGCCGCCAAGTCCTAGAGAGCCCGTCCCAGAGAGCGCGGCACGTGCTCGTACCTTCTACTTATAGGCAAAATGTGCGGTGTCAGACTACTCAGCGGTATCTTTGGAGTGTAATGCCCGCTGTGTCCTGTCTAACCTGCTAGCTGGTGGCCTTAAGGGCTATGACTTGCTGCTTACCTCGTAGTCGTGTTGCTATGCCGTTATTCCCGTCTTTTCCGTAGTTTCTTTTAAGTAGCTTGTATGTAGGTATAGGCGCAGCCCTTGTATAAGGGCTGGGGCTGGAACAAGTCTCCTCCCTGTTTTAATAATCGTCCTCGATTATTGCACTAGACGTGGGTGTGGAAACTTTTCTTTTCTTCGTTCTTCTTCTTTCCTTTCGTCGATTTTAATTTGCTTTCGATTCGTCGTATCGTCCTTCGTTTCTCCTGTTCTTCTTCGTAGATGGGAGGGTGAGTGAAATTGTGCCGTACTAAGGGGTGGAAGGCGTGGCAAGGGGGTGGGGTGGTTTTTTATACAGTCAGTTCATAGCAGATAGTTCTCTGTATCAGTCTGCATCCCATATTGCATTATTGACATAATCTGTGTTGCCTATTTGGCAGACTTGAAAGTTTCATAAAAATATTGACATTGTTTTGCTAAAATTGAAAAAAAAAGTAAAAAATGGTATTTCAGCGGAGATATGAAGTGAAAGAAATGAAGTTTAAAGATATTTCTTGAATGGAATCGCATAGGAAATTTAAGGTATGAGCAACGCACTCGGACCAGTACGTGACTTGCGTACGACGTCGTCAAGCCGAGCCCTACCGGGAGGGTGCATGCATGTCCGTAATTTTCCTACCGTGGAAAATGATGCTATAAGGAGCTTAAGTAATAGCGAGCCCTTGTGAGCTAGTACGCAACCTCTGTAGAGTGTGTAATAAAAGGGAGAAAAAATAGTGTATCGTATGGGCTACCCTAGGCCAAGTATAGCTGCGAGGGTGCGCTGCTATGATTAACCACCTTACAATGTGGGGATGATAAAAGAAAATGAAAATTGTAGAAAGTATCCTAGAAAACGTGAAATTCCGTCAAAATTGCTTGATTATGTGCGTAAAAAAATGTAGTTATGGTATTAAGAGAAAAAAATTAACAGTGAAGTGTTGGAAAGAAATAGCTGAAGGCTCCTGCCTAAATCGGCTTACAGGCTATTATGGTTTGTAGGTTTTGACTGTTGTTGCTGCCATGCGCGTTGGAACTTCGGTCTGGTGTCGCGTTCGTCCGGGTGGCATCCTGCATTAATGGCCTACTGGGGGATTACAGGATTGTACAGCGTATAACTAGTCTGAAATCAGAATCACTCTTACCGTTTTGTACAGAGGGATTGGTTCACCCTGGCACCGTTAATTTTTCACCGAAGTTCGTTACGTCGTGCGAGGTAGTCTCGTTACTTAACGTCTGCATTATGACATATGTACTAATATTCTTATAAACTAACGTGCAATATGTACTGGTTGACATATTGGCTATTGTGGCCATTCACTATACCACGTCCTATATGCGTCGTTGTAAAACTGCAACATGCTTCCTTAAGCATTTAGCTGCGTAGATACTCTTTAATATTTCGTAGAACTTGAGTCATTTATATTTGTAAAAAAAACTTCCTTATACTTCGTCGTAGACCTTCACTATAGCTGAGAATTAATCATTAAGTATTACTTTTTCACTTTCTCAGCGTGACTTAAGCGACGTATTCGCTTCTTAATCTATAGATATGCAGACATTATGTAAGGATACTCGCACTACGTGTATAATCGATCGTTAAGCTTAAATGGATTATCGTTGAAATGGCGACTGTTTTGTCGGGAAGTTATTGAAATTTGAAATTATGTATTGCCTCTACGGGCTAACTTGGGAATTCTGTGCACTGTATAGAACTTCAGGAAATATAAATGAACACGATAATATGATCTAAAAAAAGGACATTTGTTATTGCCATGTGATAATTGCCTGTAAAAAAATAACACTGTTAATGATATGGTATTAAAGACCCTTTTGTTAAACTTGCCACGTTAGATAGGGGGGGGGGGGTTGATTTACTATCTAATTTAATTCTTAATGCTAAACCTAATATTACTGCCTTCCCTTAGCTAAATATACTATATACATGGGGGGGACCACGTGTCTAGACAGGGGGTGTAGGAAAAATCTCTCGAGGGGGGGGGGGATATATATATATATATATATTAAAGGTATTTCTTAAACATTTACGCTCTCTCTAGAGTGTATCCATAGCCATGATAATTTTCTAAAATGTATCTTCAATGAAATGACTACCTTTGCTCCTTAATAAAATTAATGGGGTTGCTCTTCAATGAAATGACTACCTTTGCTCCGTAATATAATTAATGTGGTTGTATCTTCAACGAAATGACTACTGTAATAAAATTAATGGGGTTGCTCTATATGGAATTACTAATAGTATACCGTTATTGAATAGCTTAATTCATTTAATATTATCTGTTGCCTTCGTGTCGTAGAAAATACGGATGCGTATGATGATGTATTTTAACCAAATGGTGTGCAAAACGCAGGGTGGTATCGGGTTTATGGGTGCCTTGAAGGGCTTACATGTGAACCTTTGACTTGCGAAATACGTAACATGGTATGGGGCCTTAAGTACGTGTAGTAAACCTAGTGACCGTCCAATTTGCAATGTGGTATCGGTAACCCGAGTGACTACGAATGCAGATTGTGGTTTGGGAAAACTACAGATCTCAGTTCAAAATGGCTTAACCGGTTGACCCATACGTATAGTAGTTTGATTTTACCGATATGCCTGGAAGGATTTACCCCTACCAAGTGACCTCCCAATTCGCATTGTCACCCTTGGTATATGATACATGTGTAAGTTGCATCCTCTTCCGTCGCAAATAATCGTAATACATTGAAAAATTATGAATTTATCGCAAATTATCGTAATACATTGAAAAAATATATTAATTTATAACTTTACTTATTAGTTTCAGCGTATGTGCAGTTTCCTTTTAAATATTGGTCACTCTTCATTTATAAAATCGGCTATAAAATCGGCAAATGTATCCAGCGGCGTAGGTCTTCAAAGTACCTACTATGCTATAATATCACAAAACGTATCAATATCTCCTATGTTTAACAGAATACCATAAAGATATCGTCTGTTGGCAGGCTGTTCGTACTTCGATACAGAACGCATCCCAACGGACGTTAAATCCACTGCGTATTAGGTTGAATTGACCGCCACTAGGTGTAGAACGCGGTGGGACTAATTCCCCGAAAGTATTAGAGCGAACGTCTTCTACGTGAACGGGGTGGCTAGGTCCTATCAGTGTTAAGTAGCGTTTTAATATCTGGACTATTTCTTACGTGTTCAGTGGGTTGGCTAGGTCCCTGAATCTGAAATGATAGTCCTCGGTCGCCGGTTGTCAGTACTATGCTGACCAATATACCTGTAACTAATTTCTTCCCTCTGGGCGTGACGTTTCTATTTTAAGCATTTGGCTTGCGTAAAATGTGGGCTTTGGGCCACGGTGTGGACAATAATCTTATTTATTAATGGCATTTGTTATCAACGTAGGTATGTTAATATCTCCTCTATCTCTTCCATGCTTCCCTTATCTCAAGGCGAGGTGCACTCTTGACCTGCCTCAAGGTATCAATAACATCGTTGCCTCGAGGCTGTGCGAACCCTTGTGCCAGCCTCAAGATATTTATAATATATTTCTTCAACTTCACTTAAAAATACTTAACACTTAATATACTAACGATGATACTCTTGATAACAATTGTCGTACGTTGCGATGTTGCCCTGCTGTGCCCAAGTCCGTGATTACGCGTTCATGCTAGATTGATCTTGCCGTTCATTTGTCGGCCTTTTTCATAAATTACTACTGGATTACTTTCTCACCTATGTTACTTCGTGAGGGAACGGTGTCTTATTTGCTAACTGAATCTCCTGTTTGAAATGTACTGCTGAAAAAAAGAAGTCTACATAAAGAGTGTATTCTACGCTTACATCTTTCAAATTATTAGTGGGTTTTTCTACTATCGCACGCTTCGCAATACGTGAATAAATGTATGGAAAACAAAAAGAATAAAGGCAAATTTTATGCAAAGTTATCTGGCGTGTGAGTGAATAGTGCCAGGAATTGAACTCAAGGTGTCTGGCTTCCACTCGAGTGCGTGTGTACGCTGAGCTAGCAAGACAGTGTCGGGTTTAATAGCCTTGCCCGGCGGACGGTGTGCTCAGCACGTGTCTGCCAATTGGCATAGTTGCTTGCGTTGCAATGGACAAATAAGCATTTCCTCTGGGGTCGGATTTCATAACATAAGATAAATTGTAGTATGTCTTGACTGAATGCGTGTACAAACTAATTAATGCGGCACCTTGCAGAAATGTGATTGCAAGGTCTCCTAATTCTATGTAAGCATGTAGCCAACACTACCTTTCGCTAAGTTATACTAATATGGATTCAGAATAAAATTTTATAGCCTGTAATCATATACAATGTATAGTTGCACTGCTGTAATAAAATACATAGTTATTTACTCTTTCCAACTTATCCTATGGGATATCACAATCTTAATCCTAATAGAGCTTCATTTTGGGGGGTTTAATCTGAAATAAGGAGCAATTTTCTGAATATAGTAGGGTAGTTATCAATACCTCTTCCTACTAGGCTTCCGTTAATATTTCTAGTGACTTATTAGATAGGGTTGTTAATATTTAAATTGCTTGGCGTAAGAGGTGTCTGTCGCGAAATCTTAACAGGGGGGATTATGATTATAGTGTAAAAAAATCCTCTAAATTAATCTACTAAAAAAAATTCTTGCTCGGGGGGGATTTTAATGGTCTCACTCGCTTGGCTAATGTAAGTAGTACAGGGTCGTTTGTTGCTAGTCTTGTTGTTTAAATTTGGGGGTCGTAAATGGCGTATTGCTAGTTAAGGGTGGCGTTTAAAAATGTATTAGTCACTGGGGCGGGTTTGGGTGGGTACAAAAATATTAAGAGACCCGTACTTCAAAAAATTCTCCCAATTTTGAGTGGCTTTCGCTTGGCTAGTAAGAGGTTAACTTTAGGGATCTTTTCCGCAGAGATACGTTGTCTGTACGCCTTGGGCGTTGTCTTACGACAACGTCACGGTAACCCGCGCTTCCACCATTTGTTCTACTTTTGTGTTGAACTGTTGTTGTAAATGGGCTGGACGGCATTACCGGTAACTACTGAGTTTTATCCGGCGCCTGTCCACCATTTGTTCTACTTTTGTGTAGAACTACCCCCCCCCCCCGAGCCTCTTGCATGTGATCTATTTTTATGTAGAGCTTCCCTCGCACCCCCCCCCCCCCCGTATGTTCTACTTTTGTGTAGAACTTGTTTAAAGTGTTTGGTGTATTATGAAGTACTGCGGACACGTCTAGAGAGCAATTGACGTAAAGGGGAACCGGAGGGAGGAATACTCACCCTGCTTACCTTAAGGTGACTTAGTAGGCTTCACGCTTGCTGTGCACCGCCTCCTGCTGGGCAGCGTTCGGTGGAGATCTTAAACTAGGTTCTAATCTAAAGGGACGGGCTTCTTAATCTAAGCGAAATAAGAGATAATCATTGGACTGTACAAAAGGGGGTTTATTGATTACTAGTGGCATTGAATAGAGGGAAGGAGTGACATAATAAATAGGGGGAAAAGGAGTTTAGTAGACACGTGTTCACTCACCCTACCGTAGATCCCGGTCTGCCATGATGTTGGTGGCGTTGGGACCAGGTACGGGGCGGCACCCGTACCGGTCCGTCGTAGCGTAATAGCGTCCAAGTAAGAGAGGGCCGCCAAGTCCAAGAGAGCCCGTCCCAGAGAGCGCGGCACGTGCTCGTACCTTCTACTTATAGGCAAAATGTGCGGTGTCAGTCTACTCAGCGGTATCTTTGGGAGTGTAATGCCCGCTGTGTCCTGTCTAACCTGCTAGCTGGTGGCCTTTAGGGCTATGACCTGCTGCTTACCTCGTAGTCGTGTTGCTATGCCGTTATTCCCGTCTTTTCCGTAGTTTCTTTTAAGTAGCTTGTATGTTGGTATTGGCGCAGCCCTTGTATAAGGGCTGGGGCTGGAACAATATCCGCGGATATCCGCATCCGCGCAGGCCTTAATATATAGCCTACATAATTAGTCTTAACCTGAGAATTTACACACTAGCTGCTGCGGATTTCAACCAGGTTTTCTTCAGTTCGTTACGAAGCAAGATAGGCTACGTAGCGTATAACATATGAGTTAATCAGTTCGTATAAAGGTTTCCTCAAAATATTTTAAAATATATTTTATATAATGATGTACGAGATAACTCTTAAATGAATTAATTGCAATAACTGAAATGTCCGTCCATTATTCGTGGTCATTTTTTAGCCTATTTTCAATTTTGGAAAAATAGGCTTATGAGATCACCTTTTGTCCGCGTGTGTGTGTGTGTGTGTGTGTGTGTGTGGTGTGTGTGGTGTGTGTGTGTGTCCTTAATAACTTCTAAACGGCTCGAGCGATTTCAATGAAACTCGGTAAGTTCATAGCACTATTCCGGACGACCCCGACCGTGCCCTTCAAATTATGTTACATCTCACCAATCCAACATGGCGGCTGTGCAAAATATTTCACCAGCATTCAATATCTCCGAAACTATTACCGGTACCACCCTGGATTTTTTTACGGTGATAAAGGGCACTACAGGAAGTTCATCTACAAGACTTTCAAAAACCGGTTAACTACAAAACTAACATGGCGGCCATGCGAAGTAGAAAATTTTAAATAGACCTTCCTCGAGATTTAATGTTCCAAACGCAATTAAATCAGGTACAGGAAATGTTTATACACATTGTAATGCACTGGCTTCTAATTTAGTTCAATTGTTTACATAACCTCAAGATGTCGGCTGTGCGAATTTTAAAATTAAATTTTTATTTCTTGTGGTGTAATCAGGCGTTCGAAGTGAAAGTTTGAATAATAAACCTACGCAATAATTTTCCTTTAATGGTACATGACTATGGCCTATACATTTAACAATCCAACATGGAGACCATCCGAAATATTTGGACGGCTTGGAATATCTACGAATATATTATAGCAATCAAACTGATTTTTTTATATTCATAGGGGCTATGCACATAACTTAACCTATAGGACGTTCAATAACCTGGTGATCACAAATCAAACATGGCGGCGACGCGAAGTATAAATATTCACATGGTCGTTTCTCGCAATTTAACCATCCGAGTGCAGCGAAACTTGGTACAATAAATCCTTATACGAATGTTAATCCACTGGCATCTAATTTATTTCAATTGTTCCCATAACCACAAGATGGCAGCTGTGGGAAATTTTAAAATCTCGTAGTTACTTCTTGTGTCCTAATCATGCGATTGAAGTTTGAATGCTACACGTACACAATAATCTTCATGTAACAGTACATAACTCTAGGACCTACATATATAAAATCCAACATGGCGACCATCCGAAATATTTAGTCGGTTCTCAATATCTACGAATCTATTACAGCAATCAAACTGAAATTTTGTATGTTGATAGTGGCAGTTAATATAAGTAGGATATATGAAAACAGGCTGTATAGTTCTTCACGGAACTACTTGTTTCTTCATCAGAATCGGGCTAGTCATTAGTCCAGACATAGCCCAGACTATTAAATTCCGTGACTCGCATTTATTTGATAATATAGAATACTTGTTGAAATCCTTAGACTGGGCGTGATTCTTCACTCCTTGCGCCCTCCCCCCCCCCCCTTCCCCTCCCCTCCTACCAAGGTGGATCGAGTTAGTTTCCCGGTTAATGTATGTGGGAGTTTCGAGGTGAAATTGGCATATCCTGTGGTTCAGATTCAGAGTAAAATAAGAGGTTCCTTGATTTATAATCGCTTGTTCAAGAGTCACGTAAAAGTAAAATCTTCCTTCTTCCTTTCATTTATCTTTTTTGAATTCCCTTTCTCTCATTATCGCTTCTTGCTTTTATTTCTTTTCTGCTTTTGTACTTGTTTCCCTTTCCTTTTGTTTCATTTTTTAAAACAATTTCCTTGTATTACTTTCCTTCCTATTCGCTTGTTTCGTTTTTCCTTTTACACTTTTTCCTTTTATTTAACTTCCTTTTTCCTCTTTTATTTCTGCTTTCGTCCTATTTTAAGTCTATTTTCAATTTTGAAAAAAATAGGCTTATGAGATCACCTCTTGTCCGTGTGTGTGTGTGTGTGTGTTTGCGTGCGTGCGTGTGTGTGTGTGTGTGTGTGTGTGTGTGTCCCTAATAAAATCTAAACGGCCGGAGCGATTTCAATTAAACTCGGTAAGTTCATAGCACTATTCCGGGCGACCCCGACCGTGCTCTTCAAATTTTGTTACTACTCACCAATCTAACATGGCGGCTGTGCAAAATATTTCACCAGCATTCAATATCTCCAAAACTATTACCGATATTACTGACATTTTGTATGGTGATAAAGGGAACTACTAGAAGTTTACTTATGTGACCTTTGAAAACCTGGTAACTACAAAACCAACATGGCAGCCAAGCGAAGTTGCGACTTTTAAATATACGTTTCTCGTGATTTAACCAACCAAACGCAATGAAACTTGGTACAGTATGTTTATATACATTGTAATGCACCGACATATAAATTCGTTCAATTTTTTACATAACCACAAGGCGGCGGATGTGCGAAATATTTCACCGGCATTCTATATCTCTGAAACTATTAGCGGTATCTCCCTGAAATTTTGTACGGAGATAAAGAGCACTACTGGAAGTCCATCTATAAGACCTTCAAAACACGGTTAACTACAAAACGAGCATGGCGGCCAAGCGAATTTGAAAATTTTAAATAGACCTTTCTCACGATTTAATGTTCCAAACGCACTGAAATCTGGTAAGGAAATATTTATACAAATTGTAATGCACTGGTATCTAATTTAGTTCAATTGTTTACATAACCTCAAGATGGCGGCTGTGCGAATTTTAAAATTAAGCTTTTATTTCTTGTGATGTATTCATGCGATCGAAGTGAAAGTTTGAATAATGAACCTACGCAATAATTTTCCTTTAATGGTTCACGACTCTATGGCCTATACATTTAACAATCCAACATGGCGACCATCCGAAATATTTAGACTGCTCTCAATATCTACGAATCTATTATAGCAATCAAACTGAATTTTTTAATGTTCATAAGGTCTATGAACTTAAGTTCACCTATAGGACTTTAAATAACCTGGTGATCACAAATCCAACATGGCGACGACGCGAATTATAAATATTCACATGGACGTTTCCCGCAATTTAACCATCCGAGTGCAGTGAAACTTGGTACAGTAAATCCTTATACGAATGGTAATCCACTGGCATCTAATTTATTTCGATTGTTTTCATAACCTCAGGATGGCAGCTGTGCGAAATTTTAAAAACTCCTTAAAACTTCTTGTGTCCTAATTATGCGATTGAAGTTTGAATACTACACGTACACAATAATCTGCATGTAACAGTACATAACTCGAGGACCTACATATATAAAATCCAACATGGCGACCATCCGAAATATTTAATCGGTTATCTACGAATCTATTACAGCAATCAAACTGAAATTGTGTATGTTGATAGTGGCAATTAACATAAGTAGGATATATGAAAATAGGCTGTATAGTTCTTCACGGAACTACTTGTTGATTATTCTTTTATCCCTTGTTTACAATTTTTAAATTTAATTTTTCCCCTTTTCTCTTAAATTTTCATTCCCTTTCCAGTGTTCACATTTTTTATTATCTTTCCGTTTGTTTCCTTTATTCCGTTTTTCCTAATTTTATTTTTATCAGAGTATTCCTTTCGTTCCATTTTTGTCTTTCTTCCGACAATTTCCCTTTCTGTCAGTTTGTTCCTTTTTCTTTTATTCCGTTGTTCCTCATTTTATTTTATCAAGTTTTCCTTTTATTCCACTTTTAGCCTATTTTCATTTATGAAAAAAGTCTTATGAGATCACCTTTTGTCCGTGTGTGTCTGTCTTTGTCCCCCACCCCCATAATAAAATATAAACGGCTGGAGCGATGTCAATGAAACTCAGCAAGGTCATAGTACTATTTTGTTCGACCCCGACCGTGTCCTTCAAAATTTTAAGTCTCGCCAATCTAACATGGCGGCTGTGCGAAATATTTCACTGGCATTCTATATCTCCGAAACAATTACTGATATCACCCTGAAATTTTGTTCGGTGATAAAAGCCACAACTAGAAGTTCACCTATGTAACTTTCAAAAACCTGTTAAGTAACATGGCGGTAACATGGCGGCCAAGCGAAGTTGAAATAATTAAATAAAGAGTTTCTCGCGGTTTAACCATCCGAGCCGAATGAAACATGGTACACATGATAATGCATTGGCATCTAATTTAAATTGTTTACATAACCTCAATATGGCGGCCAATCGAATTTATAAAATTTAAGTTTGTATTTATTGTTCTAATCATGTGATCGGAGTCAACGTTTGAATAATGAACCTACGCAATACGTCATCTAATTGTACATAACTCTATGGCCTGCATTAGAATCCAACATGACGACCATCCGAAATATTTTGACGGTTCTCAATATCTACTAATCGATGACAGCAATCAAACTGTAATTGTGTATCTTGTTAGATGCTATAAACGTAAGTTCACCTATGGGACTTTAATGACAAATCCAACATGGCGGCGACGCGAAATTTAAATAGTTACATGGGAGGTTTCTCGCGATTTAACCATTCGAGCGCAGTGAAACTTGGTTCGATAAATGCGTGTACAAATTTTAATCTACTGAAATCTAATTTATTTAAATTTGTTTTCTTAAACACAAGATGGTGACTGTGTGAAATTTAAAAATTGCGTTTTTTTTGTCTTAATCATGCGATTTAAGTTTGAATAATACACCTATGCAATAAGCTTCATGTAATAGTACATAACTCCATGGCCTACATATAAAAAATCCAACATGGTGACCATCCGAAATATTTAGACGGTTCTCAATATCTATTACAGCAATCGAACTGAAATTTAGTATGATGAGGCAATTAACATAGTAGGATGTCTGAAAAAAGGGGTTTTCCTACGCAATAAGCTTCATGTAATAGTACATAACTAGGGCTTGGATTTTTAGGTGCTAAAAATGGGAAAATATTTATTTTTTATGTATTAAAAATACCTGAAATATGTGACAAAAAAGTAAAAATATTTAATTATAATTTACTACTACTGAAGCATTACAATACACAACCAGATACATCTTCAGGTTGTCCATCACAAATGACTGACGATTATCGTGAAACACTTATTCTGAAGGCACGAAACTGCGGCAATAGATTCTGGCCCTTGAGGTGTTGTGTTACTTAGACATCTCTGTTCAGCCTTGATTGCTGTCCCACATGGTTGACAGAATAGAACGCCCCCATCAGAAGTCAAATCATCTTTAAATTCTGAAACATACTGCTGACGATAACTTGTAGTTTCTTTTACTCAAAGCGTCGTATAACTGCCTTACACTTTACAGTACCAGAAATGAACTGCATGTGAGTGATACTAGTTCCTGGTAGCTGGGGGGAGGGGGAAGGTCTAGCACGTGGAGCAATATGGCTATGGGCAAGTAAATCCCCGGCTTCCACAGTGAGTGGGATGGGGTGACAAGTTAAGAATAACACAGTTGCAAGCTGACATATGCTCTGCATGAAGATTAGATAGCTCACAGGTTCTTCCCCGTTGAAGTAACACAGAACAAAAATGCAGTAAACTGAGCGATCTAGCATACTGATATTAAAAAATGTAAATATTTTGTCTTCTTATGTGCTAATAAGTGAAAAGCAGGAATTTATGTATTCATAGAAAAATACTTAAAATAAGTATTTACATAAAAATATAATTATTTACCTAAAAATCCTAGCCCTATACATAACTCCGTGGCCTATGTAAAAATCCAACATTGCGACCATCTGAAATATTTAGACGGTTCTCATGATCTACGAAACTATTTCCGCAATCAAACTGAAATTTCGTATGATAAGAGGCAATTGACATAGCCTAGTAGGATGTATGAAAGTGGACTATTTCGTTCTTCACGGAACTACTTGTGTCTTTCTTCCAATAATTTCCCTCAGTTAGGTAGTCGGCCCAGAGGCTGGTTGGATTCTCATAGTACAGTCATAGGTTAGGTCGGTAGAAACCCACACAAACTCACGACAGCACTATGAGGCGTACTGGGCAAGATGAGGAGTGAAGTAGTTTGCCATTGTTTTCCTCGTGGAGTCGGAACAATAACACTGACCCTAAGAGTAGAACCTCACACGGTTCACACAGGTATTGGTTGAGACCTGAAGGCCATTACTCAGCACCACTCATATCTCAGTAGCTTCCATATTGAACCCTTGCAAAGAAGCATATGAGACTCAGTTTCGGGGGGTGTAACGGTTCATATCGTAAGTTGTTGTCAAGGCGCTTCATTAACTTGCAGGGTAACATATAACAAAATAACATGCAGGAAAGAGTGAAGCCAGGGTTAAAACAAATGAATTTAATAACAAATCACCATATTTACACTCAAACAATAAACAACAAAAACTCCCATCTGACTCCCACTTAATAAAAGTGCCAAAAACTAGGCCAAATCTCTGGAGAGATTAATTACCTGGACCAAGTGTCCCTAAGATAAAAATAACAAAAGTGACCATATATGTGCGTATGCCGTTCTACATGCATCACGGTGTGTACAATGAATGCGTGATTCGTCATCATCCAGAATAATCATTCAGACAACGAATCCACATTTCTTAGAGCTAGACCGACACGGGGGAACACAACTACAATACATAAAATTAAACAGACACTTCCGAAATCTAATATAAACAAACACAAAATTTCCGTGTGAAATTGGAATCTAATTGCCGTAGCAACATTGACTGCCTACAAACTTAGGACTTCTCACACAAATCAACACAAGTACATTAACACGTGACCAATAAATATACACAAATGACCGCTGTCAAAATTTACAAGTACTCTACCACTACACCGCACGGGTGTGACACACAAAAACTACATGAATCGAGTCATAAACAAAGCAATAGGCACACAACCAACATTTACGTTAATAATACAATATTTTACCCATACAACGTACAACAAGCCGTTACACACATGGCGAACTCCCAATTAATTATGGCTTAAAAAATAACCATCACAATGAACAGGTTTGCTACATGAAAGCTTACAGGGGTCAGTCGGACAATCAGGACTGCCTATCAAAAATAAGTCACAGGCAAAACGGGCGGTTTGTGGAACTCTGCATATCTGTCAACCCACGTGTCAAATATCTCGACCTCCCAGGACATGGGGTCGAATCTCGAAGAAGTGTGCCCCAAAGCACAATAATACGTGTGTGTGTGTGTGTGTGTGTCAGAATAAATATGGACAAGAAACAGCGGTCTCCCTGGTGCACCCTGTCTTTCCATCAAAAAATACAACAGCAGCAAAAATATGAGGGCGGTAGGACCTCTACCCCCTCCTCACGTAGAATCAACGCACACTTGACACAGTAACACACACATAATCACACGTATGGGTTTTGACAGACCCTGAAATAAAAAGACACAAATACTTTCCACATGCTGGCGCCACCGTTCTATGCCGTGACTAGTCAACCTGAAAAGGACTAAAAAAATATCTATCAAATTAGAACGAAGATGTTCTACAAATTACTTTTAAATTGGTGCGCTTGGCAACCCTAATATGAATAATAACCTGTTCAGCAAATATCTTACAGTAATTTCCTCTCATTCCTATTTCAAATATTAACGTTAATAAAGCACCATTTATCGAATGTAACGGGTTCCGCATTTGCAAGGATAAAAATCACGCACGCACGCCGCGCACATTACATATGACTCAAGGAAAAACAAATATCTAACAAACACTTTGGCCACGCGCCAACGGACATTTAAAACATCTAGTGTCGGTGCAAGAAAAACTATAAACAACAAGAAAAGAAACATGACTATTTACAAAAGTTCCCCGGCCAAATCTAACTACATAATTGAAATAATCCAATTTTTGTACATCACCGATCTGCTTGTAGAACTAAGGACATCCTCCTCAGCCCATTGCCCCTATGGACAAATTAGCACTCCATCGTGGTCGTCTGCGTTGAATTGTTGAAGATCATCCCAACTCCAAACCACGTGCTGATCATCTTGGTATCGACTCCTTGGCAGAAAAGTTCAATGTTAATTATTTGACCTATCTATAATCGCTTGCAGGTTACTCAATTCGCCCACAATTAATGCGATTAATTGCGAAGACTGGCCCTAGATATCTCGCACACACGCACAATAAACACATAAAAATACACTGCAATTTGTACATAAAATATACACCTCGAGACCACGTCACTGGCTCGATAACAAGTTTAAGATCTTGGCTGCACTGGCAGTTGCTATCTTGCTCGGTATTTCCGTACTGTACTGTTGACCTTCGCTCCGGTGAGCGCTAATTAGGGTGTTACAAGACTTGCCCCTCAGAGCTGAAATGGTCGTCTTTAAGTAAATGTTACAAGTTACCACGCACTGGCGTGAAATATTTAGCTCACAAATATAAAGTTGATTTCAGATGAAAATGTACTAGAGCTTTTAAAATTCGTTAATGCAACTGATGTGACTTTAGCTCCTCAGAGCTCACAAATAAAATAACTTAACCAAATTCAGAGCGTTAAAATCACGATGCAAACTGGCGTGAAGTAAGCCTCTCAAGGCTCCACAAAGAATGACTTCTAATAATTTCGAGCGTCAAAATCACGATGAAAACTGGCGTGAAGTTAGCCTCTCAAGGCTCCACAAAGAATGACTTAGAGTAGCGTCATGCCAGACTATTTATTAGAAACTGACAGGGGACGGAGGAGTGGGGTGGAATCGGATAAAAATTTCCAGAGTTTTTCTCACAAATATGGGACCAGTGTCATTCTTCCTCAAATAAATCAAACGTCTCAATGCACTCGTGCGGAGATTAATCCGTTCGGCGGTTCTTTAGATAAACAATTCCGCGGGCTTTTTACTACTGACGCTGTCCACCGCGTGGTCATGGCTTGGTCTCTTGTGATTGGCTGATTCAATCGTATGTTCGTTGCAAGTGACTCGTGATCCTTCCTTTATGCTTCCAATTTTGGTACAGTAGTTGCTCAATTTGGCCTTGAACCCGACTAATTCTAGCCGTCCCCCAAGAATAGCTACCAGCTCTGCTCCTGTTGAAATCATTACGAAATGCTGGCCTCCCTTTATCCATGTCGACTTCCTCAAGTACTGCCTGGGCCGTAGTAATAATAATAATAAATATGAATACTTATTTATCGTAGATCAATAAGGGTTCAAGGGTAATCACACAGGGGCTTATACAGGGTCATCGAAAAATAATGCCAACATTTCAAAAAATTATAGCACCGAAATCCTGTATGTTAAACGTGTAATTCTTTCACAGAACGCCAGCTGGTTAAAGTAAGTTTTGTTTTGGAGGGGACGTGACCTTGCTATGCGCCCACTAGATGCGCAGTAGCAAAGGTCGGCCGGGGCCGCGCGCGCCAAAGACTGCACCGCCCGAGAAACTGCACCTGATTACAAAGCTGTCATTCGATGGTTTAATCAGTTTAAGGAAACAGGGATTGTAGAGAAAAAATCTAGGCCAGGCCGACCACCAACATCAGCAGTGAACGCACGCTTTCCCAATGGCTGGATTGGTACGTGCAATAATTGCAATAATTTCAGGAGTAACTGTCAAGATGGCGGCAGAAATTCGCTCCTGCAGGTGCTCCAAACCCGAATTTTTTCTGCATACATAATGTTTTTAATGTACCCGCAAAAAAAATCCAAAGGGGGCGAGGTCAGGACTTCATTGGGGCACACTGTCTACAGGAAGCCTACCCACACTGACCGTTACCTACAGAAGGCATCGAACCACCACCCTAAACAAAAACACGCCGTCATCAAGACTCTGGTCAACCGTGCTAAGCGTATCTGTGAGTCCCACCACCTGAAAGAGGAACTACGTCACCTCAACACAGCTCTCCGCGCCAATGGTTACACCAGTAATGAGATCCAACGGGCATGTCATCCCAGACGACCGGCGTCCACGGAGAGGGAACGGGATCGGCTGACAGCAGTGACGTACCTCCCGTACGTTCACAAGGTGACTGACCGGTTAGGCAAAACACTCCGCCATCATAACATCAGGACCGTATACAGGCCTACGAGACAGATACGCGATTTAATCAGATCTGCGAAGGACAAGCGCCATCCCCATTCCAGTGCGGGCGTCTTCAGGGTACCTTGCAGCTGCGGCCAGGTGTATATTGGTACCACGAAGCGCAGTATTGCCACCAGGCTGAAGGAACACGAGCGACACAGCCGTCTGGGCCAGATGGAGAAGTACTCGGTGGCAGAGCATTCCCTTCTTAAAGGCCATGATGTTCACTACGGGTGCACAGAGGTGCTGTCCAGCACCGTCCACTACCACGAGAGGCTATTGAAATTTACAAACACCCTAACAATTTCAACCTGAAAGAAGAGAGCGAACGGGTGAACAAAATCTGGCATCCCGTCCTCAGATCAACTAACATCAAACCATTGGCTGAGCATTGCACACCTCTCTGTACTGGCAGCCGATCAGCGCGCTCCACTCCTGGCGCGGAAAGTTCCGGACCGCGCAGTGAACCGACCCGGTCGCACACTATATATAGCGGTGGCGGACAAGCGCAACTTCAGTCTACCTCTGACCATCGGAAAGAGAAGACCCTTGAGAATGGCGAACGCAGTCTTCGCTGAAACGTCGGGAAACAACAGCCCTACTGGACCACGGCCTAACAGCCCGGATAATCACTTCTTAGATTCTAACCTCTTATTAATCTCCAGTGCCTTCGCTCTAAAAATCCTACCAAGGACAGAAACAAGTGCCCTTGAAGCGTGTGACAATTCCCCCACCCCCCCTAACTTTTATACCCTTATCAAGCTTTTGGCGATTTTGCCCGTCTCAGTTGCTCCCACCGAACGGAGCGCCGTCAGTGGCGTAGTTGGTAGAATGCTGAGCTTCTATGCACAAGGTCGTGGGCTCAAACACGGCCGAAGTCGTCGGTCAGATTTCTTAAGAGCGTTAAAAATCCCTCGGAATGCCTTCCCTCGGAGGGGAAGTTTAGCCGGCGGGCCCATGTCATAGATTTATGGCACTTGTGTGAAGCTAAAATTTCTAGGTTAGATTTGAATAACGCTATATTAGTTCCAACGTTCCTCGCCAGGTGCTGGTTGAGATGGCATCTACTAGCCAAGTTCGCAGCTAGGTGTTGTGCACGGTAGTAGAAGTAGGAACTACTTAAAAATTGATAGCCTTCAGTTCTCCTACCTGAATCACAGATAACACACACCATTACAGAAATCATAATTAACACTGGTTAACAGACAGATTCTACACACACACAAAGTACACGGGGCTACATGACTGTGTTGTCGCAGTCCCTAAACTAAGGAACCAAGCAAGCAACCAACCAACCAACCAACGAAGCCTCGCTGCGCTTCCCTTACCGTGGCACACGTGTGGACCTGGCCGATCTGCGAACGACTCTAATACTGCCAACATCCTCTCCCTTGTTCTACGTTTTTTTTATCCTATGGCTTTTAGTGCCGGGAGTGTCCGAGGACATGTTCAGCTCGCCAGATTTTTTTGTAGCTGCTTCGAGACGGACACCCAATGGGTGAGCTACAAGTACCGTTGGGGAGGGAAGGAGGGAAGTTGGAATGTAAGGACGAGGAGTTGGAAGGTAGCGGCTGTGGCCTATAGTTAGGGACCAACCCCGGCATTTGCCTGGAAGGAAGATGGGAAACCGCAGAAGACCATCTTCAAGGTTGCCGGCGGGGGGATTCGAACCTCCTCGCCTCCCGGATGTGAGCGACTGCCATCAGTCATGCCGTAACCACCACGGCTAACTCACCCGGTTGTTCTACGTGATGACGGGCCTGCAGCAGAGTTCGTCATCCAGTTCATGAGGGATGGTTGGTTGGTTCCTCAGTCTAGGGGCTGCGACAACGCGGTCATGTAGCCCCGTCTACTTTCGATGTGTGTAGAATCCGTCTGATAACCGGTGTTAATTGTGATGGCTATATTAGTGTGTGTATCTGTGATTCAGGTAGGAGGACTGTAGACGATCAATTTAAAGTACAGAGAGTTTAGTTTGGATATATCCGGAGACCCTCGCTACCCCGCTCGCCCACGGCGCGAGCCTGTCTCCCGCCACGCACTTTGCCGTTATGCGGCGCCCTTGCGGCACTGAGTCATTGAGTATAGGAATTTGTACTTGCCTAGTTCACAGCTGGTGCTGAAAATGTTCGCCATTCACTGCTACACATCGCTGGCACCCTTTTATGAAACTGGCATGTACTCTCTGAAGTTCCTCAGCACCGATTGACTGTATTTCAGCTCTAATATAGTCTTTAAGCTCATTTATAGTGGAGGGTTTCTCGCATACACTCTATTTTCAAGCGTCCCCCACAAATGAGTTACATGGTGATAAGTCTGGGCTTCGCGGGGGCCACACGTTCCGACTTATAATCCTAGTACCAAAAATGCGACGCAATTCTGTCATGGATGCTTCGTCAGTGTGAGCAGTGGCATAATCTTGTTGAAAATAAGTTGACAATCGCTCTCCGTAAGTCAGTTCGTCAAAAAATTGGTCAAGGATCACATTGAAGTACAAATTTGCGCAGGAGAGTACCGAACATACTTCGAACCGGGCGTGTTGGACCGCTCCGCGGTTCCTTGGTGGGTCGTGTCCTCCGATGACACGGCCCCTCTCCTACGCCGATGAGTCGGTCTGCACATTACACTGTACAAATAAACTTTTGCTGCTGTGGTAACCACATCGTCCACTTGCACATCAGCAACTGACGCGACCCCCGGGCGCGTGCCCTTTATAAGCTAAGGGAGCAACGCATGTAAGTACAAATTCCTATACCCAATGACTCAATGCTGCGCAAGCGCCGCATAACGGCAAAGTGCCTGGCGGGAGACGGGCTCGCACCGTGGGCGAGCAGGCTAGTGAGGGTCTCCAATACATCCAAACTAAACTCTCTGTAGTTCCTTCTTTTGCTACCAAATGCAACCGTCAATACCTTGGCTACTAGATGCCACCACAACCGGCTCCTGGCGGCGAATGTTGGAACCTACAGATGTGGCTTCACACAATTGTAGTTATTGGAAGGTTCTTTCACAAGCCATAAATCTATGGCATGGACCCGCCGGCTTTAATTCCCCTCCGAAGGATGGCATACTGAGGGATTTTCAACGCTCTTGAAAATCAGACCACTTCGGCCGGGTTTGAACCCGTGATCTTGGGCATAGAAGCTCAGCATGCTACCAACTACGCCACCGAAGCCGCTTGTTCAAGGAGGAGATTGGCTACTTTCTAATAGTTTCACACACGACACGTATGTCTTCAACAGTCTTTTCCTTATTTTTAGGTCTATACTTCTGGATGTGAAGAGATTCTTCTTTCTATAAAAGGCGTTCTTTGCCTGAATAATTCTACTCCAAATTTCTCGTTTGCTGATTCCATCATACGTTATCAAGCTTCCCAGATACGTATATTCCTTCACATGTTGTATTCTATCATTCTCGATATAAATTGCTGGTGCTCTTCTATGAACTTCCTGATTCCGACTGCATACGAGTATTTTTTTTATTTTATTTTTATTCATCTTCATGTTAAATTTGTTTTTAAGGATGTTATTCATTACATGAAGCATCTGTTGAAGATCATTGGGGCTCATTGTCTTGTTTATAAAAACCATTTTATTTTCATCTCCGGCAGTGGGCTGTTTTTATCTCCATTTCATAACATTTAATTTCATTAGTGGCTGATAACCTAGATGTTAAGCCTCTTCAACCAAGAATTATCATAATCACAAACATCACCCGGAGGCCCCGGTTTCTATTCTGGGCTCCGTCAGGGATTTTGAAAGACTTGAGAACTAGAAAGGGTTACACTCAGTCTCGTGAGTACAATTGAGTAGCTGTCTTGACAGTGAGGTAGCGTCCCGGTCTGGAAAACAAAGGTCAACGGCCGAGGGTACCCAACGCGCTGACCACGCATCACCCCAAAGTCTGTAGGCCTAAACAACTGGACAGCGGTTGCTTGGTAGGCCTAGGCCCTTAAAGGACTGAGGTGCCACGTTTTTTGAGTAGACTATTCTTTGTATTTTGGAAAGCCTCCAGGTGGAAGAAGATACTGAAATAAGTAAAAAGTATAAGACTAGCAACCCGCTCCAGCTTCGCCCAGTATCTTTAAAGGTTTAACCGCGTAAGCTTAAAAGGCGCACGGACGGCTGGTCCCAGACGCAATTCAGAAAAGCCGAGGTGTACAGCGAAACTTCAAACACATACACTGAAGTCTTGACTCGACACTATTCAACAGTTTGATGCTGGCCGAAGCTGGGTCGATAGGCTCGCTCGCTAATCATTAAATCGCTCCGAAGCTAGTAGGTTAATTTCCATTTCCATTGAGTGGAGATTGTTAGAAGAAATGAAAACTTAAAAACGCTTCTAGTGGCGGTCGCGGACTTTTTTGTATAACTTTCCATGTCGAACAATTCTTACTCATATATATCTAGGCAGATATTTTTAACGGTTTCCCAGCGTAAGCTTAAAAGGCGCACGGACAGCAGGTCTTTCTTCGACTCGATTCACAGAAATAGTTACTGCTCGGCTTCCTTTGGTCATAAATGAAGGTTTTTCTTCTTCTACAAAAACCTTACTCGAGAAATCCTTTACAGAAAGGTGGAAACCGCATCAAAATCTATCCAGTGGTTCTCGAGATTACCCAGAACATTCGCGGACTTAGTTTTGTACTGCCCCCGTAATTGAATTATATAGAGACCACGGTGGCTATTTTGGAAATTATAGCGAAAGTTATGGCTGTCATAGTTATGACGTGGGTAGTCATGACGTAAGCACGGATGACGTAAACGTTATGCCAGCAGGCTACTTGAGCTGAGATTCTCAGTGACGTCAGCATTTATTCGAGAAGGATCCGAGATGTACGACGCAGTCGCGAGAAACGTGGAATTCTGCTGAGGAAGAAATTATGCTATTGGAGGGGAGACTTAAACCAATGAACGATAGTCTAAAGGAAGACGGAGATTGTTGAAACTATGGTATTTTTATTACTTTCTGGAATGCAGAATTGTGGAAATCCATTTGCAGTAGAGGCATTGATCTGGAATTTTGGTGAAATTTATTTTCAGTTTTTGAATTATGAAAATCCGTCATGTATTGACGAAGTTGGAACTTCTAGCGATGACGCAGTAACACGCGATGGAAGGGATAGATACGCCCCTCATGAAGTTCATAAAAGGCCTTGCGCAGAAGAGAGGAGCCTCATTCTCTCAGATTATAAATCAATCGTCAGATTTCAAATAAGCATTTCAGTGAAACGTCGAGTGAATCAGTAGTGAAAAAGCCGTCTTTGTAACGCGTGGCGAAGCCACTAGTCGAACATACAAGCAGTGCAGGTTTACTGTGAAGTAAATCTAGGTGAAGTTGAAACGACACTTATAACGCTTCTACAAGATTAGCTGTGAACAGTTAGCGGTCGCCTATTAGCTAATTCTCTTGTGCATTGCTACAGTAAGGACTGTAGAAAAGCTGAACAATTTCGAGGAAGTATTTTGGAAGTTATTGACAATATTAGACGACTGACAAAAGTGATTTTCTCGCCACAGAAGAAACACTTTTTGTATAGCCAGACTCAACGCTACGGCTGACAGGGCTAGTGAAATAGGGAGACTTCAGATTGTTTTCGTGACACAACACTGCAGTATAATGGAGCAATGTAATATGGCAGTTTGTTCTTCTAATACTATTACCGAAGAGAAAATGGAAGGCTAAAGGACTTTATGCAATTGGGACATATTTCAACGGAGTAAAATAGCGACATGGAACTTCGCTAATTGCTATTCCATACAAGCGAACATGTGGTAAATAACCATCTACACCCATGTTTCGTGAGTAAAGGCTGAATACTATCAAACAGCAATAGAAATGATTTCATACTTTCGGAATATGAATATTTCTTCGGAAATTTATACAAAAACTTCATGGCGATTTTCAACTGGAACTTCAGGGATTTTTCAAGAGAGGTCAGGGTTGTCCCGACTCACAAAGAAGATTATTGCCGGAAGGATGTCGTTCGTCTTCGTGAAGCAGTTCGATTCTCCGATGGTGCTGTTTCTGGTTTCGAGGATGGAGCTCAGCTTTAACTTGGTGAAATGGATCCATCAACAGTCTTCTTTGGGGAATTTTCCTCTGGAACGTCAATCGGCAGATAAGGTAGTCGTGAACGTTTATTGTATTTGAGTTTCTTAGCAATATTTGAGCAACCATTTTTCCCATATTTTGTCCTCATGTATTTTTGCCCGAAATTCTTGTTTGAGATTCCTATTCTCAGTACACCTTGATGAGTTATGCATTTTTCGACGTTTTATTAAGACATTGTTATGTCATGGGCATAGTTAAATGATTTTGAATCAGTTGAGACTGATATTTAGATTTTTCAGTAATTTGCTTATTTTTGTAGTCACGATTTGACTGTAAGTTAATGATTTTTATGGCAGATTTAAATTCAGACAGCGTGTCACTTTATTAAAGTAATTCTACCCCAGTTTAATTACTTTGACCAATTTTCTGTCATCATCAAGAAGGAAGAACATTTAAATGATTTTAGAGCGTTAAAATCCAGTACGTTGTCGACGATCTTGGAAATACTAGTCGGTATTTGAATTGATTGCAACACAGACATTTATCGTCAGTCATGACCGACCATTGCATCACAGGCAATTTTGTGAAAGATGAACATTAATTATGAATTATTGAATGCATTAAATTCGTGAAACTTGTGTTAGGTTTTTCTCATATAGAGATTTATATAACGATGTTTGCATTCCCCAGTCTAATTGGATTCTATTCGACTATTTTGCAGTTAGTCGCACTTTGTTTGATGATAGTATTTTTATACTACAATTCTTTGAAGATGTTAATCTTAAATTTTGATAGACCAGACAGGCGTATATAAGCGTATTCACTATTAAATTTGTTTGTGATTGGCAAATTTTTATTTCATTTCGATTCATGAATGAAATCCACGAAGTTTAAATGACAAGAGTTTTGAAACAATTATTGATATAAGAATCTTTAAGTGGAACTATGAATGTATAATCGATAGTGCAGCGGACATGTTGAAAGTCGCTGACGTATAATGCCCTTAAATAAATGAAGGAGATTCCCACAGTAGTTAATGATGATAAAGATTGTATTAGGGGAGTTTTTGTAAATGCTGTGGATGATTTTAATGCCATATAGATTAATATATGATGAATGTTGGGCTATTTTGAATGCAGTTTGTGCATTATTTTGTAAGCGAAGTATTTTCCGCTAGAGTGTATTGTCATAGTTCGTTGAAAATTAATCAAGTGAATTTACTGTTATAATTAACAAGAGTTTGAAAGAATTTGAGATAAGATTTTGAATGAAGATTGCCGTCACAAATAATTAAATTTATTACAACCTTTATTAAACCAGATTGTGACATTTACATGTATAACTAACCTTCATTGGTCGATTATATTAAACACGGTTATGAATTTACCAACCGATTAAAACATGTGGTTCAATGTATTTCTTAAATTAATTATTTAAATAATTTAAATGTTGATAGTGTAAATAATAAATGTAAATATCTTTGACAATAATGTGGAACGAAAGTAATGTTAAAGGCGTGTATAAAATTTTTGTAATTATTTTCGACAATATTATAAACAATTTCCAATTGTTATAAATAATTTATGTGATTTTGTTATAAACATTTAAGAGTGTGTTTTACACTCTAAACTATGCTGATTAAACATTTGGATGATAACTTAACAAGTTTAAGGATAGTTAAAATAATCCAGTGGGATGGAAGTTAAGCATTTGAAAGAGTTGCGTCAATATGTATGAGTTGTCTTGTAGACATTTAAAACTTTAAAAGGAGCTGAATTCTTACACAGTGTGGTGTGAGTAGGGAGCCCCATTTGACGGGCATGCGCCAAGTTGAGGAGTAGACCAGCTGGCTCGACATCTGGTTACAAGCGGGTGAGGTCGATACTCCGGCCTTGTGCCTATTTATACAAGTGCAATGTTTATTAAAAGAAACCAAATGCTCGATATATGTCGTACCCTGACTTCCTCATCCAATCCAATTGTGTTATAAAATGTTACGTTATTTTGAGCTCATGGGAGCTAACATATTGTTTGATAAATTTGCAAGTCCTTTAGGAGGACGTAGTCAGATTGACATGGGCTACTGATAGCCACGTTTATTTTGTTGAGTTGTGAAAATCATACTCTTTATTTGAAAATAAAGCTCTTGTACAGTTCAAAGTTCTCGTCTTCGGTCTGGTTCATTTTTAAATGTCATGGTCAAGATTATTGTGGGAGCATACTTTAATGATCCTGTTGTCAACCCAATCCCCGAGATATTTATAAGAGGTAAGTAACAGTAAGTCTGAAACCCCCGTCTATTTTGGTGTGTTCCACAATAATTTTTCTTGGTCACTTCTGTGTTCTAACCTCGGTAGTATCTGTCGGTGCCATTTTCATTGATGTAGCTGAGCTGGTGCGATTGATTGTTGGCAATCCGATTGAGGGGGCGGATATCTGACAGCCTACTATCCGGGTAAACGGGGACAGTACTATGTAGAGATATATAGAATACATAAAAAAGTGCATAAAATGAAACAACCATGAGAGCACTCCTCAATGGTTCCTATTATAAATCCTCTTATGATTGTTATACCACTTACTGCAGTTTCTTAATGTTCCAGAACAATCGTCACTAAGTACCTAACATACTCTGTATTGAATGAAAATTCTACTTAACATATCGCTTGTATTTGAAAGGTCCATGCTGCTTTCGTATTGATGAACTAATTAGTAAAAATTGTAGCAAAAGTTCCGCCTAACCAATACCTTTATTTTGATAATGATCACTTCGTGGTCAATGGGGACATGTTTCGAAGCCTAATTTCTTTCTTTCTTTCTTTCTTTCTTTCTTTCTTTCTTTCTTTCTTTATATTCAGTCATTTATTAGCCTACTTTACACATTTTGCCAAAATGAGGAAAAAGTAGACTTACGAGATCCATCCGGGAAAATGTCTGTCTGTCTGTGTGTCTCCTCCCCCCCCCCTATCAACTCATAAACGGCTGCAGCATTCGGAACCAAATTTAGTATGAGTAAAGATGTATACCGGGATATCTCAAGACCATATTTGAAAATGTCAGTGCTACCAACTGCTGAAGAAACTCACTAGAAGTTTGAGCTCCATGTTGGATATCTTGGAAGGTATGGATGGGAACTATTCCAAAATTGGCACACTTGTAGATAATACTATTTTAGTTCAATTTCCAGGACGCCATACATGCCGGTATTGCCAAAATAATTTTAAGCCTTCTGATAGGTCCAATTTTTAAATGTATATTGTGCCCGCTGGCCGAAGGTTTCGGGGAGCCACCGGTTTCAAATGACCCTTCCGAGACCCTCTTCCAGTTAACACACAAGTATGGGGGACGATACATTCATAGGCTGGTGTAGCACAAAAGTCTGCACTCAGGGGTGTCGGGAATTAGTGAGGATCGATCTTTAACCAGCTCAGAGGAATGCATCGATAACAAAACTAAACAAGAAAGAGAGGTCAGTTTTAGGTTAAAATCACAAATAAATTTTATTCAGAATAGATCCCTAGCCTATCATGAGAGCTGCAAACGGCTAGTCCGATACTATTCTGCCCTGAAAGAAATATATATAAAAAAGTCCTAAACAAGATCTAAATTGCTCTCATGGTCCTAATACAAAATTCGACAAAATGAACAAGATAAGAGAATGGCACGTAAGATCGGCCCTAAGCAATTACATCGAAATAACTTACGGATGGATCAAACATCAAAAGAATTTACAGCAAAGCAAGACATTTACTTGTTTACAAATACTAGAACATTTACACTTAGTAGCAAGGGGAAAATTTGTCGTCCTATGCTATGATGGTGCCATCTCTAACATTTGTCTTTAGAGTTTGTTTTAGCTAGTTCTAAATATCATTAATTAATAAACGAGATGCGTTTATTACTAAGAAAATCAAGCTATGTGCACAATGTTGCTGAATTTAAAAAAAACTATGCTAATACAACACAAATGCATACAATAATTCAGCCTCCGTGGCTTAGGCCGCAGCACGCCGGCCTCTCACCGCTGGGTCCGTGGTTCAAATCCCGGTCACTCCATGTGAGATCTGTGATGGACAAAACCGAGGCAGACAGGTTTTTGTCCGGGTACACCGGTTTTCCCTGTCAAAATTTCATTCCAGCAACACTCTCCACTATCATTTCATCTGTCATTCATTTAATCATTGCCCCAGAGGAGTGCGTCAGGCCTCGGCAGCCGGCACAGTTCATATCCTCGCCGCTGATGGGGGCTTCATTCATTCCATTCCTGACCCGGTCGGAGACTGGAAGAAGGCTGTGGATTTTCATTTTCAATTCAGCACTCCTATGGTTGTGCAATTGGCACTGCCTACGTACTCGATTTGTTACTGTTTGTAACAAACTATCATAGTGTCAAAGTGTTAGAAAATAGAAAATATAGGAAAGCCTGCAAATGCGATAGTAATTAAACAATTACATCGACTCATATTGCTACTAATCTGATGTGTGTGCTTCAGTTATCACATCACCAATTAGTGGTCGACTAATCATGTGAAAATATCAAAATTTATCTACAATAGCTTAACAATATCTAAGTGTTAACGTTTGGTCCAGAAAAATTGTTAATTTTTAATGTTTATAAATTTTATTTAGGTTCAGGGGAAATCTATAAGATTTGTTAGTTTTCAAAACCCTATTTTTGATTATTATTAGAGTTTCACACAATTTATTCCTGCCGGTATTGTTGTTCAGTTTATGGACCTTTAAAAGCGTTCAGTGTATTCAGGTAACGTTTGTATCCAACTTAAGCAAATAACTCAATATTTCAATAGTTTACGAGACACCCTGTGTCTTCACCAATATTTCATCACACTTATTAGACATCCTATGTCTTCACCAATTACTTTACTCTTATTTCGGATCCATTGATCCAGGCGCCTTTGGTTTTTGGTACGACTTTAGTTAGTTCATTACCACCGATATAATCACAATAACAATGTCGGAGGTATTCATCCACCGTCATGACTCATATAATACTCTTAATTTACAAAAGTGTGGAATCCTAATTGATACACGTTTGAATTGCTGGTAATAAAGTTGTGTACAAAAACACATCCTGACAACGCTTTAAATAAACATAAAGGTTTCTGATACAAGCTAACTGTGTGTGTGCGTTTATAAAATTGCCTCTTCCCGGAATAAATCGAACCTGCGTTCATTTGGTTACCAAATACAATTTCATTCATTGCCTGTGTGGCTTCTCTTAAATAAATAAACCTGTTTTCAAGTGTTGTTCTGGCCAATAAATGTGAGTAACGGAACTCGGCATTCCACTTGTAATAATGTCAAGACTCTCACAGCCTTCTAAAACAAAATATTAATCCATTGCCTAGAATCGAGTGTGCTGTGTAGTGAACTTGGCTCGTAACCTTGGCCTTGATTTAACATTGTCAAACTAGTTTATTTGTCATCAGCCTGACAAAAATAAAAGTTGATAATACTTGTTTTTAAATGATACGAATGAGCATTGAAAATCCAGCCTTCCTGGCTTCTATAAATGTTTAATAAACTATTAATTTCCACACGCGTCTTAAACTAGCTACCTGCAATGTGCACTAAATAAATGAAACCAAATTAAACTAAGTCTACTGTTTTCCACTCTTACAATACGCTATAAATATTTGATCTGACTTATAGATTCAGCGTCACTTGGTTAGAGTCCCGCCATGAGATGTTGTATGCGGTCTCGTGTATGGCTTTAGATTACCATTTCATTGTGTCTGGACATCCTCCGTCGCCAATTCCCCACGCATGATTTAGCAATCACATGCCATCGCGCGGTTGGAGTTGTATCTGAAGATCTGCTGGTTTATCATTATTGCGATGTTAGCGTTGGTAAAAATGTAGCACATAATTAAATAACTGTCGCGCACTGCAGCTAATATGCGGTAAAAAAAATTGCCCATTTTCACTCCGCCACTGGCTCTAGTTTCTGTCGCTTGTGCGACACTCACTCGTGACTTGCACTGATATTTTCACAAGAAAATATTAACAAAAAATAAATCAAATAATGGCCCATCCGGCAAATAAAGATTGTACTTGTAGATTTTGTACAGTTATAAAGTTAGTTAAATACACAGTTTAGAGAACACAGAAATATATGTGTGTGCGTGAGAATGAGACCATGCGGTCGCAAAGTTTTCTTCACACAAGTCCTTCATTTCACCTCGGATGATAATAATAATAAAAATATTTTACAGTTTTCGTAGTGGTGAATGTTTTCAATCGTTCAACTATAACACAATGCCATGATGGCTATCCGTAAGAAAGTTATTCGTAGATTTTTCCTGCCACACGGTTTCCTTTCACTTGTGCTCCATCATGCACATGTTGTCTCTTCCACAGACGAATAGGAACTGGTGTTACAAAATATGGCGTGCTCTCAGTACTTGAGCTGGCCGCGTAAATTGATAGTTTCTTCGATTTACGAAGTATGCTGTACTTCAAATATGCAGAATTACTTAGTTATAATTATAGTAGATTTTTGGAATATGAAAAATAAGTAAAAATCTAATCATAAGCGATATTGCTTCAGATTCTTCCCGCCGCTCGCAGGGTATGTTCAGTTACATTTCAGCATAAGTTTTCGTCTCTGTTGTCTGAGCAAACGTGCGTCAACGGGCGCAATATATAACCTCTACACTATCAATTGGATTTCAACCAAATTTTGTATGTAATGTGTACATAAACAGATATGACTGTTGGAACTAAGAATAGGCCTATATTCAGTCACCAGGGCTGTCAACTGTAGTGCTCTATTAGGCAACATTATACCAGGTAATATCGAAAAGTTTAATTAGTTAGAAATATACCAACTTAATTTCGTCATTATTCTAGATAGGTTCATATACTGTAGATTAATCATTGGCATGAATCTTAATTTTAAGAAAAGTAGGCTCTTTAGTTTGTTACGGAACTTCTTGTTTTTTAATGTATATTTGGGGTAAGCAACTTCCACCTTTTCTTATGGTGCACCATAATAGGGTTATTGATGGGAATGTATTTAGTGTTAAGCTTTCCAACCACCTGTTTGCCTTGATAATTTAATCTACATCGGCTGATGAAGGGGCCAAAACAATTAAGCCTCGAAACATGTACCCAATGATCAGTAAGTGATCATTTATCAAAATAAAGTTATTGATTAGGCGGAACTTTTGCCACAATTATTAATAATATCGCTTGTAGTTTTTCAGAAAGTAAATCTAACACGTTTCCATGAATCAGCTGTATGATGTGAATCTTTTGTTGATCAGGTGTACGCAGCTGTGATGTTGGTGGCGAGTGCCACCATAGCATCAGACCCGGCATGTATCGTGCGCAGAGAATCCTTGGGCAACCAGGAGCAGGACGCAGTCTATGGTAAGCCAACAAGGAACACAGAATACTCTCCAAATTCTAGCGAAATACGAGGCAAATATCCAACTGTTTTGTCTTCTTGCTGAAGAGACTTGTCCTTCATCCTCTTGCAAATACTTGGGCATCCATGTAAGGAATGATGTGAAATGGAGTAAACCATGTGGGTTGTGTCGTCTCCTCTGTAGTTGGTAGCATGCAGAGCTTCTATGCCCAAGGTCGTGGGTTCAACCCCGGCCGAAGTCGTCGGATTTTTTATGAGCGTAAAAATCTCTCAGTATGCCTTCCTTCGGAGGGGAAGTAAAACCGGCGGTCCCATGTCATTGATTTATGGCATGAAAAAGAACCTTTCACTAACTAATTTGTAAATTAGCTTGATAACGCTATATTAGTTCCAACGTTCGCCGCCAGGTGCTGACAGCGATGGCATTTAGTAGCCATGTCCTCAGCTAGGTGTCGTGGACTGTAGCATTTGGTAGCAAAAGTAGGAACTACTTGAAAAAATTAATCCTCTGCAGTCCTTCTACCTGAATCACAGATAACACACACTAATACAGCCATCACAATTAACACCGGTTATCAGACAAATCCTACACACACCCAAAGTACACGGGGCTACATGACCACGTTGTCGCAGCCCCTAAACTAAGGAACTAACCAACCTATCAACCAACCCGTGTCGTCTCCAAGGCGTACAAATAATTTTGTAATGAGTGTATTAAAGGGCAGTTGCTTCACCACAAAATAATTAGTATATTAATTTGACCGTGGAATACGGCTCAGCAGTTTGGAACCCATATAAAGAACAGCTCCTCAATGAACTAGAGATGGTACAAAGGAAGGCCGCTAGGTTTGTGCTCACAGATTTTAATCCTAGAAGTAGTGTAACTCGAATGATAAGAAGAACGGTGAGCATCTCTGGAAAATGAAAATCCACAGCCTGTTTTCAGTGGCGCGACCGGGTCAGGGAATGGAATCAATGGAGCTCCCATCTAGCGGCGAGGATATGAACTGTGCCGGCTGCCGAATCCTGTTGCATTCCCCTGGGGCAATGATAAAATGAATGACACATGAAATGAAATGGTAGTGGAGAGTGTTGCTGGAATTAAATTGTGTCAGGAAGGAAAACTGGAGTACCCGGAGAAAAACGTGTCTGCCTCTGCTTTGTGCAGCACAAATCTCACATGGAGTGACCGGGATTTGAACCACGGACCCAGCGGTTAGAGGCCAGCGTGCTGCCACCGAAGCCACGGAGGCTCTATGGTAATCTCTGGAAGATAAGACGAAATTCAGCTTATACGCAATGTTGAACACTTAACACTAATCGGCCAGCGTGGGGAGAACTAAACAAGCGTTTGGGAAATTCCCAGAGAGGTGCAAATTACTGTATTAGACTCGAATAAAGAATTCAAATTAGTAAAATTTTTTAATTCAAAATTATACTAGGCCTATTTTACTCCACTTACGAGGGAAGTATTCCAGCTCGAACGACGAAAACAAACTGAAAGTGGGTTTAAAGTATACAGTTGTACCTATGTCAATAGCTATCAATGCCATTCATCTGTAAAAGTACGTGTTCGTTCGCCAGCGCCATCTGAGTATGTGATAATGTGATCACCGTGGCATTTCAGTTTGGACTATTGCAATGCGGGAACATTGTAAATAATGGAGTATGTCTACATGTTGCCCTTGTTAAGTGTGCATACTGTTCCATTCCACTGTGATTTAATCACTTCATCGAAACTCCACATTTACACTTCGACGTCGAATGAAGGACAACACAGTATCTTCTATTGTGGGAAAGATGACGTCAACACGGTACTGCATGTGTTAAATTTTCTTGATGCAAGCAAGTGTTCAACATTTTGCCAGATGATACTGCACCACATCTGTTTCTTGTTAATATAATGGTCTGAATTGCCCGTTGCACGGTAGTTTCTGCTGCGAGTTGTGTTTCTGCAATTTTTGGACGCCGTAACTCCAAACCTTGATTGTATACTAATGTGGGGTTTTAGAGATAAATGCCCGTGATGGGTAGTAGAACAGACATATCTTCGTATGTTAAGCGCACTGCCAGCAGTTCGATCAGGGATAATTCCCTCGTTAGCAATGTTTTCTCCCCAGTGGAATTAACGTTTCCCATGAGGAATTGCAACTGGAAGTTTTCGAAATTGGAGGTTCTAAGGGACACCTGAGCTGAGAACGTTTTTTCTTTTTTTAATTCACTTTGGAATGTATCCTCTAAATCAGGTGATATCAATCTATTGTCCACGTATCATTGAACAGTTCAAGAGTGGACAGTCGGTAATATAAGACTTCCAATCTCTCTGGTCTAAATTCACACGAAAACTAGAATAAAGTAATCGAAACAAAAGGTGTGGCATTCTGCATTAACATGGCTCCTCTTTTATTGGAAACTGTACACAATTATTTTACTGTCAGATTATTTAAAAAATGTTGAGATTATGGTTGGTTGGTTCCTTAGTTTAGGGGATGCGACCACGCGGTCATGTAGCCCCATGTACTTTGAGGTGTGTGTAGAATCTGTCTGATAACCTGTGTTAATTGTGATTACTGCATTAGTGTGTATCTCTTTTTAATTAAAGTAAAGCTGCACTGTATAATTTCAATTACTTCCACTTTCGCTACCAAATGCTACCGTCCAGGATACCTAGTTGTGAACTTGGCTATTGCTAGATGCCATCGCAACCAGCGCCTGGTGACTAATGTTGGAACTTAAGAGCATCAATCAAACCTAACTTACAAATTTTGCTTCACACAAGTTTAGTTAGTGGAAGGTTCTTTTACATGCCATAAATCTATGACATGGGCCCGCTGACTTTACTTCCTCTCCGAAGGAAGGCAAACTGAGGGATTTTTAACGCTCTTAAAATCCGAGGACTATGGTTGGGTTTGAACCTGCGACTTTGTGCATAGAATCTCAGCATGTTACTGACTACGCCACCGAAGCGCCTTAAAAAATGTTATTTAGACTATTCATTTAACATTTGAAATAATTTCAGCGCCTTGCAAAAAACATTTCCACTGTATTAAGTCACGAAACGTACAAGGTAAATGATGGAAAACTGAGTCTAATAATCTGCACACCCCTGTACCTGAGCAGGGCAGATCAACCGCAGCATAAAAAGACACGGTTAGTCAGTCTGAAAGACTGGATTTATATCATTATAAATGCTAGCAGCCGAGTACCAAGAAGGCAGTGCAAGAACAGAGTTTCAAGATTCTATTTTGTTTCTTCACTGCCTACTTGATTGTTCTCGCACTGCCTTCTTGGTACTCGGCTGCTACATCGTACTATGACGTCACACACCTCAGTGCATTCTCGGTATATTTCGTCCCGTCACCGTAACGTAACGCCAGGTAACTGGAACTCATTTCCTGCCACAGTCGTAGAGACTTCCACCAAACACATTGATGTGTTTAAGAGAAGACTGAAATTTTGTGTAAATACTACGTTGTAATTACTAGAGTTTCCAATTCATGACTTGTGTGCATTAAGTCAGCGGTCTGCCACATTATTATACTCGGAAAGAAAATAAAGTATTTGGTAACTTTTTGGCCAGAAAAAGAAAATTTCCGGTAAATGTTAGTGCATTTTCTTAGCACGGTATATCTTTATACAAACCTTTATACGAGGGCAGATCAAAAAATAAGTTGCACTTCCCAGTTATGGCTATCTATTACACCACCAATACAACAGCAACACGCCTATAACGACATACAATGTAACGTCACTTTTCCACATAGTTTCCCAGACACTCCAAACATTTCTGCGAACGCACAACCGGATGCATAGAAAGTTCCTCCAGCGTTCTGCAACCACACGGAGACGGTGGTTCTTCACCTCCTAATCGGTCTGGGAATGTCGACCACCGTTCTGTCTAATGATCGCATTCACACTGTTGACATTTGCACGGGTCCTGGACGTTGCGGGCCTGCCCTCGCGATATTCGTCCGTGATATCCGTGCGTCCGACTTCGAATTGCTGACACCACTTTACGATCCCTTGCCGGGAAATGGCCCGTTCCCCATACACAGCACTAATTTCACGATGAATGTCCGTGCAATTCTTCCTTTTGGCCCATAGGAATCGGATTGTCACACGAACCTCATTTGGAGTGAACGTCCAGTCGACGGACGCGCCATTGCTATTGGCCGCTATTCACACCATACAAGATGAGACACCACAGCGACCTGCCTAACAGACGTGTGGGCAGTGTCTGTCCCTTACTCCGCTGTGCCCACGTTTGCGACACACAGCGCGCTGCTGCAGCGCGTTAGTGCAACTAACTTTTTGATCCACCTTCGTATATTGACTAATTCAATGGAATTTTATGAGAACTTTTAAAATCTCGTTTTTATTTCTCATGTCCTAATCAAGCAATATAAATGTAAGTGTGTAGAAATACCAAATTTTAAAAATTTTGCACAACCGCCATTTTAAGTCCTCATAAAATTCCATTGAATTAGTCGTCAATATATTAAGGCTTGTACGAAAATGCACTAACAGTTGTTGTTGTTGTTGTTGTTGTTTGAGCCTTCAGTCTTTCAACTGGTTTGATGCAGCGCTCCTTGCTTCCCTGTCCTCAGCTAATGCACTAATATTTATCGGAAATATGTTTTCTGGCCCAAAAGTTACCAAATACTTTTATTTTCTTTCTTGAGTATAACAATATGGCAGACCACTGTAAGTGTGTTTGATATTACTGTTGGTAATTGTTTGCCAGCGGGGAATAACCCCCATTTGAAAATTAAGTAAATGAATTAATGGATAAAAGAATACAAGCACAATGGGTGAAATGATTTGTTAAAATACGGATTAACCTACTAATAAGCTGTAGCAAAAGAATAAAACCTAGGAGAGGAAATTGTCTTGCGACTGGTCACAAATTCTTTGCTGTGTGGAGGAATACTGTGGTTATATTTCGACTCAAGCAAGTTGACCTCTACCCAGTCGGTGAAAGTCAGCAGTTCCAGGTATAATTGGTCATCTTGTGAGCTCCATTTCTGTAAGGATTACATTTTTAGGTTTCTTTATAATTGTTTTAAAGACTTATACTTGATGTTTTGTTACAGCGGTGAAGGCAGTCTTCTCCATTCTGGCTGTCTGCAATTTCTTCAAAATGATCAGCAGCTACTTTCTCATGTACGGCGCCATTCACGTGAGTCACTCGTCTCTTTGAGTTTGTGTCGTTGATGGCCTTAGCAACATCAAGAAGTGTTGCCACCACGGAGTAATGGAATTACTTTGGAGCTAATTAAATGTTACTATATAGGCCTATTACCCTAAAATTTCCCACAATAATATTCAAATATTTATAAAAATATAGTAGCAAATAAGACGAAAAACATAGGATGTTCAATAATTTTCATATTAGCATGGATTAAATGGTATGGACTCCTTATTGAGGAATGATTTCACGATGGAATTTAATAAATGTAAAACAAAAATATAGGGATGCAGCGGAAAGAAATCAAACCCCTATGGACGTCAAATTGGCAGGTGAAAAGCTAAAGGAGGTAGGAAATTTCTGTTAATTAGGAAGCAAAATAACCAGTGATGGACGAGGCAAAGAGGATATAAAAAGGATATAAAAAGTAGGTTGGCTCAGGCAAGGAATGAATTTCTACAGAAAATGAATCTGTTGACATCTAATATAGGTTTAGGTATTAGGAAGTAATTTCTAAAGCCTTTGACTGGAGCGTGGAACTCCATCGAAGTGAAACTTCGACTGTTGGCGCAGCAGAAAAGAGAACTGATGCGTGGTGTTACAGGAGAATGATCAGATGGGTAGATGGGGGTTACAAATGAAGAGGTATTAAGACTAGTGGGAGAGCAGAGATGTTTCTGGCGATTGCTAATGAAGAGAAGAGAAGAGATAGGATAGGTTGGTAGGAAACATATTAAGATACCCAGGAATAGCTAACTTAGTTATGGAAGGAAGGGTTGAGGCCAAGAACTACAGGGGTAGACTATGGTTAGCATAATAAACAGATTGTCTCGGATGTAAGGTGTTAGTTATGTAGAGTTGAAACTATTAGCTCAGGACAGGGAAGCATGGAAAGCTGCATCAAACCAGTGAACAGACTGAACACGCGCACACATCTGGACGACCAAGTTCAGTCATTCAGTGTTCTAGTTCTGTAAAGGCTTACTGTGGTTGACTGACAATTGTTTTAAGGGGCGGAGAGCGAGATCTGCCCATTTAACACAGTTTAAAAATCCAAACTTGGTTATTTAAATGCAGAGGTCGTTGTCGAAATATGGAAACAGCCTAAATAAATAAAACTGGTCAGGGTGTATAAAGTGCTCACTGATGAGCCTGACTGATGCATACCTAGCAAAAACTTCGCAACTGACAAGTTGTTGTTTGAGTTTTCAGTCTTTTGACTCGTTTGTTGCAGCTCTCAATGTCTCCCTGTCCTGAGCCAATCCTTTCATATCTACATAGCTACCACATCCCATATCCGAGGCAATCTGTTTAACATATTCTAACCTTGGTCTAACCATACAGTTCTTGTCCTCGACCCTTCTTTCCATAACTAACTTTGTGCTATTCCTGGGTGTCTTCGTATGTGTCCTTCCAACCTGTCTCTTCTCTTCATTATCAGTCGCCAGAAACGTCTTTCTCTCCCACTCGTCTTAATACCTCTTCGTTTGTTACCCTATCTACCCATCTGATCTTCATCATTCTCCTGTAACACCACATTTCAAACACTTCTATTCTCCTCTTTTCTGCTGTTCCAACATTCCAAGTTTCACTTACATACAGCGCCAAGCTCCAAACAAAGGCTTTCAAAAATGACTTCCTAATACCTAAATCTATATTCGATGTCAAACAGATTCCTTTTCTGTAGAAATTCTTTCATTGCCTGAGCCAACCTACTTCTTATATCCTATTTGCTTCATCCATCACTGGTTATTTTCCTTTCTAAGTAACAGAAGTTTCCTATTGCCTTTCACCTGTTAATTTGACGTCCATAGGGTTTTCTGATCTTTTTTTTTTCTTTTTTCGGCAAAATAGCTAAACAGAATGCCTAAGTAGAATTGTCATGAAGACGGTGATGACTTTCTGAATATTGTATTTAAATCTTCATTGATGTTCCCTTCCATATCATTCCAAAAAGGTGTGTACTTTGATACCCAGTGAATGGGTTGAAATTACCACCAGCACTATATCAAAGTATGTGGGGCTGATGACCAATCTTGCCCCTAGCCACTAGAATATTTAAAGTAACAGGGATCTAAAGCAGAGGCTTTCGAAGTGGGGGCGCCGGCTCTGATTGAAATAGCAATATGTTACACAATCCCTATCTAATATATAAAAGTGAAAGTATGTATGTATGTATGTATGTATGTATGTATGTATGTATGTATGTATGTATGTGGGTTGGTTCCGTATACAAATCTACACCGTTCCACCAATCTCTACCATATTTTGCATACACATAGTTTAGGGCCCAGAAGGAACCGCTGCCTACATGAATTTTCGATAGTCTTTCTCATTCTTCTGATTTAGGCCCTTTTGCACTCAAGCACAGGCTAATCAAATCATAAAATATACTCATGAAGGAATGGCAAGCCAGATAGTTTCCATGGCAACATAGCTCAAGTCGAGACACGGCCGACTGGATGCCAATTGCGCTCTGCACTACCGGTATAGAAAATGAGGATCTTTACTTGAAATCCCGTTAGTTACTCAACTGCTCACACAGCACTATCAACCGAGTTTAGCATAACAAAGACTTGACACTATCTTCTTTCTACTATATATTTGTCAAATATCACTCACTCACTCACTCATTTCTTCATCACGAAATCTCAGAAACCACCGAACGGATTGGAATGAAATCTGGTATGCAGCTTCCTCAAGGGCCGCAACTGCCCACTAAGAGAGGATTTTTGGATATTCAGGTTCTAAAGGGGTGTTAAGGGGGTAGACCTGCATTTCATTGAATAGCAATATCTCCCGATTGGTTTCATTGGGGGATATGATACTCGGCATATAAACTCATCATTAAAAATAAGAAGACACGTGTCTGAGGGTTTTTCGATGTGGTGTATATTATGACGTGAAAGGGGGTGAAAAGTGGGGATTGAAAGATTCCTAACGGAGCGTGTATCTCTTAAACGACATAGGCGAGGAGTTTGAAACTCAGCGAAAAAAATAAACATAAAAAGGAAGTATAAATATGTTTGACAGTTTTTTCATAAATCCAATTTAAGGGGCCCATGGAGAGAGAAGAAATTCCCGGGGGGAGGGGGGGGGGGTGGAACAGGAAAGAAAGTGTCCTGATTGACTGACTCACTCGTCAAACTCAGGGGAAAAAAACTGCTTTAAAGTAAGTAAATAGCTGTTTTCATAAATCAAATTTAAGGGGTTCATGGGGAGGGGTGAAAATCTGAAAAAAGAAAATTGAAAGAAAATGTCCTGACTCACTCAATCACTCACTCACTCATCATCGCCCAGCCAAAATTATTGAAGTTAGAAACATGACAGTTTGGGGATATGTTCATTGTATGTCAAAACCGTCTACTAAGGGAGGATTTTCGGATATTCAGGTTCTAAAGGGGTCTTAAGGGGGTTAAACCTGCATTTCATTGAATAACAATATCTCCCGATTGGTTTCATTGCGGTATGTGATACACGGCATATAAACTCATCATTAAAAAGTAACAAACACGTGCCTGAGGGGTTTTCGATGTGTTTATGAGGTGAAAGGGGTGAAAAGTGGGGATTGAAAGATTCCTAACGGAGCGTGTATCTCTTAAGCGACATAGGCGAGGAGTTTGAAACTCAGCGGGAAAAATCAGCATAACAAATGAGTAAATATGTGTTTGACCGTTTTTTCATAAATCCAATTTAAGGGGCCTATGGGGAGGGGTGAAATTCTGGGGGAAACAGGAAAGAAAGTGTCCTGACTGATTGACTGACTGACTAACTCACTCATCAAACTCAGGGGGAGAATACTGCTTTATGGTAAGTAAATAGCTTTTTTTCAATCAAATTGAAGGGGTTCATCGGGAGGGGTGAAATTCTGAAGAAAAAAAATTGAAAGAAAATGTCCTGACCCATTCACTCACTCGTCATCGCCCAGCCAAAAATATTGAAGTTGGAAACATGGCATTTCGGGGATATGTTCGTTGTATGTCAAAAACGTACACTAAGGGAGTTTTTTTGGATATTCAGGTTCTAAAGGGGTCTTAAGGGGGTTAAACCTGCATTTCATTGAATAACAATATCTCACGTGTGGTTTCATTTGTGGATGTGATACTCGGCTTATAAACTAATCATTAAAAATAAGCAGACATGTGTCTAAGGGTTTTTCGATGTGGTGTATAATTATGAGGTGAAAGGGGTGAAAAGTGGGGGTTGAAGGATTCCTAACGGAGCGTGTAGGCCTATCTCTTAAACGACATAGGCGAGAAATTTGAAACTCAGCGAAAAAAATCAGCTTAAAAAGTAAGTAAATCGGTGTTCGACTGTTTTTTTTCCATAAATTAATTTAAGGGGCCAATGGGGTGGGGTGAAATTTTGGGGGGGGGGGAAAAAGGAGATCAAGTGTCCTGACTAACTCACTCACTCATCAAACTCAGGGGAAGAAGACAGCTTAAAAATAAGTTAATAGGTGTTCAAGCGTATTTTTCATCAATCCAATTTGTGGGGGGGGGGGGGGGATGGGGAGAGGTGAAATTCTGGTAAAAATAATTGAAAGAAAATGTCCTGTCTGACTCACTCACTCATCACTCCCAGCGAAAACTATTAAAGTTGGAAACATGAAATTTTGGGAATATGTTCGCTGTATGTCGAAAACGTCAACTAAGGAATGATTTTTGTTTATTTGGGTTTTTAAGAGGTGTTAAGGGGCTAAACGTGCATTTCATTGAATAACGATATCTCATGAGTTGTTTCTTTGGGGATGTGATATTCGGTATATAAACTAATCATTAAAAATAATCAGACATATATCTAAGGGTTCATCTATGTGGTGTATATTATGAGGTGAAAGGGGTGAAAATTGGGGGTTGAGGGATTCTAAACGCAGCGTGTATCTCTGAAACGACATAGGCGAGAAGTTTGAAATTCGGCGGAAAAAACAGATTAAAATACAAGTAAATAGGTGTTCGACCGTTTTTTCATAAATGCAAATTAAGGGGCCTATGTGGAGGGGTGAAATTCTGGAAGAAAAACGTCCACTAAGGAAGGATTTTCGGATGCTCACTCTCATCGACCAACCAAAACTATTAAAGTTAGAAGAATGATATTTTGGGGATATGTTTGTTGTGTGTCGAAAACTTCTACTAAGGAGGGATTTTTGGGTATTCAGGTTCTAAAGGGGTGTTAACGGGGTTAAACCTGCATTTCATTGAATAACAATATGACACGACTATGACGCGAGCGAAGCGACGCTAAAAATGAGATGGTGTGTGTCTGTGTATTACTCAATCACGCAAGTACCACTGGTCCGATTTACATGAATTTTACATGGAAGTAGCTGATTTACCTGGTTAACATATAGGTTACTTTTGATTTCAATACTTTGCACTATTTAAAGATGGCGACCATTTTAGTGACGTCACTACACCCTTTGGTTTCAAACTTTCATATTTCCATTTCAAATAAAAAGAGAACGCTAAGAAATAGCAAACTTATGATGGCATATACGAGGTTTAAAATTACATTTTCTATCCGAAAGGTATCTCCAACGGTTAGCGAGTAAAACCTAAATTTGTGCTATAAAACACAGTCAACGCCGAGCGGTGTAGTTGGACAAATGTTCCATCCTTAATCTCCCTCTGCGCAGCACCTCGCCTATCCCCTGTTTTAACTGTCACCTTCACATTTTAATTTATTTATGACACGTAGCGAAGCACGGGTACTTCAGCTAGTATCCCTATATTCCCTTTATATATTATAATTGTGAAAATCTGTGTGTCCGTGTGTGTGTGTGTGTGTGTGTGTGTGTGTGTGTGTGTGTGTGTGTGTGTGTTAGTTTGTTACCTCTTGACACTAAAACGGCTGGACGGATTTGGATGAAATTTGAAATGGAGACAGCTTATACCATGGGATAACATATAGGCTGCCTTTCGTCCGGAAATAAATCATTGTTCCCGTGGAACGGGCAACATAACTGAAAAGTCACCAAAAATACTCAACCAGGACAAAATATCGAAGTTGTCGCATAAAGACCGGAGAAAGCTCATTTTACTCCCCTCGATGCAAGAAACAATACTCGGTACGTCCCTACGGGACACCGAAAACTACATTTTAAGGCCCTAAAACCAACAGTTTCAAAGATATTCGCAGAAAACTATCTTCGCTCTGATTGATGAACTAATCGCAAGTCCGTTTCCATGGCAACACTACCTCAAGGTATGCCATCAGATTTTCTATATATCCCTGTAGGAGGCAATGCCAATCCATTTATCTTTTTCAAGCTATATATAAAGACCATAAGAACAGTGTAGCGCGCCTGCCTCTCGTCCGGAGGCCCCGGGTTCGATTCCCGGCTCCGTCAGAGATTTTAGACACTGACGTGAGGGCTGCAACGGGCTGCACTCAGATTCGTGAGGACAATTGAGTAGCTGTGAGGCAGCGCGCCGGTCACGAAGAACAAGATTAACGGCTGAGGGGACACTATGCACTGACCACGCGTCACCACACTATCTGCAGGCCAAATGGCTGGGAAGCGGTCGCATGATAGGCCTAGGCCCTTCATGGGCTGTAGTGCCAGGGGTAAAAAAATTAGGGGAAGCGCCTTCTAATACCACCTTTAATTTTTAAACACTACAGTAGTGGCAATTAAATAAAGGTAGTGATATAGCTTCGTTCAATTTCATAAACACTGGGCTCACAAATCCCGTATAATTAAGTACAAATATCGGTCTGGTCATTATTTCAATAGCAACGAAGCTCTGAGGCGGCAATTGCCGTTTCCTTAACACTTAAGGCATCCCGCCGTCATATACCTCAATGTGCACTTACAAAATTGTGAACCAGTCTATTTTACTGAAAAGAATTTCTACTAGCGAGTATCCACTCCGGCAAAAACCACACTCACTACATTTTCCAAAATTTACACAATACATGATTTTTAAAGCACTCTTCTATATGTTGAGGTACAGAGACATACCACATGGAAAGATACAATAAAATGTTGGAAAATCTGAGTTCAAGGAACTGCTGTCCAGAATACTTTCGGTACAGGTTATGCGGCCCATGTTCGTAACATGGAATGTTTTCCTTTGACAATGCATCTACACCATGTGCGAGGGCAACGCATTTCAAAGACCTCTAAAAACACAATAATCAGGAAATTGAAGAACAATTTAAATCGGAGTGAAGATTCAAGGAGAAATAATTTCATCTCTGAGATTTGCTGATGACATCGTCATCTTGGCCAATACGCCAGAAGATTTGAACGAGTTTTTGAATGGTATGGACTCCGTCTTGACGAATGAATTCATGATGAAAATCAATAAATGTAAAACAAAATTATTGGAATGCAGCCGAAATAAATCAGAAACCTCTATGGACATCAAATTGGCAGGTGAAACGCTACGGGAAGTAGGAGACTTCTGTTACCGGTACTTAAGAAGCAAAATAACCAGTAATGGACGAAGCAAAGAGGATATAAAAAGCAGGTTGGCTCAGGCAAGGAAAGCATTTCTACAGAAATGGAATCTGTTGACATCGAATATACATTTAGGTATTAGGATGTCAATTTTGAAAGCTTTTGTGTCACTATAAGGAAGTGAAACTTGGACTTATGGTGCTGCAGAAAAGAGGAGAATTGAAGCGTTTGAAATGTGGTGTTACGGGAGAATGATGATCAGATGGGTAGATAGGGTAACAAATGAAGAGCTATTAAGACGAGTGGGAGAGGAGGGATGTTTCTGACGACTGCTAATGAAGAGAAGAGATAGGTTGGTACGACACATATTAAGACACCCAGGAATAGCAAGCTTAGTTATCGATGCAAGGGTCAAGGACAAGAACTGTAGGGGTAGACCAGGGTTATACAGATTGCCTCAGATGTAGGGTGCGGTAGCTATGTAGAGATGAAACTATTAGCTGAGGAGAGTGAGGCATGGATGGCTGCATCAAACCAGTCAAAAAAACTGAAGACTCGAACAACAACAATCGGGAATTTTAATTACTTAGACAGGCATGTGAGGCAAAAGGGTTGTTGGAGAATTTCAATCCCTGGGATGTAACACGGGAAGAGACTGCATAATGTTCATCAGCGGCCAAGGTGAGCGATATTTTACTATAGGTCTATTAATAGCGACATGTTGACGTTCAAATCATCAATAAGTGTGGCAAAATTATACCCAGAATAGTTTAAGGAAAAATACTTTTAATTCCCCATATTCCGATAGATTTGCCATTCCAGGTGTACTGTATGTTTGGACAAAACCATTTTTTCCCACGCGCAACTGTATGTGGCGTGCTCGCGATTATCCGGACAACAAAATCGTTATGTCTCAGCAGAAGATGGCAAAACCAAAACCAAAATTTTCAAATGTGTTCACATAATGTAACATCGTACCCTGCAGACTTTCACAACTCTATAAAATTCCCACTTTTGCTGCTCATATCAATATACTGTATCAGAATTTTCAGAATTAGAATCGACCCACCTGTAGCCGCGATTGCTGTAATAGAATAAACCAATTATCAGCAATAATGCATCGTCCCCATTGTCTTGATCGCGAGCGAAGTCGCGGGTACCTGCGAGTATGAAATATAAATATCCTCATATGCATAAACCTATCATAGACAGGAAGCTACCATGACCATTCAAGACTAATAAACTCGCATAGTTCCTTCACGTTGCTGGTTAACGAGCGGCGACTCAAACGTAAGGCAGTAGCACAATGACCGTTGTTCGCTACTGAGCAATAGCTGACGGTTGTTGACCAATAGAATGCTTCCTCTATCACTCCTTGTGGTCTCTTAAGTCCCGCCCTGGTGGCTAGCTTGTGTCTCCGACAGGTATCAGTGTCCAATGTTGCACATTTGCACATAGTTCTGTCCAGTCTCGCTGGTTGTCCTCAGTGGCTACGGTGGAAATTTGACAACGCTGTGCCTCACGCTGGGAAAGCCTTGACCCCAGGTGCCATGTAATGTAAAACATATCCGCCCAGCTAGATTTCAAAGGCGAGCCGCACGTTGACCGGAAAGTGAGGCAACTATACATATGCTGTCTGACTTCACAAGAACTGGCCAGTAGATTGAGGAAAGGTGTAGAGCAGGGCCATGCAGACAGCGCTCCGGCTGCGCTCTAAGGCAGTGCTCCGAGCGCTTTGGTGGAAGGTAGTTTCAGAAGTGGTGGGAGGAGCTAGTCTGGCTGAGCACGATGAAGTGTGCAGACGATCTATCAGTAGCTAGTCTAGTCCAATGAGCTTTGTTGACAGCGCGTAAGTAAATCAATTTCGCAGTGGTCATGACTGAACAGCATACAAAAAAAAGTGGTGAAGCAGCAGTCCTTAAAGCAGAATTGAAAATTTCATTTTTCTGTACAGCTTATAAAGGGCATGCCAAATGTTTAGTGTGCAACAGAGATGTAATGTGTTAAAAAGAACACAATTTGTTGTTTAATTTTCCTCTCTAACCTGTTCACATTTCAGTTTGGAATACATCACAAAATTCTTGACTTAACACTTGTATTAGTTTCCTGCACATTCCATACATCGGAGTACCATTCGATTTGTCTCTGCGGTGTATTTGTTATGGCAAAACAGCCCTATTAATATGTCAACAATCCCACAAGAGCCGCCGGTCGCACGACTGTACGTACGTATATAGTCAGCGTGGTCCGAACATCGTCTGTCTCCTCGCTGCCACACTGTAGTGGTGGTAGGGGAAGGAGCGCTAGTCAGACTGCCCAGTGCTCCCCGAGCGCAATGACTGGATGGCCCTGGTGTAGAGGAACAGTTTCCCACGTAGAACCTTTTCACCGACCACCCATAGCGATATCTCCTTACCAAATACTTAACAACCTCTAATGACAATAAGCAGCTTCACAATGTACCCGTTACTTTCTTACAAGACTAGATTCTTCAATTTCTGCAATTGTAGACTCTAATCCAGCCAGGCCTTTGAAGTCATTTCGAAGACAGTGAGTGAACAGGTGAATTCTAGTGTGTATTCAATGGAAGTGGTTGGCCAGATTTACAATAAACTGATACAAGTAACGCCGTTAACCGTGGATAAATGGCTTATTAGCAGTGATAACGAGATCCCATGAAATATTATTATTATTGTTATTATTGTAACCCCCTACATTAACGGCACTGGCAAGCAGCACGTTGGTAACTCGATAGCCAACGCTTTGCTTACCAGAATGAGGCGAGTACGGGGGCGTGGATGGGCCAACTTACCTGTATTCAGAGGTCCGGGTCACTTCCGCAGCAAAACCACCTCCAGAAGACAAGTCCCGACAGAAGAGCTCCAAAAGGGGTGGAAGGAAGGAGAAGGGGACAACACGCACAGGCTATCGTACAAACACCCCCCAAAAACCAACGGAACACCCGTCGGTGAAATAATGCCACAACAGTAGTTAAAAGGAATAAAATAAAGTTTAATAGTTAAAACTTCCACCAGGAAAGAGAACATGCATCAGCCAACACAAATTCCAAGAAGGCCAGATAGCGCCTAACATGCTTGCTTGCAAAGCCAAGAAGAGGACAGACTTAATTTAAAATAAAAAAAATATTAAACAGCCCAAAGGTTAAAATAGAATTTTCATGCACAACACAATGAGAAAGGGCTTGATAAATTGCAAGGAAATGCAATCACGATCCGACATGCAGATGTTGAGGCCATGCCAAAAAATAAGGATTGAAATTACATTAAATTTTAATTTAAAAAAAATTAAATTGGATAGAAAATAAATAAATAAATGATATGTACGCCGGCGAAAAACACAAGGACATTTACCAAAAATCACAAAATTAACATTAAAAAAAAAGGATGAAGCTAACACACAACACGACTGTTTTTGAGACCCGCGCCAAACGACTGACCACGAGACCACAATGCATCACGGCAAACAGCAGACATGGCGACACAAAAACATGCCAGATCGAAATTACGGCAAACAATTAATTAAATAAATTTTATCATCAGCGTAAGGAAATGTACGGCGGAAAACAATTACATTTAAAAACTATTACAAGAGTAAAGGGCACGGATCATGAATAAATTACTTTGAATACAATATCAATCATAAGATTGGCAAACGAAAATAAATAATACTTTAAACGAGAAATAAACTAATAAATGTGTCTCCAGAAGGTAAACAAAAAATAAATAAGAAACCTAATATATATAAGGAAACGCTATTAAAACGTAAAAGAAATTTTTGGCTTACAAGCCAGAACATAACAGAAGATCAACATTCGTACACGGCCAAATTGGGACTCCCAAAATAAAAATAATTAGATAAATTAAATAAGGTTTCAAAACATACCTTAATAAGGCCTTTGGGGAGACACTGATGATAAAACAAACATAACACTAATAAATAAATTTAAAAAAAATGAAAACTGCCCAGATGACTGTTGCTGGCACACGCAACCATTGACACTAAACATCTTCAAGTTTTCTCATTCCGGCGAAAATAAGGTAGACCATGTTTCAGGGGCGACGATCCCACTTCCTACCCACTGTGGTTTACGTTTTTGTAATGTAATTCCATTTCTTGGTGAGGCGAGGGCCACAGGCCCCCGCCTCAATAGACAATCAAATTCACGATCACTCAGTTCAATCCAGACTGTTCAGTTACCGATGACAACACATAAAAAATGGCGCCGACAAGGAAGCCAGGCGCGCTGCATGCATGATATTTGGAAAATGTCCAATCACGGTTTTACACCTCAAACAACAATGTCATAAATAAGTTCATAATTTGGCGGTATCAAGAACACACACCGTTCTTTGTTTTATGACGTAGAATCATAATTGTTTTTCACTTATGTCACGAATTGGTAGAGTTTTAAAGGAAACACCAACGCACTCTATTGGTGAATAAGCAGGAACTCCTTGGATCTTTCCAAAGTCCGACTTCAGCTACCATCTTGTGGACACAGACGGTACTGAGCGGCGAAGCGGACGATTCAAACTTCAAGTACAGCCTCCATGATTAAATACATGTTTGAAATAGTAGAGACGTGCCCTTGCACGTATCAGTCTCCCTCCCTTAAGCGTGAACACCGTTCACGAATATGCCAAGGCATAGACAGTACTCCATAACTTGTCGATTCACCAGAAATGTTTCCCGAAGATAATGTTCACCTGTTAACTCCAATTGATGGATGAAACCGCATCGTTTTGGTTAGGAAGAATGCAGGGTCAGATTATCAGTGATGGGATAATTGATCACCTCGCAAACCACTTAGTCAACAGCATCACTGTGTCCAAAAATCGTCAGAAACGTAGTACACCAGCACCAGCAGTGCTTTCAGAGTCCGAGACACGTTAGATACATTTTCAATAAGTCCAATTTAGTTCGCTTTAAACGAAGTAGGTGGAAGCAATGTGCAATATATGATTCGACGCGTGGGCAGCCATTTACAAAAATAGAAGTTAATCTAATTTCAAAAAAGGATTACAGAATTTACAATATCTTACTACATTTTACAAAAAGCAACAAGGTTGAATTTAAATGAAGAAAATTTTTCTGACTAAACCCTAGATCCGTGTTTACAAAATTTCATTAACAAGTTTACCTTTTTACAGATTCGAAGTACATTTCAAGATTACAAGAGTTAGATGATTACACATTTCGAAGGAACTACGGTGGAGGAATGACCACTACAATTCCCAAAGGGAACAGGAATACAAGGTTACCATGAGTTAGGTCTCCCACCGAGCCCAACTTACATGTTAGCATCTCCTATGAAACATCAAAGTTAGGTACGCTTTTACAAATTACCATTACAATGGGAACTTCCCAACATTTACATTTTGTATCCCACCAGAGTTTGCAAATCCAATTAAATTCAAAATTCCACAAGGAACAGATGCTGGAAGGCTTCAATGAAGGTTAGGGATACTCTACATTATACAAAATTTGTTTTACAAAATTTACGGTAGCATTTCCTCATTAGACACCTCTCCACATCGCTTAATGTGTGATAGATGCACTCTTGAAATTTTGTTGGTTGGCCTTAAGGTTTTGAAAAAGAAAATTAATTAATCTGACATGTATGCCTCTACATAGTTGGTTCGTGACCGCACGCATTACTTGGCATGGGGACCCTGAGGAATTCAAACGCAGTTACAGTAACGACAAGAACGAAGAAGAAAATGGCAGCGCAGAAAATCAAACACCAATACACTCACACAAGGAACGAAATTGAGGTTCGACACCCGATGACTATACAGCCGACATCCGCCTGGGTGAGAAAAATCCAACATAAAAAGAACTAAGTTCAACAGTACACGAGGTACAATGAGGTTTCCTCGTTCAGGTTAAAGACACGAACACGTACAACCAAAGGATGCCTAACATGGCCCAAAAATACGGTTAGATGAGAAACAAGCCGCTCTTGTCGAAAGACGAGGCTAACAGAGAACATTAACGCACCATTCCAAACGATAAAGCCGAAAAATTTAGGATTATTAATCAAAAGCAGAAAATTTTACTCAACTACAGTGGCTGATGACCGAGATTGCCATAGCATGAACAAAAACAGAAGGCCTATGTAATTTACAGTTAGCATGAGGCAACTGATGACCCTGATTTCCAGCAACAACAGATTACTGGCTTAAAATGCAAAACAAGCTGAGTTACAGAACCTGATGACCATAATGTCCAACAGAAATTTAACCCCAGTAACTTTTGAAGACCCTATATATATTAATTAAGCAGGAAAGCACATTACATTATGGCTGTTCACGAACTGAGATCTCATATTCACAACAACATATTCATCGCACAACATACTCCAATAATAGCGATACATAATTTTAACCACCCACAAAAATAATTCCCATTAATACTCAAATATGCAAGTTATGTAGTCGTAGAGATATCATAACAGAAACAAATACAATTAAAAACACAATACCCTTACAATTACATTACACTACACATACCTGCATTTCATCGAACAGGCCAGTCCCATACCAAGCCAGTTCGGATCGTGCAAGTCCTATATACAACCTGCCCAGGTATCAAACCAAGAAAGAATCCCATACTTCTAACCTAGCTAACCCCAGACAGTAGATATCTCCACGTAAAACACTCCTACATATTCGCTTTAGTTCAAAATTACAAGGAAAGCAACTAATAAAAATACGATCCTAACCTTACTTTTGCAAACAAAACAACGCCTGAATTACCCCACCCTACAAATCTAAATCAAAATCTAACGTTAACACATGCATACAGACATGATTTGCACAGCATATACGCTTATCCCAGAACGATTGCAGTATAATGTAAGTTTACGAACAAAAAATTACAAATCGCACACTGCGATAAAAACACCTCAAAACAAACACTTACCTTGAATGAATTTGGGAAGAATTCCTAGCCAAAAAATAGTGACATGCATGTTAAATGTGCCTTCTGGCACCACAATAGGGACATAGGGAGGGCAGATTTCCATGGGTTAGCCCTTTTAATCGGACTACACTCTGCCATAACACCAGTAGGCGTGACAGTTCCATAATAAATAATTTACGAGGACAGCATATCACCACAGAATTTCATGCACAAGAAACATACAGGAACACAACAGTCTTCTTAAACACCAACACTGCCTCGACACCAGAAATTTCGACCAAAACATCATGCACAACGTAGCCCAGAACTGCATACGCCACCGCCTGCTTGGCACGGGAACAGGGAGCTAATTTACAAAAAATAGGCACAAAACATCAGGCTACCAGCTTCCGACGGGGCTCCAGGATGCCTTCACACGCAGCATATAGGCTATCAGAACATTAAGAAATCCCAATTCCCATGCCAAGAACACATGTCAGTCACTCACCGGGCTGCTTCTTAAGTTGGAATGTTGCACACCAACAGGGTAAAATACAGGAGTAAACGCCTCGTTTGGAACAGGTTACATACAGCATTCCACATGTACATCCAGAGGCAACCATGAAACAAAACAAACGACAAGGATTAGCTTTGCACAACATCAAGTGCACTGGCCTGACAAAATCACACCAACAACTGACCCATCAGCATTAGAGGGGTCCATAAAACAGCCTGTGGGTACTGGGGAGGGGGTAGTTACGGAAGTGAACATGAGCAGGATCTGCTACCAGAATGTAACCCCCTACATTAACGGCACTGGCAAGCAGCACGTTGGTAACTCGATAGCCAACGCTTTGCTTACCAGAATGAGGCGAGTACGGGGGCGTGGATGGGCCAACTTACCTGTATTCAGAGGTCCGGGTCACTTCCGCAGCAAAACCACCTCCGGAAGACAAGTCCCGACAGAAGAGCTCCAAAAGGGGTGGAAGGAAGAAGGAGAAGGGGACAACACGCACAGGCTATCGTACAAACACCCCCCAAAAACCAACGGAACACCCGTCGGTGAAATAATGCCACAACAGTAGTTAAAAGGAATAAAATAAAGTTTAATAGTTAAAACTTCCACCAGGAAAGAGAACATGCATCAGCCAACACAAATTTCCAAGAAGGCCAGATAGCGCCTAACATGCTTGCTTGCAAAGCCAAGAAGAGGACAGACTTAATTTAAAATAAAAAAAATATTAAACAGCCCAAAGGTTAAAATAGAATTTACATGCACAACACAATGAGAAAGGGCTTGATAAATTGCAAGGAAATGCAATCACGATCCGACATGCAGATGTTGAGGCCATGCCAAAAAATAAGGATTGAAATTAAATTAAATTTTAATTTAAAAAAATTAAATTGGATAGAAAATAAATAAATAAATGATATGTACGCCGGCGAAAAACACAAGGACATTTACCAAAAATCACAAAATTAACATTAACAAGATTACATTTAAAAAAAAGGATGAAGCTAACACACAACACGACTGTTTTTGAGACCCGCGCCAAACGACTGACCACGAGACCACAATGCATCACGGCAAACAGCAGACATGGCGACACAAAAACATGCCAGATCGAAATTACGGCAAACAATTAATTAAATAAATTTTATCATCAGCGTAAGGAAATGTACGGCGGAAAACAATTACATTTAAAAACTATTACAAGAGTAAAGGGCACGGATCATGAATAAATTACTTTGAATACAATATCAATCATAAGATTGGCAAACGAAAATAAATAATACTTTAAACGAGAAATAAACTAATAAATGTGTCTCCAGAAGGTAAACAAAAAATAAATAAGAAACCTAATATATATAAGGAAACGCTATTAAAACGTAAAAGAAATTTTTGGCTTACAAGCCAGAACATAACAGAAGATCAACATTCGTACACGGCCAAATTGGGACTCCCAAAATAAAAATAATTAGATAAATTAAATAAGGTTTCAAAACATACCTTAATAAGGCCTTTGGGGAGACACTGATGATAAAACAAACATAACACCAATAAATAAATTAAAAAAAAAATGAAAACTGCCCAGATGACTGTTGCTGGCACACGCAACCATTGACACTAAACATCTTCAAGTTTTCTCATTCCGGCGAAAATAAGGTAGACCATGTTTCAGGGGCGACGATCCCACTTCCTACCCACTGCGGTTTACGTTTTTGTAATGTAATTCCATTTCTTGGTGAGGCGAGGGCCACAGGCCCCCGCCTCAATAGACAATCAAATTCACGATCACTCAGTTCAATCCAGACTGTTCAGTTACCGATGACAACACATAAAAAATGGCGCCGACAAGGAAGCCAGGCGCGCTGCATGCATGATATTTGGAAAATGTCCAATCACGGTTTTACACCTCAAACAACAATGTCATAAATAAGTTCATAATTTGGCGGTATCAAGAACACACACCGTTCTTTGTTTTATGACGTAGAATCATAATTGTTTTTCACTTATGTCACGAATTGGTAGAGTTTTAAAGGAAACACCAACGCACTCTATTGGTGAATAAGCAGGAACTACTTGGATCTTTCCAAAGTCCGACTTCAGCTACCATCTTGTGGACACAGACGGTACTGAGCGGCGAAGCGGACGATTCAAACTTCAAGTACAGCCTCCATGATTAAATACATGTTTGAAATAGTAGAGACGTGCCCTTGCACGTATCAATTATTATTATTATAAACGGGTTAAAAGTTCTGCCTGAACAATACCTTTATTAAATATGCTCACTGTGTGGTAATTAGTGGGACACGTTTCGAGGCATAATTAATGGTTTTGGTCCCTTCATCAGCCGATATTACAGAAAACTATACAAGATAATTGTTTGGCGGAACCTCTAACCTGTATATACTCCTAGTTTATCAATACGGAACCAGAATGAACCTTTTCAAGTTCTAAAATTGTTATCAATTTTATTGTAACTGGTAGTTGCAGTAATTAGAGAGAAAATAAGAAGTTATAAAATATTATTAAAAATTTGTTTTGTTAGCCTGTTATTATTCAATTTAAATGCCCAAAAAATGACCATCCACATGGGTGTATATTTCCTTGTTAGATCGTGGTCTGTTAGTCTGTTTTTTTTCCCTTGGGCCAAGGATGCATCGAACGAATTCTTTCCATGAGCATATTTTGTCACCTTTCCGCATTAACTTAAATGTTTCAGCTCCAAAGATTGCTTCAGGTGTATCTAATTAAAATTTTCATTATTGTAATACCAGTAGATTTGGATTTAAAAATACACGTGCGGTTGCGAGGCAGATGCGATAAAAGTCGTGCGGATGCGGATAAAGTTTTGTTTGCCAGCGCAGTGTTCTACTTATGGGAAGTGCTAAGAAAGGAGAGTAGAATAAGGGGGGGGGGGGGGTAGATATTTCGTGTTTCACGGGGGTTGAAAAAGTTCTAGAACCCCTGATCTGAAGGACCATGACACTCATTGTCTGTGCTTATTCCAGGATAACGCCATGTTACTCCTGCCCTGGTTGCTAGGATACGCGATAGTGCTGCCATTGTACTGTCTACTAATGCTACCAGGATCCGTCGCCATGATCATGGTTGGCATGTGGGCTTACGGACTCTTCATCGCCCTCAGCACTTTCGTCAGCGTGGGTAAGTTCATTTCCATTCATCAGCTAATTACAATTGAAACTGCTGGAGCTGAAAAATATTAAGTCAGTTTTCACTACTTTTCAGGACACAGATAAAACGTCATTGACAGAACAGAACTTATCAAACACACTATATTATCCATGTATGTTGTGAAGCAACTATTCAGGTTTTTTATTTGAGTTAGTGAAATATCAATTTTAGTTAATTTTTTTTTTTCAAATCAATTTTGGAAAAGTGACTTAATGCCTTTCAGCTCCGTGGTCAGTTTAGTGCGGCATAAAGCCATCCAGAATTAATATTTCACTTGCTATTTTATTTTATAATGGATTTATAATATAAAAACCCCTAATCCCTGTACAAATGTAATTTACAATAGCACTGTAACACGCGGGAATCTTGCAGTGTGACCAACATTAAGTACGGAATACGGCGCTGAAAGGCAGCAAGTCGCTGACTGAATGCTTTTCTCCTCTGACCTCACTACATGTAGCAGTGGTTTCTGGCTTAAACCAAAGACCGACTTAATTCTTTCCTATGCCGTTCTAAGGCCCTTGGACTAATTGTTTAAAAACCATGATTGATGACTTTCACATGGACTGAGGTGGGACGGCCACAGTAACTAGTGCACGTGCAGCACTCGGAATCTACCTTGTATTGGTGGCTGAATCGGTTCAAGTCCGGCCGTACATGGTGGGCGAGAACGGGTAGAATGGTGCTTCGAGTCCAGTGGTAGGCATACTTTTTTTGAACGACAGCCAATGCTCCGTTTTAGTGGGGAAGTAACTACATTGCTACATTTATTCACTTACGAAGTATTCCTGTTCAGAGAAGCTTGCATTTTGCTGATGTTAACGAGAATACGATCGAATTAGGTTATGCCACGTGACCTGTAATGGCAGAAAGTTAAAACTTCTGGATAATAACATAACATATCAGTGTCGCTCCGGAGGTCCGGATTTAATTCGCGGCTCTGCCAAGAAATTTAATTCTGTTCTGAGGGCTAGAACGGGGTCCGCTCAAGCCTTGAGAAGAGGTGGGTTCGATTCCCACCTCAGTCACCCTGGAAGTGGTTTTCCATGGTTTCCCACTTCTACTCCAGCCAAATGCTGGGACAGTTTCTAACTTGAAGGCCACGGCCGCCTCCTTCTCAATCCTCGCCTCAATTGCAAAGTCACACATTAATACGGACACCTCAATAACTCTGGTTAGCAGACAAATTTTACACACACCCAAGTACACGGGGCTAAATGACCGTGGTGTTCTAGCCTCTGAAATGAATAATCACATCGAAGGAGATTCTGATCGCCAGTGCTCGCATGGACGTATACGTATTTCTTAGAATTTTCCTTGGTATTATTTCGTTATCGTCACCTCCGTGGTGTAGTGGTCAACTTAGCTGCCACCCCGGAGGTCCGATGTTCGATTCCCGGCTCTGCCATGAAATTTGAAAATTGGTATGGGGACTGGAATGGGGTCTACGCAGCCTCGGGTGGTCCAAATGAGTAGAGGGGGTTCGATTCCCACCTCAACCTTTCTCGAAGTGGTTTTTCTTGGTTTCCCCCACATTTCTACTCAAGGCATGTGGTGGGATGGTTCCTAAATGAAATCCACGGACGCCTCCTTCCCAATCCTATCTATAATTTACAAATACACTATTATAGTACAGCCAGCACAATAAATTAGGTTCACATTAATTCCCCCGCGCGCACATCCAAATATTCGGGGCTACTTGATCATGCTGTTGCAGCCCCTAAAATACTGTAGGTAACAACAAGAACAACAAAGGATTCGTTTTTGCCGCTTTGTCTCTTCCTACAAAAGAATAAATAACTTACTTTAGTGGTTATTAAGTTGAGGGTGGTAATTAGCCCCCTTGTACTTGGGTGTGTTGAACTTGTCTGGTAACTATTATTTCTGTGTTAAATGTAGCAGTGTCGGCAGATGTATTAAGACAGGGATGGGGTAGGTGGTCATGGATTTGAAACATGGTACTATCCCGGCATTAGCCTGGAAGTAGTGTGTAGGAATCCCAAGAGAAAACCACGATTGGGATAATCACTCTCGGCGCCGGAATTTAAACCTCCGATCTCCAGACTTGTTGCAGCTCCCCATCGCGATCGTATAGTAAGATGTCTCCCATATAAGTCCAGTCGATGAAACACCACAAATGAAACTTTCCAACAGTTTCTCCTGTTTGCCGCGTGGTATAACCCCCTGCAGCTCATACTACCCGTTAAACACCACTGCTGTACAGGTCGTCTACTCTACACTGTGAGCTAGGCTACACTTCGTACATGAAACCAATCTCAGCCAGTTTTCTTTGTTTTCCGACCAATGTTACGTGCTGAACGTAATCGCTAGTAGATCTCGACCTTAAAGACAGTACGGGTTAAAGGAATCGCGCTGATGCCAGATCTACTGCACATACAAATTCTTATACAAGTGTAGCGGCTTCGGTGGCGTAGTTGGTAGCATGCTGAGTTCTATGCCCAAGATCGCGGGTTCAAACTCGGCCGAAGTCGTCTGATTTTTTAAGAGCGATAAAAATCCCTCAGTGTGCCTTCCTTCGGAGGGGAAGTAATGTTGGCGGTCCCATGTCTTAGATTTATGGCATAAAAAAGAACCTTCCACGCCGACGGTCCCATGTCATTGATTTCTGACATGAAATAGAACCTTCCACTAATTACACTTGTGGAAGCTAAAATGTGTAGGTTAGTTTGATAACGCTATATTAGTTCTAACGTTTTCTGCCAAGATGGCATTTAGTAGCCACGTCCGCAGCTAGGTGTCGTGGATGGTAGCATTTGGTAGCAAAACTAGGAACAACTTGAAAAAAATAATCGTCTGCAGCGCTTCTACCTGAATCACAGAAAACACACACTAATACAGCCATCACAATTAACACCGGTTATCAGACAAAGTAAATCCAAAGTACACGGGGCTACATGACCGCGTTGTCCCAGCCCCTAAGCTAAGGAACCAACCAACCAACCAACCAACCAACCAACCTTATTCAAGTATGCTTTTAGTGATGAATCTCGAGCTTTCCGATATATTTGTTTGTTGCATAATAATAATAATAATAATAATAATAATAATAATAATAATAATAATAATTTAACCTGTTCTACAGATTCTGCTACTTAGGAAGCAAAGTAACCAGTGATGGACGAAGCAAAGATAATAATAAGTTGTAGGTTTGCACAGGCAAGGAAAGCTTTTCTACAGAAAAAGAATTTTTTTGGCATCAAATAATATAGAGTTAGGTATTAGAAAGTTATTTTTGAAAGCCTTTGTCTGGAGCGTGGAGCACAATGGAAGTGAATCTTGGACTATTGGTGCAGCTGAAAGAAGAGAATAGAAGCATTTGAAATGTGGTGTTACAGGAGAATGATAAGAGTAACAAATGAAGGTGTAGGCCTATTAAGACTTGTTGGATAGACGAGAAGTTTCTGGCCACTGCTAATGAAGAGAAGAGATAGGGTAGTAGGACACATACTAAGAGACCCGGGAATAGAAAGCTTAGTTAAGGAAGGAATGGTCGAGGACAAGAACTGTAGGTTAGAATATTTTAATGGGGGCTCATACACCGTGAGTAGGAGTCTTTGCACACAGTTAAGAATTAAATGATAATAACCCCTGGCAGTACAGCCCATGAGGGCCTAGGCCAACCAAGCGACCGCTGACCAGCCAATTGTCCTGCAGATATTGGGGTGACGCGTGGTCAGCGCGTCGGGTCCCCTCAGCCGTTAATCTTGGTTTTCGTGACTGGGGCACTGTCTCACTGTCAGACAGCTACTCAATTGTCCTCACGAGGCGGAGTGCACCCCGTTCCAGCCCTCACGTCAGTTTCTAAAATCCCCGACGAAGCCGGAAATCGAACCCAGGGCCTCAGACTGAGAGGCAGGCGCGGTACCCTAACACGACGGGACCAGCCTAAGAATTAAATCATAGCTTCACTAATATGTGACAGAATTATGAGAGCATACAAACTTATGGTTAATACATTTTATTTAATACTAGTTGATGCCCATCAAAACAAGAAGTCATTGGGAAAATATTTACTCAAGGATTCTGTTATACAGTATGCATTATTCGAACGATTACTTTTTGACACTGTTGCAACTTGAAGGGCGTCGATAGATCGACTTCGCAACATATAACTGGCCATGACTGAAACCTTGATAAGGCAAATAGAGGCCTACACGTTCCAGAGTTTTCACTTGAGCTTTATTGATTGTGATAAAGTACGCCAAGTGAATTGGAAATTGGAAAATTAAGGGTTTAATCGGAAGATGTAAAATCAAGTCGGTGGATTATAGTTCTCTGCCCATTAAGTGATTTGCCTCCACATATACTTACTCTAAAAGTTTGAGCCATAGAGCCACAACAACATATCCCACCTTTTTAATTCTCTTAAACAAAGATCTCGGAAAGACGCGGTGGGATCCACCATTTCTCTGGTGGAATACAGCCATTGTGCGCAAGCGACATATATTGCATTTTTCTTTAATAATTTAAAAATACACCCTAACATATATTTTCCTTTTGAAGACACTCTGCAAATCTACATGCCAAGAGCTCTCGTTAGAATGCATTGCGAAGTCAATCGGTTAAGACGTGTTATCAATCTCGCGGTAACAAGTCACCTTAGTTTTTTAAATATATAGAGATAAGAGCGAACAGTGTATAAAGTATTGGGTGATTTATTGATACGACAATATTTGTGATTTTTTTAAACGTCATGAATCACAAAAGACACGATTTAACAAGAAATACCAGTCTCAATGGAATGCCTTTTTTTCTCATATAAAGAAAACTCGTGAATACAGAGGGTGACCGACCATTAATGTTATATTGTCAATAGAATGCTTTTTAAAAAATATTTAATTTGTCTTTCAAAAATAGTATTTGTTAAATTTTCCGAGATGGCTATATCTAAATTACTTAATTACTTAATTACTATCATGAATGAGGTTCATTCTCCGTATTTGTGTTTTCTTTACAGGAAAAAATCCATTCAGACTGGTATTTCTTGTTCAATCGTGCTTTTCGTGATTCATGACGTTAAAAAAACAAATATTTTCCTATCAATAAGTTACGCAATACTTCATATACTGTTCGCCTTTATATATTAAATAAAATTCCTATGTATTAAATATAACTTTATAAGTTTTCATAACTCTGTTACATATTAGTGAATCCATGATTTAATTGTTAACTGAGTGCGAAACGGTTAGCTTAGGACAGTGACTCATGGAGATCTGCACCAAAGTAGACTGAAGACTCGACAATAACATTACTTCTAATTCTTTTCCAGGTGTTGCTCTGTACTTCATGCTGGTGGTGTACAGTTTCTACCGGGAACTCAATGGCGAGGTCCACGTTGAACTCGAGACAAAAGTCGGGAACCATTGCAGGTTCTCCAGTAGCGAGACCCTCACGATAGAGCAGTAACTCTTGAGTGCAATGTATTCTAAATAAATTATATATTTATGATTAGACTAGAGTTAATCATTTCTCAATTCAATTAAATTACTTTGAGTTAAGTTTCATTCCAGTGTACTCTTCTGGTAGCTTAGTTTTTAAATGAATCTGCTCGAGAACATTTTGAAAGTGCAAGATTTAGCTTTCGAAGTACATTGGCACTGTTTTTTGGTATGAAAGCCTTGCGGTTGAACTTCTCAGAATGTACTGGTCAGGGTTTGGGTGAAGTACGACACACCAAATGTTCAGCCCAAAGGTACACTGGGATGAAACTAGCCATGGCCTTCGATAAGGTACTATTAACAAATTGGAAATTATATTTTGATTTTATTGTTCTGTACAGACATTTTTAATGAGAGCTGAGCTCCGCAAAGGCCAGAAGAACAATATCAGTCCGTCCGTCCATCCATCCATCCATCCATCCATCCATCCATTCCATCCATCCCATCCGTCCGTTCATCCATCCATTACATCCATCCCATCCGTCCCATTCATCGTTGGCGGATTCACAACTTCACGATTATATATGGACGGTATTCCAGAATTGATACTCCATACTTTTAAGGGTTGTAGAGAGGGCCAAGCCGATAGCATTTGCATGCAGTGCAGAACTCATGCCCAGAAACGCACGACTTCGATGCATGTTTTAGTAGTTTAAGCTTGATTAAGTTAAAAGGACTTACAAATTCAATATAATTAGTACATTATGAATTAAGGTATTTTAGGCACCTAGTTGAAATATTTCGTGCGTCAAAAGTAGGAAAGTTTTGGTCAGACAAGTCTTATTCCTAACACTCACCAGCAATGTTTTGAACATCTCGGTGGGATTGCCCGCTAGCTTCACTCTCTGGCCGTTAGGGCGTGTCCTTATTACTCCTTGCTTAGCAGCCCAATGTTAATGTTCTTACATATTCTTTCTATATACAGATTTGAAGCCATTTAGTGTTGTCACATTGACAATTAGCTTTTAGTCGGTCAACAGAAAATAATTCCAATTACTGGAATAGGAGAAAAATAACCCAAAATAAATTAAATGCGAGTAAGATTTATATATACTGCTCAAAAAATTAAAGCACCACTTTTTTCAAAGGCCACCAAATTTGGAAAGTTGACTGCACAAGGTCGAAATCTCAGTATGACGTTTGCCCCGACGCCTACCAACCACATGCTTCAGCACTACTCCCCAACTTGTGTAGTTTCGGGATAGCGCCCCCAAAACCAGCCCATTTTTGAAAACCGTAAATTGAAGTTTGCGAAAAACGCTGTAGGACTTGTCGCAGGTTGCCAAAGCAGTCGAAAATGAATGAGTCTTGCTCTTAAGGTTCCACGGACACGTTGAAATCGTTACATTTGACGTTTGGGCATTTTCAACCCCCTTCATCATCCCCTAAACATGGACTACCATTGGGGGCGCCTGAGAAGGTACCGGATGTGTTTAACCACCTGAAAACCTGCACACCGTCCTCAGTTGGTGATTGCAGTAAGTTCTTAAGGCCTCCGGCAATGTTCACACCTCCTAACACCCTCAACTGGCAAGGGACCAAACCACCCCGTCTTGATTCACCCCTAAGGAAGGTTTAAATCGAGATTTTTATCAGTGCTGCTAATGGGGGGTCTTCCCCTAAAGTTTCAAAAGAGGACGTGCGCCTGTGTCGCCGCCCCTTCCCTTGCTACCCCCTTTTGTATGATTTTTCGAATCAGGCCCTTTTTAAGGGCTGAAATGAGGTCTTAATCGCTGAAAGGGCTGTAAAGGTCCTTAGACGTAGTGGTGACACGAAATCAACCCCTTCCGATGTTTGATTGACATTCCATCCCCCAAAGTTGACATTTTTGCACCCTCAACCCTCCCTGTCTGGACGCGTAACGCGTCATGGCAGAGTTTTCAGAGTTAGATCAAAATGAAGCTTATGGCCTGAAATGGAGCCCAAAACAGCAGGTTGGATGGAAATTCATCGGTAGGGTGGGAAACGGGACCAAAAAGTTTTCAAAAAAGTTAACAGCCTCTAGTAAGTACACCAATGCATAGGCAACCCACATCACGTCATTTTTCTCCCATTGCCAAACTTTGTAACCTATTGCCGATCATAGGCAACCCACGCGCACGGACGTGATGTGGGTTGCCTATGCCTGGGCGTACTTACTGTAGGCTGTACACTTTTTTGAAAAATTTTGGTCCCGTTTCCCTACCTACCGATGAATTTCTATCCAGCCTGCTGTTTTGGGATCCATTGCAGGCCATAAGCTTAATTTTCATCCAACTCTGAAAACTCTGCCATGACGCATTACGCGTCCAGACAGGGAGGGTTGGGGGTGCAAAAATTTCGAATTTGGCGGACGGAATGTCAATCATCGATCGGAAGGGGTTGATTTCGTGTCACCACTACTTCTAAGGACCTTTACAGCCCTTTCAGCGATTAAGACGTCGTTTCAGCTCTTAAAAAGGGCCTGATTCGAAAAATCATACAAACGGGGGTTGCAGGGGAAGGGGTGGTGACAAAGGCACAGTTCCTTTTTTGAAACGTTAGGGGAAGACCCCCCCATTAGCAGCACTGATAAACATCTCGATTAAAACCTTCCTTAGGGGTGAATCGAGAAGGGGTGGTTTGTTCCCATGCCAGTTGAGGGTGTTAGGGGTTGTGGACATTGCCGGAGGCCTTAAGAACTTACTGCAATCAGCAACTGAGGACGGTGTACAGGTTTTCAGGTGGTTAAACCCACCCGGTACCTTCTCAGACGCCCCCAATGGTAGTCCATGTTTAGGGGATGATGAAGGGGGTTGAAAATGCCCAAACGTCAAATGTAACGATTTCAACGTGTTTGTGGAACCTTTAAGAGCAAGACTCATTAATTTTCGACTGCTTTGGCAACCTGCGACAAGTCCTGCAACGTTTTTCGCAAACTTCAATTTGCGGTTTTCGAAAATGGGCTGGTTTTCGGTGTGCTACCCCGAAACTTCTGAAGTTGGGGAGTTGTGCTGAAGCATATGCTTGGTAGGCGTCAGGACAAACGTCATACTGAGATTTCAAGTTTGTAGGTCAACTTTACAAAATGTGGTGGCCTTTGAAAAAAGTGGTGCTTTAATTTTTTTGAGCAGTATATTATCATTTAGACTTTCACGGCCCGTGATACTATTCATAATGTTGAAGACTTTTTAAATCTCTGCATGACCTCCTCCTACTTTCAATGGAATGGGAATTTTTATGAGCAGGCTGATGGTGTGGCCATGGGTAGTCCTCTCTCTCTCCTGTTGTGGCTGATTTCTTCATGGAGAACTTTGAAGAGAAAGCTTTGTCGTCGGCTCCTTTCAAACCGAAGATCTGGTGGCGTTATGTGGATGATACGCTCGTTGTTTGGACGGAAGGTGAGGAAAATCTTAGTCATTTCCTGGGTCACCTTAATCTCCAGCACCCTTCTATTTATTTCACCATGGAAAAGGAATCTGACGGCAAAATACATTCTTTATTAGACGTTCTCGTCACCAAGAAAGAGGATGGAACTTTAGGACATAGCGTTTTTCGTAAGCCAACACACACCAATAGATATCTCCACGCAAATTCTCGCGCAAATTCTCACAATCACCCTGCCCAGAAACATGGTATCCTTACAACTCTTAACTGCCAGGGCTAGGAGGATTTTTGAAGTGTCTTCTTTACAAGAGGAAATTAATACCTTGAGAACCACCTTTGAGAGCAACGGGTATAGCAAAGCTTTGATTTCTACGGTTCTGAAACCAGCGAATAATAATAGGACGTCAGTTGAGAAAAAAGACGTAGGAGGAACTGCTTATCTACCGTACATACATAACACGACGGATTGTATGGCTAAAATCCTACGTCGGTACAACATACGGACTGTATTTGGAACTTCTGTTAAGATTAGGCAACTCCAGCGACCAACTAAGGACAGGTTGCCTAAATTGCAACAACCGGGAATCTACAGAGTTCCCTGTACTTGTGGCAAGGTTTACATCGGGCAGACTTCGAGAACAATATGCACTCGCATTAAGGAACATAAATCAGCTGTTGCTGATCATGCTTTAACACCTGGCCATGATGTCATGTTCCAATTAGTGGATGTTCTTGCCCGTATAAAGCAATATCGTCCCAGAATAATCAGGGAGGCGGTTGAAGTTCGTAAACACCCAGATAATTTCAACCGCATCACTGGCTACAATCTCGGTGAATCCTGACTATTATCAGAACCCTGAGAAAGTAATACTGCTGCTTTTCGTTGTCCCTAACATGGGGCTACAATGGCGTCCATCTTTGGGCCCCTTTTATATGTTGGGTTATGCCCTAATCCTGATAAAAATTACATGAGATTAATAAATACACTAGGATGACCAGTTTCGATCGTCAAGCGTTCATCAGATCCATTACACTTAGACTATACAATCTGTTTGAAAGTACGGGTGAAGATTTAAAAAAATTGCTTCAAACCCCATACTCTTCTTTTTCTTTTTTTTCTTCTTAGTCTTCGTCGTAGTCTTCTTCTTCTTCTTCGTCGTCTTCTTCTTCTTCTTCTTCTTCTTCTGCTTCTGCTTCTGCTTCTTCATTTGTTGTTGCGCATGAAATGACCAAAGTATTCTAGTTTTCTCCTTTTGATGATACTGAGAATTTACAAGTCTTTGTTCATACGCCGCAGTACTTCCACATTTGTGACTTTAGCTGTCCATGATATCCTTAAAATCCTGCGATACGTCCACATTTTAAATGCTGTCAGTTTCTTACTTAAAACCTCGGCAAGTGTCCATGATTCAACTCCATAGAGCAGGACACTAAAAACGTAGCATCGAAGCAGTCGGTTGCGTAATGACAGACTTAAATCACGGCTGATCAAAACTTTTCTCATTTTCATAAACGAACTTCTGGCCTGAAAAAGGAGAAGACTATTAGGTGGCATGTTTTGCTTCCCAAGCGAGCACTATCAGATACAAGTTTACTAGATAAATGGCTCGACTCCACACTAACACACTTACAGTGACACCCACAGATAGTCTCTGCCCTCCAAAATGAAATAAATAAAAACCTGTCAGAAACTTCGTAAGTGTGGTAATTATTAGTCTACTAATAAATATTAAGGCATTGAGTATCCAACAAAGGAATTATTTATTTTAATGTTGCATACCTTTTTCAATGAAAAGTTGCAAAATCAATGAGATTCTTTGATCATAGCTGACGTGAAACCAGGACTTGGGCTGAAAATGTGGCCGTAGTCTGATTTCCGGAGTGACCAGGACTAGATTTAATGCTTGCCTACCTCTCTTGGTTGTTTTCAATGGCAGTAGAAGGTGTGGGTTCGAATCCTGTAATCAGTCTCATTTTCAACCTTACTCAGCAGTAATAAAAAACACGTTCACCCTTTATAGGTCGTTGGGATACTATCTTCCCACCATGTATTTATAGAACGGTGTTAGGGAGAGAATCTTCCCACCCCTTTCATTTCAAGCAGTTCCACATGCATCCACAAGTTAGCTGCACAAAAATATTGAAAACCCATTAATTTGATGTATACAGTCATCAGAAACCAAAGGTGGGAAGTATACATCCCAGCAGTGGTCTCCACAGTGCACGTGCTCGCCAGTTAGGTTGTGTTGAGTGAATGCAATGCATTGTTTTACAGAACAAGGTGTCTTTATTGAAGATAAGAGATTTGTAAACGTTGGTATATAACTGAAATACAATGTTAATAATGGTTTTGGTCACTTGCGTAAATATATTTCAGCTAGAATGGAAATAATTATCCTGCTCTGGGTGTTTGCCATAGAATAGAAGATTCTTAAAATTAATTTTCTGTGTTTTTAGTAAATACTATTTTGAAATATGAATTATATTCGAATATACAAACTTTTAACATTCCAAAATCACTTTTATATTTTTTGTGCAGTTTTCGGCAAATATGATATTTTTAAATTATAGAGCGTGATGGGTGTTTTTATATAATATATCCAGTTAAATAAACCTCATTATTGAGTGATAAACACAGTAGCATAATTTGGAGGTGGGAAAATATTACCATTGCTCATTTAAGAAAACATACTGTCGGGTGTGAGCAGTGGGATAATAATTTCCCACCCCATATTTCATAAAATAGAATCCACACCCATAAAATTGTTGCATATTCCTACTCATCTCTCACCCCCAATTACAAATCTGAAAAAAAAACACCTTGTATTTTGCCCTATAAATGATTAACATTGCCAAGCAAATGTGTTGCGAATGATGTGGATCAAGCTGCTCTTGTATTCATAACCTCAAGGCAAGCTCGCGATCTCGGGACTGCGCAGGGATGCTGGTTGCCATGACAACCAATACCACACAGCAGCATGTGTGGGCGATGCTCCGCACTGCATTGATTCCTGGAAATATCTAATGCAAGCAATGGAAGACTCCATCCAGGAATGACGGGGAGGCCAGCTTTTGACAACCTTCCTTGATATTTGCCAAACATAGTAACAATTGCTACCTTGAATCATCATGTTGTTGCTGTTGTTGCTTATTTTAGAGACTAAATCATCGTGGTCATATAGCCCCGTGTATTTGGGTGTTTGTAGAATTTGTGATAAGCTGTGTTATTGCGTTCGCTGTACTGTTCTGTGTATTTGTAAATTAGGGATAGGATTGGGAAGGAAGCGGCCGTGGCCTTAAGTTAGGAACCATCCCAGCATTTGTCTGGGGGGGGGGGGGTAGGGACCACTGAAAACCCTATCCAGTATGGCTGCGTGTACTCCGTTCCAGCGCTCAAACCAAAATTAAAATTTCTTGGCAGAGCCGGGAATCTAACCCGGACCTCCCTGGTGTCAGTCAAGAATGCTAGCCACTACACCGTGAGGTGGTCCTTGAAACATCTGTGTATGTGTTTGTTTGTGTTGAGTGTGTGTGCTTTGAGTGATGAGTTTTGTATGTGTGTGAGGTTTTGTGTTGAGCCAGTTTTTGTTGTGTGTTTGTGGGTATTTTCTCTTGTGATTATGCTAACTTCGGAATGCGGTTTCAATTCCCGATCGGGGAAGTGGGTTTCTGTAGGCCAGAAAGAAATCCACGTAACACCACAAGATCTTACAATTAGATACGACGTGCACTCATACTCTGACGACTCAACAGATATGACATCTCCAAGGTGAGTTATGTCCTAATAGTACATTATGCAACGAGTCTATAATGGCAATAATTAAGACACGAGTATGTTTATAAAACGAGCGTATGCGAGTTTTATAATTTCCATAAGAGTGTCTTAATTACCATGATAGGCGAGTTGCATAAGACTGTTTATGTTCCACGATAATTATTGTAACTATTTTATGTTCGAGTATAAATATTCATAAATATCCGTCGAGATTTCGCCAGTTTTATGTACTGAACAGAGCGCATGGGACGCAGAGAAGGCCATGTATTTGACCATGGCCTCCTCGAACACCCTTCAATGACACTAGGCAACGCAGTGAAATTTAAATTCGAAGGCCTTGGAACTCAGCACAGGTGCGATGCTAACCTTATCTAATTGGTCAAACAACTGTCTCTTGAGCTGTGATTGGTGGGAGAAACTGTTTCATAATGAAAAATAGTGTTATAATGACCATCATTATGATAGTTTTCTGACACATAATAGTCAGGGTCGAACATAAAGTAATTTCTATCTCAAGTGAGGTTCAGACCCCCCTCCCAGGGGCTCACAACTTGTGGAACGTGGGTTGGTGACCACGGGACCCCAGCTGAGTCCGGTCTTACTTCCACTTACTTGTGCTGGGCTCCTCTCGGTTATCATTCCATTAGGGGCTGATAGTTAGGCCCCTTAAAACAATTATCAGGTTCAGACTTTGGTATACAGAAAGGGGGGGGGGGGTCCTCTCTCTCTTCCCCCGCGGCTTCGGTGGCGTAGTCGGTAGCATGCTGAGCTTCTATGCCCAAGATAGCGGATTCAAACCCGGCCGAAGCCGTCGGATTTTTTAAGGGCGTTAAAAATCCCTCAGTATGCCTTCCATCGGAAGGGAAGTAAAGCCGGCGGTCCCATGTCATAGATTTATGGCATGTTAAAGAACCTTCCACTAATTACACCTGTGTGAAGCTAAATTGCATAGGTTAAGGATGTAACCAACGCTCTTAGGTTCCTACGTTCGTTGCCAAGAGTCGACTGCGGTGGCGTCTAGTAGATAAGTTCTGAACTAGGCCTAGTAGTCGTCGACGGTTGCGTTTGGCGGCAAAAGTAGGAACTATTTGAAAAATTCAAAGTTGCAGTCCTTACTTGAATTAAGAAACAGATTTACACTCTAATACAGCCATTACAATTAACACCGGTTTTCAAACAGATTCTACACACACCCAAAGTACACGGGGCTTCATGACCGCGTTGTCGCAGCCCCTAAACTGAGGAACCAACCAACAGCTCTCTTGCTCCTAAACCCAAAACTGCTGCTGTTTTCTCAGGTCGTGGAAAACACTTTTGATTCAAGTTTCTCGCTAAAATGCATTTCTTAATTTTAAAACCTCCCTTTCTACCGGAGCTTGACAACATATAAAGCTAAAAGTTTTAGAAGTAATTCCTCAAATTAAATTAAATAAAATTAAATTAAATTAGAGTGCCATAGCCCCTCCAGGGACGTAGGCGACCTGAATTAGAGCCCTTGACTTCAAGAGATCACTAACCAGGCATCCCGAGCCGGAGTTTGCGTGTGGTAGGGTGGCCAGTTCCTTTCCACTCCTCCTGCCATAGAATCCAGCAGGTTCCCATTTGCATCTCGAGGCTGGGAGACCCCGTACCATACCATACCAAGACTTTTAAATTTTTACAGAGCCGGGAATCGAACCCGGAACCTCGGGGGTGACAGCCAACAATGCTAGCCACTGCGCCACGAGGTGGTCTAATTCCTCCTTATATGTTATAATTTATCACAGTCGTTAAAAAAAAAATATTGTGCTTTAATTTTCTCAGTTGGAATTTATCACAAAATTACTCCATTTTTAGTCTATTTTCAAATTTTGAAAAAAAAAAAAAAAAAGTCTAAATGACATCACCTTTTGCGCGCGTATGCGTGTGTGTGTCTCTCTCTCCTAATAACTTCTAAACGGCTGGAGCGATTTCAATGAAACTCGATAGTTCATAGCACTATTCCGGTCGACCCCAACCGTGCCCTTCAAATGTTAAGTCTCACCAATCCAACATGGCGGCTGTGCGAAATATTTCACCAGCATTCAATACCTCCGAAACTATTACCGATATTACCCTGGAATTTTTTACGGTGATAAAGGGAACTACTACAAGTTCACTTATGTAACCTTGGAAAACTTGGTAGCTACAAAACCAACATGGCAGCCAAGCGAAGTTGCGACTTTTAAATAGACGTTTCTTGCGATTTAACCAACCAAACGCAATAAAACTTGGTACACTATATGTTTATACTCATTGTAATGCACCGACATCTAACTTCGTTCAATTGTGTACATAACCACAAGATGACGGATGTGCGAAATATTTCACCGGCATTCTATATCTCTGAAACTATTATCGGCATCGCCCTGAAATTTTGTACGGAGATAAGGGCACTACTTGAAGTTCATATATAAGACTTCCAAAAACCGGTTAACTACAAAACGAACACGGCGGCCAAGCGAATTTGAAAATTTTAAATGGACCTTTCTCGCGATTTAATGTTCCAAACGCAATGAAATCTGGTACAGAAAATGTTTATACACAATGTAATGCACTGGTATCTAATTTAGTTCAATTGTTTACATAACCTCAAGATGGCGGCTTTGCGAATTTGAAAATTAAGTTTTTATTTCTCGTGTCGTAATCATGCGATCGAAGTGAAAGTTTGAATAATGAATGTACGCAATAATGTTCATTTAATGGTACATGACTCTATGACCTATACATTTAACAATCCAACATGGCGACCATCCGAAATATTTAGACGGCTCTGAATATCTACGAATCTATTATAGCAATCAAACTGATTTTTTTTATGCTCATAGGGGCTATGAACTTAAGATCACCTATAGGACTTTAAAATAACCTGGTGATCACAAATCCAACAGACGGCGACGCGAAGTATATCACATGGACGTTTCTCGCAATTTAACCCTCCGAGTGCAGTGAAACTTGGTACAGTAAATCCTTATACGAATGGTAATCCACTGGCATCTAATTTCAATTGTTTCCATAACCAAAAGATGGCAGTTGTGCGAAATTTTAAAATCTCCTTGTTACTTCTTGTGTCCTAATCATGCGATTGATGTTCGAATGCTACACGTACACAATAACCTTCATGTAACAGTACATAACTCTAGGACCTACTCATATAAAATCCAACTGGCGACCATCCGAAATATTTAGTTGGTTCTCAATATCTACGAATCTATTGCAGCAATCACACTGAAATTTTGTATGTTGATAGTGGCAATTAACATAATTAGGATATATGAAAATAGGCTGTATAGTTCTTCACGGAACTGCTGGTTTTTAATATGAAAAATATAATACTTACTTTCAAAAAGACTGTGTTAAATTAAGGAGAGGGCATAAGATAACTGAAAACATTCGATTATTTTCCGAGAAAATGGTAAATTAAATGTTGATAAGTAACGTGGGCATTATAGAACACTCCGGCTTCCCTTTAAAAGTCCCGAGGCACCTATCCTAATACTATGTATAATAATTACAGTTACACACACTACCAAAATCACCACAGAGCACAGACAAATTCAACACACACGCAAAAACACGAGACTGCTCACAAAGATGACAACGACAACAAGTGGGTCGGCTCAGAATGATAATTCTCGCAGGTTGGCATAAAATTGACAAGTACTGTAGAGGTTAAAATATATTTAACAGATTGCCTCGAATGTAAGATGTGGTAGCTATGTAGAGATGAAACGATTAGCTCAGGACAGGGAGGGCTGAAGACCGAAGACGAAAAGAACTACGACGTAAAATTGCTATGACTGTTCCAGGTAAATCAGGTTATATGCAGGTGCGGATTCAAAAGGGGGGGGGGGGGCACGGGGGTCATGACCCCCCTCCCCAAACGGGAGACCAAATTTTTTTGCATACTCAAAAAACGAAAACACAAGAACCAAACAAATAAAACTTACCGAATTTTAACTGAAAAACAGTTTTTTTTTTCATTTTATTCAATACTGAAAATATCTTGATTGCAATTATTTTGTTCTGTTACAACTGTACATATTTACAACTTCATACCTGTTATATAAAAACGATTATTTATATAACAAAATCAACTCATCTATTTTGTTTAGCAAACCTTGTGATTTCCGAATCGATGTTTATAGTGATGTCACGATGAACGTGCAGCAATGCATGGATAGGTGTTTTTTTTTGCACCAAAAAATTTTGCCGACGTCCTAACTGCAAGCTTGGTTGGCAATTTAAGCTGTGACTTTCCCCCTTTGTCGGTACCAACTCGACTTGCCGAAACTGTAACTTACCTTAATACTTTTCTCGAAGCTTTATGTAAAAGTCGCAAAACACGCCGTTGCAATTTGTAGAATGTTTTAGGTGCGCCAAATGCATCAAATTTCTATCAATGTAGCTTGCAAAAAAATTGGTCTGGTTTTGTACGTTTGGTTATTTTGTGATTGCGTTTTTAGTGATACCATTTTTCTTAACAATTTCGATTCTCTGACCCCCCCCCCCCAAAGCCAAACTCTAGATCCGCGCCTGGTTATGTGTGTGTGTGTTCCGAACATGGTGGAAGTTTCCGGCAACACAATATTGTTTGCAGTTCGATCCAGAATAAGAAAAACAGCTGCGGACGACAGATAACGGTATCGGCTCTGGACAGCACAGAGGAACAATGCCACCTGTCTGAGTCAACTAGAGCTCGAGCCAGCCGGGAAGGCGGTGCGCAGAACACAACGCTACCATTATGTCATGCCTCACTTCCATCCCACCAATCACAGTCAGTCTGTCTTGAGAATCTGAGCTAGTGTGATGTCAGGAAAGCCAAGAGTAAAGCAGCTTGAAAGAGACAGACTCGATGAGGTGTTGTCATACCGCAGGAACTCACGGCAGCAGCCTGCGGTGTGGGAACTCGGACATGGTGGATCTGTTGCAACAGTGGAAATGTATCTCTGTCTCTCTCTGCGCAAATCACACAGAGCCGGCCGCCTTCCGAGCTGACGCGAGCTCTAGTACAGGGTGGTATACAAGTACAGTACAGCTGCTGAGTGTCTGGCTCTGATGTTTGGTCATGGTGAGAGAAGAGGGGGTAAAGAGAACAATATAGCCAACTTACGGCACTGAGAAGCTGTTAATAGAACCTTGAAACTTGCCATCATTATAATTCTTAGACTGTTGTTTTCTTATTTCCACTTGTTTTCCCCAGTTGTTAGTAAAAAGTAGATAATATTTGTTCCTGAGATCTTCCATCAGAAAGGTTTCTCTTGCTAGGACATAGACGAGTCATGAGCGGGTGTATTTGGATATTGCTAGGGTGGACTTCAGGAACCGAGCTTTGACGGCTTCCATGGCTGATAGGTCTTTCATTCTTAGTTTTTCCCAGGTTATTTCTATCCCATACGTTAGGATGGGTACGATTTTTGCATCGAATAGTTTCATGGCAGTTTTTAGGGATACTCGAGGTCAGTGGTCTTTTAACCTTATTTTAATGAAGGGCCAAATGTTAGTTATGGAAGGGCTTGAGGGCCGCATTAATCTTATTATATATCTACATATGTACTGTATTGCCTTTCAACTTGGAAGAAAAATACATCATTTTTAAATAGGGTTTTATTTAGTTTTAAAATTACAGTGAAATCAATATTAAAATATGTTACAAAACACAAAACTAAATTACATATATCAAAATCGTAATTTCTTTTAGTTCAATGAGAAATCTGACACTGTTTCTCTTTCACTAATTTGTCAACATTGGCTTTAATGTTGGATGAAGCAATTCGAAGAGAGTTCTCTGAGTGTCAGAAACACGATTCCTCAATTTTGACTTCACGTTCTCAGAGATGTAAGTGCTGCCAAAAAAAGGGATGCTGTCGACAGAGCATGAGATCTGATTGCTGGAGATTGATCTTTTTCAACATATGAGTAAAACTCCACGAGTCCAAAATTTTTAAACATTTAAAAATAACATGATAAAATTTAAAAATCAACAAAATGATTCAATCATCTGAACTCTTTGTTTTTTTAATCATCGGCACATCAACATAACACTGGTGTGCCTATAGAAATACCATTAAATGTGAATTATTGAAACTAAATAGTTTTGCGGGCCGCCGAAATATACGTGGCGGGCCGCAAGCGGCCCACGGCCCGCGGGTTGAAGTTCACTGCTCTAGGTAGTGATGGTCTGTCAAATATTGCCTTCGTGGCTTACGGTTGTCTGGAGGGTCATGCCCAGGTATTTGTAGGCGTTAGCCGATTGAAGTGGTTCGTTTCTATAATAAACCTTGTCATGCGGGTTTTCTCTCCCACCTTTTCTGAAGGTCATCTGGACTGTTTTCCTGGCGCTAATCTGGAGCTTGTTTTCTTCAGCCCAGGTTTCTAAAGCCTTGATGGCCTTTTGTAGCTCTGTTTTGTCTGGCGATCCGATAGCCATGTCTCTGCGTAAATGTAGAGGTATATATTGTCTGTTGCTTCTTTTAGTTTCTCGGCGATATCGTGCGTTGCGACGTTGAATGGAAGCGGGCTGGGTGGATCTCCTTGGAGCACCCCATTAGTCTGTGTAACTACTTTGGAAACCAACCAAGACCTGCGTCATTTCGTGAACTCTTTGGCAACGCACGGATACCACCACAGAGTGTGCAAAGTGAAGAACCATCACGAGCCGAACGAAACATGTGTATGTGATCGATACCACATTACAACATGCAAAAGACTATCCAAGTCAATAATCAAGAGCTGCTTAGGAACATAAGACTGAAACAAAGTGACATATCAATGAATGTAGTGTAAATGTATTTGTATGCTTAATTCACAACTTATGCGCGTTTCTCTAGCGTCTTCACTGTGTAACGTGAAAGTCCCACACCCCATTTGCAATTTTATGCATCATTTTGTTGTTATGCCGACATTTTGCGGTTACCAACCCTAAATTCTAAATCGCAGTGGAATTCCGCCTATGTTGGGGAAGTCTCTTACTACCATGAAGAATGTTGTCACCTGTACCAATGAGCGGTATTCCCGATAAGCCGGTCTTTAAATTTAGCTCGATGTTGCCATGACTCTCCTCTGCAGTTCAGATACTCTTTGTGTTAGTGCAGGTTTGTTGTTTTATTGTCTTGTGTGTGCACACTTACCGGTAACTGTGTGTAATTATATTACTTTAGTAATATGGTCAGCGGTTCGTAAGAATTCATTTAAAAACATGCGAAATATTTTATGTAGTCCACGTTGTTTCATATTTCGTTGTACAGAACTGGCAACGCTGCCTCCCTCCCTAATGAAAAATGTCAGAGCTAGACACTCGGCGGCTGGATTGCAGACTACTGTACATACAGGGTCTTTCATATAAAGTAAGAACGGCGAGCGGCGGTTTTGTCATTCGCTGCTGAAGCCGGCTTGGCCGAGCTTGTGACGCACCACGGCCCCCTGCTGTAGTATTGAAAGCGCGCGCATAGTACAAACTTGACCTTGCAATAAGCGTGCAGGTGTTGTCAGTCGCCAGTCTGAACCTCAGCTGCTAACATGTTGAGACAGTTATCATTGCAACATCGTATTTTTGTATGTAAAATGTATTTTAATTAAGATTCGGCTCGGCGGGTACGTGATGCATTTGTTCAGCAATTTCCTGATGAAGTGCCACCTTCACTAGCACAGATTCACGTAGTTGTAAATAACTTTGACACTACTGGCCCAATAATAAACACAAAATAAAAAATCAGAAAAAATACAGTGGCATGACTCACTCGCGTCAGCCAAAATGTGGTTACCAGATACAATGCCTGTATAACCCAGGAAGGACGACACTTCCAGCAACATTTATAAGGTAATATTTCATAGAGGATTGTACACACGCTTGGAGCAGGGGGCCACGGCTCGCTACAAGCTCGGTCAAGGCCACCACACTAGCAGATAACAAACCCGCCGCTTGGCGTTCTTACTTTATATGAAAGACCCTGTATTGCACTTAGATGGTCCAAACAGATTCCAAGAGAAGATCGCTCATGGCCATGCCACCTGGAATAATACCGGTACTCTTTATGAACAAGGCAAATACCCTTGCTTTGAGTTCACCATATCGTTGGAGGAATCATCATCATCATCTTGTACAGTTTCCAGTCCCAGGCTGGGTCTGTTTGGAACATAATAAGCCTCGCCACTTAGCCCTTTCTTCCCACCACCTCTCCGCTGTCACTCTGGTCCAGTCCTCGCCTCTCTTCTTGACACATTCCTCCACTCCTTTCAGCCATCTATCTCTTGGTCTTCCCCTTGGTCGTTTCTTCTGCATCTGCATCTCATGTATCCTCTTGGGAATCCTCTTCTCATCCATTCTCTTTAAGTGTCCATACCACCTCAGTCTTGATGTCTCAATCCTACCTTGCAAGGGCTCCTCTTTCACCATTTCCCTGACCTTTTCATTCCTCAATCTGTCTCTTCTTGTTACTCCGATCCCACTTCACAGGAACTTCATTTCACCTGCCTGTATTCTGCTTATGTCTCTTTTCTTCATTGTCCACGTTTCTGAAGCATAGGTCAGTATCGGGATATAGTAGCTTCTGTATAACACTTCCTTGCTTTTTTGTGGGACATCTTTATTCCACACTAAGCTCCTAATGCTTCTCAGAAATGCTTCTGCCTGTCTGCCACGTTCCGTAATCTCTCTGTCATTTCTCCCATTTTCCTCCACTGTACTTCCCAAGTACTTGAGACTTTCCACCTTCTTCAGCTGTCCACCTCCAAGTGTTATCCCACTCATTGGTCTGTCCTTTTTCCTGGTCGTTAACAGGATCTCACATTTACTGATGTTGAACTTCCATCCGTACTCTCCCATTGTTTCTTCCCAAGCCTTCAGTTGCTCCTGAATTTCCTCCTCCTTGTTTCCCCAGACCATGAGATCATCTGCAAACACCATTGCTTTCATCTTATCTTCTCCAATCTTTCCTGCTATCCGTGTCATTACCTCGTCCATAACCACAATAAAGAGAAGGGGTGACAGTGCACTACCCTGTTTCAGGCCACTCATTTGTCTGAACCAGTCTGTACTTTCCCCTCCAACTTTCACACAACTCACACTTGCACAATACATCTCCTTCACTCTGCCTACAGTCCCTTTTTCCACTCCCATGTTTTCCATTGCTTTCCAAACCTTCTCCCTACACACACTATCATAGGCCTTTTCGATGTCCAGGAAGGCCATCAACAGATCCTTTCCAAATTCGTAGTGGTGTTCCTGGAGCTGTCTCACTGAAAATATGAGATCCACTGTTGATCTCCCAGGTCTGAATCAATACTGCTCCTCTCTCAATTTTCTCTCCACTTTGGCTCGTATTCTACTTTCTAATATCTTTTCATATATCTTGGCACAGTGAGATATGAGTGTGACTCCCCTGTAATTTCTGCACTCCTTTCTGCTTCCTTTCTTAAATATTGGGACAATTAATCCTTTCTTCCAATCTTCTGGGGTCTTTTTCTCCTTCCATATCACCCTCATCACACGGTACAGCCACTGTTTCCCAACCTCATCTGCTGCCTTTACCATTTCAACACTCACTTCATCCACACCCGGTGCCCTTCCTCCTTTCATCTTGTCTATAGCCATCTCCAGTTCTCTGCAAGTCAGGTCCTTTTCCATTCCTGTATTGTCTTCTCCAATGCATTGTCTTCCTCCCTATGACCATTTGGATTCAGCAAATCCTCAAAGTACTCTTTCCACACTGTCTTGAGTGTCTCTTTGTTGTGTACCTCATTTCCGTTTTTGTCCATCATTACCACATCCTCTCGCAGACCTCTTCTCTTACTTTTGACCATCCCATAAAGTACTTTCTGATTTCCTCTGCTGTCTTCCTCCATCATCTCTGTCCAATTTACCATCCACTTCTTCCTCTCCTCTGCGACAATCGTGTTTGCTTCTTTCTTCTTTATCTTATAATCTTCCCTTGCCAGATCAGTTCTTTCCTGGAACCACACTCTGAAAGCCTTGTTCTTCCTTCCCACAGCTTCTTTTACTCTCTCATTCCACCATGGTGTCTTTTTACACCGTTTTCTGTTCCTTGTTCTTCCACATACTGCCACTGCAGCTTCCACCATTGTGTCATTGAATTGCTTCCATTCGTCTTCCCCTGTTTTAGGATTGTCTGTTGGCATCCTTTCCCTTATTATCTTCTGGAATTCTTCCTTGACTTCCTTTTCCTTGAGTTTCCATACTTTGATTCTCCTTTCCTGGTACTCTGTCCTCTTGCTATCCTTAACAACTCCCAGGTTCATTACAAGTATTCTGTGGTCGCTATCTAAGGCCTCTGATGGTATTACCTTTATATCTCTGACACTTCTCTTCATTTCCCAGTCGTACAGCATGTAATCTACCAAAGATTTCTTTGTTAAATCACTGCTGTACCACGTTACCTTGTGGCTTTCTTTCTTCCAGAACCAGGATTTGCCTACCACTAAACCGTTTCTCTTGCAAAAATCCAGCAACTTTCTCCCTTCTTCATTCCTGCTGCCCCATCCTTCTGCTCCCATTACATTTTCATATCCTTGCCTTTCACTTCCTACATGTGCATTCAAATCTCCCATGACAATGATGCTCTGACCATTCAACTGCTGTTGTAGCTTCTCCTCAAAGTCTTCCTTCTCTTGAGCTGTACATCCAACTTGAGGGGAATATACCTGGGCTATCTCCAGGTTTCTTCCCTTTACATTTACTCTGATCTTCATGATCCTGTCACTTATTCCCTTTACCTCTTCCTTCATTCCATCTCTCACAACTACTCCTACTCCGCTGCTCCTTCCTTCACTGTTCCCACTCCAGTACAACCGGTACCCTTTCCTCAGTTCTCTGCGACCTTCTCCTTTCCATCTTGTTTCTGCCAAGCCCAGTACATCCAGTTTTCTTCTCTCCATCACATCTAAAATCTCCTCCACCTTTCCTGTCAGTGTCTGTATGTTTAATGTCCGAACTCGTAGTCCATTAGCATATCCGGGTCGTCGTCGTTTGCATCTGTGCTTTCCGAGGCCTGTTCCTGTTTTGAAAGCAAATAAGATATCCGCTACTGGCATGCTAGGCCTATCGTAGCTTGGAGGAATAATGATCATAATATTTTATCATTTTAAATGATATAATCGACTTCGTCGTTACGTTACGGCAACGTCAAGAAATGTACCGAGAATGCACTGAGGTGTGTGACGTCATAGTACGATGTAGCAGCCGAGTACCAAGAAGGCAGTGCGAGAACAATCAAGTAGGCAGTGAAGAAACAAAATAGAATCTTGAAACTCTGTTCTCGCTCTGCCTTCTTGGTACTCGGCTGCTAGCATTTAATAGTACATTATGCAACGAGCCTATAATGGCTATAATTAAGACACGAGTATTTTTATAAAACGAGCGTATGCGAGTTTTATAATTTCCATACGAGTGTCTTAATTACCATTATAGGCGAGTTGCATACGACTGTTTATGTTCGACGATAATTATAACTTTATTATATGTTTTAACATAAATATTCATAAATATCTGTTGAAAGTCAGCTACTGGAATTTTGTGATCGCAGAGCGAGCGTTGGGTGTTATATCTTCGTCTTTCAAGAGCTTTGAACGGCCGACGCATGCGCTCTGTGGGCTTGCAATGCCATATGCAGCCATATGTTTACATCAGCCGTCCCTCAGTAATATTGTCACCGCAGTCATTTGAAGACAATGCGCTGTGTAGAAATTAGTGTTAGTGATTTTAAGGTACTGTGCTATTTCTTGTCTCATATTCGCCAGTTTATTTACGCGAACATATGGACGGTGGGTATTCCATGTCGGTAATTTATTATAGTTCGATGTTGTGTTTATGTCCGACATGTTGGATTTTGAGCGCATGCGAGAAATTATCGTTACCTAATTGGTCAATGAACGAGCTCTGTTTGGCTGGAGAAACTGTATCGTAATGAAAAACGGTGTTATAATGACCATCATTATGATACAGTTTTCAAACACATAATAGTGAGGGTCGAACATAATAGTACATTATGCAACGAGCCTATAATGGCTATAATTAAGACACGAGTGTCTTAATTACCATTATAGGCGAGTTGCATACGACTGTTTATGTTCGACGATAATTACAACTTTATTATATGTTTTAACATAAATATTCATAAATATCTGTTGAGATTGTCACTAGAATTTTGTGATCGGGTGCTGCGCAGGGTAGTATATCTCTGATGTCCAAGCTCACTGACCAACCGACGCATGCGCTCTGTGAGCTTCAATGCCGTATGTGCAGATTGAGCATCAGTATTCAGTAAAAATGTCACCGAAATCGTTTGAAAACAACCCGCTGTGTAGAAATTGGATTTAAGGATATTAAGGTACAGTGTCTCATATTCACCAGTTTATTTACGAGAACATTATGGACGGTGCACTTTCGGTAATTTATATAGACATGTTGGATTTTGAGCGCACGCGTTAAGGTATCGTTACCTAATTGGTTAATTGGTCAATGAACGAGCTCTGATTGGCTGGAGAAACTGTATCATAATGAAAAAGAGTGTTATAATGACCATCATTATGATACAGTTTCTTGACACATAATAGTGGGGGTCGAACATAAAATGATATAAAGTCTAGTCTTTCAGACTGACTGTTTCTTTTTAACTTATACGCTATAGAAGGCTGTTCCAAATCCACGAGTTTGAGTATGCGTACACGTGAGTACTCAGCAGTGATGCTCGGAGAGTGACTGGGGGTGATAGCCAATACGTCACTGGGTGAAGGTCATAGTACAAGTCTATGCGTTCCTGCTAGTCTTGATGTTACCACCGCGAAGTGAAGGCAGCCCCCCACAGCAGAACTGTATTGCATGTTGCAGGTTTACTCACACAAGGCGGCGAGTACTCAGCTGCTCGGCTGGTACAGCCTGCGCTAAGGTGTATGTTTCACAAAACACAAGCTATTAAACCAGAGGGAGTTCGAAGGTGCTGTTTGTAACAAAATCTTCAAAATCGTCTCAATAGTTCAGGAAAAATCTTTTATTTCTTGAAATGTAAACGAAAATATATCTATCTCTACCTCTAATATAAAAGAAATAAGTCCTCGATTCTTGGATGATCGGGTAATCTCGAGAACCATTGGAGTAGGAAAAAAAAACCTACCGCCCGTGCGCTTTCTAAGCTTACGCTGGGCAAACCATTAAAATATCTATATACTAGGAGTGTAAGAATTGTTCAGCATAAAAAGTTTTACCAAAAAGTCGGCGGCAGCATATCTTTGTCTTCAATACAACTCCCACTATAAGTGTTTTCAAGTTTTCATTTCTTCCAACAATCTCCATTCAATTACTAGCTCCGGAGACCTCTTACGAGATAGCCAGTGAGCGAGCCTATCACCCCAGTTTCAGCCTTCGTTCCGCAGAATACACAGTTGAGTATAGATTGGAAGAAAGTGACATTTTTGTGTTTCATGCACTTCACTATTCTGAAATTACGTCTGACCGGAATTCGTTGCACATGATATCCGATGATAATATAATGAATAGTGCAGTCAGTGATTGTAACCCATCATGCCGAGACAGAAAACGGATATAGGTTTATTGAGTTAGAAACAAATACGCCTTTTAAGCTTACCCTGGGTAAACCGTTAAAGATACCGGGCGAAGCCGCGTCGGTTGCTAGTTTATAAAGTGCGTTTGGACAAATAAACATGACGATAGCCCCTGTCAAAACTGTGCCACGTCCAACCCGTATAACAATAAAGCCAGACGGGTGGTATATACACTTGGGGCGCTCATAAGTACCTATAATAACGCTATTGGTTTTACGTTCCTTTTAAATACTGAGGCTTTTAGAGACGCCGGGGTAACGATATTTGGCCCGAAGAGGATCTTTAATATGCCAGTAAATATACTGACACGGCTCCCTCACATTTGCGCATCCTCAAATGCCAACTGTCTGTCCCAGAATTTGATCCTGCAAACTTGGGAACAGCAGGCGAGAACGTTACCGCTGCACTACGCAGCCAGTCTTACAAGTAACCGATCGTAACAAATGAGCATTCAAAAGAAAGAGAATTACCCTCAGCAGAGACGAATTGTACTCTTGATATCATAAATATCAACAATGTGTTTAAAATGTGCGATTAAAACAAATAAAGAAGACGATAGCCCCTACCAGAACAGTGTCGCGACGAGCCCGCATACCAATGGCGGGGCGAGTGATTTGTACACATTATGGAGTTGTCATAGGTCCGCTAATAATAATAATACTAAAACATATTTCTAGGCTAGTGTTTAATATTTAACAACATTTTTATTTTTATTAGTACATATTGGGTTGTGTGCGCCCCATGTGTACAGACTACCCGCGAGGCTCAAGTGCTATGCGGGCTTTGCGCGAAACGGTTCTGCCAGGGGCTATCATCTCGTTTAATTGTTTAAAAGCAGTTTATAAACTAATAAATATATTTCCGTTGACTTTTCAAGATATGCAAGATTTTTCCTGTAATATTGAGACGATTTGGAAGATTTTGGTACAAACCACACCTTCTAAGTCCCTCTGGTTTAGGAGCTTGAGTTTTGTGAAACATATACCTTAGAGTATTATATAATAAGACTAGCAATCCGACCCGGATTCGCCCGGGAACAGTTATGAATGCATTACGTGATAAGCGTTTTTTTTACAATGTCAATGAACAACGACCAATATCCATTTTACGTCTCGTCATGATGGGTTAAAATCACTGACTGGACTATTAATTATATTATCATGGAGATGCATGTGCAACAAATTCTTGTCAGACGTAATTTAGGAATGGCGAGGTGCATGAAACACAAATCCCCCTTCCGACCAATCTTAACTTGACTGTGAATTTTGCGGAACGAAAAGTTCACAGGCGAAATGAAGAAAACCTGAGTTGCACTTCCAGGGAAACACCAAACATAACCACTCTACTCTAAAGTTTTTAACTCGACGCGACTCGACAGTTTGCTGCTGGCTGTATCTGGGGCAATACGCTCGTCCGCTAGCTAAGCTATAACTGGGGTGATAGACTCGCCCCTAACTAGCTCGTAAACTGTCGCCTCAGTAACTGAATGGGGATTGTTGGAAGAGATGGAAACGTAATAGTACATTATGCAACGAGCCTATAATTAAGACAAGAGTATGTTTATAAAACGTGCGTATGCGCGTTTTATAATTTCCATTCGAGTGTCTTAATTACCATTATAGGCGAGTTGCATAGGACTGTTCATGTTCGACGATAATTATAACTTTATTATATGTTTTGACATAAATATTCAAAAATATCTGTTCAGTCACTAGAATGTTGTGATCGGGTGCAGCGCTGGGTAGTATATCTCTGTTTTCCCAGCTCTCTGGCCAACCGACGCATGCGCTCAGTGTGCTTCAATGCCATATGTTCAGATTGTGCACCAGTATTCAGTAAAACTGTCACCGAAGTCATTTCAAAACAACGGTCTGTGTAGAAATTGGATTTGGGATATTAAGGTACAGTGCTATTTCTTGTCTCATATTCACCAGTTTATTTACGCGAACATATGGACGGTGCACTTTCGGTAATTTATATAGACTTGTTGGATTTTGAGCGCATGCGCGAAGGTATCCTTATCTAATAGGTCACACAACTGTTTCTTGCACTCTGATTGGTGGGAGAAACTGTTTCATAATGAAAAACAAGAAGTTCCGGGACGAACTAAAGAGCCTACTTTTCTTAAAATTTAAGATTCATGCCAATGATTAATCTATATGGATCTATCTAGAATAATGACGAAATTAAGTTGGTAATATCGAAATTTCTAATTAGTTCGAAATACTGTATACCTGGCATAATATAGCCTAATTGAGAACTAGAGTTGGCAGCCCTGGTGACTGAATATATTCTTAGTTCCATCTCTTAAGGTACAGAATACAAAATTTGGTTGAAGTCCAATGGGTAGCATGGACGTTACATGCAGTTAAACATTGGATCTAACAGCGCGCGTAAAATCATGTTGGCAACAATGTCATGCATGTGTTGGTCAGAAATAATTTGAAATGATATGATCTATTGTTGTGTCAATTTTTAATGAAATCCATTAGTTAGTATAGAAGTTACGTGCATTTTAAAATTGGACCTATCAGCAGGCTTAGAATCATGTTGGCTGCACTGGCGTAGGCCTATATTAGTTACTCCAAATTAATCTAGAATGTCAGGTACTACACGTGTGCAAAGTTTAGAGCCATTGGCTTGCATACTTTCTGATATATTGGTATCAGGGAAACAAAAATAGAGACAGTATTTATTTACAGTTGGCAGCCCTGGTTACTCTCAAGAATCGGCGTAGTCATATCTGTTATGGTACACATAGCACACACGAAATTTGGTTGAAATCCAAATGATAGTATAGAAGTTACATGTATTTAAAGTTGGACCTCTCAGCAGGCTTAGAATCATGTTAGTAGCACTGACGTATATAAGTTACTCCATATTGATATAGAATCTCAGGTACTATACGTATGCAAGCTGTCGGCTTGCATACTTTCTGATATATGGGTAATTGGATAAAAACAAATGAGAGCATTTATTAACAGTTGGTAGCCCTGGTGGCTCTTAAGAATACGTTCAGTCATATCTGTTTATGTACACATAGCACATACGAAATTTGGTTGAAATCCAATTGATAGAGTAGAAGTTATATGCATTTAAAAATTGGACATATCAGCAGGCTTATAATCATTTTGGCAACACTGCCATGTATGGGCTCCTGGAAATTAAACTGCATGCTGTAGTTAAAGCAGAGTACTTGTAGTTCATATCACAATTCTTCACTAGTTTAGAGCTTAGGCTACTCATCGACACTACTGAGGACATTTTATTACAAGTTATCTTAATTTCTTGAAATTGATATCAGTGATTCCAAGAATATAAACTAGTGGATTTTTGCCAAAAAAAAAAAAAATGGGGGGTCTTTATCAAAGATTAATCACAAAAATAACGTGCATTTTTAGGACGCGATATCTTTGCTCTTTTTCAACTCAATTGATTGATTGTTGTCGCAAAATGATCTGCTGTACGTTCAGAATGTATAATAGAATCGTTTTTGTATCGTTGATTGAGGCAAATATATTAGCTTTGTTTTAAAATTTACGTTATTTTGATTGAAATAATAAATTAATTGTGGGGGGCGCGACCCCTAATTTCAATTTAACAGCTTCATTCTGCTTTACAGCATAGCTGCATTATTTGTCTATATTTTAATTTTTAAATGAAACTAATATCTGTATTCTAAGTGGGAATTTTAACTGCCCAAGTCAAGACAAATATTCAAAAAAATGAAGTGAGGGAAATCGTAACTTAAAGTTAAGGTACACATTTAGAGTAATGAGTCTTACTTTCCAACTCCCAAAAACTGCATTTTCTTTGGAGTTTAGGTCAATCTTCTGCATTCTCCGACCCGTGAGTATCTCCTACATTGTTTTAGTTCTGGAATAGACTGTTTCAAAGCCAGATTAATGTGTGCTTTATCTGCTGCACCTACGCGTCAAAGTGACAGCTGCTGAAAAGCGTGCACACCGATCATTAAAGTAAATATAAATGAGCTAAACAACAATAAAACTAGTATAAGCTATATTTTTCTGGAAACCAGAGAGGACATACTATCGAATGAGACAATAAAAATAAATTTGAAAATTTTCTTGAAAATGACTAATGGAAGGGTCGATGAATACCTTAAGAGTATCACAGCAATAGTTGAAGTGATGGTGATAATTAATTGCTGTTTTAAGGGGTCTAACATGTAGCTTATCGGCAGGGCTGGATTTAAAATATAAAATCGAAATGTTCTCGAAAGAAAACTTGTATTGTCCGTTGAGCCATTATATATTAACACAAAATGTGATAAAAATGTCCGGCATAACTCAAAAAATTGCTCGAGTTTCGCCCCAGTGTACCAATTGGGCTCTTCAGTTGGTAAGGTACACATACCAAGACGCGTATCTGGCACACACTGAAAAGACCATTGCAAGAAGTTTCGAAACATGTGTAACTACGTCACGAGCAATCCAGTGCACCACGGGAGTCAAAACTCCACTCCAAAACAACGAAATCCTTACCTTGGCATTGAATATAAAATCAAAATGTTCTCGGAAGGATTTTAGGGCACTTAGATGACTCTGCTGACTCGGTAGACGCGTGGGTTCGAGGCCCACCGTCGGCCGTTCTTAATATGGTTTTCTGTGGTTTCCCCCATTTTCAACACCAGGAAAATGCTGGGACGGTACCTTCTGACAGACCACGGCTGCTTCGTTCCACATCCTTACCCACTTTCATTCATCTTCATCCATTCCGTCTCTCATCCCAGGTCGCCCACGGGCGTCAACTAGAAAGACCTGCACTCGGCCTCTCAGGAGGCCACATGACACAAAAAAAACTGTAGGTTTGGCAGTGTTTTGTAGAACTATTTGACTTGCATATTTGGATCTGATGATGCTCGCTTGACGAGTGAAACATGTCATCCCTTACTTTTCTCCTTCTTCAATCTTAATCACATGTAATTTATTTCAGGTTATTTTTCACATGTTCCAATAATATGAATTATTTTGTATTAACCGACTGAGAGCTACAATATTAATTGCATAACCATTTTACATCATATACAGGGTGTTTATAAATTCCCACTACAAACTTTGAGGGCTTGTAGTGGCGACCAAGACGGTTAAGTTTAGCATAGGAACTTGCGTCCGGAAACGTACCGTCTTCCCGCTACCCGCAAAAGAACGACCACAACACTCGTTCACGGCTCCCACATTTTCGGGGCTCTGTCTGACTCCTGCCGCTTGTCGTCTGGGTTCAGCTACAGGTGGGGCTCGATGTGACTACCACCGACGTCATCCCAGACACCGAACCATGTTCTGGTACACACGATCACCAACCCCTGGTCCTCCAACATCCGCCTCAGCCATAACCCTCGCCAGTAGGTCTTCCTCGAATTCCACAGGGGTCTCGTAAATCAAGGCATTCATGCGACGCCACAGGTTGAACCCGCTGAGCTATGGTTCATGTGATATTTTTGTGACGGAATAATTATTATGGGATGTAGTACTTTTGAACATACCCAGAATACCACGTGGAGCAGAGAGCTCATGCTATACTCTTTGAAGTAGCGCTCAATTGCATTTTTGACTTTGGAGGTCTTGTTAATCACTTCTATCCTTTCATAAGACTCAGAATATTCTAATTCGCCATTCTGTATTATTGAATCATTTTGGTGAATGATTATTACGTTTTTGGTAAGGTATAACACTTGCAGATACGCAAGGAGCTATGAAAGTAGTCGCTCAATGACTTCGTTTTGGCGACCTACTTCCGAGTGAAAGTCAGTGACGACACTACATCTGGAGATCTGACGCCAGACAGGCGTTTTTCGAGTATCCGTCCGTCGCGACGTGGACATTATAAATATTTTTGTGCTCAAGTGAGCATCCGACTGCATCGTGTGTTGAAAATAACTATACTAACGTTATCACACATTGTGGACATATTATTGTTCTACGAAAGGCCATATTAGGCAATATTTTCTACAAACTGTAATTGGTGCCATACGCCAGATATTTTTCCCACGTGTAAGTGGAAGGGCAAAGTGCCACGCCGAAAATATAAGAGTTATCGTCTGATAATTGTGCCAAGACGACGTGATTATTACTGCCAACGATCACAACATTATTGCTACGGAAATTCTGAATTGAAAATATCAATTTTATCGCGGATGCCACGTGATTGATAAAACGTGATACAATTGCACGTGCTAACAAGCAAAGCATCGCATCGTGTTGAATCTTGAGGATCAACAGGCTGAAAACTACAAAATACTGTGGAGAACACTATTATTTGCATCGTCCACAATAATCACGCCAAAACGCCGAGAGGAACGAGATATTTCGACATTTTCGACATCATGCAAGACATTGAACTTTTCCACGCCATGGCGAAGAAGACGATTATGGGCTAATACCATTCCGGTATGAGGGGGACGTCGTGATGGAGACCACCAGCTTGATGGAACGTCAGGATGCCGAGGACGCAGACGAAGGAACGTGGATGCCGACTTCCAGGCACATTCCAGACCTTTTTGGGAGACCATCATCCGGAGGCGAACGAACCCTGGTTGCTTGGGAGGTCCAGATTGGTGAATCCGTGGAGGACAGGACCATGCTGGAGAGCCAAGCAGAGTTTTTCGCGACCCTGGTCGATGAATGTCTGAGCCGATGTGAGAGCTACCAAAAGTCATGAGTTTGGGCACCTTTTCTTTTGTAATAGTCCGCGGTGGTATATTTAGATATCGTAGTTTTTTTTTGTGAATCAACCGCACTTATGTGTCAGCCATTTGCTAGGTGGGGTTGTAATTAGTATAATTGTTGTTTATTTCAGTCATTGTGAGTCACCCTGTGGGGTAGACCAGTTTTAGTTAACCCTGGTGCCGTCCTGATGGACGTCGTACCACGTTATAGCCGACCCACTGCCAAACATGACTGTAATCATTTGCAGCTATTTTGCTCAGCCATGTGTAGGATATTTATCCGTGGTTTCATTCAGATGTCATCGTCACTTTTTTAACTGCAATCTTTGCAACCAGTCTGTTGAGATTTATGACCTCGTTAGATAGGTCGTATCGTTAGGAAACCAACTGTAGTTTCCAGTTTTATAAAAATATGCTGTATTTTCATTTTTGAAAGCGCTCAGAAGCCGATTTATAGTCAAATACTGACAGATTTATTATTTTGGAGAAAGTGTAGATGTCAAGCATCGAACTAAGTGCACTATCGCATCATTATGCAGGTCTAGAGTTGCAGATCTGTGCCATATTTATCAATTTGTTACTACTTTGTTTCTGTCATGAGGACACAGGTGTTAATGTTATACTGAGAACTTAATAAGTGTTATATCTTTGATGAGCAAAGAAGCTCGTGAGACATGCTGTTATGTCTGTGATTTACTATTCTTTGAAATGAAGGACTGCGATACTTTATTGTACAGTTAAATTGTAACGTGTTTAGCACACGGATTCTATAAGGTTTTTGAACCAAGCATATGCTAAGAATGACAAGGCCAAATATTACGGTATTATATAATGTTAAAACTAGCCGGCCTTGCCTGTTGAAAAATGTGGTCAGTGAAGGACTGCAATTTGTGAAGTCGTCACCAATAAACTGGTTTGTTGACCCAGTAACCTTGAAAACAAATGCTTGAAAGCGAGACAGAACTACGATAACATAGGACAGAATGTTGATTTCATTCATCTCTTTCTTTCAAAGCAGCTATTGCTCATGAAACCCAGTGTTTCTTACTGTATTTTTGTTCATTTGTTTTTCTTGGATTTTCTTACTGTTAGTTAGATATTTTGCTGCGAGGAATGTCATTTCGACATGTCCAGGGTTGTCAGGTTTCTTTATGCATTGTTGGCGATCCTCTTGAGAGAGGTAAATTATAATGAAGGCAATTTGGTTATTAAATGCGAGGTTTTTGCCGCAGGTAACCCATGATATGATGTGCCTTGAGTGAGTAAGACGTGCCATTGTTGTAAGTCGCGCATCTGTTGTTGTTATGAGGCATTATTATTAGAGTTGTTGAAAGCGAGGTATTTACCGCTGATAACTCGTGTTATTGTGAGTCCGAGCCGAGTTTGCTCGTTGAGTTTTCCGACTATTGAGTCGATGTTTTGCTGCGGGAGAATGATCTTTAGAAGACTACTCCTTGTCAGGCCTTTGTCAGAATACGCCATAAACCTACGGAAGGAACATAAACCGACATAATAAACATCATCCGCATAATTGTTTTAATCAAGATCTAACTAACATATTGTTTCCATTTAAACTTTGACATTCTTACATTTGAACCTGCTGACATGGCCGTGCAGATGAAGGGATTTCCTTTATTGGAAACGACGAAGACTGTAGACATTTTTGTTGTGACCTGGCGCACACATGAACCATTAGTTCATAGTGTGTGGAGCGCAGGCCATGTGATTGTCAGACGTGGTTTTAACTACGCTATCACCGACATTACTATCAAGCTAGATGACAATGGTTTACAAAGCGTTAACCATGGGGCAGGAAGGCATTATAATAAAAACTGTGTTGTACTATAATTATTGATGTCATGAAACTGTATTTTTCCCCATGATACCTTTATTGCGTGCTATTTAGCACATGATTGTTGATTAGATTAATTGTTTTTAAATGGCTGTACACTTAGCTTTGTATTGTAACTGTTTTGCTATTACGGACGTCACCGCCGTAACTTTGAATGTTAACTGATAGGACTTAGCTAGAAAAGTTAAATGTAAATGTGGAAATGGTACCACCATAACTTAGCTCTGCTTTGCTCCTTCACTTAAATGTAACTTCATATTAGCTTGATCATGTAACTTGTATTAGGGATTTTGCGTCGTACCATTTACCCAGCGTTGTTGCTGTTGCTTACTTATTGTGTATTAGATCTTTCGCGAGGGTTAATGTAACTTCATTGGTAGGGACTTGAACTTTTATTATCATTAACTTTTAGCTTTCGGATTAGCCGAATATAACCCTCCGAACTAGGATAGGGGTTTGTGGAAATCTACAATAAATTTTCACGGTGTTTTACATAAGCCTGGATGTTTAATTTCACAGTCTAGTTTTTGAGGTGAACCTTTCCTTAGGCCGTCTTTGACCATCGCAACCATGTACCACGCTCCCCGTGGACTATAGAACCTCGTGCCGCATTGGCCTATTGTTAGGAAGTTCACCTGATCCTCACGGCAAACTTTTAAAGGTCCGACGGGGGGGATGTTAGGAGAGTCATCGCGGTTGTTGGCTATCCCGACAGCTTTACCGGAGGACTTCTGAAGGTCACTCACAAATATGTGCCGTTGCCACCCGGCTGACGGTCACAAGGTGTCAGGTCGATTGAACGTGCAAGCCAAGCAATCGGGCCACCTCGACGTATCCGGGATGAGCGTGTTGAAATCTCTTATGAATAAGTATATAACCTAATTATTGCAGCTAGAACAATGCCAGATCGTACTTGGACATAAAATACCATGTGTTCAACTCCTAACTCCCGTATTGTATAACATCATAGTTCAGAAAGCTAGATACCGTACTCTTCTGCGTGTTGGAGGCTATAGGTAGAGACCCTCGTACAATTAAGTTACGTTCACTTTACACTGATTTCCACTTGAGAATTCTTTCTTCAAACTCTTCGTCTCGTTTTAAGGTAGTTCCCTTATATTTACTTTTCACCGTTTTTTTCGGCACCAATATTTGAAGTATTAGTATTGCGTGGAGCTAATGGATACACAACTTTTATTTCAAGGAAGTTAAAACACTACAACAATCATATAGCTTCGGTAGAAGCTCCGTCAGGTGGCTTCCGTTCCTCCACAATGGGGGTAGACAATTTCTCCTGAAATGTTGGTTAAGCCATGAGTTGACTGACAGCTACGTACACCTGAACCCCCTGAAGTTTCCGTAGATATAATCAGTGCAGCTAACATGTTATCCATGCACAGTCAGAGAGGTGGAGAATTGGGAATTAAAGGAAACTATAAATCTCATAAGTGTGAGTTGTCAAAACGGGGCCGAAAGTGGAGGTGTTCAAACAAGGAATGTTTTGCCCGTTTATTTAGACTACAAATAGTGGTAACTTACTGTTATGTGGGTCTCACACTCACGAATTTATTTCGAACAGTGTTTAAAGAAAGGTACGACGAGATACCTATGTGAACGTCCATCAAAATTAATGAGAAAAGACATACATGCTGCCCCCAAGCATTTGTCTGATAATTTACTATCAAATGACATAAAGAGGATTAAAAGAACATTGTGACCGAGAAACGGAGAAAGTCACCACCTCTACCCCAAAATAAGCAAGAAGTTCATGATGCTCTAGCCATTATGGACATACGATTGAACTTAGAAGAAAATATATAATAATAACCCCTGACACTACAGCCCATGAAGAGCCTAGGCCTTCCAAGCGACCGCTGCCCAGCCATTTGACCCGCAGATATTGGGGTGGCCTCGACTGTTAATCTTGGTTTTCATGATCGGGGCGCTGCCTCACTGTCAGACGGCTACTCAATTGTCCTCACGAGGCTGAGTGCACCCTACTCCAGCCCTCACACCAGTTTTTAAATCCCTGACAGAGCCGGAAATCGAACCCGTGGCCTCCGGGTGAAAGGCAGGCGCGCTACCCCAACACTATGCGGCTGGTAGAAGAAAAAATATGCTTCTGGTAAATGACAGAGAGAATAACATGATTTATGTTTTGTACTGCATCAAATTTTAAATACTTGTGTACAAGAGAAACTATTTTATGGACGGAACAATCAAGTATTGTTGTAAATACTTTTATCAACTCTTCACTATTCATTCAGAAGAAAATGTCAACTACGTTCCTCTTGCGTTCTTCTTGCTGAAGGATAATAAAGAAAGCACTTATCTAAGCGCATTCCAACATATATTTGAGAAATGTAGGGAACTGGGGAATACTTCAGCCCCAAAGAAGTAGTAGCAGATTTTGAAGTGTCTATCCACAAAGCAGTTGAGCTTATATGGTCTTCTTCCAGGTAAACTGGGAAGTCTACGCGTTTATTTATTTAAATACAGAGTCATTATCTATGTGCGACCCGATAAACACGGAGAGTTAAGCCGGCTTTGACTGGCGCAGATAGCGGGTGCGCTCACTCGGTTCAGCCGGTGGTAACGCGCACTTTTACACTTTTACCACACATGTTCAATAATGTGTACTTACAGTAGTGATAGGCGATGCTGAAAATGTCCACCCTCTCTTGTAACACACACCTGACACCGTCTGATGAAACAATGGACAACAATCTCATCCAATTTTTGTTCTGTAAGACTTTTTTTATTATTATTTACGGAGCCTGTTTTCTTGATTCGTTTAGCGAGCCTCCTAATTGTACTGGCATTAGGCACAAGTCTTCCTGGAAACTTGATCCGAAATTTTCGTCTTGTCTCAGAACAAAGACTTTCTGCTTTTCATATACGAATTATGGATATACACACGTTCGCGCAATGTGAATTGGTGTCTAGGCATGACCAACAATCACAGTAATCACAATACTCACTAAACGTGCAACACTAACGTCTAAGCTTTGCAGATACACGTCCATATGAATGACAAAACACGTGTGAACTAACGATATGAGTCAGCGGAGCGCGCTACCACTGGCTGAACCGAGTACGCGAACCCGCGATCTGCGCCAGTCACAGCCGGCTTAGCTTGTGTTTATCGAGGCGCAATGACCCTGTATGTAGGCCTATTATTTAACTTTTATTTATTTATTTATTCATTCTTCTTTGATTCTGGAAGATCAACGTAGTTTTTAAGTTACGGTAACGTTCACTGCTAATTGTTTACGTAAATTAGGCTAAATAATTTATAATGTACTGATTTACTTCTAAAATTCCTTATGTATGGATTACGCATATAAATAGTTACGAACTGATTATTGATTACAGGCTGTAGATTCCATCTAACGCAAGCTTGGTGAAGGAAGATCCAGTGACTACTGTGATTCTTGTTCGGAGACTGGTAGATGGCTAAGATGGACAATTGGTCTCAGCCTCCTGAACCATCTCGGGGTTGGTGATGCTTTCGCTGAAGACTTGATGTCCATAATGCCAAAAGGGGACCAAGTGTTGGCATACACCAATTACTTAGTGGGAAGTTATATCGATGAGGCAGCTTCCTTTCCACCTATTATGTGGGCGTTGAATTCCTTATCATCAGCACGCACAACAAATGCATGCGAATCCTTCCATTCCATGTTTGGGAGAAATTTTAACAGCACATATCCTAATATTTTTGTGTTTACGGAGGCTATAAGGAATCTTCAAATAATTGTGTACATTGGTCTCAGAAGTAGCAGTGAAATCCCAAGGAACCGGTTCAACCCTCGCTTTAAGAAGAATACAAAGGTATTTCAGGAGGCCGCTGAAAAATATCGAAACTTACAAATCAGCAGGTTTGAATATATCAAACGCATGTCTTAAAAGTACCAAAAACGGCAAGACGAGTAGCTCTTACGGTAACTATTGTATATAGGCCAATAGATATAGGCTCTATGAAAAAGGAAATGGTTTGAAGTGACCGTTTTGTATATACGTAAATATATTGCCAATAAACTATTTCCTGCCACTTCTAAACCGCTGGCAATGTACAAAACGTTACAAGCCTGGATTTAAGAGTGAGGCAAAGTTGTATTATTGTACAGACCTGTTAATTCAAGAAAATAAAGTATTATCATTTTAAACCCCTACAAATACGTCAGCCCCCTTCCTTTCCCCAAGTTTCAGTCAATGCATACAAACACGACTTAAGTTAGTAAGTTAGTTATTGTTGTATTAAGGGGCGAAACAGCGAGATCATTTGCCCCTAGACACGTCTTTGTCATACAGTAAATCGCAATAATACGTAAGTACTTCTCAGGCCCCTCACTATCTGCCTAAAAGGTGTTATCTATTATAATATATTAAAATATACTATCAGCGTCATATTTAGTGAGCCAAACATGTGTCTGCAAATACATATCCAGAGCACCAGAAGTTGGTAATAAAGTTATGTACGCACACTTTTGTGTTTTAACCTATACTTTATGGTAGTGTTTTGGTGTTGAAAGAATCAGCCAGTAAATTTTACAATATTTTTTGCCGTTGCCCAGGGGACGCCCGAGTGCATGTAATTAGTGCATTCTTCTGGGAGGCTTCTTTCGTGACCCCCAATAACATAACAATATCAATTCCTTCCTCAGCCGAAGCTCGCCGAATTGAACTTTGGTAAACAAAATCACCGGGAGGATTGTGGGAAATGAAAGAGAAGCCAGCAGCTGGCTACCATCTACAATACGAATCTTGAAAGACACTGAACAGACTGAGAACTGGTGTGAGCCGGTGTAAAAGCAATTTATTGAAGTGGGGATACAGTGCTGAAGAACTTCGTAGATGTGGTGAAAGACAAGACCCTGAGCACCTTCTGAATTGCAGCATGTTATCAAGACCATGTGCTATGCAGGACTTGATAGAAGCTAATGACTGTGCCCTTCTAACAGTTGAACACTGGAGAAATGCAATTTAGTGTAATTTATATGTATGTATGTATGTGTTTTGGACTCGGATAAATAAATAAACCAATACATTACGATTCTGCGTTTTCAAATTTGATAAAGAATAAATGTAGGTCACAATTAACTAAAAACACCTAAAATACTTGCTAAAAAATAGCAAGCACTAATTTACATCAAGATTACGGGCAAATTGTCACATCTAGAAAATACCACTTTTTACAATGAATTGTTGATTGTTGAATGATTAATTTGATTTTTATGTGAAATTTGTACACAATGCAAGTAACTCTCTACTGATGTACGGTATCTTTCTTTAGTGTTTACATTGTGTTTTGATTCAATTGTACAATTCCTTCCATTACAATTTCATTTGAGACTTCCCCCAGGGGCTCACATTTAGTGGGACGTGGGCTGGCGACCACGGGACCCCAGCTGAGTCCGGTATTGCTTCCACTTACTTGTGCCTGGCTCCTATGTGTCTTCTTTCCTGTCGACCTCTCTTGGTCAACTCTTGTTCTCTTCCGACCCCGACGGTATTGGGGTATCTGAGGTCTAGGGAGTCTCTTCCTTTCCCGCCTTAATTGGCCCTTGTCTCATCTTTCCTGATACCCTCCTTCTGCGAGGGGTCAGCCTTCTTTTACTTTTCATGTTATCTCCTGCCTTCTGCTCAAGGCCCTCAAGGAGGCAGGGTGTATGTAGCCCCCACCATTTCTGGTGCACCCTGAATAGTGCTACACCCTCAGGTGCTCACGGCTGGTGAGTTTCAGAGTTGGCGACCCCGAGGGATTCCTGAGCTGGGTCCGTTTCTTCCCCATTTTCCACTGACTTTGGGGTGGGCTCTCTCCTCTTACCCTTTCCTATCTGCCTTTCTTGGCTATCCTTCCTTCCAAGTCCCGCAATTTTGCCTTATCCTTTATTTGTTTACCATTTCTTCTTCTAGTATGTAAGTCTGTAGTTAGTATTAGCTATAGTTTTCATTCTCATCTCATCTTTCACTATCACCCAAACCATTAGGGGCCGATAACCTAGATGTTGGGCCCCTTAAAACAACAATTATCATCATCATCATCATTTGAGACTGTTTTGCCTTTCAGCGTCCAGTGTAGTCTGCAAGTCTCTGTTTGCGAACAAGTATCCTCCATGATTCCCTATGAGCAGTTAGCACTGTGGCCTCCTCTGCTTCCACACCTCTACTTTGAAATTGTTCAACACTGATTCTAATCATCGCCTCCTACGTTTGCCTCTGCTTCTCTTACCCCTCTACAGCCGAAATCATTAACCTCTTAGGAAATATCTCCTCCCCCCCTTCTCTTCACATGACCCCTTCATCTGAGTCGGCTCATAAGAACAGCTTCATCTGGAGTGTTTATTTCTAATTTAGCCTTTATCTCTTCATTACGAGTTCCTTCCTGCAATTGCTCCCATCTATTTGTCCCAGAAAGTATTCGTGCTACCCTCATATCAATTACCTCTAGCTTATAAAGGATGTTTCGAAAAAAGTGTCCGATATTGCAACAGGAGTTGGCATTGGTCAAAAGGAGAAGAAATGTTCCTATAAACTTATGTCCGAAAACAAATACCTGTTGAGATATGAGTCATTTTACTTATGTTGGGTATTTACACTCCAGACAATGGACGTCTTCCTACCAGCTACTTACAGTATAATGAACACTTGACAGTCACACACTTTAAACAGAACACGCGTTGGTCAAACATCCATCAACACCACCAATCAGGAGCTGTGATGATTTCAGCCAGTCTGCCCGCGGATACCATCTGCACGTTGCAAGTGATGCTCCACATGGTTACCACGATATCGTACACATGCTTTGGCTCTTCTTCCCAAGGAATCCCGAAGTCGTCCAATCACGCCTGGCTGGTCGCGGATGTGTGTACACTCATTGGTCGCACGCTCTTGTAACATCTGCATATTGCCAATGGTTGTGGCATACACCAATGTCTTTAAATGTCGCCATAGCCAGAAATGCAATGGATTAAAGTCCGGCGAATGAAGAGGCCATGCTACTACCGTTTGCTATTCCATAGCAAAATGCCATGTCTGCCATTTCCCTCGAGGAATACTCCATCGGACTGTTTACGTCGTCTACACAGCACGGGACCTTCAGTCTGGTGCGGGAGTCATGTCCGCTGCCCAGTAAACCCCTTACTAGCCATGACCAAGTCGTATCAAACGCTAATTTTGTTTCTTAAATGATAATAATAATTATCATTTCTATTGTCCATGAGAGACAGAGTATATTTTCTTCAGGAAGTCAGAGTGTTACAACAGCTCACTCCAAGCCCACGGGCAGAACATGTATAAACTAAAAGCATACCATTGTGAAGAGTAGCACTTTAAGTGGACATATTTCTATTATATATTTCTTGGAAGACCTACACTGAGAGTTAGTCACAGTAAACACATTCTTAACTTTCCAGACTGTCTCCATACTTTCGAAAGGGACACATATTCTGGTCCTTTCTCATAATCTTTCTTAGAATTGGAGTTTGTAGCAATATGAACAACAGCAGTAAGGTCAGGCCAACCCAGCCCCAACGCTTATGGTCTGATTGGCTGCCACCCCCTCTTACCACTAGAGATACACGCTATTGGTGAATCTCTTTTTGTGTCCAGCTCTTCTCCCACCAGAGAAATCTTATGTTATATACTGATGCAGAGCCCATTTTCGCTCTCTTCACAACAAGTAACTTGTACGAGATGCCTCGACTAGGAGACATTCTCTCTTCATAACTTTCAACCAGACCAAGTAGTCGCTGCTAAGGGTGCTGTCTCTATATTAGACAGATTCGTAATAATTAGGCTTCATGTAAAGTGTATTATAAAAGTACTTAAGGTGTTGGTAATCAATAAACAAACATATTCTCAACGTCTTCAATTCTTTGCGAGTATAACATAACCTACAGCGCGAGTAGAACTTGAGAGGACCAAACTAGTAGATTCTCAAGCATATATTCAATTAATAAACGAGTGTCGATAAGTTCACTCTTCTCCAACTAGACAACTGGCCGGAGATCGACAAAACTTATCTCGGGTACCGCAGTGCACTGTCAGCAAAACCGCATACTAAGACTGAACATCCGACTCATCCAAAGACCTTCAACTGAACACAACTTCTCCTCCACGTGGGTAAAATGGTGCATATCTCAACAGGCATTTGTTTCCGGGCATATGTTTATAGGAACATTTCTTTTCGTTTTGACCAATCCCAACCCCTGTTGCAATATCGGATATACCCGATATACCCAGCTCTCACTTCCATACAGCAAGGTCAGTCTAAATACTGAGCGATGCTTCGTCGCTACACTAACTTCTTTCTTGCAGAATACTGTAGAACTCATTGCATTGGTTTTTTCACACCTTGACTCTATTTCTTTCACCACACAACCAACCTGAGAGGATATTCAGCCCAAATACTTAAAAAGTTCCACCGGCTCCAATTTAGTTCCTCTTATCTGACATTCTACAGGGAGATTCTTTTGCTGGAGTGGGGCTGGGCGCGCGCGCCTTCCGCCAGCCAACCGAGCTCGCACCGCGGATTGCGCGCTGGTGGAAACCGTAACAAAATACATTAATTAATGGTAAATTCACCAGCAAATCAGGATTAAAGAACTTACCTATCCACAGGAGAAGCTGAGAGTGTTCTCCTTCAGCTGACAGACAGGTGTTGTACCGTGTAAATAAATTAGCGTTTACACGTTGTAATTCCCTTCTGTTGTTCTTCAGCTCCACTAGGGTACGAGTAATTGATCTGTGCACTTTGTATTTTAAATTAACTCACAATTGAGCATCAAACGGACTTAGGTCCGTGCTTCGAATAATCACAGTAAACACGCAGGAGGGGGGGGGGGGGGGGTGCAGTTGTAGCTACATAATGTAACTATATAACTTCCAAAGTTACTGTCTGTCAGCTGAAGGAGAACATTTTTAGTATCTTCTGTGAAAAGATACTGATGACGTGAGGTCATCCAGATTTCCAAGAAATAAAAAAATATCAGTGCTTCTTTAATTAAATCTTGCAGCTGTTGTTTATGTTACCTTATTATCTGTGCGCTGACAATACACACCCTCGTTGATGAAAGTTTGGTGACATAATGACTTAAATGACCCTGGTTATCTCGCCTCCGTCTCGCGCAACCGTGCGGCCCCAGCTCGATTGGCTGGCGGAAGGTGGGCGCGCCCGGCAGTCGGCCACCGCTCCCGCTCCAGAAAATTAATCTCACTGTATTTTCTTGCGTTTCTTCCGTACCGGCATAACATTCGTCTTTGAAATACTGATCTTCATACCATAGAAGTTCAAACATTTTGGCTTGTAAACTATCGACGGGGTCCGCTATTACGACCAGGTCATCACCATAGGCCAGACTACTGTCGACCAAAATATTATGTGTACTCGAGTTTGAAGGTTGTTTGTGAAGTAACCAATAGACCTACATAAAATCCAATAATATCATCATTTTCGTCGTTCTATTTTACGTTAGTTCATGTAGATTTTGAATTTTTAATTTATATTTTAATATTTTTTTTATCGCAGCTGGAACACAAAAAGTGCCCGTTTTTAAGCGTGTTTCAACCATGCGTCACATTAAGAATTATTATCTCACAAACCCGTCATCAGATCGAATCCAAATTTTAACACAATATACATTGGAATGTTGTATAACTGGATTATTAATTTCAAAATTTTGTGTATCCAAGAAACCAAGTTATCATTTTTGTAAGGTAACTTTTTCTCGGCTCGGGGTGGTTGGAAAATGTAGTTCTTGGTCGCGTTGTAATCCTTATACATCAAAAAGGTATGCTGTATGATTGTGAAATACGTAAATTAATTCACTTATTTTATATCGGTTTGTATTTGTACGGGAAGTTAAGACATGGTTCACCAGTTAGCCACTCCGGTGAAAGCTGTACAGCTGTAATAACCTTGAACCAGTAACGCATCCTACCATCATCTCTCACTGCTGCCTGATTATCAACATAAAAACTTTTGATTGCCTGGTGCACCCTTCCCGAGATCCCATAATCCCTCAGGATGCTCAGCATCTTCTCCCTGGGTACTCTATCGTACGCCCTCTATAGATCTACAAAAATAAACACAACTGTCCATTCCTCTCTTAGCATTTCTCGATAACATGGCGCATACTAAAATTTAGATTTAAATTAAATAACTCTCCCTGTGTTAAACATTAGAAAGTTATTTAAAAAAAAATCCTTTGACAGTATCGCATTTTTGATCATATATGAATCGCAGCCAATGACCATAAGCTGGGCATTTCTGTTTGAACGCCCGAGGGCTCCCCAAAAGATCAATTTCAAGTAGTTCCAACCTTGGCTACTAGATGCTACTGTCACTAAAACTAGCGGCGAACGTTGGAACTTGGTTGGGCGTTTCCTAACCAGCCAAATATAACCTACAAATTTTGCTACACACCACCAATTGCAGTGGTAGGTTCTTTTACATGCCATAAATATATAACATGGGTCCGCCGGCTTTACTTCACTTCCGAATGAAGGCATACCGAAGGATTTTAACGCTATTGAAAATCCGACGACTTAGGCCGGGTTTGAACCCGCCATTTGGGCATAGCAGTTCAGCATGCTACCGAGTAAGCCACAGAAGCCGCTTAGCTTCGCATTTTTCGTCGTCCCGACCTCCCACCTCATCAGAACTAGTACTTTGAAAATGGACCTTTAAACAAGAAGTTCTGTGACGAACTAAAGAGCCTATTTTTCTTAAAATTTAAAATTCATGCCAATGATTAATCTATATGCACCTAGGCTATCTAGAATAATGACGAAATAAAGTTGGTAATATAGAAATTTCTAATTAGTTCGAAATATACCTGGCATTATGTAGCCTGATAGAGCACTACAGTTGGCAGCCCTGGTGACTGAATATATTCTTAGTTCCATCTCTTAAGGTACAGAATACAAAATTTGGTTGAAGTCCAATGGATAGCATGGACTTTGAATGCAGTTAAACATTGGACTTAATGCAGCGTGCGTAAAATGATGTTGGCAACAATGTCATGCATGTGTTGGTCAGAAATAATTTGAAATATAATCATCTATTGTTGTGCCAGTTTTGGATGAAATCCATTTGTTAGTATAGTAGTTACTGGTATTTTAAAATTGGACCTATCAGCAGGCTTAGCATGATGTTGGTAGCACTGATGTACATTAGTTACTCCAAATTAACCTAGAATCGCAGGTACTATACGTGCGCAAAGTTTAGAGCTGTTGGCTTGCATACTTTCTGATAGCCTATATTGATATTAGGGTAAAAAATATAAACAGCATTTATTAACAGTTGGCAGCCCTGATTGCTCTTAACAATACGCATAGTCATATATGCTATGGTACACATAGCACATATGAAATTTGGTTGAAATGCAGTTGATAGTATAGAAGTAACATGTATTTAATCATTGGTCCTATCAGCAGGCTTAGAATCATGTTGGTAGCACTGACATACATTAGTTGCTCCAAATTAATCTAGAATGTCAGGCACTATTGTACCCATGTGAAGAATTTCCATGGGAAATATGCTTCTGCCTCCAGCTAGCAGCAGTCCTCGGGCGTGTACCATTCAACCCACTAAGCAGTCGCATATTTTGGATTTGAAACTAAGAGGTATCAACTCTACAATAACAACACACAACTCTAGTCTAAATGATTTAATTTGAGTTTAAAATCATGGCTTAACACACAACAAAACCATACAACAATTACATTAAACAAAAATGCAAACATACCCCACCCTCAATTAATATTCACACTTTGTGTGTCTGTTAGGTAGTCAGCCCGAAGGCTGGTTGGATCCTCAAAAAGTACCGCCATTACGTTATGTGAGTAGATACCCACAAAAACCCAAGGCAGCACTATTTTGATATCCTCACACAAATCCAAATGAATGTTGATTTATTGTTACACTAAAATCACCATAAAAATCATTCCCATGTGCGCTAATGCACTGGTAAAATTACACAAACAATGTTAATCTTACAATCTCTCGTTAACTATTGTATGCACTTTCCCCTATACAATATGCGTATCATCATGCCTTGTTTTTTCCTTCCCACCAAAATATATGAGTCTACCGTGCATTAATCAACCTTTATTTGTAAATCCACTATATGCCGTAACCATTTATATTTGAAATATTTCATCTGTCACTGTTGGTCGAGTTGGATTTTACTGCTACCCTTCAGATAAGGCGTAGCGTATAGTATCCAACCTCGGAACTACGCGTCTCTGTCAGTATAAAAATGTAACTTTTAACATTTTCTATCTTGGCCAAATATTAAGCTATCAGAACGATTCTTAATTAGCAATGTGTCTCATTAAACACAGATTCATTATTCAACAATACAATCATCATTTTAAAACAATCAGGGTCTCATACAATTTCAATGCATACATCTTACTACAAGCTTTCAGGGAGTGAGGTCTCTACCCCAACCCTCTTTCAAATACAATGGACCTGCACAGCGGGTGTTCAATGGCTGCCGCTTTCCCCTATCCGTCTCTCTCCGTTCCGTCGCCCCCTGCCACTTCCAGGCTTCACAGACACAACATGTGATGGTCTTCTTGACTCTCCAAGTACGGGTGACCTATTTTCTTAAAGGATGTATCACGGAATATGGAATTGTTTAAACATTTACTCCTATCATTAGGATATTAATAGCTGGCCTCAACAGGTCCCTTTACATTTATCTGAGGAACCGAGATTCACCGTGCAGATAGTCGAGGTTTGGAATAGCCGGCACTTTTCACAAAGATCACGGCAGGGTCCACTTCCCTCTGTATCTAATTCACTCCCACAGAGATTAATTAATTCACACAATTAGCTGGTCCACGGTTGATATCATGCGTCATGGCGAGGTGTCTTCGTTTTCCTCCCATACGCCAGGTGATTCAAATCCGGGCCGCTTAATTAGCATATCCACGAGCTAGGTTTCCCACTAAGTACGCTAAGATGCCTTATATATCTCCGTACGCCCACGGCTGTACGAGATTTCATACGTCGCTTTAGCAAACCTGACTTTCCTGACTGCTGTGAGGATGAACTCGTCCGTAAATAATAAGACAATCTCTACACATTAATCTTATAAGCTTTCTATCAAGCTGCAATTCAATTCTCTTTTAAACACTTCCATTCCCGTCATCCTTTGCATATCTCCGTACATTATCAAATTATTATTGGCGACATAGAAACGCTGTTAGTAAGTTCCTTTTGAACGGTCCATTTACTTTCTATAACACTGCTTAAATACACAGTTATTCAAATTAACATATTTTTACACACAATTTCCCTGTTGTTTATTTATTATTACTGACATATTTTTCCCTATCTCGACACAACGTAACGGTAGTTATCACATCAACAACTGAATATCCGTATTCATTACGTTAATTTCCTTTTAAATCAAATGCCATTTCTACGTTACTTTTAACGGATTAACACACAACTCAATGTAAAACGAACATCTTAACTTAACCATATTCATCACAAAAATACTGTATGAAGGTTCTACCTTCTAAATTCAACTTCATTGGCATATATTACAACTTTAGCTATTACTGACATATAGTGGATTACATTTTTACAACAAAATCATGGTGTTAGTACTCACGTCATCCTGCTGTCAGATTCGCCCATATGATCTCCATTTCGCCTGCCATTTGCATTATTAACAAGGCATTCTATCACTGTACACACACATATAACGTGGGTTTTCCACTCAGAAATACACTGCACTTTTCTTTAGCATATTGAAGCTACTGCTTCTATTTTTCATATAACACATTATTAAACACTACACTTGTAGATTACACTTTTTAGACATAAAATCACTTAAGAACACACGTAATTTATATATATTTTTCGCTCTTGGTGACACTTCTCTGCAGCATCTCAGAAGTACAGGTAACGTAGATTTTCCCACCAAGATTAATCCTGTATCCCGATTGAAAGTCTCGTGACACCTGTCTGCTTCTCTAGAATATCGCCTGCTTCTTAAAAATCCCTGTGATTCCCAAAGTCTGTCGACTGCTATCACATGATATGTAACTGATAATATCATAGAAATGCTTTACTATCGTTAGCAAAGTGTTCTTTGTGTGAAATTGCTTCACCCGTATGGACTAAATAATTACGTTTGCGCACTTCTGAACACAGAAACCTGTCTACTGAATATGTTCTGTTCTGCGGTAGTCCAACGTACATAATATCTGTACAGTTACCACTATAACTGTCCTACTGATGCAATTATTGTCTATCTGAGCGGTACGTTCCTACCACACTTGTACCGTCACACGCACATGTATAACAATACATTGTCTCTGCATAAATAACCCTTTCATACCTTTACATAAATAAATTCGCGTATGTACAACAATACATAGTCCCTTCATTGTTAGGTTCTACTGACCTATCTCAAACTGTCCTAACTTGTACATAACACTGTACGATTAGTACATGAATAACTTTTACACATGTTAAACTGTTAACGTACTTGGCGCACTTTAGTAGCGTTCTTTCTTGACCCCGGGCGACACACGTCCCGCGTCAAGTCTAGCTCAAACTGTATATATTTAACTGCTCTAAATTCGTACATTACACTGTACGGCTATCATAATGAGTAACTCACAAAAGAAAGTTAAAGTCTATGTGCGCGCGTTCTTTCATGGATCAGAGCAGCATACGCTCCGCGCTAGAATCTGGTATAACTGACCTCGACTGCCTGCCTCGGCAACCTTAAATCGCTTTTCACAAGAAAAGTAGGTCCTCAAATCTCTCGGAGCTTCATCTCCTTTCCACGTGCCTTTCCTGGCTTGCATCGCTGATTACACATCTGCCTGCGTGCATGAGAATCGATCAGTCAATTAATTAGAATTAATTGCCTTCCCCAGCGCGTACTGACGCGGCGTGGGTGGTGGTTCCCCTAAGGCCTGGTATTATCTCTGCGCTTAACTCATTGATGCTGTGCCCATCCGCATTACCATAAATCTGCTTCAATTTCGACGTTTGATGGCTTGATAATTAGCCTCCTTGCATTTAATTCACATTAGTGCAATTCTCATGTCTCTGCCGTGCTCCAATCGCGAGTAATCATTAAATTATCCTTGCTGTTCCTCACTCCACTACACTCTGCCGTTGTCTTGAGGGGATTTTCTGGACCAAATATCCTTGTCCTCACCCTCCTCAGACGGTGTAAAGAGTCCCAAATGACTAACATGTCGCCACGAAAACACGCCCAGTTTCAAAACCGATTTGTAAAATGTCAAGGGCTCCAACTCCTAGTGCTATGCTGAGAAACCGCAAGCATTCTACAGCCAAATACTGTCGTATTCTTCCCATATTTTCTGCATTCTGTTAATAAATGATGTCAGAATTCATATCATATCACCTCAGTGATTTATTGTGACCTGTCTCTAGTTTTTTTTTTCTAGCTTAAACTCCCTCAAAGAACCTGGGTTCGTTTCTCGCTGGCATCTCCAGTCTGTTCTCAATTTCCCAGTGTCCCAGGTTCGACACCAGTCAGCCTAATGCCCTCGGGTACACTATACGTGTGCGAAGGTTAAGGCTGTTGGCTCGCATACTTTCTGATATATTGGTTATTTGGATAAAAAATAGAGAGAGCATTTATTGACAGTTGGCAGCCCTGGTGGCTCTTAAGGATACGCTCAGTCATATCAGTTTATGTACACATAGTACATACGAAATTTGGTTGAAATCCAATTGATAGTGTAGGAGTTATATGCATTTAAACATTGGACCTATTAGTAGGCTTAGAATCATTTTGGCAACACTGTCATGTATGGCGTCCTGAAAATTAAACTGAAGCATTATTATCTATGTATGTGCCAATTTTAGAATAGTTTCCATGTATATATTCCAAGATATTCAACATGGAGCTGAAATTTCAATTATGATTTTTCAGCAGTTGGTAGCACTGACATCATTTTCAAGTATGACGTTGAGATGTCCCGGTATAGATCATTACTCATACCAAATTTGTTTTCGATTGCTGTAGCCGTTTAGGAGTTGATAGGGGGGAAACACACACACAGAAAGACAGACAGAAGGACAGACAGACAGATAGTCAGACAGACATTTTTCCGGATCGATCTCATAAGACTACTTCTTCCTCATTTTTGCAAAATGTGAAAAGTAGGCTAAAAATCTATTTGTTGACTCCTATAATGTATATCAAAACCTTCGTATAAATACGCGTCCACAAGAACTGCGTAACTATTTGAGATATATTTTAAAAATAATTCGTTATCATACATTTTACTTTGTTGTTGCTTATTTTAGGGGCTGTGACATCGAGGTCTAATAGCGACGTGTATTTGGGTGATTATGGGATTTGTGTGATAACATGTGTTAGTGTGATGGCTGTACTAGTGTGAATTTTGTAATTCAAATGAGGAATGGGAAGGAGGTGGACGTGGCCTTAAGTGAGGTACCTTCCAGCATTTGCCTGGAGTAGAAGTGGGGGAAACCACAGAAAACCACTTCCTGGATGGCTGAGGTGGGAATTGAACCCATCTCTTCTCAGTTTTTCCTAACGAGGCTGAGTGTACCCCGTTCCATCCCGTAGAACAGAATTAAATTTCTTGGCAGAGACGGAAATCAAACACAGACCTACGTCAAAAAATAACGGAGAGCTCTCAGTATTAACGTTGTAGTCTGTTTTATAAGCTTTAAAATGATAAACGCATAAACATTTTGGTTTTGATTCTATTGCCACAAAATGTAGTTTAGTTGGGCTACCGGCGCGGGGACAAATTTCACGTCCCCCTCCCCCAAAGAAATAGCGGTTGTTACATGAAATATTAGTAGAATGAGTGTTTTGGTTAGTTATTGGATTAAAACAAGAGGTACATTTAAACACAATTACCCCTCCCACCATGATCGTTTCACTTTGATCCCCCGATTTACACATTTGCAGACTTTAAGAAATCACTCTGTGGTAAAGGTATGAATGTTATTTTTATATTTGAAGACTTAAACGATGTGTCATAAAATTTCTACATTCAATTTTGTTCTTATACCAGTACTTCGTCTTGACTGAAAATACTACAAAGAAGAATTATTTTCATACCGTTAAAGTTTTAACGTTTACTCCACGAACTGTCAATGGAAGTAAAGCTTTTGTCTGCAATTTTGCACCTTGTTTTGTAGCAGAATGCATATACTGCGCCCTTCAATAAAGCATGGTTTTCTCAAGAGTCGACTACGGGGTCGTGTTCAGTCCTGACTGCGTTATACAGCAAAGTTCGCTTAAAAACAACATGCTCTAATGAATAGAAAGGTCCATAACAGAGCCTATACTAGAAATAAAATGAATAACAAGTAGAATAAAAGAAATTTAATGACTGAAAATTATGTGCATAATAATAATAATAAATAAAAGAAATCCTCCCTGACTTTCACCCCCTTAATAAATAATAATATTACTGAGCGGAAAGACTCGCTCCACCAACAAAACAATGTGAATATAGCTTCACACAAAATAATAAATCATAACATAAACTTTGAGCGGTAAGAACTCACTCGTCACAACATATGGATACAAGTCCATTTTTTTCTGGTCAAGAAGTTATATAATGCATGGTGTGCTGCTCGTTAATAAGAAAATGAGTACTGATGCGAGTCCGTTTACAACTGAAACAGTCATATTGCTCACGGAGTTGCATCTTTTAAATCACACTACGGCTATGGGACCCACCCTTAATTAATTAATACACTACAATTACTATTGACACATGCAAGATCTAAATACTACAAAAAGAATGAAGAATCTCCCTGAAATTCTAGCTGGTGCCAGAGCACACGAAATACAAAGAGCATGCCAGAAATAGGCCAAAACGCTCGCATCACAAATTGGGAACATAGCCTCGCGCACCCTAATGCCACACGGGTCATTGAACGCGTAAAATAAACACACAAGAATTAAAGCAAAAGCAACAAAATACAAGCCTAACGGCTGAAAACTATGTTTACATTTATATAAAACGCCAGACAAACAGGAGTTTCGGAAGCTACCTTACAACATGGACAACACCCATTTAATCAATCAAATACTCATTATAACCGATCAGGTTTTGTGAATTTTAAACAACGTCTTAAATTGAAGTACAGGATCCTGGCCTGTTACTAATGACAAGTCGCGTTATCTGATTTGAGCGCGCCCCTCTTGTATGAGTCATCGCTGCCTCAATTATCTCTCTCAGTCCCTCAAGCTAGGTGCTTATTTCCATCTGGAAACGCCAACATATCTCACCCATCCAACTGGATGGCAAGAAAACACAAATATATACCACAAGTCCACCCTCGCGAGGTTATGAACTGGGCTTATGTGGAGCAAGTCAGAATAATCACAATGATATATTCTCGCTAGTACATCATAAAAAAACACTACGCACCAAAAAGCTTGGACTGACTCTCATAAACATACCACTGGGTCGGCTCAAAACAGATCAACAATATTGCGTCCATTGACACATTTAAAAATACACCACAAAAATTCGGGTGCAAAGTGCCATCCCGTTCAGATCTGCTGAAAAAGCAACTAACAAAATAATCCTGATCCGTCATAAAATTCTGCTCACAAATAATTTTACCCTCCAAATTCTATTTTTAATCTCAAAATTAATTCAGTTCCATTTTTGTTATAAGGCATACCTCCGAATAATAATGCTTGACCGCGATTGACGCAAGCGAATGCGAGCACGAGCTGCGCGTCGCCCCGTTAAGTTGAACAAAACACAAAATCACAATATTTACAAATTACACAACGCTCGGCTTGCCCCATACTTAACGTGTCAGTAAAACAAAAACTATGAATCTACATTACCAAACAAGCAAACAAATATCTACAAAAAATATGTCCCATAATACCATAGCTGACTTAATAAATAAATACATTCATTTATACTCAATCCTTTAAAACAGCGTCAAGGAAACATCTGCAGCCATCTCCTTTAAGATTTTTATCTCGTCATCGACATCTTCTGGCAAATGTCCTGCTGGTTCCAAGATCCGGTCTCGTTCCTAGACGTCATCTCGTGCTGAATTAAATAAAGTTTTGTCAGATACACACACGATATATATTTCCTATTAAATTCACCTATCAAGTACTAAATTCCTTGACAGTCTATTTGGTGAATTATATCGATGAACTGGTCCTACTGGTAGTGCTGGGACTACAAATAAATCACTGAAGTTACACTTATAACTTGACGAAATTGTTCCATGTTCAAATACATGAAAATATTGCAGAGTATGCCTCGTGTCCTCGGACACCTTACGTTCTCAAATGCTCAAATAAAAATCAACGTCACGTCCTCAGACGCACAAAATAAAGAGGTACGTTACGTCCTCAGACGCACAAAATAAAGTGTGTTCTCTCGAAGCTTTCTGGATCCTTATAAATGAAACTGACTAGGGTAGGTGTGGAAGAGGATTTATAAAAAAATATTCCATAATAATTATCAGACTAGCATGCGATCGGTATCATAGTGTTCGTAGCGATGTGGAGGTTACGATTATGCTGTAGCTGGCTCGAATCGATCGTGGAATTAATCCGTAGATAACTCCCGCGTTAATTTACCAGGGTGCGTTACCAAGCCGAGTTGCCGCTAAAACAAGGCGTCTTGATATTATTGGCTCAGACTCTTGTAGATCTTTGCGCTGTTTTACATGTATTTCTGCCGTATGGAGTGGTTAACATGGAGGTTGACCAATTACGTCGTAGCATTCGATTTTCTTCTTGGCGCCAACACTCATAGCAACAGGCCATATTGTGCGTACCCAAGCCGTCTCCGCGCTAAAAGCTGCACCTGTCCTATGTGTTATGAATATTTATACTACCTCCTAAAATACCATTGTGTCCTCTCGGCCACTGATTTCTCAATATTTCCCAACACCGTCTGGCTCTCATATCTGCTGTCTGTAGAAATGTATCAACAGATGATGAATAATTTATTAGAATCCTTTATACAGCCTGTGGATAAAGGGTTCAATACGCATTTGGTTCCCACGATATCGCTTTAATGCTCATAGTGCGGGCTATAACATGCATACGATAAATGTTTTACGAAGCTACAACATACAAATTAAAATGTGCATATTGATCTGTGTAGTAACTCTGAAACAGAAAGAAAATTATTGCACTTGAGCTTTAAAGACAAATCTGGAATAACGCCTAAAATTTCTAATGAATGGTATGAAATGCGTGTTTGAGATAACAAGAGTAGATAGTGAAGATTAGGGCAGATTGGCACATTCCGAAAACATTTACCTTCACGTCCATTTTGGAGTGGTGTAACTGCACACATTCGGGGTCATGGTTGATTATACTCTATGAGAGATACTTTAAAAAAACTACATATTTCTCCATTTATTCTTTTCATTTAACAATGAGCATCAATCTCTAACACTTCACTTCTCGGGATCTTATCACACAAAACCAAATCATTCTTGCTAATAAGAATCAGACCAAGTCAACAGATACTTCTCTTTTCCACAAAAACCTTATCTAAGTCCAAGGCCGAACACAATACTCATCTAACCTCTTCCCTCATACATTTCTACAATCTCTATAGATACTCTTCAAGATACTCACTACTAATCAGACCTCTAACAAAAATTTTACAGCATGGAATCTAAAATAATAATCAAAGATATATAAAAAAACAGCATAAAAAAGGGACTTAGAAAATACGCTTCACTGGCAAGGCCTCCATCACCCCACTGTCAGAAACTTTAGGGTAATGGACAGCACCCCCAGCAAGCGCCATTTTCTTAACCTAACAAACCCAAGGAAAATGAACAGTGACAGGGGGGAGGCAGTGAAACACGCCTCACTCAGGCAACTTCCCCTGTTAGGATTTTCCTAATTGACCCCCATGGAGAGAACCAATTAGCGCAGCTCGGTATCACCCGAACTACCCACTGTTGACCAAATCTGTGGTGCAGATGATCTCGGACCGCCAGTGAAAAATGAGGTGGTGCGCCATCGTGCTGAAACCACATGTTTTGACGCACATACAGTAGCATATCGTCTGAGAACTCATGCAGTAAGTCTTCAAGGCATACGAAGTACGCGGCTCCCGTGAGATTTCATGGAAGAAGATATGGAATGTCAACAAACCTGTAGGAGATATGGGACATCAGGTGATCGTTCAATGACGTAAGTTCTCTAGTCAGTAGCGCCGAAAATGCGGGAGTTTTGAACATTTGCTGTAGTGGTTCTTTTGCGGGGAGCGGGAAGACGGTACGTTTCCGGACATAAGTTCCTGTGCCGTTTTGGTCCCCACTACAAGCCTTCAAAGTCTGTATTGGGAATTTAGAAACACCCTGTCTGAGGACACAAAATTCAGTCAAGTAATCATGTAATAAAATGTCCATCTAAAACCTGCCTCAGAACTCATTGTTAAAACCTAACATTTCAATGTATTTTTACGAGTGAAGATGCATCGCTGGTCACTAAGTAAATACTTGTAAACACTTCATTCAGTCTTCTTGGGGAGCGTGATGGCGCAGTGGCTTATTGTTAGCTGCTCGTCATTCACCCGGACGGCCGGGGTTCAAATCCCGGTGACAGCAGAGTAGAATTTTCTCCTGAAAAATCACGACCGTCAGGAAGGGCATCCGGCCTTAAATTCCCCGGCCAAAACCAAATTGAGCCTGGTTGGCTCCGGCGACCCCAATTAATTGAGAAAAGCCGAAGAAAAACGAGTCGAAAGACGAGACGAGACTTCATTCACTCTTCTTGAGATGAGCCAAACAAAACGTATTAAAAGGTGGAAAATGGTGCTGACATTAAGAAAGAGTGCAACCAAAACTCAATTAGGAGTGCTCATTTAATATTTTCCTTGCAAGACAAACTAATTTGAGCACTTAAATAACCAAAAAAGAAAGTTAAGGTGCAGCACCTAAAATTCCTGGCTCTAGTGAAAACAAAACCACACCGGGCACAATGTCTCACTTTGAGTTAGTGATGGTGTTAATTGGATCCTGGAGGCCTGGGCTGATGGGTTATAATACAGGTTGTTCCGAGCTGATGGCAGGGTTCGGGGGAGTATATATCGCAATACTTTGCACTACAAATTTCCCCAAACCACAAAATGGCTGCATCCATGAAGTCATGCATGACACTAACGGGATAGTGGTCTCTATATTAACCACCTGTCATAAGAATATTTTATCCTTTCAAAGTTTCTCATAGTTGAATCTTTCAGCCAAATTTCGGAAAATGTTCATGCCAAAGTGCTAGTATTTCTAAACATCCAATATTATATACGTACGGTATCTACTTGACGTAATGTGGTGGATAAAATAAAAAAATAAAAAACACTAACAATTAAAGTGTAAAAATAAAATATAAACATCGAAATAAAAATCATAGAAATAAAATTACAATAATAAAATAAATTTAAAAATTAAAATAATTAACTATAAAAAATTAGGAAAATAATTTTAAAATAGTACATTATGCAACGAGCCTATAATGGCTATAATTAAGACACGAGTATTTTTTATAAAACGAGCGTATGCGAGTTTTATAATTTCCATACGAGTGTCTTAATTACCATTATAGACGAGTTGCATACGACTGTTTATGTTCGACGATAATTATAACTTTATTATATGTTTTAACATAAATATTCATAAATATCTGTTGAGAGTCAGCTACTGGAATTTTGTGATCGCAGAGCGAGCGTTGGGTGTTATACCTTCGTCTTTCAAGAGCTTTGAACGGCCGACGCATGCGCTCTGCCATATGCAGCCATATGTTTACATCAGCCGTCCCTCAGTAATATTGTCAGCGCAGTCATTTGAAGACAATGCGCTGTGTAGAAATTAGTGTTAGTGATTTTAAGGTACTGTGCTATTTCTTGTCTCATATTCGCCAGTTTATTTACGCCAACTTATGGACGGTGGGTATTCCATGTCGGTAATTTATTATAGTTCGATGTTGTGTTTATGTCCGACATGTTGGATTTTGAGCGCATGCGCGAAATTATCGTTACCTAATTGGTCAATGAACGAGCTCTGATTGGCTGGAGAAACTGTATCGTAATGAAAAACGGTGTTATAATGACCATCATTATGATACAGTTTTCAAACACATAATAGTGAGGGTCGAACATAAAATCAATTTGAAATTAGTTAATTAATTAATTCAATAATAATATCAAAATTAAATCTATAAGAACATAGATTGAAAATTAAAAGTAATATATATATTTCGTATGGCATACAGACTATACAGTAATATTACAGTGTTTGCAATATATACAAGTAATAAATATCTAGTAACATCCACATACGAAACTAAAAGTCACAGTTGGATGTCCAGAGCAGTAATCCTCTCCACTGCCTCATCAGTTGCGTTCTGCAGGTCGTCATATCCTCCCTTGAAGGACCGCGAAGGGCATTCCGACACAATATGATGGATTGTCTGCACTGAATCGCCACAATCGCACTGAGGACTAGAAATTTTCCCCCATTTGTGGAGCCAAAAGTTACATCTTCCATGACCGGTCCGCACTCTGTTCAGTGACGTCCATATCCTTCTTGGAAGATGGAAACCAGGAGGTTTCCTACAGGGGTCGGTGATCAATCATAGCTCATCATCAGTCCATTCTTCTCGCCAAGTTTCGTCCATGTTGAACTTAGATTCAACAAGCATCTTGCCTAGTTGCCATGACATATGTCGAGATTTTAATCTCCCTTGCTTCTGTGGATTACAGACCTGATGTATGGGTAGGAGATCATTTGCAGCGCATTTTGACCATTCCCTTTTTAGAGCTGTTAGCCTTCGAAGGGGAGGAGGGTGAATGTTGGATAATACTGGTAGCCACTTGAGTGGTGTGGATTTGAGAGTGCCTGATATAGTTCTCATTGTATCATTTAACTGGACATCAACTTTTCCTACATGTGCTCTATTGATCCATACGGGGCTACGATGTTCAGCAACCGAGTATATTAAGACGAGAGCTGTTGTGCGAAGAACAGTCGCATTTGCTCCCCAACTTGTACCACAGAGTTTGTGAAGGATGTTGTTACGCGTTCTGATTTAGCTGCTGTTCTGCAGAGATGTTCTTTGTATGTCAAAGAGCGATCCAGCACAACACCCAAATATCTTGGTTGGGTGCAATATTTTAGCTGTTGACCTCTGAATTGTACCCGGGAAATGTAATGGGCCCTCCTATTATCCAGATGAAAGGCACTGACCTCTGTTTTGCTGATGTTGGGCTTCAGTTGCCAAGTGTCAAAGTAGCTGTCCAATTTTAGGAGATATTGTGTCTCAAAATCTGTGGGCTGGGCTGTCAGGGATATATCATCAGCATAACTTTCTGAAAATAGTAGGTGGAAGATCTGCAGTGTAAAGATTGAAGAGAAGTGGTGAAAGGACTGAGCCCTGTGTTAATACATCATTTAATGTATAGGGCCTGCTTATATTTCCATTTAGGTGTACTTCAATTAGTCGGTTGCTGAGCATATTGTTGAGCAGTGAAGCTAATGTCTTGCAAGGAATGATTTTCAGGAACTTCAGGATCATTCCTTTTCTCCATACTGTATCGTATGCTAATGATAGGTCCACAAACACTGCAATGGTTTAATTTTTTTCTTCAAAGCCTTGTTCAATATGACTGGCTAATGCTAAAACCTGATCACAGCAGTTTCTTTCGGGTCTAAAACCTGCCTGATCGACCGGGATGTACTGAAGTACAGTAGCTGAGATTCTGTTATAAACCAGTCTCTCTAGCAGTTTATAACAGATACTCAGTAGAGCAATAGTTTGGTAATCTTCCGCATTGCATCTGCTATTACCAGGGTTTAGTATGGCTACAATTTTAGTTCTTTTAAAAAGAGATGGAAGTCTTCCTTTCCTTAGGATGTCACTAAAGAATTTAGCAAGCCATTTCAGAGTTCTAAGGCCACAGTGTTTCATAAATTCCGGGTAAATGCAATCAAAGCCTGCTCTGGTTTTCCTAATTTTGTTTCCTTCAGAGCATGAGGCACCTAAAAGTCAGATAAGTCTTCTGAAAACCGAGTGTTTGTTTCTGCTCTAGATAGGTCGATCTTCAACTCTCTTAGGATTTGTCTTGTTTCATTCTTGTTTCTCTCTTTTGATGTTTTGGCTAAGCCAACAATTCTCCTTGCTACCTGTTCGGGCTTTATTTTTGAGGTCTTGCTACAGAGTTTGGAGTACTAGTGCCCAGCTTCCTAAGTAGAGACCATGTTTTCCTGCTGGAATGTTGGAAGTTCATGCTAGATGTCAAAGTATCCCATTTCTCCTTCCTGGCAGAGTCTAAGCAGTGTAATAACTCATCAGCGATCTCCGTCTGATTGCTGAGTTGATATTCTTCATATAGCTCATTACACTTTGCACTCCATCCTGGAATATACTCTTTCCTAAATCCTCTGGGAACGTGCTTGTTTGCTATAGCACATATCAGTCCGGTGAAGCGTGTATAATTTTCAAGAACAGGTGGTATCCATTGGATATTGTGTTCCATCTCACTAGTGAAAGAATCCCAATTCGCTTTTGTAAAGTTCCATCTAGGGAAAGGATTTGATCTTATAATTGGGACTTCAATGACAATTTTTAAAAGAACTGGTCTGTGATGGCTTAGTGGGAAATTGTCTAATACTTTTCTTCTACACGGGAGCAGTCTACCTAGTTCATCCTTGGAAACTAAACAAAGGTCTGGGTTATAATCCTGTTTCCATCTAGCCGAATGAAAGGCAACCCTTTCTTTAGCATTATACATAAGAAAACTATCTTCAGCCTCTACCCATTCTAATACACTATCACCATCTGAATTGGAATCTTTATATCGTCAGAGCATATGATGGCTGTTGAAATCTCCCAGGATGACAGTACGTACTGGAAAATTCCGTTAACCCAGGGTTCGGTAGGTGGTTTATAGATGTTAATAATCTCCATGCCAGCAATCCTGGTTTTGATAATGAACATATTATTATCAGAGTTTGTACTTAGGACTTCCACCTGTTCGATGTTGTACTTAGCTTAAGTTGCTGTGCCATAGCTCTTATGGAAGGTAGCTGAAATAAGGCTGTAACCTGGTAACTTTCATCTAGACAGGAGTTGGTTTAGATCTTCACAATGAGTTTCCTGTAAGAGTACAACATCCACTTAATTGTCATTCAGCACTCTTATAAGAATATCGCTTACCGATTTGCTAATGCCCTCAATATGTAACTGCAGTATCGTCAATGAATGTCCTAGTTCCTTTGTTGTCATTTGGCTCTTAGAAGAACCGTTTGTGGTCATGATTGCAATTGTGTTGTATCATCAAATTGCTGGGATATCCGCAAGAAAATTCTTTTGGTCCAGCAGCCAATGTTGTTGCTTATTTAGCACCACCCGGGGGACACGTGTAGGGCACTTTAAGGTCACACCTACGGACGTAAAGCAACGATGTATTAATATATAAACACTAAAATTAGAGAAACAAAACAACATTATTTATAATTATTGATACGTGCTACCCCTAGTAGCAAGTTCGTTAATTGGATCAAAGTAGGTAGAGCACAACACAAATGGTCCTTTAAAAGAAATATTAGCTTTATTGCAGATCAGAAAGTTACACCACACAATAAGCAAATAGAAACAATTAGCTGTCTTTCTTCGTGTTTGCTCCCTTATGGAGGACACTCACCCTTTCACTTGCTAACGCAGTTAATCCCTCCCTAATGAGACAGGTGTCCTCGGTAGAATTAACTGCAACGCTTCCTTGAGTACACAAGCTACAGTTATTTACGATAGTCTGGCATTCACCACTAAATGCTTGAATACCGCACACTGCTTCGCTGTCCACAGGCTAGGGAACAGTCCACTGGGTTTCGCAATTCACACAGCACATCACCACTATAACCTCTGTCGCACGGTGAAACACACTCGCTCGAAAACACAGTCCATCCCTCGCTGGCCAGGTCGCTTTATATAGCGGGGCTGGTGACTCAATGGATGTTTCCAGAGCAGACCAGGATTCACAGGTACTCTCAGATCTTCTCGAGACTTCCAACACTAGTTGAGCCACGAACATTCTGGTCCATGCCTTTTGTTCTCGCTGTGCAAGCGGCCGGCCGACACAGAGCCCGGGGGTAGCCTCGGGCGGCTGTGAGTCACGCGCGACGGAATGAAGCAACCCCGCAGCCGTAACATTATAATAATTAAAATAAATTAAAATGTAGAAACACATAAAAGTAAAATATAATTTTGCCCTATAAGGGATTAAACGATGCATACATATTACATTCTCAGTGAGAGTAAGGATTTACATACAGAAACAAACATCCTTGCTAGCAGAACAAGCAGTAATTTTCGTCCAGACTGACGTCAAACCGTAGCGACCAATGGCTTTAGAAGAGTACAGTGCAACTTTTCAATTGAATTGAACAATTAAAATGAATTTATGACCGTTCCTATCTCACCACCAAACCTTGAACTTGAAGATATCTGACTGCATCCACATGTAACGACACACTGTTTGAAACCTCATACAGCTGAGCAATATCGCGGCAATTCAAGCCACATCAAACAATCGAACATCAACGTCTTCACCACATCCGGGAGGTCATCGTCTACACTACAAAATTCCCCTAGAGACGTTCGTATTGCGGTATATACTTGAACCGTGTTCGGATATGGCGTTAACTCAGTGAGCCTATTAAAACTCAGCAATTCTTCTAGGCTTGTGCCATGTCTTGTGTGGGTTTCGCCTAGGACACCAAGCTGGCTCATCAGCGGGCTCTTGGTGTCCCAGCCCGGACCCCCACAGGAGTAGGGAACTGCGCGCTACCTCCTTTTTTATGAAGCGCACCTGCGCCTCTATACTGCGAGTACTAAAAGCTCAAGCAGCCATAACCTCCCTATGAAGGCTTCCAAAAATAATAATAATAATAATAATAATAATAATAATAATAATAATAATAAATGGTATGTTGGCTTTCACGGCCAGTGAATTAAAACTCAGCAATTCTTCTGGGCTTGTGCCGTGTGTTGTGTGGGGCTTCACCTAGGACACCAAGCTAGGCTCATCGGCGGGCTCTTGGTGTCCACGCCCGTATCCCCACAGAAGTAGTGAACTGCTTCCCAGTTGTTAACAAGACACCTTGCAGGCTGGTGTAGGTTCCGCCTTAGTGTGAGATATGTTCATATGGCGAGGGTTGGATCCACTTGTCCATGTACCCCCAAAAACTCAACGGCAACCACTGCATAACTCTAGTTGATAACCATTTTCATAGTTGGAATGTTCCAACAGGATAATGCTCCATCTCATCGGACTGCGAATTTCAAGGACTGGTTCCGAGACCATTCTGGAGAATTCCAGGCATTGGAGTGGCCAGCACTTTCCCCCGATATGAATCCAATAGAGCATTCTTTTTATGGGACAAGGTGAACAGAGCCATTGGCAACCAAGATCCTGCACCTAGAAAGAGAGCTTTGGGCACCTATTCAGACAACTTAACTTAACATATCTCCTGTGGTCTTCCGTCCACTATTGGAGTTCATGCCAGTTCGAATTATTAGGGTGGCTTCGGTGGCGTAGCTCGTAGCATGCTGAGCTTCTATGCCCAGGGTCACGGGTTGAAACCCGGCCGAAGTCGTCGGATTTTTTTAAGAGCGTTAAAAATTCCTCAGTATGCCTTCCTTCGGAGGGGAAGTAAAGCCGACGGTCCCATGTCATAGATTTACGGCATGATAAAGAACCTTCCACTAATTACACTTGTGTGAAGCTAAATTATAAGTTATATTTGACTAACGCTCTTTGTCTCCCACAAATCCAACCCCTCGTCCTCGTCGTGGGAGATGGGCAACGTAATGAAGTAGGGGATTGCCTGTAGGGGTGAATTACAGTGGGGACTTTGTGTGCCTCAAGACCGCTACGGTAGCTGTGAAGGCCCTACAGGAACCCTGAAGAAATTACGGCTAACGGGGCTCTGGTGAAACAACTGCTGCCTTGTAGTTTGGAGTTGGTTCTTCAAAGGCTAAGGGAAGAAACCCTGACAGAAAATCAGCCTGGTGCCTCAGGCCTAAGGTGGCAGTCCCTCCAAGGCACTCGGAGGCAGTGGGTTAATCACTCGCTCCTCTTAAATGAACTGATTACTGAAACTGAAGCGAAATTACAAAACCGGACGGATAACCTGATGACTTTTGGCATGAAGAGGACTACGAAAATCGGTTTCTGGAATGTGAAGACCTTGATGGAGAAAACCAGACTGAAACAAGTGACACGGGAGATGAAGAACTATGGGCTGGATATCCTAGGATTGAGTGAGGTGAGGTGGCCAGGATTTGGTGAAATACAGACAACAGATGGAATTACATTTCTCTATTCTGGGGGCGATGAGGAAGAACACAGGGATGGAGTGGGGTTGCTGCTCAACAGAAATGCAAAGAGGAGCCTTATGGAGTGGAAGCCAATTTCTAGCAGGCTCCTGTTTGCTAGGTTCAAGACAAAGATCAGGAATGTGATCATCATCCAATGCTATGCGCCTACAGAACAATCGGAGCCAGAGAAGAAGGAAGAATTCTACCAAATGCTGCGAGATGTCACAAGACATACAAGTAAGAAGGACATTCTCATTGTTATGGGAGACTTCAACGCGAAGGTGGGATCAAACAATGAGGGGTTGGAGCAGATCATGGGTAAACATGGCCTTGTTGAGATGAATACAAATGGGGAGAAATTTACGGAATATTGCGCCAGTCAAGATTTGGTGATGGGTGGCACGGTGTTTCCTCATAGGCGGTGCCACAAGGTCACCTGGGTGTCTCCTGATCAAGTCACAGAAAATCAAATTGATCACATCGAGGTGAGAAGGAGGTTCAGAAGAAGCTTGGAAGATGTTAGGAACAAGAGAGGAGCGGATATTGGTAGTGACCATCATCTTGTGGTGGCCAACTTCCGCATGAAGATCGTGGCAGTCCGCCGAAAGTTTATCACTCGGCACAACAAGTTTGATGTGGGCAAGCTTAAGAACCAGCAGAGATTGGACCAATTTAAACTGGAGCTCAGAAATAAATTCCAGGCGTTGGACTCCGAGACAGAGAAGGATGTGGAGACTGTGTGGAGCGAGGTAAAGAATATCTTCGTGGAAACCAGTGAAATGCAGCTCGGGTACAAGAACTACCTGCGGAAAGAATGGATATCCGATCAGACCTGGGACGAGATAAATTATAGAAAGGAGATTAAGGCCAAGCTCAACACCTGCAAGACTAGGCAGCAGAAGGCTCTCACACAAGCATTCAACAGCAAACAGGGAGGTAAAGAGGAGTGTGCGGAAGGATCATAGGAGGTGGATTGATGAGCAGGCGGTGAAAGCAGAAGAAGCGGCAAGAAGGGGGGACGTTAAGGAGCTCTATGGCATCACAAAGATGCTTTCAAAGAAAGGTTTTAATAAAACTAGGCCTGTGAAGAGCAAGACGGGCGAGATCCTCACGACGTGTGAACAGCAGCTGACTAGATGGAGAGAACACTTTGCGGAGGTTCTTAATAGAGATAGAGGACCAGAAAGTAAGCAGCGAGAAGAAGATGAAGAGGAAGCAGAAAGTGACCCGGACATCAGCCTTGACTCCCCAACTCGGGGCGCAATACGGACAGCGTTGAAGCAGATGAGGTGCGGGAAGGCACCAGGTCTGGATAATATCCCAGCGGAAGTATTGAAAGCAGACCTGGATATCACGATCAATCTGCTGCACCCGCTGTTGGAGAAGATCTGGAAGGAGGAGAAAATACCAACCGACTGGAAGAAGGGGTTGATCGTCAAGTTACCGAAGAAAGGGGACACCACAAACTGTAACAACTGGAGGGGAATCACCTTGCTGTCCATTCCAAGCAAAGTACTGGCGAGAGTCATCCTGAATCGTATAAAAGACTGCGTGGAAAAAAGGCTTCGGAAGGAACAGGCTGGATTTCGACAACATCGCAGCTGTGTGGATCTCATCAACACCCTCCGAATCATCCTGGAGCAGAGTGTCGAGTGGCGGAATACCCTTTACCTCACATTTGTTGACTTCGAGAAAGCTTTCGACTCCGTAAATAAAAGAATCATGTGGAAGACCCTCGAGGAATATAAAATTCCAACAAATATCATCAGAATCATGGAAGAGATGTACGAAGGGTATGCGTGCCAGGTTCTACACGAAGGCAAATTAACAGAAAAGATAAAGGTCAGTTCCGGAGTGAGACAGGGGTGTGTCCTTTCCCCCACTCTGTTCCTGTTGGTCCTGGATAGTGTGATGAAGAAGGTAATGGGAGGACGGAAGAGGGGTATTCAATGGGGTATAAATGACAGGCTTGAAGATCTGGATTTCGTGGACGACATTTGTCTTATGGCACAACGGTACCGAGACATAGAAGATAAGCTGGGGAGGTTGCAGAGAGAAGCAGAACGTGCAGGACTGATGATCAACACCAACAAGACCAAAGAGATGAGGATAAATTCTGACGTCACGACTAGCTTGACAGTCAACGGAAAGGAAATTGAGCGAGTTGAGTCCTTCCTCTACCTTGGGAGTATAGTCACAAATGATGGGGGAGCAGTGGAAGATGTTCGAAGCCGTATCAGGAAGGCAAATGGTGCCTTTATCCAGCTCTACCCCACCTGGAGAAATAGAAACATTTCCAGGAAGACCAAGCTCCGCCTTTTCAATAGCAACGTAAAGTCGATTCTTCTCTATGGCTGAGAAACATGGAAAGTCACAAAACCGATCAACAACCAGCTACAGGTGTTCATTAACAGATGTCTGCGTCGCATCATGAATGTGAGGTGGCCGGACATAATCTCAAATGAAGATCTTTGGACCATCACCAATCAACAACCGATTAGCATCCAGATCAAGGAGAGGAAATGGCGCTGGATTGGTCACACACTAAGGAAGCCGGACGGAGCTGTTGAGTGGGCGGCGCTAGACTGGAATCCTCAAGGCACCAGGAAGCGAGGTCGACCTAAGAAGACCTGGAAGAGGACGATCGAAAATGAAATTGCAGAGGTGGACAAGAACTGGAGTCAAGTGAAGAGAATGGCCAGGAACCGTACTGCGTGGAGAAATTTCACCAAGGCCCTATGCTCCGGAAGGAGTGGCAGGAATTAAGTAAGTAAAAGTAACGCTCTTAGGTTCCAACGTTCGTCGCCAGGAGCTGACTGCGGTGACATCTAGTAACAAAGTTCTGAACTAGTTGGTCGTTGACGGTGGCGTTTAGTAGCAAAAATTGGGACTACTTGAAAATCGAATATCTGCAGTCCTTACTTGAATTAAAAACAGATAACACACACTAATACAGCCATCACAATTAACATCGGTTATCAGACAGATTCTACACACACCCAAAGTACACGGGGCTACATGACCGCGTTGTCGCAGCCCCTAAACTGAGGAACCAACAAACCAAACTGAGTTATTAGACGGTTATCTTGGCATGTCAGTGTATAGTCCACCTACATTTGAATAAATTCGCACGGACTTATGAAGATATCAGTAGATTTATTCACTTAATTTGCTATTATCAGTCATCATCATCATTTGCTAAAGGCGAAACCTTGTCCCTGCAGCCACATTCTGCTAGTCTCTTCTTGCTGCCATAAGAACCACACGCCAGTTCTCCAATGGAGTTCTTGATGTACGACATCCTTGAACGTCCCCTAGGTTTCTTTCGCAATCCTTTGCCCTCGATATTGGTTTGGAGAAGGGAGTCGTGCCTTAATACATGTCCAAGGAACTTTGTTTTCCTCTTCTTTATTATTTTTAATAAATATCGATCCTCCTTCACGTCCTGCAGAACAAGATCATTTGTTTTCCTGTCCATCCAACTTGTTCTTGTCAGTCTTCTCCAAAACCACATTTCTACAGCCATAAGTTTTGTTTCCTCCAGTTTCCCTATTGTCCAGGTTTCGCATCCATACAGCAAGACAAGGAGTGCAACAAGGCAGTGCCCTCATCACCATCATGGATGAAATCGTAAAAGAAGTGAAGCAGAACACCAATATGGATCTTAAAGCATTTGCTTTTGCAGATGATATACTTATCTGGGGAAATAGTGTGATGGAAGTCCAGGAGAGGCTGAACGTCTGGAATGATCATTTGATAAAATATGGACTGAAAGTAAGTGCTACAAAAACTGCTGCAATGTCTGTTAACAGTCAGAGAAGTAAAGAAAATATAATGCTGGAGGGCGTACAATTGGAAATAGTAAATCAGTATCAGTACCTTGGGTGCTTAATATCAAGTGACAACAGAATACAGCTTGAATTAAATAACCGTATTCAGAAATCAAGTCAATTCTATCAGCAAGTTCGATATCTACCCTGGAATAAGCAAGTGCCACTAAGATCAAAACAAACTCTGTTTCGAACATACTTTGTCCCTATAGTGACTTATGGGTTGGAAACATGAATAACTACCAAAAAAGATGACAGCAGACTTCAGGCTTCAGAAATGAAGTTTTTAAAAAGCATGCTTCAAAAAACTATGAAAGACTAAGTAAGAAATGTGAAGATTAGAGAACAAGCTGGAATTAATCAGTCCCTGAAGGAGACCATAACTAGGGCACGTTTGCGATGGTTTGGCCCCGTCTAACGTATGCCAGACAGAAGAATTGCAAGACAATGGTTACCTACTGAGATTACTGGAAGGAGACCTGTTGGAAGACCTAGGAGGAGATGGCTGGACCAAGTGAAGGAAGATATCACATCCAAGGGAATCAACTGGGATGAAGTCTTGAAGAAGCACTGGTAAATGAATAGACTAAAATGGAGAGCGCTCGTAAACCACACCCGGGAATCAGGAGTAAAAACTTAATGATGATGAAGACAGTAAGACACTCCAAACAAAGGTCTTGAGAAATGACTTTCTAGTCCTCAAACTGAGATGATTATTTAGCAATAAGTTCTTTTTATTTCGGAAGGCTTGTTTTGCTACCACTATTCGTTTCTTGATTTCTGACAGACACTTGTTATTAGAGGTTATCACACTGCCCAAATGTTGGATTTCCGTGATTTGTTCAATTGCATTGTTATTCACTTTTATGTTGGTTCTACAGGGTCATTATCTATGTGCGCCCCGATAAACACGACTAGCTAAGCCGGCTGTGACTGGCACAGATCGCGGGCGCGCGTACCCGGTTCAGTCGGTGGTTGGCGCAAACGTTCACACTTTTACCAAACATGTTCAATAATATGTACTTACAGTGCTCATAGGCGATGCTGAAAATGTTCTCCCTCTCTTGTAACACACACCTGACATCTTCTGATGAATTGTACTGGCAGTAGGCACAGGTCTTCCTGGAAACTTGGTTCGAAATTTTCGGCTTGTTTCAGAACAAGTTTTTCTGCTTTTCATACACGAATAATGGATATACACACGTTCGCGCAATATGAATTTGTGGCTAGGCATGACCAACAATGACAGTAATCACAATACTCACTAAGCGTGCAACACTAACGTCTAAGCTTTGCAGATACACGTCCATATGAATGACAAAACACGTGTGAACTAACGATATGAGTCAGCGGAGCGCGCCTACCACCGGCTGAACCGCGTACGTTCGCCCGTGATCTGCGCCAGTCACAGCCGGCTTAGCTTGCCGTGTTTATCTGACCCTGTAGTTGTAGGCTCCTTTCTGTCAACTAACATTAATTTTGTTTTCTTAGTATTGATTTCTAATCAGTGGAAATGTTAAAATGTTGGTAGTGTTAGCTTACTTAAAAGGCTGCGGTCCAATTAAGGTCGAGAATCTCCTAGGTAGATGGTGAGGTGATTATTCCAGCTAGTGACTGGGAGAAATCAGAGTATACGATACATAATGCTTGCCACGGTGGGTGAGTGGTTATCGTGTCGAACTACCAACCCCAAGATTGCAGGTTCTCTCCTGGCCGTGGTAAGGGATTTTTGAAAAGCAACAAAAATCACGACCTGCATGTCATACGTAAGTAGGTTAGCTCAGGCAAGGAAAGCATTTCTACAGAAAAGGAATCTGTTGACATCGAATATAGATTTAGGTATTAGGAAGTCATTTTTGAAGGCCTTTTTCTGGAGCGTGGCACTCTATGGAAGTGAAACTTGGACTATTGGTGCAGCAGAAAAAAGGAGAATTGAAGCGTTTGAAATGTGGTGTTACGGGAGAATGATGAAGATCAGATGGGTGGACTGTGTTACAAATGAAGAGGTATTAAGACGAGTGGGAGAGGAAAGATGTTTCTGGCGACTGCTAATGAAGAGAAGAGATAGGTTGGTAGGACACGTACTAAGGCACCCAGGAATATCAAGCTTAGTTTTGGAAGGTAGGGTCGAAGATAAGAACTGTAGGGGTAGACCAAGGTTAGAATATGTTAAACAGATTGCCTCGGATGTAGGGTGTGGAAGCTATGTAGAGATGAAACGATTGGCTCAGGACAGGGAGACATGGAGAGCTGCATCAACCCAGTCAAAAGACTGAAGACTCAAACAACACAACATGTCATACGTTGTTGGCATGTTAAAGAACCCATTTGAATTCAGTAGGCCGTGTTCATAATGGCAAAATTAATCTCGGGATTTTCCGCCAACACAAAAAAAAAGTTCCTCTTTTTTCTACTAGAAAGCGCTATAGTTAAAGCCCCGAGGGGATACGCATACCCACGGATAAACCCTCGGATAAACCCTCGGATAAACCCGCGGTTATCCGCAAAAGTTTTCGCCATGCTAGCGGTTAATGTTTGGAGAAAATTTGCGAATAATTTCTAGAACACAATCCGAACTTGTTTAATAATTATTATTAGGACCCAGATCTTTATGACATATATGTTTTCCCCCTTATGCGTTTTTCGTGACAAATGTAAGATGGTTTAAGCTAATCTCATTCAAATTATGTCATTAAGCATATTTAACACTCCTAACTCTGGCTGTATAACATTCATTTTAAACAGCACTTGACATACAAAGCCTAAGGCAACGATTGTTTCCTAAAATGTGAAAATATGTTACTTTAGTAATTTATGCTTTAGCCTATCTAATTTAAAAATATTATTGTAAAGCCAGTAGATTCGGATAACAAAACGTGCGAATGCGGAAAAAAGTAGTGCGGATGCGGATAACGTTTTGTTTATCCGCGCAGGGCTCTAGATATAGTGTCAAGGAGCTTAGGTAACTAACCTCCTTGACTTTCATAGTGCTCCAAGGAACAACAAAATTCGACATGCAAGCTACCTTATGGGCGTTAAATAACGAAGCTTGCACCCGGCTACCGAGGCCATGCGATATTATTATTATTATTATTATTACGGTATATAATGGATAGGGATGAGCGGCTTCGGTGGCGTAGTCGGTAGCATGCTGAACTGCTATGCCCACGATAGCGGGTTCAAACCCGGCCGAAGTCGTCGGATTTTTTAAGAGCGTTAAAAATCCTTCAGTATGCCTTCCTTCGGAGGGGAAGTAAAGCCGGCGGTCTCATGTCATAGATTTATGGCATGTAAAAGATTCTTTCACAGAATAAACTTGTGTAAAGCAAAATTTGTTAGGTTAGATTTCGTCAGAACGCTCTATCAAAGTTCCAACGTTCGCCACTTGGTATCATTGATATCTGGTGGCGAAAGTTGGAACTACTTGAAATTGAACGGAGCTTGTAGCTCACCCTTTAGGGTGTCCGCTGGAAACAGCTACAGACTCAGGCGAGCCGAACATGTCCTCGGACACTCCCGGCACTAAAAGCCATACGATAAATAAATAAATAAATAAATAAATAAATAAATAATAACAAATGGGTAGGGGTAGCTTGCCACAGTGGGTGAGTGGATATCGTGTCGGTCTACTAACCCCAAGCTTGTAGGTTCGCTTCTGGCCGTGGTAAGTGATTTTTGAAAGGCGGCAAAAATTACGACACGCATATCATACGATGTTGGCATGTCAAAGAACCCATTTGAATTCAGTAGGCCGTGTTCATAATGGCAAAATTAATCTCGGGAGTTTCCGCCAACACAAAGTTCCTAATTTCTCTACTAGAAAGCGCTACAGTGTTCAAGGAGCTTAGATATCTAACCAACTTGACTTTCATAGTGCTTCAAGGAACACCGAAATTCGACATGCAAGCTGCCCTCTGGGTGCAAATAACAAAGCTTGCACGCGGTACCCGAGGCCATACGATATATTATATTATTATGGATAGGGCTGGTGTATTTTACAACTGCGACAAGGCGTGAAATGCTCATAATGACTTGTAATGTTATAGTTTCACTTTTCGCGACCTGTAAACCACTTTTAATTAAGTTAGTGTGTTTTGAGAAAGTGACAAAATGACAAATCGACTCAAAATGCAAAAATTGTTCCAAAATGCTACATAAATGCGAAATCGACGATATTTTCAAATACTAAGTTCTTTACTATTTCTTTTCGTATGGAAACTTCAAGTGAGGAGTTTATGATGGGCCTGACCACCGGTCTGGAATGCGAAAAGTAATCCATCCTGCACCTCGTTGCCCGCCCGTTGCTTTCATTCCCTGGCGTAGGTCAAGTCAACAAGTGCTGAGATGGTGGGACAGAAAATGTCCATCAAACAGGTCTTTCAACAATGTTAATGATTCATGAACTTACTCTTGCCCACTTTGGTGGATTTTGAAGCAAGACTTGAGTTGATTTTGTGTATTTTCTCTGTATTATTCTGGTTTTCCATCAGTTCTTTGTCTGTAACAATTTTCTTCTGTGTTTGGAGGCTTCGGTGGCGTAGTTGGTAGCATGCTGAGCTTCTATGCCCAAGATCGCGGGTTCAAACCCGGCCGAAGTCGTCGGATTTTTATGAGCGTTAAAATCCCTCAGTATATCTTCCTTCGGATGGGAAGTAAAGCCGGCGGGCCCATGTCATAGATTTATGGCGTGTAAAAGAACCTTCCACTAACTGCAATTATTACGTGAAGCTAAATTTGTAGGTTAGATTTGATTAACGCTCTAAGTTCGAACGTTTGCCGGCAGGTGCTAGTTGCGGTGGCATCTAGTAGCCATGTTCGCAGCAAGATGTCGTTGACGGTAGCGCTTGGTAGCAAAAGTAGGTCCTTACCTGAATTGCAGATAACACACACTAATACAGCCATCACAATTATTACCAGTTATCAGACAGATTCCGCCGTCCCCGTGGTGTTGGAGTAGCGCGCCTGCCTGTCATACGGAGGCCCCGGGTTCGATTCCCGGCTCCATCATGGATTTTAAAACTGACGTGAGGGTTGGAACGGCGTGCGCTCAGCCTCGTGAGGACAATTTAGTACCTGTCTGACAGTGAGGCAGCGCCCCGATCACGAAAACCAAGATTAACGGCCGAGGGGACGCGATGCGCTGATCACTCGTCACCCCAATATCTGCAGGCCAAATGGCTGGGCAGCGATCGCTTGGTCGGCCTAGGCACTTCATGGGCTGCAAACTGCCTGGGGTTGACTTTTTTATCAGACAGATTCTATACACACCCAAAGTACACCGGGCTATATGACCGCGTTGTCGCAGCCCCTGAACTAAGGAACCAACCAACCAACCAACCAAAGAAACTTCTGTGTTACTTAAACCCAGTGCTTTCTTACTAAATAAGATTTAAGGGGTACTCTCAGTTGTAGTCGACCAAACATTACGATCTTACAATTTGCAAAATCCGGTCATTGTTTGTGTTCGAATCCTTAACATTCAGCATTTTCGATGCCAGGGTGGATGTTAAATAGTTCGTTATCTTCTTCATCCTTCAAATCTAACCACACGCACAAAATAACAACCCATCCCGCCTCCAAACAATAGCCTGCATGCTTATAAGAACGGAGTGCCGAGTTGCCGACCAAAGGAAACTGATTCGATAGATCGATTTAAATCGAGGTTTACTCGAAATCTCCTCCAGCTGATCGATGAACTGTCAAGTCGGAAGTTATATTTGCCAGACTATATACAAATGTACCGATATTTTTAGCCTAATTTTCACATTTAGCAAAAATGAGGAAAAAGTAGACTTATGAATTCGATCCGGGAAAATGTGTGTCTGTCTGTCCTTCTCTCTGTCTGTCTGTCTGTGTGTCCCCCTATCAACTCCTAAACGGCTGCAGCAATCAAAACCAAATTTGGTATGAGTAGCCTATTTCAAGGCGATATTTGAAAATGATGGTAGTGCTACCAACTGCTGAGAAACCACAATTGAAATTTGAGCTCCATGTTGGATATCGGGGAAGGTATGCATGGGAGCTATTCCTAAATTGACATGCATATAATAATATTATTTCAATTTAATTTCCAGGAGGCTATACATGCCAGTGTTGTCAAAATGATTCAAAGCCTGCTGATAGGTCCAATTTTTAAATGCATATAACTTCTACTCTATGAATTGGATTTCAACCAAATTTCGTATGCAATATGTGAGCATAATCAGATATGACTGAGTGTATTCTTAAGAGCCACCAGGGCTGCCAACTGTTAATAAATGCTCTCTCACTTTTTATATCCAAATACCAATATAAAAGAAAGTATTCAAGCCTACAGCTTTAAACTACGCACACGTATAGTGAACCCATGTACCATAGGCTTCAAAGGGAGTCGAATCCATGTATTTTGTGAAAGGAATGAAAGAATCATACAGTTTCTAAGGGAACGGAGAAAGATTTCAAGCCGGGATTCTAGCCTAACATTGTGCAAACGCTAGGGCCAGGTGTTCATAAGATGAGCTCATGCCTCTTGACATTTATAAGGAGCCAGTCATGGATATATTTAGAACGAGTGGAAAGTTTGGACTGTAAGACGAAGAAGCTTGACTCGGAAATTGCTCTTACGTTGCAGGAAAATGGCAACCTCGCTGCTGAGTCAGAACAAGAATAATTAAATTTAACCCGTTTACGAGTATAATAATAAGTAAATAATCACAGTACGGTGAATCATTTTGGATTAGAGATTTTTGTGTAAAGAAAAACCCTTTAATAATAGTCCAGGAGAAAACTGCAAACGCAAGTATGCGTCATTGGGAATTCACCGGGACCCAAGGAGTGGGAGAATTAAAAATGAACAGCACCGCCCACACAGTTGAAGACGAGAAATTAATTAATATCTCGGAAATGCACGATCGATTTCCATGCACAGGAAGATTATTTTACGTTTGGAAGACGAGCTTTCTGGAGATATCATTTTTATAATTGTGCGACAATTAGTTCAAAAGTTGGTCACGAAAAGGACAAGGATTTTATCTTTTTTTGACTAAAAGGTATAAAACTCCTGGCCTCACCAAGCCAATCATGCAGTCTACAAGCATTCCGTGAGCGGAAGTGCTGCATCGCATCGTACATGCAGTATTCGAGAGCCCGTGAGGGGAACGTCACGCTGTATCAGTATATGCAGTCTACGATAGCCCAGGGAGGCGTTACGCTGTATCAGACATCGAAGGCAGTTTACCAGTACTCCTTGAGGGGAGAAACGCTGTATTACACCGCAGAATTAATATCCGACAGCCACGGGCGTCGAAGTATCAGTAACTTGCGTGCCTCCATAAGGAGTTGCAAAGAAGAAGTATTAAAGTATCGCCGTGTTGAAAAATTAGGAAAATCCTAGTTACAGGATTTAGGTCCGACAGGGCAAAAGTTACCGTAAAAGTTCCAAAAATACAGTCAAAGCAGGCTGCGAACTTAGGATTCAGGCGATAGGTCTTTCAGTAAACGACCAAAAGTATCATAACGTACGGAAGTACCGGAACAGCGAGATAAACAGTTTATCAATTTTAAAGAACCCGAACAGGGAAAAACAGAGTAAGGTTCGCAACGTATTTCAGAAATTTAGAAGTACGAGAACCAAATAAACAAAGAAGAACGGAAACTATAGACATTGTCTCAAGAAAGCAGACGAATTATTCTAAAGCACTAAGACTCGAGAAGTATTAGTTGCTAAAAAATCCATAGGTCATCGATAGGTTATCGAGGGGACCTCGATCAGAACAGACTTTCGCTAGGATCGATAAATCAGATCTAAAAGGGGAGCCGTTCAAGCTAGAGAAATAGCCGATCATCAGGAACAGGATTCGAAGAATTGTTATTCCAGGGAAGCAGTAGATGATTCGAGACTTTCGTATTCTACAGGATAGGAAGCCGACATTGAATAAATTTCACCCTTGGAGACGGGAGATTAAGAGGTCACGTGTGATAGGCTAGAAAAAGACGGCCTAGTGATCAAAAGTTGTGAAGTGTAAATATATCAAGAGTGTGTGTTAAAAGTAAAATATTTTTTAGTGTTTTAATGTGTGTTCAAAACGGATACACCAGTGTATTAAAAATGTTGTCAGTGTTAAATGTATTGAATATGTGTCAAGAAGTGTCTGTACATGAGATGAGTTTGTACAATATGGAGTAAGTCAAGAAGGTGGGCCAAAATGTCACATCGAACGAGGATAAAGGTCAGAAAACGACCTTAGACATGTGAGTAAAGATTTTCATTATGTTTCGGGTGTCGGGAAAATTTTTGTGTACAATTCCACCGGAGTTTTGAATAAAAGGGATGTTTTTAAATAAATAATAGTTAAATAAGAACGCGATCTGAACAAAAATAAAGTTTTATGAAATAATAAATAATTATGTGAAGGAATAAATCCTGTAGAGGAAATGCATGGAATAAAATGTCAGTGTATTTGACGAATGTTATAAAAGCAAGCATAATAATAATAATTATAACAAAGATATTTACATAAAGGTAAATTTGAATTATATGAAAGAAGTAGCTTTTGAGCTTTTTGTAAGGAATGAAAACATGATGTGAATAACAAGGTAAAGAAATCTAAATAAAGATTAAATTGAATGATATAAAAATATAGAGCGTTGGAGCCTTAACAAATGTATAAGACATGATGTGAATGCATGTTCTTAAAAATGGAGCGATTTATTGTCAATGGAAAAGATAAATATAAGAATTGAGATATGTATCAATTGTTACTATGAAATGTATCAGTTCTTTGGAAGACATTCGGCCGTAAAGTAATGTGTAGCGCAATGGAACGCAATTAAATAAAAGTCACGCTAGGAATGCGTAGAATTTGAATGTACTTGGTAAATTGCTTATGAGGGGTAGTTGATTGTATTGAATTGAGATATGTTGTAAGTCCTCTAATTGTGACGTAGATCACGAGGCCATGTGTGTGTTATTGTTTAAAAGGGAGCTAATGTATGGTATTATTGAGCGTATGTCATGTAGGCCACGGCCGACTTTAAATCGTGTCTTGTATAAGTCCTCCAATGTGGAAATGGTTCCCGAGGCATGTTAAGAGATTCGAACCTAGAATCCTCTTGTTTGTTAAAGCCCCTGATTATTCGTCGTCGAATGTGTATTACTCTTCCCAATCAATGAGGACCCGTCATAATTAATAAATGCCAAGGTTACGAGAGTGGTTTTTGAGCCAATAATATTGTTGAAAGTAAAACGATGAGTAGAATGCCATGTCTCCCCAAAGAACTGAAAATGATAATGTGAAGGTTTGTTTTAAAAGCATTGAAAAGAGCTCCTACAGTAGGCTAGGCAGGGAGCCGCTCTCCCTGTCATAAATCACGCTCGAGTATAATGGCCTGACCCTCATAGTACGAGGGTGGGTAAAAACCGTCTTGTAAGAAGTGTTAAATACACCGTGAGTGTTTAAAGTTGTTAATGACCCGGGCGTTGAACCGAGGTCCTTGTAGATTGATGTTATCGCTTGCCAGTTCAGATCGTAGTTTTCTTATGTGATAATGGTCTTATACGACAAATGAATTAAATAAAAATCCCTATTGTAATGTTGTATGGAAAATAGGAATCCACGAGTTGTATGAAGATAACTAGATTTCGGGAGTAATCATAGTTTTTGACTTTGTCAAGTAATCTTTATAACTCTGGAGTACACAAATAGTTTCCCGATCACCGTAGTGAATTTGCAAAACTTGAGAGAGATAGTAAATACTGAGGATATGTGAAATGCCCAAATATTGAAGTGAATAATTAACATGTAATTTTAAATGTAATTATATATTTGTTTTGATGATAAGAAAAGATAAAAATAAATTCTTGAGGTGTACAAAGGAATGACACCATTATTATGGGAAAGTATCGAGCCAAAGGAGCTCGTAGTTATATGGAACTTTAGGATAGGTACTTTATGGAAGTGAAAATAATCATGAATTGTTGGTTTTAATGAAAACCATGTGTTTAAAGAGAATATTTGTTTTATTCTTATGCTATTCCTTGTTTACTTTGAACAAGTAGAAAGATATTGGTCAGTAGCTTAATTGTTTTATTGTTTTTAGCGCCATAATTTTGATTAATTAAATGTGTTAAAATAGGAGTTGATTTTGTTGTTATTTTTGCAAGTGTATCCTCTATTTAATCCAAAATATGTAAGTCACAGAGTGGGAGAACTTACCGCAGCCCCGAAAAATCCCGAATTGAGCAATGCTGGCATACTGTGATTTGCATATTTCTTGCTAAAAGGGCACAGGGGGGGGGGGGGGGTGAATAGAAGTACTGTGCTTGGATTAATAGTTAGAGGAACACTAAAGACGGTCAATTCATGTAAAAGTAAAGTAATGGTAGGAGTAGCTACAACGTATAATGTTAACTGACCGCATGGGTCCCTAGAAACTCACACCGAGCAGCCCTGGATTTAAACAACCCCCTACCAGACATTTCATGGCGCCCAGTACGCAGGGATGAGTTTTCCTAGGGAAAACCCGAGTTTTCTCGAAAAATCTAAATTTTCATTTTTTTTGAAAAAAAAAAAGGTTTTTCGAAATTTTGAATTTTAAACACTTCCATAAAGTGTACGAGATTGAATAAAGATATCAAAAGGGTACGGTGTAGTAAATACCCGTACCAAAGTAAATTTTTAAAGAAATTGGGACACAATGGTTCAGATTACTATCTCTCAAGCATGTTCTAGCGATGTGGCATTAGTAGCCCACTATATTCTAATAACATGGCATTGAGTGAAGAGATGCAACGGCTTTTGGAGGCTATAAAAGCCGATAGCAAAGAAAAGTTGGAGGCCATAAACAATAAATTGGGAACGATAGACAATACATTGGGCCTCCAAAAGGATGAAAATAACAAAGAGTTCGAATCCATAAATGAGAGTTTGAGTAAGTTGGATAGCCAACAGAGTGAAAATAAAAGGGATTTAGGATCCATAAATCAAAGTCTAGAGTCACTAAAAATTGATAGTGCTAATATGGGGACTAAATTAGTAGCTATCGAAGCTAACTGTATAAAAATGAACAATGAAGTGAAGGCGGAAATTGAGGGAATGAAAAAGGGGTCAAATGGACTCCGAGAGAGTATAGAAGAAACAATGAATACCAAATTTCAAGGTTTTGACACTAAGTTTGGGGACAAGTTAACTGAGTTAAAAGGGGAAATCGCAAGTGAAATTCAAAGGGAAAATAAAGCACTTCAGTCAGGATTGCAAGACCAAATAAATATCTTGAAGGGTAGCACGGAAAAATCCCAAGCTGCATGTCAAGAAAATTTTGAAATTTTGAATAAAAGTTTGAGTTCCATGGAAACTAAATTAAGTAATATGGAGGGAAATGTAGATGCGTGTAAAGATGAACTTGTGAACCAGATCCAAGGTGTGCAGAAAGAATTAGAAGCTCAGATAAAATCTAACAGCGATATTTGTGAAACCTCCCGGAATGAGATAAAAGAAAGTTTTAAGAAATTAGGAGACGAATTTAAAGGGGTAAAGGACCAAGTAGAAATACTCGAGGGAAAAATCGGTGTAGTTCAGACTGAAGTAAATGAGATGAGAACTCAGAATCAGGAAGATGCGAAGAATAGGAAGGAGCAATTTGATCATTTTACCGGGCAGGTAGATGAGAACTTAAAAAGCACGAGGAGGAAATAACTCAAAAATTCGGTACCTACGAAGAGCATCTCCAGAAAGAAAGAAAACAAAGAAATAAAGAAAATAAGGAAAGTACTCATAAGATAGATGAAATAAGTCAGGGTATCAATGGAATTCAGGAAACAGTAAGTGGAATAACAAAACAAATGGAAGACACAAAGGGAGATATAGATAAGGTTATGACCGACATAACAATTATATTCGAGGAACAAGGAAAGACTCGAGAGGATATGAACAAGATTCAGGACAAAGTCTACAAAGGACAAAAGGAGATGGAGGAGAAAATAAAGGAAATACGAGAAGACCTAGATACCAGAGGTGACGTTAAACCAGAAATTATAACAGAACAGGGCATGGTCATCAAGAAAGAGGTAGAAGAACACTTAAATGAAATCAGGAATAGCTTCAGGGACGACAAAAACCAACTCAAACGAGAACTGGAAACCAGTAAGAAAAACCAGGAAAGAATTCAAAATGAATTAGGATCCCGGTTGGAGAGGACTGAACATAAGAACAGTCAAATGGAAATCCAACTCATGGCTAATGAAGAAAGTGCCCGAAGGGAAAGGAAGTTAGAATTTGAGAATCAGGAGGAGTTTCCAAAGACAGGATGGGTAGATTCCCGTGAACAAGGCACCGATACAGATAGGGACTTAGGAGGGGAGAGCCCTTATAAGAACCCAGGATATCCGATGGCGATGTCAACCCCATACATGAACCAGACAAATGGTCAGATAAACATTATTAAGTCGAATGAGGACAGACCGGTAAAGTTTACGGGTAATAACATGTCAATTACTCCAAAATACTGGCTAAAGGAAGTCGCAGAGTACTTAAACGAAATGAAGGTTCCTCAGGATGGGAGACTGAGAGCTATTGAGAAGCTGTTGGCAGGTGATTGTCTCACCTGGTTCAGAAGCTTTAGGTACACCTTTGATACGGTGGAAGGCTTTAGAGAAGCCTTTTTAAAACGATATTGGGCAGCAGACGTCCAGGAGAATTTGAGGCTAGATCTGTACTCTAGGAAGTACAGCACAAATGCACCAACTAAGTACTCGGAATTTTTTACCGCTCAGCTATGTAAATTCCGCGAACTTGATATTGCTCCAGCTGAGAACGACCTGTGTGCCGCCATTGCAAGACAACTTCCATATGAGATTCAGAGGCTGTTAATCTCATCCAAAGCCAGAAGTGCTGTGGAAGTTGAGAGTGCATTACGTCAATTAGACATGACGACGTCACACGTAACTCCTAGGCATCAAAGACAGACTGAACAGGTGCACATGGCCAGCAGTCAGGAAACCAGAGAAAAACCATCGACCAGGAATCAGTCCGCCAGCACTGATACTCAAGGACTAGGTCGAGAGTATGGGCACCAAGAGCCTAGAGGAATACAGACATACCACAGAGGAGGATATCGAGGAAGAAATCCTAGGAATACGGGTTATAGGCAACAAGAGAGCCGACCCTATAACAATAACCATCAGAGGCAAGAAAACAGAAAGAAATGGGAGAATTATCCCAGAAGGAACGTAAGGCCAGAGGATAGGGATGATGAATATCGGGCCGAAATAGAGGAAAGATATCAGGAAAGTCTTCGTTACATGAACGAACGACCAGATGAACCTGAAAGACAAAAAGTCCGTTGGAGTGAGGCAATCAAGAACCGGAAATCACCCGACCGACTAGATGGAGCTCAAAGCTTGGAACTACAAGCTCAGTTAAAAAATGAGGGGAAAGGAAGCCCTCAGGATAAAAAACCTCCAAATTTAAATCGTCAAAAGTGGAAACATACCAGGAGCTGGGAGGAGGTAAAAATTGTGAATTGGATAGCAAGACCAGATGAGCTAATTAATGAGGATGTGGAAGGAATCCCACCTATCAAAAGAGAATTACCCATAATTATGCTAAGGATAGAAGGATTACTGGTCAGGGCATTGATTGATACCGGATCAACAATAAGTTTAATTACGCAAACCCTTCTGAATGAATTGGAAACAAGAGGCCGCGTATTAAAAATCCCCACATCAAGTGTAAAGATTAAGGGAATTATCCCTGAAAAATCTTTAACATGCAAATTTCAGGTATATATTGATCTGATCATGGGTAACACTGAAATTTCGCAATGCTTTTTGCTGGTAAATCAATTACCGTATAATGTCATATTAGGTATTGATTTTATCCGTGAGAACAAGGTCATCATAGATCTAGCGCAAAATTGCATTAGAATCCAAAGAGAGGATGTGGATGAGCAACACATTAACCTACAGGAACAGGATGTGAAAATAGGAGAACAGGTATGGCATGTGGAAGAAGTAACTGAAGAAGGTTATAAGGACATAGAAAGGATATTTGAAGTCCTCAACATAGAACTCGAAGATAATTTGGAAACTGAGTTCGAGACCAACCTGTCAGGAAAAGTAGAGGAGGCTAAAGTTAACCTCGAAAACAAGGAACAATTAAGGAATTATTATTGAATTTTAGAGACGTATTTGATTCCAAGCCAGGGAAGATTGAAAATTTTAAATACGCGTTCCAAGTCAATGATTGGGCACCGTTCCGACAAAAACCATACCCGGTTGCGGAAAAACATTACCCACAAACTAAGAAAACACTGCAGGAGATGATGAATGCAGGTGTTATAGAAAAGATGGCGACACCATATGTTAGTCCATTAGTGATTGTGAGTAAACCGGATGGCTCAGTAAGGGTGTGTCTAGATGCCAGAAATTTAAATGCAAAAATCATACCAGAAAATGATTCGGCACCACCCATAAAAGAAATACTGAGGAAGTTCAAAGGCAAGAAGATTTTTACAAATATTGACATGACTTCTTCGTATCATCATCTCGAACTGGAAGAGAAAACCAGCTTGTTGACTGGATTTCAGTTCGACCAACAAACCTATTGTTTTAGGAGATGTCCGTTTGGATTGAAGACCGCGGGATCTGCCTTAATAAGAGCGCTTGATCGAAACCTGTCAGAAGAAGTGAAAGATTGCACTATCCGCTATGTGGATGATATTTTGCTTACCTCGGAGAATATTGAGGAACATTTAGAAAAATTGAAGAAATTATTGGAAGACTTAAGAAGGGCAAATTTTAAAATCAATTTAAAGAAGTCAAATTTTTGTCAAAGACAAGTAACATTTCTAGGGCATGTGATTGATAAGGATGGTGTTAAACCAAATCCATGCAAATTGGAATCGATAAGGGATTTTCCAAGGCCTTTGAAGGTGAAGAACGTTCGCCAGTTTTTGGGATTGATTGGGTTCTTCTCAGGACATTGTCCATCATACACAAAAACTGCTGCACCACTACAGGACCTTCTGAAGAAGGGGGGCAAGTGGAAATGGACGGAGGAAACAGAAAAAGCATTCGTGGAGGCCAAGGAAATGCTCTTAAACTATGTGAAGCTAGGATATCCTGATTTTAATCAGAAATTTATAATTCAAACAGACGCATCCCAGATTGGAATAGGGGCAATGCTATATCAGGAAAACCCGGATAACCCTGATAAGAGAAATTATCTAGCTTTCACAAGTCGGAGACTGAAACCACACGAGAAAAATTATACGATCAGCGAAATCGAGCTGTTAGCGATATTGCACGCGCTGCAATATTGGTGAAAAATCGTATATGGGTTTCAGGTCATTTTAAGAACGGATCATAAAGCCTTAACCTTTTTGATGAAGACTGATTTATCCAGTCAAAGGTTGATGCGTTGGGCTTTATATATTCAACAGTTTGATGTAAAGATCGAATACTGCCCAGGAAAAGAAAATATAGTTCCAGACTATTTAAGTAGACAGCTTGAGTCCACAGAAGAGGAAGTAATGGCTATTGATTTGGAAGACAGGGATCAGCGTACTCTAAATGAGTTAAGGAGCATTAGTCAACGGCAACGTGAGGATCCATGGATGAACATGCTCATATCTTTCCTCGAAGGAAGTTTGATAAGGGGAACACCAGCGTACACAGAAGCTAATAAGATAGCTCAAGATTACACATTTTATAATGGATTATTATATAAGCTTGTGGACTCTGACCATACACGATTAAGGATTGTTGTACCTGCAATTTTGCAGAGGAAAATAGTATGGTTAGCCCATAGATCGTTCGGACATATGGGAGTCGATAAAACAGTCTCGATGCTGAAAGAAGCATTTTTATGGCCGAGACTGAGAGAAACTGTAAGGGACACGCTAAAGACATGTGATCTATGTCAAAGGATCAAACCAAATGCATTTCTGATGAGACAAAAGCCTATACCATTGTTGCCCGAGAGGCCAGGTCAAATCATATCTATTGATAACTTCGGACCTTTGCCAAAGGCAAGAAGAGGAAATCGACACATAATGGTGGCTATGGATGTCTTCACTAAAATGGTTGTCCTTGCTCCCATACAGAAGACTAGTACCAAACAGGTGTTAAAACGACTCAAAGAAAAAGTGATACCGAATCTGGGAAAACCTGAGAATTTGTTGTCGGATCACGGTAGTTGTTTCACCAGTGTAGAGTTCAGACAAGAATTAGAAAGACTTGGAATACGACAGATTTTGTCAAGTATTCGCCATCCTGAGGCAAATCCTGTAGAAAGAGTGATGAGGGAGACGGCCAAGTATTGTAGAATATACTGTGCCGAAGAAAATTGGAAGTGGATAGATATCTTGGATATTATCGAATTTTGCATAAACAACACAATCCATGAATCTACGGGAGAGATACCAATAACGTTACATCGGAATGAGCAACCAGAGAGACCTTGGAGTCTGGTAATTCCTAGGCCAGCAGACGCTCAGCCTGGAAGAGATGTACGTATAAGAAGAGCCTTTGAGCATCTAAAAGCTCAAGCCGACAGGAGACAAAGAAGAAATAGGCACAAGAGGTATCATCGGCCACTATTAGTAGGGGAAATGGTGTTAGTAAAAAGACCAGCCATTTCAGATCCAGGGAACCGCGTGTACAAAAAGTTCCAGAAAATGTACCACGGACCGTATCAAATAATAAGGGATTTGAGAAATAATGCCTACAGAATTCGGCACTGTGAGACGAATCATGAAGTGACCATGAATTCAGCAAATTTAAAAGTGTATTACCCTCCCGAAGACTTCGATGAAGCCAATGAACAAGCCCTGGTTATGGAAACATTTAGAGATGAAGAATCCACTTTTGATAGAAACGAGAATGAGATAGAAAAAGGAAACAGAGCTCAAACATTCGAGTGCGAATGCGAATTGGAGAAATTATATTGGGAAATAAAAGAAATAATTGATTTTATTGAAGAAGAAAATTTCAATTTAAGGAAGGAGAATGAGGAAATAAAGGAACGGGTAGGGATAGACCACACCCGTAAAGAAGAATGAGGTTCTGGAAACCTGAAGTCCAGACAAATAGAAAGGGGAAAGAAAGGGTAGGGACAGAGCATACCCAACCGACACAATTACCGGATATGACTTAAAAGGATGAAAGAAATCAAATTATCGTGGGATTTGTAAGGAAGAAAAATCAGAAGGTACGGATGACGTAATGATGGCTTCGACATTTAAAAAGGAAAAAATAAGATTGTTTTTGGATAATTAAAATAAATACCCTCAAACGTTTTCGAAAATTTATTTACCTAAGGAGGGGAGAGATGAACCCATGTACCATAGGCTTCAAAGGGAGTCGAATCCATGTATTTTGTGAAAGGAATGAAAGAATCATACAGTTTCTAAGGGAACGGAGAAAGATTTCAAGCCGGGATTCTAGCCTAACATTGTGCAAACGCTAGGGCCAGGTGTTCATAAGATGAGCTCACGCCTCTTGACATTTATAAGGAGCCAGTCATGGATATATTTAGAACGAGTGGAACGTTTGGACTGTAAGACGAAGAAGCTTGACTCGGAAATTGCTCTTACGTTGTAGGAAAATGGCAACCTCGCTGCTGAGTCAGAACAAGAATAATTAAATTTAACCCGTTTACGAGTATAAAAATAAGTAAATAATCACAGTACGGTGAATCATTTTGGATTAGAGATTTTTGTGTAAAGAAAAACCCTTTAATAATAGTCCAGGAGAAAACCGCAAACGCAAGTATACGTCATTGGGAATTCACCGGGACCCAAGGAGTGGGAGAATTAAAAATGAACAGCACCACCCACACAGTTGAAGACGAGAAATTAATTAATATCTCGGAAATGCACGATCGATTTCCATGCACAGGAAGATTATTTTACGTTTGGAAGACGAGCTTTCTGGAGATATCATTTTTATAATTGTGCGACAATTAGTTCAAAAGTTGGTCACGAAAAGGACTAGGATTTTATCTTTTTTTGACTAAAAGGTATAAAACTCCTGGCCTCACCAAGCCAATCATGCAGTCTACAAGCATTCCGTGAGCGGAAGTGCTGCATCGCATCGTACATGCAGTATTCGAGAGCCCGTGAGGGGAACGTCACGCTGTATCAGTATATGCAGTCTACGATAGCCCAGGGAGGCGTTACGCTGTATCAGACATCGAAGGCAGTTTACCAGTACTCCTTGAGGGGAGAAACGCTGTATTACACCGCAGAATTAATATCCGACAGCCACGGGCGTCGAAGTATCAGTAACTTGCGTGCCTCCATAAGGAGTTGCAAAGAAGAAGTATTAAAGTATCGCCGTGTTGAAAAATTAGGAAAATCCTAGTTACAGGATTTAGGTCCGACAGGGCAAAAGTTACCGTAAAAGTTCCAAAAATACAGTCAAAGCAGGCTGCGAACTTAGGATTCAGGCGATAGGTCTTTCAGTAAACGACCAAAAGTATCATAACGTACGGAAGTACCGGAACAGCGAGATAAACAGTTTATCAATTTTAAAGAACCCGAACAGGGAAAAACAGAGTAAGGTTCGCAACGTATTTCAGAAATTTAGAAGTACGAGAACCAAATAAACAAAGAAGAACGGAAACTATAGACATTGTCTCAAGAAAGCAGACGAATTATTCTAAAGCACTAAGACTCGAGAAGTATTAGTTGCTAAAAAATCCATAGGTCATCGATAGGTTATCGAGGGGACCTCGATCAGAACAGACTTTCGCTAGGATCGATAAATCAGATCTAAAAGGGGAGCCGTTCAAGCTAGAGAAATAGCCGATCATCAGGAACAGGATTCGAAGAATTGTTATTCCAGGGAAGCAGTAGAAGATTCGAGACTTTCGTATTCTACAGGATAGGAAGCCGACATTGAATAAATTTCACCCTTGGAGACGGGAGATTAAGAGGTCACGTGTGATAGGCTAGAAAAAGACGGCCTAGTGATCAAAAGTTGTGAAGTGTAAATATATCAAGAGTGTGTGTTAAAAGTAAAATATTTTTTAGTGTTTTAATGTGTGTTCTAAACGGATACACCAGTGTATTAAAATTGTTGTCAGTGTTAAATGTATTGAATATGTGTCAAGAAGTGTCTGTACATGAGATGAGTTTGTACAATATGGAGTAAGTCAAGAAGGTGGGCCAAAATGTCACATCGAACGAGGATAAAGGTCAGAAAACGACCTTAGACATGTGAGTAAAGATTTTCATTATGTTTTGGGTGTCGGGAAAATTTTTGTGTACAATTCCACCAGTGTTTTGAATAAAAGGGATGTTTTTAAATAAATAATAGCTAAATAAGAACGCGATCTGAACAAAAATAAAGTTTTATGAAATAATAAATAATTATGTGAAGGAATAAATCCTGTAGAGGAAATGCATGGAATAAAATGTCAGTGTATTTGACGAATGTTATAAAAGCGAGCATAATAATAATAATTATAACAAAGATATTTACATAAAGGTAAATTTGAATTATATGAAAGAAGTAGCTTTTGAGCTTTTTGTAAGGAATGAAAACATGATGTGAATAACAAGGTAAAGAAATCTAAATAAAGATTAAATTGAATGATATAAAATATAGAGCGTTGGAGCCTTAACAAATGTATAAGACATGATGTGAATGCATGTTCTTAAAAATGGAGCGATTTATTGTCAATGGAAAAGATAAATATAAGAATTGAGATATGTATCAATTGTTACTATGAAATTTATCAGTTCTTTGGAAGACATTCGGCCGTAAAGTAATGTGTAGCGCAATGGAACGCAATTAAATAAAAGTCACGCTAGGAATGCGTAGAATTTGAATGTACTTGGTAAATTACTTATGAGAGGTAGTTGATTGTATTGAATTGAGATATGTTGTAAGTCCTCTAATTGTGACGTAGATCACGAGGCCATGTGTGTGTTATTATTTAAAAGGGAGCTAATGTATGGTATTATTGAGCGTATGCCATGTAGGCTACGGCCGACTTTAAATCGCGTCTTGTATAAGTCCTCCAATGTGGAAATGGTTCCCGAGGCAAGTTAAGAGATTCGAACCTAGAATCCTCTGTTTGTTAAAGCCCCTGATTATTCGTCGTCGAATGTGTATTACTCTTCCCAATCAATGAGGACCCGTCATAATTAATAAATGCCAAGGTTACGAGAGTGGTTTTTGAGCCAATAATATTGTTGAAAGTAAAACGATGAGTAGAATGCCATGTCTCCCCAAAGAACTGAAAATGATAATGTGAAGGTTTGTTTTAAAAGCATTGAAAAGAGCTCCTACAGTAGGCTAGGCAGGGAGCCGCTCTCCCTGTCATAAATCACGCTCGAGTATAATGGCCTGACCCTCATAGTACGAGGGTGGGTAAAAACCGTCTTGTAAGAAGTGTTAAATACACCGTGAGTGTTTAAAGTTGTTAATGACCCGGGCGTTGAACCGAGGTCCTTGTAGATTGATGTTATCGCTTGCCAGTTCAGATCGTAGTTTTCTTATGTGATAATGGTCTTATAAGACAAATGAATTAAATAAAAATCCCTATTGTAATGTTGTATGGAAAATAGGAATCCACGAATTGTATGAAGATAACTAGATTTCGGGAGTAATCATAGTTTTTGACTTTGTCAAGTAATCTTTATAACTCTGGAGTACACAAATAGTTTCCCGATCACCGTAGTGAATTTGCAAAACTTGAGAGAGATAGTAAATACTGAGGATATGTGAAATGCCCAAATATTGAAGTGAATAATTAACATGTAATTTTAAATGTAATTATATATTTGTTTTGATGATAAGAAAAGATAAAAATAAATTCTTGAGGTGTACAAAGGAATGACACCATTATTATGGGAAAGTATCGAGCCAAAGGAGCTCGTAGTTATATGGAACTTTAAGATAGGTACTTTATGGAAGTGAAAATAATCATGAATTGTTGGTTTTAATGAAAACCATGTGTTTAAAGAGAATATTTGTTTTATTCTTATGCTATTCCTTGTTTACTTTGAACAAGTAGAAAGATATTGGTCAGTAGCTTAATTGTTTTATTGTTTGTAGCGCCATAATTTTGATTAATTAAATGTGTTAAAATAGGAGTTGATTTTGTTGTTATTTTTGCAAGTGTATCCTCTATTTAATCCAAAATATGTAAGTCACAGAGTGGGAGAACTTACCGCAGCCCCGAAAAATCCCGAATTGAGCAATGCTGGCATACTGTGATTTGCATATTTCTTGCTAAAAGGGCACAATAGTACCTGACTTTCTAGATTGATTTGGAGTAACTAATATACGCTAGTGCTGCCAACATGATTCTAAGCCTGCTGAAAGATCCTATTTTAAAATACATGTAACTTCTATACTAGCAAATTGATATCATCCAAAATTGGCCCAACAATAGATCATAATATTTCAGATTATTTCTGACCAACACAGGCATGACATTGTTGCCAACATAATTTTACGCACGCGGATAGATCCAATGTCTAACTGCATGTAACGTCCATGCTATCCTTTGGACTTCATCCAAATTTTGTATTCTGTAGTATGGAATGAGTATCTACTCAAATCGTATAATTTCATCAGTATCGAATAACCGGTGAGCGTTACGGCTACGCTGTCAATCAATGGACTTACCACACAAATGACATTAGCAGTGACGAATTGCATTCTAATTTCATAAATCTCAATTTTTGTAAGAAGTGTGCGATTTGCAAATACTGTTGCTGTAGGAAAATACGCGTCATCATTGCTGTTCAGTTTGCATTTTGGCCGTAGGAACGCCTGAAACGTAAATAGTGTTCTATATTCAGTTGGTTCAAATAAAAACATAACAACCTTTCTCCTTAAGTCTCTTATTATAAACCTCTTGGCGAAAGTGTGGCTTATGAGCATGCGAGATTTCTCGCACGGGTCCGCTAGTAAATATTACTTCCAAAATGCTATCAATTACTAAATTGCAAATGTATAAAAGCTACAAAATACTTAATGTTCAAATGAGAATGCTAAATTTCTGATTTCAAAATGCTATAAATCACCACCTCTAATAATGGGATATGGACTCTTCCGTCGCACAATAAGCCTTCCAGAGTGGGCGGAAGAGGTAGAGGTAAAGCTGTGCGGCACGAGGCTACCCACGTCATTTCAGTAGCCATGGCAACTCAACCTGCCTCCCACCTCCGCCTCCACACAACTACTAGTCCAGGGCTCATTTCCTGGATCGCGCAACTCCAATATTAATGCTGTATCGACTAGCTCAACCCGACAGTCTGGGGCAGCTAATATCACAAACCAGACAGTCAAGGACACATGGAAATTTTGCATAGAGCTACAGGTAAAACACACTTGTAGCCTGCGCTGCTTCCCCCCTCCTCGCCTTTTGCCTAAAGAATCGATAATGATGGTGATAATTGTTGTTTTAAGGGGCCTAACATCTAGGTTATCGGCCCCTAATGGTTTGGGTGAGCGTGAAGATGATAATGAAATGTAGACTATAACTAAAACTAACTACTAACTTAAATACTAGAAAAAAAAGACAACAAAGCAAATCAAGGACAGGAAGAAAAGAAATGCCCTCAACCCTCGATGAATGCAGATTGAGGGACTTGGAAGGAAGGAGAGCCATGAAAGGCAGAGAGGAAAGTGAAAGAGGAGACGGTCCGCCCCAGAGGTAATGGAAAAATGGGGGAAAACCGGACCCAGCTCAGGAATCCCTCTGGGTCGCCAAGTCCCAAACTCACCAGCCATGAGCCTCTGAGGGTGTAGCAATATCCAGGGTGCACCAGAAGTGGTGGGGCTACATACACCCTGCCTCCTTGAGGGCCTTGAGCAGAAGGCAGGAGATAACATGAAAAGAAAAAGAAGGCTGATCCCTCGCAGAAGGAGGGTATCAGAAAAGATGAGACAAGGGCCAATTAGGCGGGAAAGGAAGAGACTCCCTAGGTCTCGGATACCCTAATACCGTCGGGGTCGGAAATGAACAAGAGTTGACCAAGTGAGGTCGACAGGAAAGAAGACAAAGGAGCCCGGCACAAGTAAGTAAAAACAATGCCGGACTCAGCTGGGGCCCCGTGGTCGCCAACCCTCGTCCCACTAGATGTAAGCCCCTGGGGGGGGGCTAAAGAATCACAAGTAGCCTAGCTTCAAATATTTACAGAAAAATATTTTATGGTTAAGAAAGAGAGAAGGGAAGAAAGAACTTTAGTTTCACGGCTTTCTTCATTTCTACTTCATCAAGTACCATGTTCGTCCCCCGAACGTAGACGTTCATCGTGGAAAAGGTGCCTCTGTCCACCGCAAGCCGGAACAATTCTTCAACACAGATTGAAGCCACTTTTGTGGGATTTCGCGTAGGAACACCAAGCTGGCTCATCAGCGGTCTCTTGGTGTCCACGCCCGTAATCCCACAGAAGTAAAAAACGGCGCACTACTTCCCTTTTCATGCAGCGCGCCTGTGCCTCTTTACCGCGAGAGCAAAAAGCACAAGCAGCCTTAACCTCGCTATAAAGGCTTCCAATAAGATGGTATATTGGCTTTCACGGCCGGTAAATTAAAACTCAGCAATTTTTCTAGATTTGTGCTGTGTCTTGTGTGGGGTTTCACCTAGAGCACCAAGCTGGCTCATCAGCGGGCTCTTGGTGCCCCCGCCCAGACCCCCATAGGAGTAGCAAACTACGCGCTAGCTCCCTTTTCATGAAGCGCACCTGCGCCTCTTTACTGCGAGAACTAAGAGCACAAGCAGCCTTAACCTCCCTATGAAGGCTTCCAAAAAGATGGTATATTGGCTTTCACGGCCAGTAAATTAAAACTCAGCATTTTTTCTAGATATGTGCCGCGTCTTGTGTGGGGTTTCGCCTAGGACACCAAGCTGGCTCATCAGCGGGCCAGGATGTATAAGGGAGTGTCCAGTATGTGTAAAGCTCTGCGCGGATGCAAATTTTTTCGCCATACGGATATAGTTTTCATGGCTGTACGGATAGCGGTTAATCTGCGAATAATGTTCGCAGAAAATTTGCGGATAGTTTTTAGAATACAATCCGAACTTGTTGAATATCATTATTAGGACCCGGCTGTTTACGATATATCATACTTTTCCGTTATGTGTTTTTTTTTCGTGACAAATGTAAAAGCACACACAGACACACTAGCCAAGTAAGCACTAACTAACAAATTAGGTGTGCCCGTGATCCAACCTAGGGTGAAACCCTACACCGATGGAAGCTTTGGCCGACTAGCCGGGCAAGGTATACGTAGAGTTTGCCAAAAACAAACCTACTGTGGCCCGGTTACGTCTCGCTAACCAACGGCGCGGCGGGTGGATATCTAGAGGCACCTACCACCAAAGATTAGTTTGATCGAAACTGGCCTCCCTGGCTGTGTTTGATCTGTATCTGCTCTAAATCAAGGCCATAAATTAAGCTGATAAGAACAGATTTTTCTTTTATCATTAATACTTTAATGTTCATTTTTTAATCAGCTAATTAATACTTTAAGTATACCGGTACTCTGATAATTTTAAATTGTATTGGCAATCAAACTAGATTAATATATTTTTTCCCCTCCCCTGGGTGTAGGGCATCCCTATGATATAAAAAATTAGAATGCCCTACTTGTCTAGTATTAAAAAGGAGGCTAAGGGACGGGGCTTACTATATATTTAAAATCCGGCTGACCACAGACAATAAAACGAAGCGAGAGGCACCCATGTGGCACAAAATGTTAGGGTGCCCCCCTAGAGTCCATAAGTCACATCTAAAAACATGTTGAGAATTGTTAAAATCTTTAAAAAATTCGTAGGGTACTCTAGCCAGGCACCCTACATTTCTTAAAAGAGAGACAGAAGTAAAGAGATGAAATGAGTGAGATGTGGTGAGAAAAGAGATTATGAGATGAATGATATCCCTCACGATGGTATCCTCATCTTGTCGTGATGTGGGGGTTTGAGAGCCCAAATGATCCTGCGAGCTATGCCGGCGGGAGCGTGAGTTCCTGGTAGGGCCACCCATGCCGGACAGGTCAAAGGTGATGGGTCAGACGAAGAGGGATACCCTGGTCCTCCAGGTTGGGGGTTGATCATGGGGCTAACAACCCTATATCGAAAAAATAGCCTGTTATGAAACTCCAATACAATAATAGCCGGACTGATGATAATGATAAACGACCTATGCAAGGAAAAGGAAAATGTAAACGGAAAAATGATATGTACATAGTAACCTGGAATGTGAGAACATTGAACAAACCTGGAGCGTTGAAGGGCCTTAAGGAAGAGATGGAGAAATATAGTATAGGAGTGGCAGCGATCCAAGAGATCAAATGGAGAGGAGATGGTATATTGAGAAGTGATAACCATACAATAATGTATAGTGGAGTCGACAGTGGAAGGATAGGTGGCACAGGTTTCCTCGTGGATAATAGATATAAAACAGCAGTACTGAATTTCAAGCATGTAAATGAAAAGATATGTACTTTGAGTATGAAGGCACGATTCTTTAATATCACCTTTATATGTGTATATGCCCCCACAGAAGAGGATGAGGTGAAAGACACGTTCTACAGTCAGCTTGGACAGGAACTCGAGGGTATAGCAAGGCAAGATGTAAAAATCGTGTTAGGTGATTTCAATGCGAAGGTGGGAAAAGAAGGAGCATTTAGAGAGACGGTAGGAAAGGAAAGTCTGCATGAGGTATCAAATAATAATGGACAGAGACTCATCGACTTTGCCAAGGGAAATGAAATGATAGTGAAAAGTACATGGCTACAGAGAAAGAAGATAAGGAAAGTAACGTGGTGCTCACCAGATGGAACCACATTCAACCAAATTGACCATGTGGTAATTGATAGAAGACACGCATCTGATATACTCGAAGTTGATAGTTGTAGAGGAGCGGATTGTGAATCTGACCATTTCATGGTAAGGGTAAAATATAGACAGCATATAGAAGTGTACAAATCTGGAAAGATGAGGAAAGACCCTAGAAGGTATAATGTCTTAAAACTAAAAGAAAAGGAAACTGCCGAACAATATGAAACACATTTACGGAAGAAGTTGGAGACTAAACAAAATTGGGATTTAGAGGGAGTAGAAGAAACATGGAGTATAATGAGGGACGCACTACATGAAGCTGCAGAAGAAGTACTGGGGACAGAAGAAAGGATTAAAAGACAAATCTGGTTCGATGAAGAATGTTGTTGTTTGAGTCTTCAGCCTTTTGACTGGTTTGATGCAGCTCTCCATGCCTCCCTGTCCTGAGCTAAACGTTTCATCTCTACATAGCTACCACACCCTACATCCAAGGCAATCTGTTTAACATATTCTAACCTTGGTCTACCCCTACAGTTCTTGTCCTCGACCCTTCCTTCCATAACTAAGCTTGCTATTCCTGGATGTCTTAGTATGTGTCCTACCAACCTATCTCTTCTCTTCATTAGCAGTCGCCAGAAACATCTCTCCTCTCCCACTCGTCTTAATACCTCTTCGTTTGTAACCCTATCTACCCATCTGATCTTCATCATTCTCCTGTAACACCACATTTCAAATGCTTCAATTCTCCTCTTTTCTGCTGCACCAATAGTCCAAGTTTCACTTCCATAGAGCGCCACACTCCAGACAAAGGCTTTCAAAAATGACTTCCTAATACCTAAATCTATATTCGATGTCAGCAGATTCCTTTTTTGTAGAAATGCTTTCTTTGCCTGAGCCAACCTACTTTTTATATCCTCTTTGCTTCGTCCATCACTGGTTATTCTGCTTCCTAAGTAACAGAAGTCTCCTACTTCCTTCAGCTTTTCACCTGCCAATTTGATCTCCATAGAGGTTTCTGATTTATTTCGGCTGCATTCCAGTATTTTTGTTTTACATTTATTTGGAGAAAATGATAAGTAGACCAACGAGAAACAATACAGAAGAACATAAAAAGAAAATGAAAGAGGCAGATAGAATTTGTAGAAGAAAGAAACGGGAATCAGAGAACAAATGGATTGAAGAGCTAGAAGAAGAATACAATAATTAAGAAGTAAGAAAGTACTATAAACGAATATAGGAAGTGAAGAAGGGCTTTCAACCCCGATCAGTTTTCTGCAGAGATAAGGAAGGAAATTTCATAGGAGGAGAAGAACAGATTTTAGATCGATGGGCTGAATATTTCAGCGAGCTGCTCAATGCTACTGCAGGGACGGTATTGCTAGAACAGGAGGGTCAAGAGAATAACCAACCATGGTGCAAGGATAACACTGATGAAATGCCAGTACCCGTGCCGACGCTGGAGGAGGTTAGTTTAGCAATTGAATGCTTGAGGAATAACAACGCCCTAGGAGGTGATACTATTTCAGCAGAGATGATTAAGTGTGGTGGGGAACATTTGGCAAAGCTGGTACACCAGTTGATTGTGGAGATATGGGAGAAGGAGGTGATGCCAGAACAGTGGAACACGGCCATTATTTGCCCAATCCATAAGAAGAATGATAAAGCAAAGTGTGAAAATTATCGTGGCATAGCACTGCTTAGTGTGGTCTATAAAATCCTAGCCAAGGTAATGGCTATGAGACTTACACCTCTTGTTGAAGAGAGACTTGGAGAATACCAGTGTGGATTCCGACAGGATAGATCGACGACGGACCATATCTTCACAATAAGGCAAATAATGGAAAAGTGTTACGAATATAATGTGGATGATTACCAACTATATGTGGATTTCAAACAGGCTTATGATAGCGTGAAAAGGAAAACTCTGTATCAGACCTTGATGGACATGGGATTCCCACCAAAATAATCAGATGGGTGCAAATGACTCTTACTGGCACAAAATGTCGAGTTAAAGTTGAAGGAAGAGGAGCTTTTGAGAAGATGGGTGTTTGAACGCTAGTTATATGTGTGTCTCCGAGAGGGCAGCACCCTTCAAGCTTGCCTTTAGGCGCACCCTGGTGGAGAATGATAACGCTCTCGGTAGCGTGGCGTCAGTCACTCGTTAGCACTGGCCTAAGATGTGTTGAACTGGAGCTTGTGGCAGCGTGCCTAAGCATGGACTACAACGTCCAATTTGTATTTGTGTTGTACAGTGTAATTAGTTTTAATAAATATGTGTAATGTGTACAGTATTAATTGGCCTTCCCTTTGCACTAAATGAAATACATTTATGTAGGCTGTGGGAAGAGTCTTGGCTTCGTGCGGGATATTCAGATCAACCACGAGACCGAACATTTGGTCCTCCGGTGCCCGATATGATTCAGTGGCGATATTGTGTATCATACAAACTGCGCATTATTAGTGATTGCACATCCACTTCATTCATATGTGTTAGATTCGTAAAATGTACAGTGTGTTCGTGTTGGCACCAAGCCTGCAACGACCCACGTGTGACTGCTACGTAGCGAGTAAGTTAAGCTAACTTGCCGTAACTGTGGTTCACAACATTTTCTCCTCTTAAAACGCTGTGAATTCTTTGTGATGTGAATGATGAGATGTGACACAGATCGCATCAATTCCATAACACGAGGTTGAAGAGTGTTGCCGCCATATGCAGCGCTTGTTGAATGCAGTCTTGCCAACACAACTAGTGGAGATTTCATGGAAGCAACCGAGACCGTAGCAGTAGTTCCAGAAGTGCCCACCAGAGTGCAGCCCAGCCGCTCAGAGCTCTTTGGTCATCAGCCCTGCTGTGGAAGGATACATCCTTCTGACCTGTGAGTAGTCTGGCATTCCTAGTCCTTATCTTACATCCATTATTACTCGTTCTCTAATTACAAACCAGAAGTTAAATTCAGAGGACAAACTTTGCAGTTCTGCAGCATGCCTATGTACCTTGGGATAACACTTGATAGGTCCTTGACCTTCAAACAACATCTCACGAACGTGGCCGCAAAGGTGAAGACCCATAATAACATCATTCAGAAGCTTGTTGGTACCTCCTGGGGTTCCAGTGCTCAAACTTTACGATCAACTGCTCTGGCACTGTCATACTCCGTTGCTGAATACTGCTGCCCATCTTGGCTAAACAGTGTCCACTCCAAGAAGATAGATGTGCAACTTAACCAGACAATGCGACTGATTACGGGCTGTATACGTAGCACACCCACTATATGGTTACCTGTTCTAAGTAACATCCAACCTCCAGCTCTTCGAAGATCAGAGGCTCTCCTGAAGATCTGGAAAACCATTCAGAAGAACCCCCAGCTACCCATACATACTGATGTAGCAAAAGCAGGCAATCAACGGTTGAAGTCAAGTAAACCACCTTGGCGCTCTGCAGTACTTCTTGAAGACTCTTCATTTAACATCTCAGAAGCATGGAAAACTATGTGGGAAGAATCATCAGTATTCAATGCACATCTGTTTGAAAACCCTTCCAACCGGATAGAAGGTTTCAAACTCCCCAGACGCCAATGGAGAATCATTAACCGGATCCGTACAGGACAAGGCAAATGTGGATTCCTGCTTCACAAATGGGGTTGGGTTACTTCTGCTAACTGCGATTGTGGAGCTACCCTGCAAACCATCGGACATATTGTTGGTGAATGTCCGCAACGAGCGTTCCAAGGATCAGTAGGTGACATTCATCATGCATCTTCTGAGGCACTTCAGTGGATTGATGGCCTGAGTAGTGGTTTTGTGGGGGTTCTAGCACCACCTCCACCTCCCCACCTCACAAGATGGCGGCGGGTATCTCTCGAACGCATGGTCGGATTTTGACAACTGAGGTGTCGTTGAACTCGGGCTGACACCCCATTTCCTATGGACAACATATTTCAACCCCGAAAATAAAACCTACCCCTACTAGGGGGTGAAATTGTATTTTTTTAGAAAATCTTGCTTTCCAATTGCAACATGTGAGAATTTAAATGCCAATATGGAATGAAACGTTGTTCTACACATGACACATGTGTGGGGTGGAAAGCCACTATGAATTAGCATGCCCACTCATGGCTTTTGAAGAGGGTGGGGGAGCGGTTCCCTGTGGACGGGTCCTTGTTGACAGGTCATTGTTGACAGGTCATTGTGGATGAGTCTGTGTGGACAAGTCCTTGTGGACGAGTCCTTGTGGACAAGTCCTTGTGGATAGGTCCTTGTGGACAAGTCCTTGTGGACGAGTCCTTGTTGATGAGTCCCTTTGGACTGATCCCTTTGGACGGGTCCCTTTGGCCTGGTTCCTACGGACTAGCCCATGAATTTATTTAAATTATGTCAAAGGGCCTAACTACATTTTGCATGTAAAGCAGTGTGTTGAACTGACGTTGTTCACTAATCCCCCACTACTATAATGTAATAACGATATGAAAGGAAAGTGATGAAATACATGTGAACATACAAGGGATCTAACTTGGTGGATGGATGTGTTCTAACGAGTAATTTGTAGTTGAAAGAGAATAATACATGTTCTTAAAATGTTAAAACTGTGGAGATGGTACGTGCAGTAGGACGTCTTGTGATTTCCTGTGTCATATTACAGACATGGCAGAGAGCGCGCAGATCTGTTGCTATGACTAACGCTGCAGTAATTTGAAACCGCAAGTGTTCATGAAGACAATGGGTGATGATCATGCAAAGTTAGCATTTATTGGATACTACATAGGTGTTCCATCCGGTGTCATGTTGCTGACATGGCAGAGAGCGCACACTGCTGTTGCTATGACTGACGCTGCAGTAATTTGAAACCCCAGGTGTTGATCAAGACAATGGGTGATGATCATGCAAAGTCAGCAGTCATTGGATACCACACAGGTGTTCCTAGTGTACTTTGGACTCTCAGCTGGATTGAGAAAGTAATTGCAATGATCTGCAAAAAACTGCTGACATGAGCGATGAGAGTTTATATAAGAGAGGTGTCATATATTTCCCTACTGTCAGTCTTTATTACTCGCTTTGAGTGAACAGTGCTCTATTACTGCTCAAGAGTTGTAAAAAAAAGCCTTTTTTTTGGTAGAAAATCATTAAATTACTTTGCAAGGTAAGTGCATATTTTAATGGATTGTAGTCTTTTATTACTAATTGATGTTGAAGTTATTGATTGGAATATATTTATTTATTGATTGATTGATTGATTGATTGATTGATTGATTTGTTTACAGATAATTGGGTACCTGTAGGTTACCAGATTCCTACAATCTGTTCATTCAGTTTCAGCAGTTGATAAATTATAAAAAGGTAAGTGCCCCTCTAATAACTTTTAAACAGTTAGAGTGATATTTTCCAATGTTCACTACTAGATGTCAGTGACAATGGTATATTTGGTAGTGAAAGTTGGAACTACTTGACCATGGTGTGTAAAGCTAAATTTGCAGGTTAGATTTTGATTACCGCTCTATTAAATCCGAATGTTCGTTGCTAGGTGTCAGTGACATAGGGAATATTTAAAGTATTAACCTCAGTTCACCTAACATAACCTAACTTTACCTAACTTAACCTTGTCACTTGACATATTTTACAAGTTTAGACTTGCTTTATGACTATGTCATCACACTTAGCTCACTTAACTGGTGGCTGCTGGTTTCTATCACGTGACATGTTCTACAAGTTTAGACTTGTTTTAAGACTGGCTATGACGTCACACTTAGCTCACTTAACTGGTGGCTGTTGGTTTCTATCACATGACATGTTCTACAAGTTTAGACTTGTTTTAAGACTGGCTATGACGTCACACCTAACTCACTTAACAGGCGGCCGCTGGTTTCTATCACGTGACATGTTCTACAAGTTTAGACTTGCTTTAAGACTGGCTACAACGTCACACCTAGCTCACTTAACTGGCAACCGCTGGTTTCTACCACTCTATCAAGTTCCAATGTTCACTGCTAAGTGTCAGTGATAGTGGTATATAGTAACCCTCAGTTCGAACTACATGAAGTTAGACTTGCTAGGAGTTCACAAATGTTCGATTTAAATACCCTGCTATAACCATTGACTGGAATATAATTAAGCTATTTATATTGTACTTTGTTTTATCATTTATTAACATTTATGATTTCTTTCTTTTATAGGTAATTTCGAAAGTGATCATAATGTTCAAGTGTGGTGACTGTAAGAAACAGTTCTCAAGACCTGACAGCCTTCAACGACACGCAAATGTTAAACATGACATTAAAATGTTTGTGTGCAGTCATTGTGCTACCACATTTAACAGACAAGATAATCTTGCACGTCATGTAAATTTAATGCATGTTAGTTCAGCACCATTTTCGTGTTCAGTTTGCGAACTTGTTTTTTCTGCTGTAAAGCGATATCAATCCCACATGGTTGAAGTGCATGGAGAACAAGAGGAATTAAAATCTGTAAAACCATTAACTGGCACGGAACCTTAAAACGAATGTAATGTTCAAAAGCGTAAACGTTCTGAAGATTGTGAAAATAGTTGTGCAACAAAAAGAAAGAAGAATGGTGAACCTTTGATAACACATTGTGATGTATGTAATATTGATATACCTTCTTCAATCATTCATGGGCATTTACGCAGTATTCAACATAAAAATAACGCTTTCCATGAAAGAAATTCTGGAAATATTCAACAAATTGGTAGTGCATTTAAAAGTCGAATTGCTAGTTATAGACTTTATAGTGAAGAAAAAACTCAAAGTATTGAATCATTTTTAAGATATGTTCAACCTAGTGTGTTTGGCTTGGTAGGTAATGTTTTATTAGAGCATAAAACAATTAAAATGAATTTTGAACTTTTTGGACTCTATGTAAAAACTGGGAGCGAAGGTGAAATTACGGATATCAAATCCTTTAATACAAAAACATAATTGTTAGCGAATCAACTAATATTAGTGATATATACCAAGATATTTCAAGTGCTATCATTGTGAAGAGTGAAGAGTCTCAGGAAAGGGAGTCAGGCTGGGCGTTGGTTGAAGTACTTTATTTAGAAACCAACATTAATAAATATAATCCCCTTCGAGCATCATCATACATTGATTTGCCAGGATGGATCAAACGAAAGCAAGCTGTTGTGAACGTTATGAATAATGATGACGCATGCTTTGCATGGGCTGTAACCTCAGCTCTCCATCCAGCAGAAAAGGCTGTGGAGAGAACGTCATCATATCCTCACTATTCTTCAGTGTTAGATTTAAAAGAAATGGAATTTCCAATGGCGATAAAAGACATTCAACGTTTTGAAAAGCTGAACAATGTAGGTATTAATGTGTATGAAATTGAAAATAAGAGTATAATTGGTTCTCTATATTATACTCAGGAAAAAAGGATGCTCATGTAAATTTACTGTACATAACCGAAGGTGAAAATGCTCACTATTGTTGGATAAAACATTTAAGTAGACTTGTTGGTAGTCAAGTATCAAAACATAAATCTAAGAAGTGGTTGTGTGATGGTTGTTTGTTACATTTCCAGAAAGAGGATCAACCAACTCAACATCAAAAATGGGGGTGTAATCATGTTTGTACGGTATTACCTACTCCTAAAAAAACATTCTAAAATTTTAGGATTATGAGAAACAGCATCGAGTACCATTTGTTATATATGCTGACTTTGAAGCTTTGCTAAAACTATTTAATACATGTTCATCGAATCCAGCCCAACCTTTTACCAACACTACTCACATTCATGAACCTTTTAGCTTTGCATATTATATTAAATGTAGTTACGATGACTCTTTAAATAAGTTTGAGCTCTATAGAGGACCTGATGCACCTAAAGTTTTTATGGAAAGACTTGAAAAAGATGCCATCCGTATATCCTCTATTTTAAATACGATCATTCCAATGGAGCCACTAACTTCATCAGAGCAAATGAATTTTGAAACTGAAACTAATTGTTTTATATGTGGTGAATGTTTATATACAGACAGGGTTTGCGATCATGACCATTTAACAGGAAAATATCGTGGTGCTGCTCACCAAGAATGTAATTTAAATTATAGAGTAAGTAAATTCATTCCTGTCATTCTACATAACGGGAGCAAATACGATAACCACTTTATCGTTAAAGAATTTGGAGCTTCAGATGTGAAAATTGATGTGATTGCAAATAATAAGGAACAATACATATCGTTCAAAAAATACATCAAAACTAGCAATAAAAAAACATTAAACTGCAATTCTTAGATTCATTCCGCTTTATGCCGAGTAGTCTTGATAAGCTGGCTAGTAATTTAAAATCAGATCAGTTTCATGAAATTCAACGTGTCTTTCCTAAAGAAGATGATTTTAATTTGATTCGTCAAAAGGGTATATTCCCTTATGAATATATTAACTGTGTGGAACGTCTTGAGCAGTGTTCTTTACCGCCGAAAGATGCATTTTACAGTTCCTTAAACACAAGTCATATCAGTGATCAGGAATATTTACATGCACAACGTGTATGGACACAGTTCCACATTCAAACATTAGGAGAATTTTCAGACAGATTTGAAGACAGATGTGTTATTATTAGCAGATGTTTTTGAAAATTTTCGGAATGTTTGTATGAAAATTTATGACCTTGATCCTTGTCAGTATTTCACTGCTCCTGGGTTAAGTTTCAGTTCAATGTTGAAAAAAACGAAAGTAAATTTAGAATTAATGACTGATATAGACATGGTCAATTTTATAAAATCATCAATTCGAGGTGGATTAAGTCAATGTAGTGGACGGTACTCTAAAGCGAATAATAAATACATGCCTAGCTACAACCCTTGTGAAGAGTCAAAGTAAATTGTCTACCTCGATGCAAATAACCAATATGGTTGGGCTATGAGTCAATATCTACCACTGAAAGATTTTCGCTGGATGACACAACCTGAAATTGATGTCTTACAAGTTGACACTCTTAATGATAACGATGATAAAGGATATATTTTAGAGGTAAATCTTGAGTACCCTAAAGAGTTACATGATGATCATAATGATTTACCATTTTGTCCTGAGTATATGAAATCTCCATACATCACATCACGAACAAAAATGTTAATTGCTAATGTAAATGATAAATGTAAATATGTAATACATTATCAAAACTTGAAACAGTGTCTACAGCATGGATTGAAATTAACTAAAATTCATCGCGTATTGCAATTTCATCAGTCAGCATGGATCAAACCGTATATTGATCTAAACAATAATTTAAGAACACAGTCAACAAACGCGTTTGAAAAAGATTTTTATAAACTCATGAATAATAGTGTTTATGAAAGACTATGGAGAATGTTGATAAACGAGTTGATGTAAAGCTGATAACAAAGTGGGAGAATGATGGTAAAAGGTATGGTACGAGCAACTTAATAAGCAAGCCTAACTTTCATAGCTGTTCAATTATTCATGAGGATTTAGTTGTAATACAAATGAATCGTCTTAAAGTAACTTACAACAAACCCATATATGTGGGTTACACCATTCTGGAATTGTCAAAAACACTTATGTATGAATTTCACTATGATTATGTAAAGAAAAACTATCTTGATAATGCTAAATTACTCTACACAGACACAGATTCTTTTATTTATGAGTTTAAAACTGATGATTTTTATGAGGATATCAAAACTGAGCTAAATAGGTTTGATACAAGTGACTACCCCGAGGATAATATTTACCATTTACCTCTAGTAAACAAGAAGGTTCTTGGGAAATTTAAGGATGAATGTGCTGGTGTTATTATAGACACCTTTGTAGGCACAAAATCTAAATCATACAGCTATATGACAATTGATGATGTAGTAGTGAAAAAATTAAAAGGAGTGAAAAAGAATGTTGTTAGTAATGAGTTAGATATAAGTGATTATAAAAACTGTATAGTTAGTAACCCACCTGTATTATATAAGAAAATGTGTGTATTTAGAAGTAAAAATCATCAGCTACATACCAATTTGCTGAACAAAGGTGCTTTAAGTAATGAAGACAACAAACGATACATTATACCCAACACATTTGATACTCTTGCTTGGGGAAACAGTCGCATTGACGACTATTACTTTACTTAAGTCTAATTATCACTATATTGTAATATTTGTAGTGTGTTTTTTATATTGTAATATTTTTTTGTAAAAACTATAAGTAGAATGTATAATGTTAGGCTACTGTAGTTTTGTAAAAATAAGATAAGTAATACATTTTAGTGTAAAATGTTTGTTTTTGTATATTACGAAGAAGATTTTAAAAAATATACAGAATGTGTGAACTAAACCAGGGGAATGTAAAAAGTAAAGTGGAAATTGTAAATATCCATGTGTGAAAAAGTGAAATGGCTATCACCATTTTAAAATTAAAAAGACATTGTGATCTGGTAAACCTTGTTTTTATTTCACAACAAAACAAGATGTTCAGTAAAGAACATATAGCCTACTTTCTCCTAAATGCATGGGTATTGTTATAACTCTTTGTCCTTTTCAAGGAGTATGATTGAATGTTGGTTGTACTAGCTTGTTGAAATACAACGTGCTATAGGGATATTAAACATGAATATGAGGTGCCCTTTGCTAGTGCTACCTCTGTACCAAATTTCGTTCAATTCGGTTTCTCCGTGTTTGAATTGATAGGGGGAATCGATTTGCACACATACTTGGCCACCATCTGCAAACTATTGGGCTGATGTTCTTGCAGTTTGGTCTGAATATGTTTCCCACATAAAGATATGGTGTTGCAAAATTTGGTAGAGACTAGATTATTAGGTTGGTCGTAATTACATTTTAGCTTTTAACATTTGGGTGGCGGCGATTACGTTTCCGTCAAGATAGCGGTGATATAAAACATGACACTGAGGTGCCATTTGCTAGTGCTACCTCTGTACCAAATTTCGTTCAGTTCGATTTCACCGTGTTCGAATTGATAAGGGGAATCTATTTTCACACATAGATGGCCGCCATCCGCAAAATATTAGGCTGATGACCTATTAGTTTGGTCAGAGGATGCTCCCTCCATAAAGGTATGTTGTTGCTAAATTTGCTAGAGATCGGATGATTAGGCTAATCGTAATTTGATTTAATCTTTGAACATTTGTGTGGCCGGCATTACGTTTCCGTCAAGATGGCGGCGATATAAAACATGACAATGAGGTGCCCTTTGCTAGTGCTACCTCTGTACCAAATTTCGTTCATTCTGTTCCACCGTGTTCGAATTAATAGGGGGAATCAATTTTGACATAAAGATGGCCGCCATCCGCAAACTATTAGGCTAATGGCCTATTAGATTGGTCAAAGGATGCTCCCTCCATAAAGGTATGTTGTTGCAAAGTTTGCTAGAGATCGGATGGTTATGTTAGTCGTAATTTGATTTAAGCTTTAAACATTTGTGTGGCCACCATTACGTTTCTGTCAATATGGCGGCAATATAAATCATGACAATAAGATGCCCTTTGCTAGTGCTATCTCTGTACCAAATTTCGTTCCATTCGGTTTCACCGTGTTTGAATTAATAGAAGGAATCGATTTTGACACAAAGATGGCCGCCATCCGCAAACAATTAGGCGAATGACCTATTAGATTGGTCAAAGGATGCTCCCTCCATAAAGGTAAGTAGTTGCAAAATTTGGTAGAGAACGGATGATTAGGTTAATCGTAATTTGATTTAAGCTTTGAACATTCGTGTGGCCGCCATTACGTTTCAGTCAAGATGGCGGCGATATAAAACATGACACTGAGGTGCCCTTTGCTAGTGCTACCTCTGTACCAAATTTCGTTCATTCGGTTCCACCGTGTTCGAATTAATAGGGGGAATCAATTTTGACATATAGATGGCCGCCATCCGCAAACTATTAGGCTAATAACCGATTAGATTGGTCAAAGGATGCTCCCTTCATAAACGAATGCTGTTGCAAAGTTTGGTAGAGATCGGATGGTTATGTTAGTCGTAATTTAACTTAAGCTTTGAACATTTGTGTGGCCGCCACCACGTTTCTGTCAATATGGCGGCGATATAAAACATGACACTGAGGTGCCCTTTGCTAGTGCTACCTCTGTACCAAATTTCGTTCATTCGGTTCCACCGTGTTCGAATTAATAGGGGGAATCGATTTTGACACAAAGATGGCCGCCACCCGCAAACTATTAAGCTAATAACCTATTAGATTGGTCAAAGGATGCTCCCTCCATAAAGGAATGTTGTTGAAAAGTTTGGTAGAGATCGGATGGTTATGTTAGTCGTAATTTAACTTAAGCTTTGTACATTCGTGTGGCCGCCATTACGTTTCAGTCAAGATGACGGCGATATAAAACATGACACTGAGGTGCCCTTTGCTAGTGCTACCTCTGTACCAAAATTCGTTCCATTCGGTTCCACCGTGTTCGAATTAATAGGGGGAATCAATTTTGACATAAAGATGGCCGCCATCCGCAAACTATTAGGCTAATAACCGATTAGAATGGTCAAAAGATGCTCCCTCCATAAAGGAATGTTGTTGCAAAGTTTGGTAGAGATCGGATTTTTATGTTAGTCGTAATTTAACTTAAGCTTTGAACATTTGTGTGGCCGCCATTACGTTTCTGTCAATATGGCGGCGATATAAAACATGATACTGAGATGCCCTTTGCTAGTGCTACCTCTGTACCAAATTTCGTTCCATTCGGTTTCACCGTGTTTGAATTAATAGGGGGATTTGATTTTCACACAAAGATGGCCGCCATCCGCAAACTATTAGGCTAATGACCTAGTCATTTGGTCAAAGGATGCTTCCTCTATAAAGGTATGTTGTTGCAAAATTTGGTAGAGATCGGATGATTAGGTTAATCGTAATTTGATTTAAGCTTTGAACATTTGTTTGGCCACCATTACGTTTCTGTCAATTTGATGGCGATATAAATCATGACACTGAGATGCCCTTTACTAGTGCTATCTCTGTACCAAATTTCGTTCCATTCGGTTTCACCGTGTTTGAATTAATAGGGGGAATCGATTTTGACACAAAGATGGCCGCCACCCGCAAACTATTAAGCTAATAACCTATTAGATTGGTCAAAGGATGCTCCCTCCATAAACGAATGCTGTTGCAAAGTTTGGTAGAGATCGGATGGTTATGTTAGTCGTAATTTAACTTAAGCTTTGAACATTCGTGTGGCCGCCATTACGTTTCAGTCAAGATGGCGGCGATATAAAACATGACACTGAGGTGCCCTTTGCTAGTGCTACCTCTGTACCAAAATTCGTTCCATTCGGTTCCACCGTGTTCGAATTAATAGGGGGAATCAATTTTGACATAAAGATGGCCGCCATCCGCAAACTATTAGGCTAATAACCGATTAGATTTGTCAAAGGATGCTCCCTCCATAAAGGAATGTTGTTGCAAAGTTTGGTTGAGATCGGATTTTTATGTTAGTCGTAATTTAACTTAAGCTTTGAACATTTGTGTGGCCGCCATTTCGTTTCTGTCAATATGGCGGCGATATAAAACATGATACTGAGATGCCCTTTGCTAGTGCTACCTCTGTACCAAATATCGTTCCATTCGGTTTCACCGTGTTTGAATTAATAGGGGGATTTGATTTTCACACAAAGATGGCCGCCATCCGCAAACTATTAGGCTAATGACCTAGTCATTTGGTCAAAGGATGCTTCCTCTATAAAGGTATGTTGTTGCAAAATTTGGTAGAGATCGGATGATTAGGTTAATCGTAATTTGATTTAAGCTTTGAACATTTGTGCGGCTGCCATTACGTTTCCGTCAAGATGGCGGCGATATAAAACATGACGCTGAGGTGCCTTTTGTTAGTACTACCTCTGTACCTAATTTCGTTCCATTCGGTTGCACCGTGTTCGAATTAATAGGGGGAATCTATTTTCACACAAAGATGGGCGCAATCCGCAAACTATTAGGCTAATAACCGATTAGATTGGTCAAAGGATGCTCCCTCCATAAAGGAATGTTGTTGCAAAGTTTGGTAGAGATCGGATGGTTATGTTAGTCGTAATTTAACTTAAGCTTTGAACATTTGTGTGGCCGCCATCACGTTTCTGTCAATATGGCGGCGATATAAAACATGACACTGAGGTGCCCTTTGCTAGTGCTACCTCTGTACCAAAATTCGTTCCATTCGGTTCCACCGTGTTCGAATTAATAGGGGGAATCAATTTTGACATAAAGATGGCCGCCACCCGCAAACTATTAGGCTAATAACCTATTATATTGGTCAAAGGATGCTCCCTCCATAAACGAATGCTGTTGCAAAGTTTGGTAGAGATCGGATGGTTATGTTAGTCGTAATTTAACTTAAGCTTTGAACATTTGTGTGGCCGCCATTACGTTTCTGTCAAGATGGCGGCGATATAAAACATGACACTGAGGTGCCCTTTGCTAGTGCTACCTCTGTACCAAATTTCGTTCATTCGGTTCCACCGTGTTCGAATTAATAGGGGGAATCAATTTTGACATAAAGATGGCCGCCATCCGCAAACTATTAGGCTAATAACCGATTAGAATGGTCAAAGGATGCTCCCTCCATAAAGGAATGTTGTTGAAAAGTTTGGTAGAGATCGGATGGTTATGTTAGTCGTAATTTAACTTAAGCTTTGAACATTTGTGTGGCCGCCATCACGTTTCTGTCAATATGGCGGCGATATAAAACATGACACTGAGGTGCCCTTTTCTAGTGCTACCTCTGTACCAAAATTCGTTCCATTCGGTTCCACCGTGTTCGAATTAATAGGGGGAATCAATTTTGACATAAAGATGGCCGCCACCCGCAAACTATTACGCTAATAACCTATTAGATTGGTCAAAGGATGCTCCCTCCATAAACGAATGCTGTTGCAAAGTTTGGTAGAGATCGGATGGTTATGTTAGTCGTAATTTAACTTAAGCTTTGAACATTTGTGTGGCCGCCATTACGTTTCTGTCAAGATGGCGGCGATATAAAACATGACACTGAGGTGCCCTTTGCTAGTGCTACCTCTGTACCAAATTTCGTTCATTCGGTTCCACCGTGTTCGAATTAATAGGGGGAATCAATTTTGACATAAAGATGGCCGCCATCCGCAAACTATTAGGCTAATAACCGATTAGAATGGTCAAAGGATGCTCCCTCCATAAAGGAATGTTGTTGAAAAGTTTGGTAGAGATCGGATGGTTATGTTAGTCGCAATTTAACCTAAGCTTTGAACATTTGTGTGGCCGCCATCACGTTTCTGTCAATATGGCGGCGATATAAAACATTATACTGAGATGCCCTTAGCTAGTGCTACCTCTGTACCAAATTTCGCTCCATTCGGTTCCACCGTGTTCGAATTAATAGGGGGAATCAATTTTGACATAAAGATGGCCACCACCCGCAAACTATTAGGCTAATAACCTATTAGATTGGTCAAAGGATGCTCCCTCCATAAACGAATGCTGTTGCAAAGTTTGGTAGAGATCGGATGGTTATGTTAGTCGTAATTTAACTTAAGCTTTGAACATTTGTGTGGCCGCCATTACGTTTCTGTCAAGATGGCGGCGATATAAAACATGACACTGAGGTGCCCTTTGCTAGTGCTACCTCTGTACCAAATTTCGTTCATTCGGTTCCACCGTGTTCGAATTAATAGGGGGAATCAATTTTGACATAAAGATGGCCGCCATCCGCAAACTATTAGGCTAATGACCTAGTTATTTGGTCAAAGGATGCTTCCTCTATAAAGGTATGTTGTTGCAAAATTTGGTAGAGATCGGATGGTTATGTTAGTCGTAATTTAACTTAAGCTTTGAACATTTGTGTGGCCGCCATTACGTTTCCGTCAAGATGGCGGCGATATAAAACATGACACTGAGGTGCCTCTGTACCAAATTTCGTTCCATTCGGTTGCACCGTGTTCGAATTAATAGGGGGAATCGATTTTCACACAAAGATGGGCGCCATCCGCAAACTATTACGCTGATGGCCTATTGGTTTGGTCAAAGGATGCTCCCCCCATAAAGGTATGTTGTTGCAAAATTTGGTAGAGATCGGATGATTAGGTTAATCGTAATTTGATTTAAGCTTTGAACATTTGTTTCGCCGCCATTACGTTTCCGTCAAGATGGCGGCGATATAAAGCATGACACTGAGGTGTCCTTTGCTAGTGCTACCTTTGTACCAATTTTCGTTCAATTCGCATTCACCGTGTTCGAATTGATAGGGGGGGGGACAGACATTCAGAGTACACACACTCACACACACACAGACACACACACACACACACACAGACTCACACACACACATACACACACACACAGACTCACACACACACATACACACACACACAGACAGACACACTTTTTTCGCCCTGTGTTGATCTCATAAGTCTACTTTCATTTTTTGAAAAAATCGAAAGTAGGCTAAAAATGTACAGAATGTGTGAACTAAACAAGGGGAATGTAAAAAAGGGGAAGTGGAAATTGTAAATGTTCATGTAAGAAAAAATGAAAATGAAGAAATGGCTATCACCAATTTTAAAATTAAAAGACATTGTGATCTTGTAAACCTTGTTTTATTTCACAACAAATAGAGCTTTGCAAAAATAGAATACAAAAGAAATACCAATTCCTCAATCTTACTCAATGTTCATGTCCACTCATCATTAACTTTCCTTTTATAACACTAATCACAATGAGAGCTGTCAACCTCTCCCCACTGAGACATCACAGGATGTCAAACGTTGTTTAGCTTTTCAACGATACTTTATCCACTACACGTCTTAATGCAGGATGACTGTGGTGATAAGAAAGGTTCATGCTTGATCCAAAGGATTAATAGGTATATCACCACGCTGTAAAGGTTCTTCAAGACAAGTTCCAGGACTACACAAATAATAACCAGGTAGGTAGATTTCGAAAGTTAAGTATTGAATTACTTTATCAATGACGCCATTGCCAGTACAGGTCTGGCATATCCTTTTCCATCGATGGTAAAAAGGTTTGATCTTCCTCCTCCTCTGTGGATGATGTTTGTTTTTGCTGCTTTTTTTTCTTCATCACACCCGTGGTATGAGGAAACAAAGTCTTTACACTGACTTTTATGACCGTGATACAGTTTGACCAGCTGGCAAGTAGCACACTGTCGCATAGAGGGTATTTTTGCCATAGCCACTTGCTTATGGTGATCATAATCTGTACATGGTTGCAATTCACTTAACACAGGGTCTTGAGTCCATGATTTTGGTACATGTTGCCAGATTTCTTTCACTGCATTTGCTGCGACATAATAAATGAATGATTCTTCTTTGGTAAAACTCTCTAGTTTCTTTTTACACACAAATAACTTTCCAATCGCTTTATCGGTAGCATCCCCTTTCTCCATGGTATCACGTTGATGTTTACACGTCGCTTGTAGAAATCTCACTGGTGTCATCCACAGGTAAACCATTAGTTTTAATTTTATTTAACAACTCCCAGCAGGCATTGGTGGTTAGCCAATGAAACAATTGCCACACCTGTGCCAGGACTTTATGGGTAATATTGTCACAGGGGCAGCGGTCCATGAGTGTTTGCAGCGAGGGACAGCCCATGTCCATTAAATCGATACATTGACAGTAAGACGCCAAAAATGGTTGTAGCCATTGACGTTTTTCACTACCTTTCACAAATACTACATGGGCAGAAGACAAGTGGGCTTTCATGACCATGTCCAGGTGCTTATATGAAATGGTTCCTTGCTTCCTGTCTAGTTGCATATGAGTTTCAATCCACTGAGTTTGTTTACGGTCTTTATCACACAATAAATCAAACGCATAAGGTGGTTTAAACACCAAATGGGTAGCTTGTGATATCCAAAAAGTGGAACAATCGATGATGGCCACTTATTTAAATATAAATTTGTTATCTCCAATTTTAAACCCTTGACAGTCGACAATCAGTGTACGCAACATGTTCACTCTTGTCTGGATCAAGTCCAACTGACCACAGACTGACAATTGGTCAGTAAAGTGTACCCATGTCATTTACTTACATTCCATTCTAGTAAAATAAATTATAAACATAGAGTAGTCACTATAGAGGTTAGGATATGACAGGGGGCATAAGAAATATTAATATAACAACAACAACCAATTTTTATTACATTATTTTATTAGCATAACAAGTTTTACATTCTTTTTTCATTCTAGGAGAGAGGCGGTACCATCTCATACAACAAAAAGTCTTTTGTGTTTATAGTGTCCATAACACCGATGATATTCTAATGTCTCTAAACTGGGTGTTTTTGAATGTGAGCTGCTCACTGAAGCACTGTTGACACCATAAAGTCCACACGTATCATAACCTTTTTCATCACTCAGAGGCATGAGTGAGGGGTAACTTGAATGACAGGGTATATTACCCACCTCCATTCTGCACAGGTAGGGGCAGGCAGGTGACCAGCGCTGATGTTCCTGCATGGGTTCATCGCTCTCATGCCATTGGTCTAAGATGATGGGACGAAACACACATTTCACTTCATCTCTTGTTTTTAAATAGTAGAATCCAGCGGCCGCTAAGGCTTGAGGGTTTATAAAAGGCACCGGCCACGTCGCAAAGGTCTTGAAACGTTGTTCCTCAGATTTTAAATTCATGGATGTAACTTCTCTTGAGGCTTGAAAGCAAGACATGACTGAGCGGTTTGATGTGGGTTGACCTGCTATGTATACACTTGTCACTTGGTTGGACAGTGGATAATAGTTGACTTGTTTGTGATGAATAATCAAACAGTAGGCCGTGGTATTGGCTGGAACATTGCCATGCGTTTCAAATTCTAGTCGAATGTCAATATTAGATGGTTTGACAGACTCTTCCAAGTACGAACAGTCAAAGGCAATCAGTGGCGCCCCTTGTCTTAAAAGCTTGGGGTGACAACATTGGACAATTCTCTTTTTTATAATACGACCATCTAAATTTAGAAAACAAGTCGTACAGGAGGCCAAACTTATTTTTTGAAAAATCTAAATCCAACCCTTCATAGGGAAACACAGCACCGTTGAGGAAAAGACGTGCATTTCTCAATTGCAGGTGATCAAATTGCGTGACATCTTTGGTTTGTTGATACTTGCGATTCGTTTGAAAACCCACAATCATGTAGAGAGGTCTCTCTGTATAGCGGGCAGTTTTTATAGACCAACTGTGTGTGTTTGTGGTGGGCAATAATGGGTACTCATGGAGTGCCCAGCTTCTAAATTCCATGGGTAGAGGTATATCTCTCTTTACCATTTTGAGTATGTCCAGTGGGGAATCTTTCACCCACAACATTTCGATGAGACCCTCCATCTCCCAATTAATTATATCCTGACTAACGCATATATCATTTGCTTTTAACTTCATTTATTTATTATTCGGCCCTTTTGGCAACGACGATTTCATGCTTCGTTATTCGCGGTTTATTTAATATCTCAAATTAATATTTCATTTATAACGGTAAGACCTTGGCTTTCCTATCATTTAATTTTCATAATTCTCGCTCGCTAGCCTGCGATAATATATTTTCTCTGGGTGTTTTTATTCACCAATTACTTTTAAAGATTTATAAAATTGATCATTTTACAACAATGCGTCAAGACGTTTTAATTTATTTCGTTCTGTTTATTACTTGGGTTCCTTATTACAAATTTCATTATCCCTTTATTTTAGTGCATAACCACTCGATAATATTTATTTCTATTGTTTTCACTACGAACTTTCAATTATTTTTCATTTCAACTTTTGTCTTATTTGCCATTTAATTATAAGATGAAACTATTTTATAGTTATTCCTTTCCATTATTTATTTTAATAACTTTACTACGATGCATATTTATTTCATTATCTGCTTTTACTATGGCGAAAATTTTAAGCCATTTAAATTATATTTTCGATTCCTTCCTCCAAATCATTTATTATTTATTATTTCATTTCTTGGTTTTTTATTACTTCATTACTGATCCCATTCATATAATTATTTTGCGAGATTATTCTCGCAATTATTTATTATTATTATTTTAACATTTCAGTTATATAAGTGCATTCAACTACCCGATGAGTTCGATCGTTAAACTCCCAAGTTACGACCGATCCCATCGGGCCAGTACATCGTACATCTGCAATTTTAATGAAAAATCATGACTCACCATCGTGATCCATTCTTGGGAAGGATTTCACCCACCTAACGACATAATTAGTACTCTCCCATGACACTTTTTTTTGTGAGCGACACCTCACTTAGGTCCAATCGACCTTCACTTAAATTTAAACACATCACTAATTTGTAAAACACTATATTAACACTAAAACACATATATCTTGTAGCTTATTTACACTGCATAAAATTTCACCACCTCTCAGTGACTCTTGGCACGTTTTATCGGTGTTCGACGCCCTGATGAGATCTCCGGACCCTGCATTGGACGTGATGCAAACTCGAACGGCTCCTTCACTGGATCTAGTCTCTGCCCTGTCTTTTTGACTTCTATTATCGTCTTTTATTAGCGACTTTCAATTTTTACTTGTTCTACGTTTACGTAGCGGTCTATCGAACCTATGGCCCGCGTACTTCTTGATCGTATGTTGTCCTTATCTGCGACAAGTTTTCTTTTATTTCTCCTACGAGAATGTCTTTATTGCTACGTTCCTATTTGACTCACTGTAGCTACGCTAAAGTTCACTATATTTGTTCTTGGGTCTCGAACCCGTGTTCATTTACTTGAATTATTAGATTTCGTTCCAATATCGGTCCCTCAATACTGTAATCTTTCAATTAACTTTCACAGAGACCTGTCTGTATATTTCGAAACGATGACCTCCAGCGTAATGTCTCTACTGATCTGGACTGCTGTATTCTAGCTTATTACTGTTCTAGGATTTGTCGCGGCACAATTTTACTTCGTCACGGTTTTCGAGTAGCGTATAATAATTTTGATCTAGCACAAGTGCTTTAGTGATCGTTGATAACAACCATAGCGGATTTAATTTACCATGCACAAACAACTCTTTGTTATTACTGCGGATACTGTTGATCGTTGATTCGTCTTAACACGATCCACTTTTTGCGGTTGGTAACGAACTGCGTTACTTGCTGTGACTTCTCCATGCAGGAGTACGATGAGTCTTTACTAGTGTGAGGACGGACTCCCGTCCCGACAGCTTGATAATACTGCGTACGGTATACTTATATACTGTGCGGAATTGCGCTGAGCCTCCCCGGGCTTACTGAACTGCGACAAATATAAGCGCTTCTGCATTTTAGGAGACAGCGTGTAGCTTCTCCCCGCTCGCTGATGAACTGCTTCTGACACAGCCTATAGCCTCACTTGGCTGATGGATACTGCATTCGATGTAACACCTCCTTACGAGGTCTGTGGTAGACTGTACTTGATGCGGCCTGACGCCCCCTCTCGGGCTGTCGGAATACTGCATATGCGGTGATGCTTCAACGTCACGCCCCTCTGGGTTGACCGATACTGCAACTGCGTTTGATACAGCCGGACACCCCCTCTCGGGCTGTCGGAGAACTGCACATGCGGTGATGCTTCAACGTCACGCCCCTCTGGGCTGACTGTTACTGCATGCTCTGTAGTTGAAACCTGGGCTATTTATTGGGAACTTGCAAAAATAAACTACTTTTGTCTTCTTACTGGAACTAACTTCTGAACTAGACGTCGCACGTTTTTGAAAAGTATATCATTATGTTCCCTATAATTCAAACGTCTCATTACCATTTCGTTTCCTGAAAATCTATCGTCTAATTAATTTAAATAAAATCTACAAGGCTCCTCAGCTGCGTGGGCGATTAAGTTTTTTTTTATCTTCTTCCCACTACCTTCGCTTGGCTCCGCCTAATGACGTAATTGCTGACTAAGTACTTTTATTCTGGGCCTAAATTATTCATTCTTAACCTCGCTTAATTCATAATTTCCTGGATTATTCTGATCCTCGTAGGCCTATTGTTATAATTTTGCGTTGTTTCCGCGAAAACGGCTTATTTCACAACTTTGCGGTGTTGATTCGCAATCCAATGTTGCCAGAAAAGTGCCAATCTCAGCACTCAATGGTGATTTCCCTGCTAATCTGCTCTGGCTGATTCATCCCAGCGTGACTGCTCCCGTGATTCACATATCGCTTACACCACGTATCTCCAGATAAAGCTGTCAATGTTCTGGGTCATGGCCTGACTCACTTCCTTATTTCCTCACCGCTAGCGTGTAGCTGGACTTCTTTTCATCTTAAAGATGAGAAGTTCATATCCTGTACCAACTCAGTTGGGTACAGTAGTAAACCAAATAAAACTGCACACGAATCGAGGGCAAAAATTGAAAGGTTGAGAGAACAGAACAGCAGCCTCCTTTCTAATCCATTCACTCGGGACGATCTGAACAGGGCGCTTAGTAAATGCAGAAATGGTAAGGCAGAAGGTCTTGATGACATCTGCATTGAACAAATCAAAAGATTCGGACCAACTAGTAAACAGTGGCTCTTGGACTTATTTAGCAACTGTGCCAACAACTGCAAAATACCTAAATTGTGGAGAAAATCCAGAGGTATTGCTATTCTTAAACCAGGTAAGAATGGGAACGACCCCAAGAAACTATAGACCAATCTCTTTGTTGTGACATCTCTATAAAATTCTCGAACGAATGATCTTAGATAGGTTATCTGAAAAGGTGGAACCACTACTTATACCACAACAAGCAGGCTTTCGATCTGGTAAAAGCTGCACCTCACAAATACTGCACCTGACGCAATATAGAAGATGGTTACGAAAACAAAAGAATCACTGGTGTTGTTTTCATCGATTTGACTTCAGCATATGATACAGTCAATCACTCCATTTTATTAAATAAGCTGCATGATATAACAAAGGACTAAAAACTAACCAGAATGATCGAGTGCTTTCTGCAGAATAGAAGGTTTTTAGTTGAGTTCCAGGGGCATAGGAGTAGATGGAAGAATTCTAAGAATGGCCTACCACAAGGAAGTGTGCTGGCTCCTATACTCTTCAACATTTACACCAATGATCAGCCTCTCCCAGAAGGAACGAAGAGTTTCATCTATACAGACGACCTCCCTCTCGCAGTTCAGGAGGCAAGTTTCAAAAAAGTTGAACAAAATTTTTCCAATGCTCCAGCATATTTCAGTGATTATTACCGAGCCAACCAGCTGAAACCCAGCCCGTCAAAGACTCAAGTTTGTGCCCTTCGTCTCAAGAACAGGGAGGCAGCAAGGAAACTGCAGGTGACCTGGGAAGGCACAGAATTAGTGCACTGTTTTACTCCAAAATATCTAGGAGTTACTCGTGATCGTGCTCTCACCTAGAATGCACTGCCTGAACACCAAACAAAAGGTGTGAGCAAGAAACAATATTTTACGTAAATTGTGTGGTACAACTTGGGGAACACAGCCTCTCACCATAATAACTTCAGTCATAGCCCTTTGCTATTCAGCAGCAGAATACGCATGTCCTGTCTGGTCCAGATCTAGCCACGCTAAGCAGGTAGACATTGCATTAAATGAGACCTGCAGACTTATTACAGGTTGTCTCACATCGACGCCGCTTGATAAAATCTGCTATCTGACGGGTATAACACCTCCAGATATCCGCCGTGAATCGGCAGCCAGATCAGAGAAATCTAAAGCTTTGAGCCAACAGACCCATCCTTTGTATGGTTACTTACCTGCAGCTCAAAGAAGAAGTTTTCTTCACGCCACTGAAAATTTGACAGTCTCTCCTTCAGTATTTAGATTGCTCTCTTGGCGCTCCAGATCTAACGACTCTGCAGGATGGTCGCTACCATCTGAACATCTGCTCGCTGGACACGAAAAAACTTGGCCAACGCGGAAGACCCTCAACAGGCTGCGCACAGGAGTGGGGAGGTCGAAGACAAATTTGAAAAAGTGGGGATTTGCCTGTGACTCGACTTTGTGTGAGTGTGGTGAGGAGCAGACTATGAGTCACCTCCTCGTTTGCGGGTTGTGTCCCATCACATGTTCTCCACGGAATCTGATGGACGGAACTCCTGAAGCTTGCGAGTTGGCAAAATTCTGGTCTCAGTATTTGATTTGATTATGAGTGCGTGTTTAATATAATCAATTATGAAATGTATACAGGGATTTCATGGTTTTCTTATAGTACCAAATGTAATTTTTCTATTTTATGATGTATGTTCTCTGACACGATTAATAATATCATTGCCCGGGTCGAATAGAAATCTCCCCATATTTCCATTTTCTTCTGCTGCAGTTCTACGAACAGTTATTTATATGCCATTGTAGATGGCACAAGCGTCTACTCTATGAAGAAGGGCTCCCCGGCGAGCTCATAAGCTAGTCTAGAGGGGGTGCATTAGGAGACACAAAGGAGTCGTTTCAGATATGTCACTTTGATTTTCCCGATTTGTTTCAGGTTTGATTTAGTCAGATAGCCACACTAGGTCCATTCCATAGGTTACTATAGGCATGATCTTGGTGGTGAAGATCTTCATTGCAGTCGATACGGGTAGTCTGCGAAGGAGCAAAATATCGTTGATGGCCATTGTCAAAGACTTTCACTAAAGTTTCTTGCGGAATGGACTCATATAATTAATGATATTCACTTTAAGTTCCTCAATCGTTTTTGGATTAGTTTTGTATACCTCAGATTTCGCCACACCCCAAAGAAAATAATCTGGTGGGGTTAAATCGGGAGGCCTTTAGTTATTATTCCATCCCAAAAAAAAAATGATTTAAAAGGTGAAGCGACTGGTGGGACGTATGCGCTTTAGCTTTGTCCTGTTGAAAGGATGAGCATTCAATTTTGTCTTGATATAAATTATCTCGTAGACATCAGAATTCCCTGAACTGTCATAGAAGATTGGCCCTATTATGCGTGCTCGCGATATGGCAACCCATACGCCAATTTTCTGCGAATGCAATGGTAATTGTCATTAGGTTAGTAGTAGTGTTCCTGCCCCACTTGGCGTGGCTGTGCCCAAAAAACAAACATGGTGGCCAAGCGAATGTTAAATAATTAATGGGTATGGCAAACCCATGGTTGGATTTTAACAAATGAGGTTCGTAGAACTCGTGGTGACGTTCTCTTTTCTATGGGCCACTCTTCTTCTTCTTCTGCTTTTCGAATCACCCACTTTGGGGTACGTCAGATCAATCACTTCTTAGATGCTTGTGCTCTCCTTTACTCCCAATAATTCTTCATTCTCTCTGATCTCCTCTTTCTTTCCTCTTGTGATATCTGCATCGGTTTTCTAGAGACGGCTCTGGCTTGGAACTTCTTGGTGTTGTCTTTGGTCACGGTTTTGGCTGTACCATTCATCAACATGATTTCAGTAATCTGAAGCTATCGCAGGTCCTTTTCCACTTCCGTAAACCAATTAGGTTTGATCTTCTATTTGGAAAAGAAATCAAAGATTTTCTTGGTTAATCGGGCAGGATTCATCCGGTAGATGTGTCCATAGAAATCAATCCTCCTTTTCCGTATGGTATCTGAAAGTCTCACCGACTTCACATACAGGGTGTCATTCCTATAGAAAATGTGTTTGTTATTTTGGAATTTAGGACCTATGATCTTCCTCAAAATTTTTCTCTCTTTGATATCCAATATGGGCCACTCATTATACTTTTAAAAAATTGTTTTTGAAAGTAGGCGATAGTTTGTAAACTAAACATGATAGAATGCTGTGCAATGGCTTAAACGAACGGTCTCTATGACCTTTATTTTTATCATGAAACGTTTTTTATTTTTTATATTTTTTTGACAACTGTCCAATTTTGAAATTCCTATAGGCCTATTTCGGAAACTAGAAATCCTACAAAAATGTTTATTTGACATAAATGAATGGCCCTGACCCCGTGTACACCCACAATAAATTTCAAGTCTCTAGGACAAAAATAACAGTAGGTTAGCAGTAGGAATCTTAACCCACCCGGCGTTGCTCGGACGGCATTAATGTTAAATAATTCATATATCGCGAACCCATGGTCCGATATTGGCATGCGACATTTCGTTGGACTCGGGGTGACGCCCTCTTTCGGATGTACAATTCATTTTAACCCCAAAATAAAACCTACCCCTACTAGGGGGTGAAATTTATTTTTTAGGAAAATTCGCTTTTCAAATGCAACATGTATGAGGTGCACTGCTAATATGAAATTAATGTTGTTGCTCATAAGGCGCATATGTACAGCTGGATGCTGCTATGAATAAACTTTTTTAACGCATGCGCACTTGGGGATTTTGTAAGAGTGCGGGCTTTTTAAATATTTATTTATGGATGAGTTATATTTTTTAAATTTAACAAAACGATCGAAAACCAATAGGTCATGTGCTTTTTAATATCTTGCGAACCAATAAGGCTACTGACTTGTATAAGGGGTCGTTGGATTTGGGATGACGCCCTATTTTTATTATTTTATTTTTGATTTTTCTCAAAAGGGCCTAAGTGCACCTTTGTTAATATTTCGAGAACTAGGAAGGCTACGGACTTGTATGGGTGGTCGTTGGACCTGAAGTGAATGTATGTTTAATTGTTGAAAAAAATTATAAAGGGTCGAACGCCATACTATATGTTGAAAAAAAAAATTGTTTACCTGTTCAAATGTTAATTAAGAGTGGTCGTTGAGAGAGACGGTACCGCTGTTATGTGTTTTAACGAGCCTGTTGTCGACCACGGTGACCATGCTCGGAAGAAATGAATTGCTATTTTGGAGGGACGGTGGGGTAGCTTATGAAGGTTGGTTTTGCGATATTTCCTATGACGGATAGAGGTTAATATTTGAAAATGTGTCTAGTATGCTAAGATTATTTTTACCCCTGAAGGGGGTCTTTAACGTGTTAGTTAATGGTGTTGAGCGAGACCGCTCTCGGACACAGAAGACGGTTGTAGGATATAAAATCGTATAACATTTGGTCGACCAAGTGATGTGCATGAACGCAAAGAACCGAAACGTTGGTTGGTTGGTTCCTTAGTTTAGAGGCTGCGACAACGCGGTCATGTAGCCCCGTGTACTTTGGGTGTGTGTAGAATCTGTCTGATAACCGGTGTTAATTGTGATGACTGTATTAGTGTGTGTATCTGTTTTTTTAAATTCAAGTAGGGACTGCAACTTTGAATTTTCAAATAGTTCCTATTTTTGCCGCCAAACGCCACCATCAACGACTACTAGGCCTAGTTCAGAACTAGCTACTAGACGCCACCGCAGTCGGCTCTTGGCAACGAACGTAGCAACCTAAGAGCGATGTTTACATTCTTAACCTATACTATTTAGTTTCACACAGGTGTAATTAGTGGAAAGATCTTTAACATGCCATAAATCTATGACATGGGACCGCCGGCGTTACTTCCCCTCCGAAGGAAGGCATACTGAGAGATTTTTTAACGTTAAGGTCATTGCCCTGAGATTTTATAAACTAATCATTGGGCATGGTGAATGTGTATGATTAATGAGTACATGTATTGAGGATGGCCGCTTGCTAATCATTATTATTATTATTATTATTATTATTACAGTAAAATGTTTAAGACCCACACGTTTTCATTGCTATAGAACCGTGTTGCTTGCTCACACTCAATACACGACCTGGCCAGGCCTTGCTGGTTTGGTGAGAGTGACTGCTGATAAGACAGGAATGTCTACGTGGGCAGGAAGTACAGTGTCAGGTTACTTGGCTGGTAGCGGCTTGCAGGTCTGGCGTTTAAACAGAGACCGCAATTTTGGTTCCTAGACAGTCGTACTACTGGTCTATAAGAGGCAGCCATTATGGTTCATTATTAATACATGAAACTAGTATAAGGTACGCGAATCTTATCGCGTTTGAGGAATGTGGGGAGGCGTGGGAACATGTGAGAGACAGAGATGAGTTGAAGTTCAAAACGCTGAGAAAATGCAACTCTCTCTGTTGCTAAGCAGACTGATAAGGATTGCGTTAGTGATGCACTTGCCGTTTTAGCAAACAGACGTATACAGTAGAGCTCTGAACTGAACTTTGGAATAAAATCCTTTTTGTTTTCGGTAAGAACATATTGATGATTATTTTAATGATGTAATGCTAATGCATCTTACATTTGTAGTTATTAATAAGGTAATTAATGATTTTTAAATGTATTTGTTTGCAGATAACCGGTATACCTCACGTGTTTGAGAGAGAAACCATTGCACTTTTGAGCCCACTAGGAGGAAACAGCCACAAGCCAGTACAAGTCAAGGATAGATTTTTTTAAACTAACTTGTTTCATTTTTGTTTGATATTTTATTTTTATGAAATGCATGTATTATCCTGAATTTAGGTATTTATGGCAGTTTATTTTATTTATTTTTAGAAAGTTGCAAAGAAATGCTTTACTGCTGTAGCAGTCGCTGAAAACCCGAGACGCACTAGAGGCAGTGAACTATTGAAAACTCAGGTAAGCCTAGCTTAAAATGCTATCCCATTTTACCAGTATTGAAACCCCTAGACAAAATTCATTACCTGTACATGACTGGGACGATGATTGCTTTCTTGATTAATGGATATGCATTGGCAACTGGTACAAGACCATATTGGTTGTTGACCGGGAAAAGTACAAGACCAGGTTGGATTTTTTACAACAAAAATTTAAATATAATTTATGGGTTGTTCCCTATGGACTCAACGAATATCCTCAGGTTTGAAGAAGATAATTTGGACAAAACTACATGACATTCATTTTTTCTTTATAAATTGGTTAAAGGGGGATGTGAATGACTGCAGCTTTATAAAAAAATAAGCAGATGGGTTACTGAGAGTGGCGACATACAGTTTATTTAATTTTTTGATGGTGTTTTGATTTAAGGCCAATTAATGTTAAAAGTTTTATTTACAAGTATTCATTGATTGATTGAGTGATTGGTTAATTTGTTTGTTTTTAGGTGTGGTCATGCGCCATTAGCTTAATGAACAGACAGTGAACAAGCATACATTATGCTTTAAAGTACTGTGTGTTCTTGTGCAACGTTAATAACTTACAATAAAAAATGTTTTATTATAACATATGGCCTTTGTACAAAATACATATAAGTAATGACAATAGACTGAAAGAAAAAAATATAATAAAATATGTGTATAGAATAATGATGTTTTAGTTTTTAGTATTGTCTTTAAAATTGTATCATGAAACCAAAAAAATATATGTAAAGTTTGTAAATAAAAGTAAATGATGGTACAATGCTGTTTTATTTTCTACAAAGTTAGAATATTTAACATTGCAGAGTATACTTGATTAAGACATTAAATGCACACTTAATACAAGTCTTAGCCATTACGATAGTGTGTTATAGTTTTAAAAACAAAGCTTGTTGTAGAACTTTTGCACGGTGAACAATGGGCATGGAAACGTCATTGTCTAGTTTTTGATCATTATCACTATCATAATCATAAGCAGCATGATCTGTATCACTATCATTATAATCACCATTATCATCCTCAACATTATCCTCAACATCACTAAAATTATCCAATTCCACTTGTTCCTTTTCCACAGGGGCCTCGTGTAGAGTCTGTGTGGCTTTTGATAATGTTAAGTTTTTTTTGAACGTTGAACTATCTTGAGCAGCAATATTGTTTTCTTGCACTCGCCTTTTAGCATTTTCATGATTTTCTGTAAACAGCAAGAGTGGTTCGTTTCGAGCACTACATTGATGATCACTGACACTTAAAACCTCACTATTTTTACTTTTTAGGTCACCGCGACATTGTTTTGAACAACGCCAAATAACAGTTCCATTTTATTGGTTCGTGTCACAATATATGAATATCCTTTATAATATGCATAAGGCATACCATACCTAGTCACTGATACTTCCATGTCAACTGTCAGACACAGCTCAAGCAAAGACAACTAGGCAACAAGAACAATAGTTTAATGTGCGAGCATATGTGGGTGCAAATGTAGGGGCAAAAGAGGGATCAAATGTGTGGGCAAAAAGTGTGAGAAAAAGTGTGAGAAAAAGGTGTAAGCAAATGTGCGAGCAAAAAGTGAGAGCAAATATACGAGCAAAAAGTGGTAGCAAAGAGTGCGAACAAAAAAGTGGGAGCAAAAAGAGGAAGCAAAAAGTGTAAGCAAATGTGCGAGCAAAAAAGTGGGAGCAAATATGGAAGCAAAAAGTGGGAGAAAATGTGGGAACACAAATAATAAACTTAGTTAAAACCAAACCTAATCTAACCTAACTTCACCTAACCAAACGTTACCTAACCTAACCTAACGTAACTTAACCTAACCTAACTTCACCTAACCTAACCTAACTTGAAAGTGAGAGCAAAAAGTGAGAGCAAAAAAAGCGGGAGCAAAAGGTGGGAGCATATATGAGAGCAAAAAGTGGTAGGAAAAAGTGAGAGCAAAAAAAAGTGGGAGCAGAAAGGGTGAATAAAAAGTGGGAGCAAAGAAGTGGGAGCAAATATGGAAGCAAAAAGAGGGAGCAAATGTGGGAGCACAAATAAGAAACTTAGTTATAACCTAACCTAACCTAACTTCACCTAACCTAACCTCACCTAACCTAACTTGAAAGTGGGAGCAAAAGGGGAGCAAAAGTGGGAGAAAATGTGGCAGCAAAAAATGGGAGCAAATGTGGAAAGCAAAAAGGGAGCAAATGTGGGAGCACAAATAATAAACTTAGTTATAACCTAACCTAACCCAACTTCACCTAACCTAACCTAACTTCACCTAACCTAACCAAACTTCTCCTGACCTAACCTAACTTCACCTAACCTAACCTAACTTGAAAGTGGGAGCAAATGTGGAAGCAAAAAAGTGGAAGCAAATGTGGGAGCGAATGTAGGAGCAAAGGTGGGAGCAACAAGAGATAGCAAATGTGGAAGCAAAATGTGGAAGAAAAAAGTGGGAGCAAATGTGCGAGCAAATATGGAAGCAAAAAAGGGAGCAACCATGACCGGTTGTTGAGACTTTCATATCAACCAATACACATGAATTAAATTTTAGTAGAGTAATCTGGTTAATAATAATAATAATATTAATAATAAAAGTTTAAAAAAAATTGAAGTGTATTGATATTTTTCAAGGTGGAATTTCCAAAGTACTGTCAAGGATAATAATTACATGAAACAGATTCAGAGAATTCTAGAGTACTTTAAGTTTAATCATTGGCTAGGAGTGAGATAGAGCTAGCTAACCTAACTTAACCTCATCTCACCTAATTTAACCTAACTTCACCTAAACTAATGTTATGCAGGTTGTGACTTGCTTTGATACTGGCTATGACGTCATAGATGAATGGCAGTGGGAGGCTGGACATAACTTTTTATTAAACAAAACAAATTTATTTTTTGCCAATGTATAAACAATATATAAACAAAAAATGAATGTCATGTCGTTTTGTCCAAATTATCTTGTTCAAAACTGAGGATATTCGTTGAGTCCATAGGGAACAAACCATAAATTTGATTTAATTTTTTGTTGTAAAAAAAATCCAACATGGTCTTGTACTTTTCCCGGTCAACAACCAATATGGCCTTGTACCGGTTGCCAATACATAGCCATTAATCAAGAAAGCAATCATCGTCCCAGTCATGTACAGGTAATGAATTTTGTCTAGGGGTTTCAATACTGGTAAAATGGGATAGCATTTTAAGCTAGGCTTACCTGAGTTTTCAATAGTTCACTGCCTCTAGTGCGTCTCGGGTTTTCAGCGACTGCTACAGCAGTAAAGCTTTTCTTTGCAACTTTCTAAAAATAAATAAAATAAACCGCCATAAATACCTAAATTCAGATTAATATATGCATTTCATAAAATTAAATATCAAACGAAAATTAAACAAGTTAGTTTAAAAATCTCACCTTGACTTGTATTGGCTTGTTGCTGTTTCCTTCTAGTGGCCTGAAAATTGCAATGGTTTCTCTCTCAGACATGTGAGGTATACCGGTTATATGCAAAGAAATAAGTAAAAAAATCATTAATTACCTTATTAATAACTACAAATTTAAGGTTCATTAGCATTACATCATTCAATATGTACTTGCCGCAAACAAAAGGGATTTTATTCCAAAGTTCAGTTCAGGGCTCTACTGTATACATCTGTTTGCTAAAACGGCAAGTGCATCACTAACGCAATCCTTATCAGTCTGCTTAGCAACAGAGCGAGTTACAATTTCTCAGCGTTTTGACCTTAAACTCATCTCTGTCTCCCACATGTTCACGCCTCCCCACATTCCTCAAGCGCGATACGATTCGTGTACCTAATACTAGTTGCATGTTTTAATAAGGAACCAAAATGGCTGCCTCTTATACACCAGTAGTACGACTGTCTAGGAACCAAAATGGTGGTCTCTGTTTGAACGCCAGACCTGCTAGCCGCCACCTGCCAAGTAAACTGACACTGTACTTCCTACCCACGTAGACACGTAGACATTTCTGTCTTATCAGCAGTCGCTCTCACCAAACCAGCAAGGCCTGGGCAGGTCGTGTATTGAGTGCGAGCAAGCAACACGGTTCTATAGCAATGAAAACGTGTGAGTCTTAAACATTTTACTGTAATAATAATAATAATAATAATAATAATAATAATCATTAGGAAGTGGCCATCCTCAATACATGTACTGCGCCCGATATTTCAGCCTTGGATTGCGTGGCCCGACTCATCGCGATCCCAGTTTGAAATTCGATACAACAGACAAAGCAAATTTTACCAAAAGAAAATGGTGGATGATTAGATATACGTCGGCATAAAGATAAAATAAGAAAAAGTGAGACCTCAAGTTACCTCGGGGGTGTGAACATGGACTGGGGTTCATATATTACTACCTAACTTCATCTCCAACCATCCACGTTACGTTGCGAAGCCACGGAAAGAATATGCACAAATACTGTAAGATAAAACTTCCACATTTTTATTCACCGAAGCACTAATACAGCCAATAAAAATAATGATCATCCCTATCCCCTGCACCTGGAGATTGACTAAGTTACGTCTTGATGTGCAAACAAAAATAAATAAATAAATAAATAAATAAATAAATAGATAAATAAATAAATGAATTGCATGTTTCTTAATATAGAGTTCATATTTGGATGTTTTAGAAAATTGACTGCATTAAAAAGAAAACACAGAAAAATCATGGGATTATTCTATTAGATCTCCTTCTAACTAAATCGCGCCTGGTGCATAGTGGATAATCTTGCTTATTCTATTGACAAAATTTACAACCTATATACGCATGTGAATGTCCACATCACATCATAGCATAGCAACTTTTCTCTTAACTCGTAATAGATCCAAAATGTCTTTGCCTTTACAAATGTTTAGTCATTTTTCTTATTCTGAAACTTCTCACAATTAGTTATTACTGTCTTGATTCACATTTTGATTTGTTATATTTAAACTTTCTACTGGTATCTCTGACTGGTGTAACTCTCATTGATGTTGAGTAATGTTATTTCAGAAAGAATTATTAAAATATTCATCAGGCAAAATTATTGGCTACAACTTTTACATAGTGACCTTCCACTAAATTCACACACATATTTTAAATGGCGATCATGGCTTTTTTCTACACAATTCATAGGCTTATTCTCACTTAATTACTTGCCTATTTATATCACAGTGACCTTTTTATCACACTATTATTTCATATATCTTCGCATATTTATAATCTTTTAATCACATTAAATTGCCACATTTTACCTGCGTTACACTTTCTCATCTTAATTACAGTATTGCAGCGTTACTATTGCCTGCCAATCATGCTCATTAACTGAATCATTAAAGTTATATGACATCATATCGTATCTAGATTTACCATTCTAAGCTATCAGTGTGTTTCAAGAAATATTTAATTATCTTATTTAAATGTTTAAATTTTGCATAAATTATGTAGCATTATTTTAATTTCAATAACTATTTAGTTTAAATGATTTTACCCGTCAATATTCCTTACAATTTTACAGGTGTTATGGTGTAACTGTGATCAAGTTTATTAACAGCGTCTTCTCAATATCTCACTAATTTAATGTTTCATGTCTAAGATTATCTACTACTTAACTAGAATTATATCCACTATATCTGAAATAACTAGTTGTTTCCCTAGAAAACGTAAGAAAAATGTTTCAATGTCACCGCCTAATTAATGACTATAGATTCCCTTAAATTATCGCAATAGAATTTGATGAGTGTTCCAACCACTAAAATCTACTTCACTTAAAATTCTAGCTATTTAGAATCATGGTGATGTCATCTGTACCTTAGGATTCTTCTTGAAGAAGTATGGAGTTCCTGTAGGACCAATGACGACTCCCATCGTTCTCGACATTTGGTCTTGACCCATCTCCAGGCCTCGTGGTCGACTTGCGTTTGACTGTGGGCCTCCATGCTCGTCCCAAGGAATGTCATCCGCCTCCGAAATCTCCCATGTCACGTTTCTCTTAGTGCTCCATCCTACGATGTTGAAAGTTCTTCGCAAGATACGAATAGATGCCGGGTCTGATGACCATCATATCCAAAATTTAACAAAGTTTCCGCCCGTCTAACATGACAGTTTATAAGTTTCTGGATACAATCGCGCAAACCGCACTTTGACAAACCTTTTGATTCTCGAACTAGAGCTGTTTCTAAAACACAAAGTTCGTGCGTAATATCCCGTGAGATTGCAGTCTCAAACGTGGCCTCGAGACACCTCTATGTCCCGCACGTCACAAGCGGTTGACCTTGGCCCAAATACTGTCGCTCGGCACAATGACCTCGCCTCACCGTAAACAAAGTCTCGATTCAAGCAGCTTACAAATTCACTGATATCATTGGGTTCAATGTCCAGCCTAGCTCTAACACCATTTCCTACGATATTGTAACACCGTGAAAACATGTAGACTGTTACTGTGCACGTATTGTCCGCACTTTTGAAACATGAAGCCTCATTGTACTGCGTAAACTGTCTGTTCTGTAAATTGTTCTGACTGATTGTGTAAATAACTTCGAATACCGTACTTTGCCATGCTGGCACAGCGATGTGGTCAGCTCTTCGTCACTAGACTGTCGTTGAGTATGACTCATGTGCGCTCAAGGAACTGTCTTCACTAGTCGACGTATGGAAAGCAAGTGGCAGACTTCAAGTGACCTGCTCACGTCCAAAGCTCGCTTTCTGCGTACGGAGCCCTCTACAGAGTCCTCCTAGATCACGTGGTCTTCTTCTTCCTTACTGGTCTCATACGATACTACGTCATTTGAAATCTCTTTCACAAATCCTCAGATAATAATTGTAAATTTATGAGCCTTATATCCTTCCATAATTCAAGGTCTCTGGACATCTTGGAATCAAGGTGGCCATGGCAGTGACGTCTCAAGCATTCATGTACGTCATCTGTCTGCTCTTAGATCACGCGGAGCGTTCTGACATCTTGACACATGACATATCGGGGACACACTCCTCCCAACTAGAAAATAATAATCGATCGGAGATCCGATTAATATTATTACACAATTCGATTGCCTGACAATCATGCTCACCATATGGCATGTTCCTATTGCCTTCTATAATATCGTTTTAGGCTACCTGCGTTGTACTTGCCGATTTCTCTATTGGTGACAATGTCCTCCACTTTGTAACTGTTGTTGCCATAGTTACGGCCAATCTCAAAGAGGCCCGTGAAAACTCTGGCAAATTTACTGTATATTCTCGCCGGTAAATTCGATGATGTAGGCTTCTTGAGCCGTACTAACTGTCTCTCGTTCACTGGTTGATCATAGCGCTTGTTTCTGCCTCTCATCGCTCTCTTCTCCGCCTGAGCTAGTAGTCTTTCGTGCGCCCTCTGAATCCTCAAGTTGTGAATTGGCTCAGCATCCGGTGGTTTATCCAAAATTCTATCCCATGGTCTACAAGGTCTTGTGTTGAAATGAAGGACTTGGGGTATCTGCTGGATACTCTCATGCATGGTCGTATTGATGTAAGATTCGATTGCTGGTATGAAATCAATCCATCTCTCATGTCTCTCATGGGTATAAATCCTAAAATATTTTCCCAATTCAGACTTAATCCTCTCAGCCGGGTTCGATTTCGGGTTTCTGATAGAATTCAAAATGTGCCTAATTCCAAGCCGTTCCATAGCTTGTTGTAATTATCCTGCTGTAAATTGAGTTCCATGGTCGGAAATCAAATATTCGGGTTTTTCTGCTCTGGGTATCACTCCTTTCTCTATTCTCCTGATCACATATCCGGCTTTAGCTTTTTGTACTGGGTGCAACATGACATATTAAAAAAAAGTCAAGTGTGACCAGAATATATTGATTTCCCCTGGTTGACCTTGGGAGTGGGCCATATAGGTCCGTGGCATATATCTCACATGGTTTAGTAGGAATAATAGCCCTCGGCTTCTCCTTCAGTAGGTGTGATGTATACTTGTTTTTCTGGCATATATCACATGTTCTTAAGATGTTCCTTACTCTATTTCCCATTCTCTCCCATACAAACTGTTCCTGAATTGCTGCTATAGTCTTATCTGAGCCTCCATGACCTATGGCATGATGGGTAGCCATGTCACAGACTGTATCAGGCTCGGAGGTATTGCGATCCTCAATAACGTTCGCGCTCTGTCCATGAACTTGCACACAGTGTCTCCTTTTATCAGATACGTGGCTGCTTGTCTTGATGTTTCCACATAATCGGGATCATCCCTGTGCATCTTTCCTGTCAAAAATCTGTAAATTCTCCTGAGTGGTTTATATCGCTTCTGTGATTGGGGTATCGTTTTTAAACTTTCCAACGTTGCCTGATCTTCTCGTTCTACTTCAATCACGTTTACTTATCTCCCTTCGCTTGGATTTCGGCTCAATACATCGGCAAGTAGATTGTTTTTCCCTGGTCGATGCTTTATTGACAGATTGAATCTCTGCAAGAACAGTGTCCACCTCGCCACTCTCTCATTGGCTACATCCGTCTTTAGCATAAATTGTAGGGCGTTGTGGTCTGTTATTATAACCACTTGATATCCTAACAGTAATTTTTTCCAATTTTGAAGAGCGAAAATCACTGCCAGCACCTCTATCTCAGTAACAGTGTAATTTTTTCATGCGCCTTCAATTTCCTACTGGCAAACGCCAAATAGTGTCTTTGTTGGTCATCATCCACTTGATAGAGTACGACACTAACTCCTACATATGATGCATCCGTCACTAAATAAAAATTTCTCCGGAAATCAGGGTACTCTAGTTTCACATTATCTACCAACATATCCTTTGATTTCTCGAATGCTATATCGCACGCTCCGTCCCACTTCCACTTGTTATTTTTCCTGAGTAATTCGTGCAGTCATCTGTCGGCTCTTAGATCACGTGGTGCGTTCTGACATCTTGACACATGACATATCGGGGGTAGTACATATTAATCGTGCACTTTCACCATGTCCAATGATTAGTTTATAATATCTCAGGGCAATGACTTTACCGTTTCGGCTCTTTGCGTTCATGCACATCACTTGGTCGACCAAATGTTATACGTTTTTATATCCTACAACCGTCTTCTGTGTCCGAGAGCGGCATCACTCATCGCCATTTACTAACACGTTAAAGACCCCCTTCAGGGGTAAAAATAATCTTAGCTTACTTGACACATTTTCAAATATTAATTTCTATCCGTCATAGGAAATACCGCAAAACCAACCGTCATAATCCGCCCCGCCGTCCCGCCAAAATAGCAATTCATTTCTTTCGGGCATGGTCACTGTAGTCGACAACAGGCTCGTTAAAACACATAACAGCGGTACCGTCTCTCTCAACGACCACTATGAATTAAAATTTGAATAGGTAAAAACTTTTTTTTTAACATATAGTATGTCATTAGACTCTTTGTTATTTTTTTTTTCGACAATAAAAATACATTCAAAAGGGAAATGTCACTCCAAGTCCAACGACCCCTCATACAGGTCCGTAGCCTTCTTAGTTCTCAAAATATTAAAAAAGTGCACTTATGCCCTTTTGACAAAAATCAAAAATGCATTCAAAAACGTGGCGTCATCCCAAATCCAACGATATTAAAAAGCACATGACTTATTAGTTTTCGATCTTTTGGTTAAATTTTAAATAATAACTCATCCATAAATAAATATCTTACAAAATCCCCAAGTGCGCATGAGTAAAAAACAAAAAAACAAAAATGTTAATTCATAGCGGCATCCAGATGTACGCATGCGCTTTATGAGTAACAACGTTTAATTTCATATTTGCAGCGCACGTCATACATGTCGCATTTGAAAAGCGGCTTTTACTAAGAAATTAAAATTTCACCTCCTAGTAGGGGTAGGTTTTATTTCGGGGTTAAAATGAGTTGTCCATTCGAAAGAGGCATCACCCCGAGTCCAACAATATGTCGCATGGCAAAATCGCACCATGGGTTCGCGATATATGAATTATTTAACATGAATGCCGTCTGAGCAACGCCGGGTGGGTTTAGATTCCTACTGCTAACGTACTGTTATTTTTTGTCCTAGAGACTTGACATTTATTGCGGTGGTACACGGGGTCAGGGCCATTCATTTATGTCAAATAAACATTTTTGTAGAATTTTTAATTTCCGATATATAGGAATTTCAAAATTGGACTGTTTTCAAAAAAACTTTCATGATAAAAATAAAGGTCATAGAGACCGTTTGTTTAAGCCATTGCACAACATTCTTTCATGTTTGGTTTTCAAACTATCACCTACTTTCAAAAACAAAAATTTCTAAACATTTAAAAAAATATATAATGAGTGGTCCATAGATAAGAGAACGTCACCACGAGTTCTATGACACCTCATTCGTTAAAATCCAACCATGGGTTTGCCATATATTAATTATTTAATATTCGCTTGGCCGCCATGTGTTTTTTTTTGGGGGGGGGGGAGGGCACAGCCACGCCAAGTGGGGCAGGACCGCTACTACTAACCTACTATTGTCTTAGTGTATTGGGATTGTCTGTAGACCAAATTCGTGAATTTTGGGAATTTACATACCCGGATAAGTGAAACCATGCTTCATCTGAAAAAAGTTTTATTTAAAACGTCAAGTCCATGTCGATTTATGAATCTTTGGAACCATTCACAGGACATCACATTTTTTCCCTAATCAGTTTGTTTTAATTCATGAACTCCCGAAAATGTATAAGGGAACAACTGAAGCTTGTCTCTGACAGCCTTATGTGCTGTCGACTTAGAGATTCCTGTTTGTTGAGCTACTTTTCGTGTTGATTTACTTGAACTACGCAGAATTAATCGGAGATTTCATCAAGTTTTTCGTCTGTTAAAAGCGTATGCCTACCTGTTCCCGGTACATCGTGAACTGAGCCAACACGAAATGTACTTATCAAATCATAAACGGTATCACGGTTTGGACACTTTGAATTAGGAAACCGCTCCTGAAATCTTAATTTTACATTTTATGTAAACCGATCGCCTTCTGGAAAAAAGTATTCCAACAAAAAGAAATCTCTCTTCAGTATTAAACATTACCGCCTGTATACAGTTGCACTCTTCCAATAATCTATCTGAACGCTCGCTTACTGCAATACACACTGAAGACATGCAGGCTCGCTTATCTGACGATTTCGATCATGGAGGAAATAATAAGAGGAGATGCCCTGAGCTCGTTTGAGTGAAGCCAAGCGCTGCGTCCAAAGTGGGCGTAACCTTAACTTGTATTCGGTGTTCCGTGACTTGCTTATGGTTGTACGAATCGAATAAGTGTTCTGTTTCTTAATTTTAAGGTTCGTATTCTTGGATATCAAAATGTGCACGAGCAATGAGTGAAAGTGGCTGTGCTCGAAATTAGGCCTAAGAACTGATGAATGCCTCAACACCGGTAAGAACTTAAAAATCAATTTGGTGTAGGCCTAAATACCGTGATTAGTTCGGCATCATTCTGATGATTCCCAAGATATTCCTTCTTTGGTATAACTCGCACCTTCAGACACTTGTATTCAATTTAATCTGTGTTTCAGCGTATTATTACGTTTTGCCGCGTCTTTCTTACAAAACTAGCCTTGCATAGGTGCACTCATATTTCTATTTAAATTGGCTTTTAAAACAATAATACAGCTTATTTGTGCCAAGTACCGTGAAGTACAGAGTGTATTCTGCCTATCCAAGAAAAAATCTTGACTTGTCATTGCAGTTTTATGTCACTAAAATCCAAGACTAGTTGGAGTGGTTTACGGCTTTACGCATAGGAACAGCCATTTTCTTGCTACCCAAAGTGGGCGTGCCGTTTGGCTTCAGCAGCTTGCACTAGGTAGCGCAGCGAGGGCATCTCCTTCCTTTCTTTCCTCCATGATTTCGATAGCCCACAGCCCACACGCGGGAGTCCCCCTTTCAAGGACACAGTGCTGCCAAATAAACCGATGATGCAACTACTCGCAGCTGCACGTAATCACTGCGGAGAACATTCTCGGGTGCCCTGTATAATGACAGAGTTAGATGGAGGCTTATTATCCACTCATATCCTACCCGGCCCGCTGGAAGGATCCCTAGATGATGGTGATGATGATGATGATGATTTAAATTCCCTAACTTTCTACTACAGTACATGACTTGCACTATTTTTACGTTACATGGCCGACTAAGAAACATAATTGAACCACAACTGGAAGAGGAGCAGTATTGTTTTCGCAGAAACCGATCCACAATTGATTTCATTTCGGCATAGAATGACGGAGACAATATGGGAATCAGAGGAACGTCCTTATCTAGTGTTCCTTGACATAGAAAAGACCTTTGACGGTATAATGGCGTCAGATGATCTGAGAGTGCCTAAGGAAACGTGAAGTCCCGGAACCACTTATAAGGAAAGTGCAAATGCTGTATAAACAATGCCAGAGCTGTGTATGAGTGGGGGAAGGAAACAACCAGAGGGGCAGAGCAGGGAAGCGCACTGTAGGCTCTTCTTTTCATCATAATGTAAAGAGTAAAAGAATTGAGATCCCTTTGAAGGAATTAACAGTGTAACTTGCTGATGTATTTGGGGGAAAATAGAAAAACGAGCAGAAGAGAAACTAGAAAAATGGAACCAGAAATTAAAGAACTTCGATCTAAATATCGACAAGAGTAAGACTGTGGTGATGGTGGTAAGTAAACAAAAAAAAGGCCAATATGTGCATAGATGGAATCCAACTGGAGAATGTAGAGCAGTTTCAATATCTTTGAGGTATACAGTAGTATCATATCCAGAAGTCACAAACAGAATCTTAAATGGATCGCTTTCTTACAATCGAGTGTGAAACCTGTTACAAGGTGCAAAAGTGCCATTTCGCTCGAAAAAGACCCTCTATAACAAATATTCCATCCCAATAACCACTTACCGTCTTGAAACGCAATACCCAGAAGAGAAGAATGCCTTTTTAGAGCTACGGCATTAATTTTCTCCACAGTATAGTGAAGAAGATAATAATAGATAGATATGATAGATAATAGTGTTACACATCTAAGGGCGTATAACACCCTTGAGAAGTGTACACACATATACCTACCATTCTACAGATACAACTACATCTACAAGACATCTACAGCTACTCCCTTAACAGCTACATTTATTGAACTATCTGCCCAACACTCTGCACCGTTTCACCCTTTTAAACACCCCCAAGCTGGAAGCAACGGCAACAACAACACACTTCTATTACCGCCCTGTAAAACAACAATAACTAACTAACTAACTAACTAACTTCGTGAACACATACACAGGAACTGGTTGTCATAACTGCAACGTGGAGTAATACAACAGTCAGCACTTCGGAAACGCTTAAGAGGACCACCTCTCAAAGATAAGGTATCTCTTACCGTCGGAGACTCAGTCCGTCCTCACGCTGACATCTTACCACCGGTAAGTGTGCATCTCAGAATTCCATACACAAATTGTACATCCTTCCCCCTCACCACACCTATTTTACTGTAAAAACTATACTTTGCTACATTAACCCTGAATCCAGGGAAGCCAACACTACATTTTGATTTTAGTAAATAATTAACCATTACTACTACAGCCCCATTGTGATTATTGTTTACCATCACCTTCTTTACTGCCCGCTTCCCTACTTACACCTTGACCTGTCATCACATTATTTCAAAACCACTGCGCAAGCGATAGTAACTTATTCATTACCAGCGGCCTTGCTTCCTTAGCTCGCACGCGCACAGACCGCAGTAGCGGATCGTCAGCAACGATTCAGATTGCTCATCGCGGCACCTACTCCGTAAGTTGTTAGCTTCCGCCTTGAAGCGCATCCTTCGATTTACAACCCCCATCGCTTAGAGCTTCATTCGCTCTTCCACAACACTTTCCCAATATCACACTCTCGACTAACGGTCTTGAACACTCGCCAATCTTCCCCTAAATTATCGGCAACTCTTCCAACACTTACACACCTTCCCATCACATCGTTTTAGCCCCCCAACAAACAGGCCAAAACAATTGGTCAAGGCACCGGGTACCACGTTTTTGGGACTCAAACAACGAGCCCCCGTGGTTAGATCACCAGTAGGAACCTTTCACAAAGCCAAGGAAGTAGCGGAAAATTTTTCTGCGAGCTATAATTGAGAGATTTTTTACGCGGTCCACAGTAACGATATTATCCCCCCCCCCCAGCCCACCCCATACGAAACTCACAAGATAAACCTCTCACAAACCAAAAGCAAGGGCCTCAAGTTTAGAAAAACAAGAAGTTCCGTTAAGAACTATACAGCCTACTTTTCATGCCAATGATTATTCTACAGAATATGAACCTATCTAGAATAATGACGAAATTAAGTTGCTAATATCGAAATTTCCAATTAGTTCGAAATACTATATACCTGGTATAATGTATCCTAATAGAGCACTACAGTTGGCAGCCCTGATGACTGAATATATTCTGAGTTCCGTCTCTTACGGTACTAAATACAAAATTTGGTTGAAGTCCACAGGATAGCATGGACGTTACATGCAGTTAAACATTGGATCTAACAGCGCGCGTAAAATCTTGTTGGCAACAATGTCATGCATGTATTGGTCAGAAATAATCTGAAATAATATGATCTATTGTTGTGCCAATTTTGAATGAAATCCATTAGTTAGTATAGAAGTTACATGCATTTTAAAATTGGACCTATCAGCAGGCTTAGAATCATGTTGGCAGCACTGACGTACATTAGTTACTCCAAATTCGTCTAGAATGCCAGGTACTATACGTGTGCAAAGTTTAGAGCTATTGGCTTGCATACTTTCTGATATATTGATATTAGGGTAACAAAAATAGGGACAGCACATATTAACAGTTGGCAGCCCTGGTTGCTCCTTAGAATACGCATAGTCATATCTGTTATGGTACACATAGCACATACGAAATTTGGTTGAAATCCAAATGATAGTATGGAAGTTACATGTATTTAAAGTTGGACCTGTCAGCAGGCTTAGAATCATGTTGGTAGCACTGACGTATATAAGTTACTCCAAATTAATATAGAATGTCAGGTACTATACGTGTGCATAGTTTAAAGCTGTCGGCCTGCATACTTTCTGATATATTGGTATTTGGATAAAATAAATTAGGAGCATTTATTAACAGTTGGCAGCCCTGGTAGGTCTTAAGAATACGCTCAGTCATATCTGGTTATGTACACATACAACATACGAAATTTGGTTGAATTCCGCTTGATAGTGTAGAAGTTATATGCATTTAAAAATTGGACCTATCAGGAGGCTTATAATCATTTTGGCAACACTGCCATGTTTGGCCTCCTGGAAATTAAACTGAAATATTATGATCTGTACGTGTGCCAATTTTGAAATAGCTCCCATTCATACTTTCCAAGATATCCAACATGGAGCTCAAATTTCAATTGCGATTTTTTAGCAGTTGGTAGCACTGACATCATTTTCAAATATGGCCGTGAGATATTCAGGTATAGATCTTTACTCCTACCAAATTTTGTTTCGATTGCTGCAGCCGTTTAGGAGTTGATAGGGGGGGACACACACACAGCCAGACAGACAGACAGACAGAAGGACAGACAGACAGACAGACAGACAGACATTTGCCCGATCTCATAAGTCTACTTTTTCCACATTTTTGCAAAATGTGAAAAGTAGGCTAATTTCCACATTTTTGCAAAATGTGAAAAGTAGGCTAAAAATCCTTCGAGTACATTAGCCAGAAACGAAAATACATGTCCACATTTAAAAACACGCTAAGGGATTTTAGACATTACTTAACAGCGACCACAACGCTACTTAGACCAAAGTTATAAATAAAGAACGACGATTTAGTAGACGAGTACACTGCGCCACGCCTGCTCCAAGAGCTCGAAGCAAAGGCATCAGAGATCCGCGCTCAATACCCTCAGCAGCTGCCCAGACTATACATTTTACACGGTCACAAGCTAGCAGCAGTTCACAAGAACAACAATCACCGGTATCCAGTGACAGCGCAGGGGACACGCGATTTCCATTACCTCTCCTACTAATACAGCAACTCCAACTCACACGACAGAAAAACGATGACTTGATCGTCTTGATTACACGGATATTAGAGTCACGCAGCATCACAGACGCGGCCCTAGATATCCAAACAATAGCGCAAACAATAAAACAGGACTTGAACAGAGCAGTATCAGTAGTACAATCTACACAGTACGATAATGCACCCCCAATTAGCGAAGATATATCAGGGGTCGAGAAACCCGCTGACATTCCACACATTTCTTACTCCGGGAGTAAGGATAACTACTTGAAAATAACACAGGTTCTGACACTTCTTCAAGTGATCACGAGGAGATTTACGAGCAAATCAATGCGGTGCAAGCTAAATACCCTATGATCCAGCCCGCAAAGTATTCAGGGGACGATCAAGACCCCGAAGAATATATCACAGCGTTTAATATGACATCGAAAATAAACGGATGGTCCGATATAGATAAGAGACGTCTTTTCCCGGCGTACCTCTCTGGTTCAGCGCTCACGTGGTTCGAGCTCTATGAGACCGCCTTGGCCGACATTGATTGGGAAGGACTCTGCATATTACTCGTAAACGACTTCAAGCTCACGCCGGAGGAGGAAGACCTGTATGATAGAACAAGGGAGGGTACCCAAGGACCCACAGAAAGTGCGCAGGCATACATTAATGCCAAGCTACTAATGTGCGGCAAATACAACATGGCAATGCCAGATAAACAGACGATTCGGTTGATTATGCTAGGCCTTAAACCATCACTCGTAGACAAACTGTGTACAATGAAAAACCAAACACTCCAGCACCTCAAACAATCATTAGGTTAATAGAGGCAGGAAACACCCTATCGCCACTAACAATACACTCTAATATGAAAGGACACAGGGTGCAAATGCTAATCGACACAGGGTCCGCAGTCAGTTGCGTAAGTAATAAATACATCACCGATGGGGAAACACACAGGGTTGATAGTAACATTCGACTCATAGCGGCCAATACACAAACCCTTAAAAACTTAGGAATGGCACACACACAGATTCAAATGGGAGAGTTCAAGGTGACCCACCCCATGTTCGTAATAGAAGACTTGTCAGCCCCAGGGATAATCGGGACCGACTTCCTCGCAAAATACGATGCGAACATAAGTTTCGCCAACAGTGAAATACACCTTATGAACGATCACCCGGTAACTACACAATCGATAGCATATGCTAGAAACACAGACTGTATACGAGCGGAGCGAGGCGCACGCGAGCACCAGACCTCCCCATTGGCCACAATACATGCACAAAACAACACAAACACCAATATTACACCAGATAAACACACAGCTACACAAAGAGTTGACACTAGGGCAGATTAAGAAGGTTACAGACCTGTTAGAGAAATATAACGACATATTTGCACACTTGCTAGCGGACTTAGAGGTCACGGATTTGATAGAACACTGAGTGGAATTAACTAGTGACAATCCAGTGCACCAGCCCCCCTATAGAGTCAGCCGAAAGGAGACACAGGCTATTGACAGCCAGATCCAGGAGATGCTTGACACTAATATTATTGTACCAAATATATCAAATTATAGTGCGCCAGTGATCCTTACTAAAACGAAGGATGGATCGCATCGGTTTTGTACAGATTATCGGCGGTTCAAAGGTTCATTAAAAGCGACAACTACCCACTTGCGCGTACATACACCTATCTCGAAACACTTAGTGGAGCTAAATATTTTAGTACCGTAGATTGTCACAGTGGGTTTTATACCATACCTCTATATGAACCCGACAGACACAAGCTGGCATTCGTTACCGAAAACGGCCTATACACATATTGCGTCTTACCAAAGGGTTTGAAAAATCCAAGCCTGACGTTCCAGAAGCTGGTGGATAAAGCATTTTCATTTCATTTCAAGTATAAATCAGTGCTCACATATATAGACGATATTACAATATTCTCACAAATGTTTGAACAACACATAAAACAGTTAGAGGAGGCTTTCAACAGAACCAGACACGCGAAATTAAAATTAAAGCCATCAAAATGCCAGTTCGCGCAACAGAAAGTACATATTTTAGGGCACATTGTAAGCAAGGAGGGCATTATTCCCGACCCAACAAAAACCGTCGCCATAACCGATATTCCAATGCTGGAAAACATTAAGCAGCTTGGAAGTTTCCTGGGACTCGCAAGCTATTATCGCCGATGACGTCGATATATATTTAGGTTTGCACACATTGCCAGTCCCTTAACAGAACTGACACACGAAAAAACGCCATTCATCATAACGGAAAAACACAGAGAGTTTTTGACACCCGCAAACACTTATTAACTACATCCCCGTTACTCCATCATTTCAGGAACAACACACCCACATTCGTACACGTAGACGCTAGCCAGTACGGGATTGGAGCAGCATTGTTACAGGAGGACACCGAGTGGCATAAGCGACCAGTTGCCTACGCCAGCAGAAAACTCACAAACGTGGAGAGAAGGTACTCGGCCACCGAGCGGGAGATGTTCGCAATCTCCTGGGCCATAAATTATTTCAGAACGTACTTATACGGAATCCATTTCACGGTGGTAACAGAACACGCAAGCCTGCTTTATTGGGACAAGTTAAAAAAATTCACGGCTTAACAGATTTATTTTCAGGCTATACGATTACATATTTGATGTCAAACACAAGAAAGGGATTACACATCTCGATGCGGACGGGCTATCGAGGTTGCCAGTACTTGAACCGCCAGACGAGAATATTGACCATGATTGGGATACCCTGCCAACTTTCACAATTACACAAATAGACATAAGACAGGAGCAAACAGACGACCCACATTTAGGGCAGATAAGGATAGCATTGGGGAATTTAGACAAAGTAGATAGTAAGACAGCACGATTATCCTGACGATTTTTCATAGATAACACAGGAGTGATCGACACAAACCAACGGCCACACACGATTCTGCACCGATAGCGGTCCCAGATAAACTCAAAATGCACATAATGAAAGAACACCATAATCCACCTCTTAGTGGCGCACACTTAGGTACACACAAAACATATCATAGGATAAGAATAAAGTATTACTGGGAAAACATGAAGAAAGATATAGATAACTTCATCAAAACATGCCACACCTGTCAGCGTTACATAAAAACAGACCCGGCAAGCCGCACGGACTCTTACACCCTATACCGATCGGAGAGCTATTTCACAGAGTTGACATTGTCGTAAAGGACCCAAACACCTGTCTGACAGGGGTAACAAATACATACTCGTCGCCACAGAGTATCTCACACGTTATATAATAACCAAGGCGGTGCCCAAGGCGAATGCCAAGAATATCGCAGAGTTTCTGGTTGATATAATCACCCGCTACGGGACCTTACACAGATTACTATCAGATAGGGGAACAGTTTTCAACTCTAGAATAATACAGGAGCTGCTCACCCAACTGAGAATAAAGGGATACACAACCACGAGCTTTGCTCCCCAAATGAACGGGCTTACCGAGGCCATGAACAAGGTCATCGGGAAGGCTTTAGCTAAATTCACTAATGACACCGGCACAGATTGGGATAATTACCTACAGGCCATAACTTTCAGTTACAACACATCAATGCCAAGCGCCATAAAATACACTCCGTAGTGTTTACTACCCGGATGTATAGGCAACATATACTTCCACAAGATACACCCCGGATAATATTCAACGACTACACTATCTGCAAACAGCTAGGATGAACGCCCGGCAAAACATCGTCATCGCACAAAAGAAGCAAAAACACATCTAGACACAAACCTCAGGAATACAGGACAGGCCAATTAATCATGATATGGACGCCTACACGTACGAAAAAAGTGTCCGAATTCTTAAATGGGCCGGCCCATACAAAGTTCAGAGAAAATTATCGGACATCAACTACATTGTCAATATTAGGCATAACCATAAGATCATTAAAGATACCATTCACGTGCGACGAATGAAACCCTACCACCAGTGGCAAACCATCTCCACAACCACATGTCAGAAAACAAAGTAACGAAAGTGATAGACAACATAGCATACCATTAGATGAACACAGTAAATCATAGACACCACAATAACACAAGTTTACAGACACTCAGGACAGTAGACACCACAATAACACAAGTTTATAGACACTCAGGACAGTAGACACCACAATAACACAAGTCTACAGACAATCAAATGCACATACACCACAATAACACAAGTCCACAGACACTCATGGCAGTAGACACCACAATAACACAAGTCCACAGACACTCAGGGCGGTAGACACCACAATAACACAAGTTTACATACACTCAGACAGACGGTCACCACAATAATACGGGTAAACATATAAACAATAGTATCAGACGTCGCGTAGAGCCTGCATGATCGCTAAAACAAAAACTCGCCAAAAAATGTACAAACTTACGCTCTAAAAACATAGTGGTAAAATACCACAATATTCATATCCAGATGATTTTTAAGAACAGTACTCTATATTAAATAATCACGTGCATCAATAATTGTTATGTTTACGTATGAATATTAATATTCGTTATCATTTTCTGAACACCCTTGCTAGATAGGCCTATAGGACATTATCACAAAGGGACGTACAAGTTACGAAAACTAGAGCCGAAGGATATATGGGGATATCAGGAAAACACATACAGGGGAAAAGATATTTCCAGGAAATAGCTAGGAGTATGCACTGTGAAAAACATTGTCAGGAAAAGCTAGGGAATAGAAATACAGACACTCCCACGACACAGGTTCACAGACAAGCAGGGAAACGGTCACTGCAATTACACAAGTTAGGAGACAATCAGAGACACGGACACTACAATTACACAAGTTAGTAGACATTCAGGGAAACGGACACTACAATTACACAAGTTAGTAGACATTCAGGGAAACGGACACCACAATTACACAGGTTAGTAAACATTCAGAGCAATAGAAGAACGGATATAAGATTCCCAAAATAGACAGCCATAATTCGGGACTGCACATGTCGCAAGATACATACAACACATGGAAACTACATTTCGCATCACTTTCAAAACAATTAACACAAGTCCAGCACGCTGTCGTAATGAAAACACTGCGACTGTACGCAATCCATAAACAAATTCTGACATTAGGAGTACGTGACAGAGAACATACCGGAAGAGATTCCAGGCACGCTCGTAAATAAAGCATTACAAAAATGCTGACACTAAATAAACAGACCGGCTCATAAAATGTACACAATCCCAACAGGGCAGTACTTACGTCATTATTACTATTCTTCTTAATATCATTTATATCGCCATTATAGGCATTAGTACTATTTAACAACAATTAACACAAAGCCGACAGTCGATACAACGGCACGCCATTTTTTCCACTCGCCCACACAGAGTGCAATGAGAACAGCCATTAAAAAATCCAACCATACGATTGGCGAACAACACTACACGATACTAGACACTCCCACAAGGCACTCAGATAACGCCAGGCGCGAAAAGGCTCAGCCAGACATTATGACGCCGACAGGCAAAAGGAGCAGTTCAACACGCGACACGCGCAACTATAAGGAAGGGGCCACGGGCGACTCACAGAGGCACACTCCATTTCTGTTATAAACTTTGACTATTATATCAACAAATAAATGCCTGCAATAATCGGCAAAGACCATTGGCAATAGATGCTAATACGGCACAAGAATTTTTTAACATGCAATACAATGGCAGTAGCGGCATTAGCCAAATAATATAAGTAAAAACCCGACGCACACGTTAACAGGGATACAAAAACCACATACATGGGCGAAGATGCCTACAATTAGCCCAGACGTGGCGTAGCACTACGAGGCGCTGACAGGACAACAGAGGCCATTCGGCATCCATCATTGCCCAATACTTAGCATGGCGTCACAACTATCGCACGCTTTAAATAATACGTACAGTGACACAAATGATACAAGGGATAAATATCAGGGTACGATTCTGCATTAATTGAAAATACAGCACCCCAATACTATAAGGGGACGTTATTAGATTAACCGAAAATATAGTAGCGATCATGAACGATAAAAATAAGACATTGCACAAAGGGATATAAAAGAGCGCCATGACCGCTAACATTTTGAAATGATACCATATTAATACTAAGGGATGTTTATACGAAAGCGGCACTGAGTAATAATCTTGAGTAGTAATATCAGCCACGATGCTGAGGCACTAAACACAGGCACCTAGTAAACGCGCATCCACATAGCGATGACGCGCGGCGTAAGCAAAGTATGACTAAGAGAGAACAGACACTTAAGAGGAGGCACAAGAGACGCAATATTCAAGTCTCCCAATGTCCCCACACATACACATGTGCATAACACACTTCCCATCACTCCCTACCACTAAATAATACTCAAAACAATCCAAAAGGGCATTTCATAAACAAACACAGGGTTAACTGCACCCCAAAAGCACACAGCTCCACGCCTGAAGATAAGAGGCGTATGGAAACAGATAATAAACGCTCGATATATCTATATATATAGATAATGGCCATAGAAACACCAACCAGATATTTTTAATTAATATATCCCGCATGAGATAGTTTTAATTTATGCATGAAAACACCCTCTACCCAACATTTACCCCTTACCCAGAGCATTAACCAAAACACGCTCAAATTCATCTATAAGCATGCAAATCCCATCCTCACATACCCAGGTCTTTTTTTTATTATTATTAATATTGAACCCGCTAAGCACTGGTTCATGTGATATTTTTCATCACAACGCATTTTTGATGCATCACTTTAGAACGTACCCACTGACCGACCATGCTGTCGCCACATGCGAACATTCTTTGGAGTTATAAATGGTTGATCTTTTGACTAAGGAGAAAACCATTATTAAATAATCTGAGGCCAAATTATGACACTTCTATTTTCTACGAAGCTCAGATATTCTCATGTTGTAATTCTGTATCATCGAAACATTCTTTAGAATGTTATTTCTGCTTTTAGTAAGGTATAAACGCCGCAGATACGCGAACCGGAACCAGACAGTCGCTGCACGACTAGTGTATTCACAAGTTCACGCAGCGCAGGACTGAGCTCTTATCACATGTGTTTGGTTTACCATCCAAGATGGATGTTGTTCTTTTCAAGTTCGTCTAAAAGACGATGTAATAGTCCGCCTGGAAGACGAAGAAAGCTATCTTAGTGCATCGCACATTATTTAACTACGAACAGTACATAATATTAGTGAATATTACAGCCGGAGAAGGCTTGTGCTACGAATACTGTGAATTTTTGGGAAAGTGATTATAATTGTGGAACACCACATTTTCAACCACGTGTTTGAACATCGTATTTCGACATCGTCAAGTGGCGATAAAATTTATCATTCACTGTGAAATTATTATTAACCGAGTGAATCATTTCAACACTCATAACTACAAATATTGCTTTAATCACAAGTTCGATTCTTTTCTGTGAATCACAACGTCGATGCCACGTGATTTGTGGGCAAGTAAAATCTGTATTAGTGAAGCAGATAATAGTGCATGGCCAATTTATAAACCATCTGCGTCTTGTAGTAGCAGTGAATTTAGTACCACATTAAAGCTAGCTTCAGTGCGACTGTGCTACGCTCATTTTTCGTATTTTCAAGTGGTAAATTCGTACTTCAAAATGTCACTTCTTGATAACCACGTGTATGACGATCTTTGTTACGAATCACCTGTGGAGATGAACTGTTAAGCTTCATGATGTGAAGGAGAGGACCGGAGAACTACAGCCGATGACGGGAGAACCATGACTTTAGCATCCGCTAAGCCAAGGAAAATGACGACTTTGAGGAGGAGTCTGGTCATATCATCACGACAACTACGAGGACGAATAAAGGCCGTGGAAATGGATAGAGCCTGTGTGGAGGCCCAGATTGGACAACCCCTGTCCGGAGACCAAAGCCTCATTGTATCCCTCAGGTCGTTGGAACGACTGAGATGTAGACATCCTTTCTTGTGAGTCCGAATAATTCATTCTTTGTGGGGTTCTTTTGTGGTGTACCTTAGTGTAGTTTATTGTAGTTTATTGTAGAATCAGCCGAACTTCTTGACAAGCCATAGGTAGGGTTTGTACTGTTAGAATTAATCCTTGTAGTTCACTTTCAGTGATTTGTTAGTCACCCGTTGTGATTGAATTCTTTTCGATCACGGTGCATTCTGATGGACATCGCTAAGATGTTATTTCTACCCCTGCTAAGCATGACTGTAGTCTTTGTTACTACGTTTTGATCAACCCTAGGTGGGTGATTTTGTGTACAGTTATTTGGAATGACGATCAGACGTCATGGCCAGTGTTATTTTTATAACACCCCTTTCTAGTAAATGTTGTCACGCCACTGATTTAGTCAGAACAGTCCGTATCAGTAGATAGCCGACTGAAGCTATCAATTTTGTAATTCAATGTCATTTTCATTTTGATGTGCTATTAAGCCATCCAGTTCAAGTTATGAACACATTCAGGGTGTTACATTTAGTATGCAATCTAGCATCGAACCCTGCAATGAATGCCATATCGTTGGCAAACTTAGCAGTTGTAAGATTTGCGCCTTTATGATGTTTATTTCGTGTCAGGTGTTTCGACACAGTTATTATTTTGGTTGTGATTAGACAGAGCAGTTATGGACTGACATATCTGCACATTTCAAAGAGGTTCAGATTAAGTGGAATATCTGTATTTTTCATTTCTTTGACTTTTACAAACATGCCGCGTCTTTGTGCATAGTTTTGAGGCGTGATTTTAAGCCTAATGCGTATGTGATTTTGTATTATATCTGAGACATGATAACAAGGCCAGTTTTCTGATAGGACTTTCTGCGAGAAAGCTGCCTGCCTTCAGTGTTGTTCATTTTTCTAAACTGTCCGTGTGGATGATTGTGAGTAGCGGAGCTAGCTCGAATCATGGACAGGTGGTAACAGTTCCCAGTATGCAATGTACTAGAACATCACTCAGTCAGCGAAACATACTTTTTCAGACTCTCTGACGATGCTTACAGCATTACTAACATTTAAATGATGTGTCTCATATGTAGGACAATGTCCAGGCCACCATTTTGTAATAATCAGATGTTTTGCTACTTAGAGATGAATGGTGAGAGCCATGTGTTTGCATCGCTATTGAAGCGACTATCTTTCTTCTCCATCTGAGAATGATTACACGTTATGTGAAGGTTTATTTGTTGAAATTAAGAGGCTAGATGAGGCACCTGTGTAGAGGTTATATTTATGTGTGTCCGGACTTCGATTCTGTTGACTGTGTTATTGTAGGGAGGTAACTGATGCTCATTCCAGGCCTTACCCAGAGGTAAATTAAGTGAGCCGAGAGCCACTAATAACCTGTGTTATCGTTATGTCCGAGCGGGAGAGCTCGTTGATGGTGTTTTATAGCAGAGATTGACCTCGCACGAGACTGCTACTGCTGATCCCAAGGTATTCAGGATTGTCAGCCTATTCGCCATAAACCAACGATAATTTAAACCAACGATTCTAATAATCAGAACGTCATTATTATAAACTGATGATAATTAACTATTTATAGCATTTAACCTTGATTTTCTTGCATTTTGGACCTGCTGGCTGACACTTGCTTTGTGCACACTTCTTTTGTGGAAGTAATCTAGGACAGATGACACTAATTTTTATTGACGGAGTGCTTGCTCTACCTTCAGTCAGTAGCTGGTGGAGCGTGAGCCTCATGCGACGTTAGACGTAGTTTTTAAAAGGAAGGAAGGAAGCTTGTAGTTTAACGTGACCGTTAATCACGTAGTTTTTACTACGCAATCGCCACCATAAATAACATGCACGTAGATGACACTGGTTTACAAAGAGTAGCCCAGGGCGAAGTCAGGAATAATATTGTTTATGGTATTGTTGTTATTTATTCAAGTGTATGATAACCCCATGTTTACCCATTTTATTAGATTGTAAGAGGGCATTTAATGTTTTTTTACGGCTGGTCATGTAGATCTGTATTAACTGCTTTTGCTTTACGGACGTCATCGCCGTAAATTTTGTATTAATTGTTAGGAATTAGCTAGATTATTTAAAAATAAATGTAAATGAGGAAATGGTATCATCCCAACTTAGACTTGCTATTGCTACCCTGTTAAATGTAAATTCCGTTATTAGCTTATTTTGTAACTTGACTATTGATTATTGCCGTACCATTTTCCCAGCGTTGCTGTTGTTGCTATACTTTGTCAGATAGATCTTTCGCGAGGATTTACAGTAGTTTACAGGTAGGGTTCTGATCTTTTATTTTTGTTTATTTATTCATTTGCGGATTAGCCGATAGAAACCCTACGAACTAGGCTAGGTGTCTAAATATTTTGAATAAGTATTTCTACAAGTTTTACTTAAGCCTGGAAGTTTATTTCTCAGTCTAGCTTTAGGAGGTGTGTTTTCTTGGGCTGTCTATGACCTTTTCAGCAACCATGTTACCACGAATCCCCTGGATCATGGATTCTCGTGCCGCTATGGCCTATAAGATATTCACCTGATCCTCATGGCACATGGGTCCGACAGGTGAGGTGTTAGGGATGTCGTTTCGGCTGTTGGCAACCCTGATAGCTCCTCTGACGGGCACAATATGCTCGCATGAAATATTTTTAATTTATACACCCAGCATGTAAAAACCACCCTGGTAAACCTCTCTCCTATCCCTGAGCAATTCATAACACGCGCTCAGAATCCTCACAAGCATGTAGTCCAACTAATAGTTTATATCCTTAAGCATTATGGGCCAGGGTCAAAATAAAATGAAAAACCCGATAATGCGTACCATCCTACCTAGCGCGGTACCACCTAATATTAACAATAACATGCATTTGCACCCCATTAATATACCTTGCATGAATCCACTAAATACTCTACTGACAACCTCTACAATTCGTACAAAATATCAGCGTGGGAATCCATTGAGCTAGAGGTGCAAAAGCAGGTCATGCGACCTCAGAAAACAAAACAAAAAATCTCATAATGTCCAAAACACCCCGAAATCTTTATACCCTACACTACTCACGCATTCCCACAAGAGCTCACCCTCGAAAACAGAATCTGAGATTACACGAGGTGACGAGATACGAAGAATAATAAGGACCGAGTTTCATAGGAGGGCAGAGTTTTATACGAGGGTAACGGATCCAGACGACCAATCATGACTAATACTTCTTAGTTAGTCTTTAAGTAAGTAGGAACTCCTGGTGCGGGGGAATAAGTCCTAAACCCACGTAGGTGATGAACCAAGTCCTACATCCGGGTAGGTAAAGATATTAAGCATCCAGATAGAAGAAAGAAGAAATAAGTATTAAATAATGACATATGATGAATAAAAATGAATATCATATAGCCTATTTTAAATGTCGAGCAGCGGCTCATGAGAGTAAATATAGGTTTAAGGCGTACCGTGAGGATTACATGTTCGGAAGTGGCCGTTGAGGATTAGGCTCAAATGAATGATTCCCGGGGACGCCCGATGATATTAAGCAATACTGCAATATATGCAATCCTGGCGAAAAATAAATGATCAATAGCGAAACAGCATTGTAAGACCGAACAGAGCGAATTAAATGCTAATTTTTAGCAGCAAGCAAGCGCAAAGGCCAATACACACATAGATATAAAGGGGGGAAGCTAGCAAATTAGTATATAGGAGGGGACCGCCTGGCTGTCTTGTTGCATTCCGGTTCCAGCAGGATTTTCACGCGGGGGATAGAGGAGGGAAACCGACTGGACAGAGCCTCACCCAAAATTTTTAGTATGTAAGGCAACAGCTACCTATTTCAGGGGTAACTTAGATAATAAGAAAATTCAATAAGTTACTGATCCAAAACAGTAACTTACAAGGGGTATTTGGCAACTTTATTTCTAGGAATAGATTAGTAAGTAGTTAGATTATAAGTCACACATACAGAAGAACATGGCAAATAACGGCGAAGCCAATGCCCAACAAGGGATAGAACCATAAAAGTGCCATGGAATGATAATCTATCGATCCATACGTAGAGGCGATAGGAAATAGACGACAGCAACCGATTCTGACTGACAACAACGCTGCTCGATGAGTATATCGAATATATTTTTGGCCAAGGGTATCGCCAATATTTTATTACAGCTTTGAGCTCCACCACTGCAGCCGCGAACAACAAATGATCATGGGGTAACAGGTAATGAACACCAAGGTATACCAATAGCATGTAATGTGCCAGGAAGGGCATTTACACTGTAGACATTGTAGACTGTGATAGCATAAGGATTAGGGAATGCACAGAGTTAACTTGCACTAACAAACATGCGTTCTATTTCAGGCCAGCGGAAAGGCGATATTCATATTCACTTATACACTAATCTATTTCTTTACAGATGGCAAAAGATATGTATAAAGCTTTTGTAAATATATTTTCCAAAGCCCAAACCCACTACACTTTCTCCTTCTTTCAGACACATACACTTACCTTAGCTTTCAGTTGCGCCAATAAGGCGACGACACCAGCGATTAACGGTGAGCAGCGTCCGTGGGTCGTTGAGCACCATTGGCGCAGATATATCAACGCTCAAATGAAGCATGACACACGGTGTTTAAGGGTGGCACAAAGTTGTAAGTTCCGATCTTCGACATCAAGGTGGACTTCCTGCCCATGGCGGGAAGATCACTAGGGTACAAATAGGATAGCCACCTAACCAGTAAGATAGCATAGGCTAGCGGCCGGATAGCATTTAAGAGTAGAATAGAGAATAGCGCGCATAAGATTTACATATGCAAGGATGGCCAGGTAAAGAGCCCCACTACATGAGTGTATTGTATTTTCGCATAAAAGGTACCAGGTTCATGGCCACTATTATCATTACTATGATTAACGGTATTATCAGAGGTTATTATTATAATAATTATTATTGTGATTATGATTGTTATTATGATTATTTCCAGCATTAGTTTGTTTATCACTGTTATTACCACCATGTCCAATGCCAAATGATCTATGTTATTACGTTATTATGGCATCACCATTGTTATTGTCACCGTTGTATGCACACATATCACATTGTCTACTTGTTCACATATAATGTATCACATGATCCATTTACACATTTAAACACATGTATTTTCCTTTCATTCTTCTAACGACAAATTTGTAAAGATGTCTTATTTACACCCTACAATAAACACATTTTGATGACACCCTTAAACTTACACCACGGGGCACCTATTTTATTTTACTCTTCATTCTTTACACCTTAATACACGTTACACTTTAATGTTATACACTGTACACGTAGAGAGCACTTTTTTCATCGCGCTGCATGACAGCACAAATACTCAATTACCATATGTTTTTTATCTTTCTGCGCCAAAGCCAGAATTATGAATTAAGATATTTATATTTGAATATGTATGGTTTATAACCTTTTTTCTGTATTCCGATCAATTGTATCTATATATGTATGAATAATGTTCCACCCCTAAAAACCCACCCTTCCTGAGAGCACACTACACTTCTAAAAATACCGAAGTACACATACATCTACACCTGCTACATCGTCTACGCCGCCACGACCAAAGAAGAAAAGAGGAGCGAAGAAGAAGGATGAAGAAGAGGGACGAAGAAGAAGAGAGCCACCCTTATGTCTACGAGCAGTTTGCGGGGACGCGAACTAAATCGGGACGAAGTGTTACACATCTAAGTGCGTATAACACCCTTAAGAAGTGCACACATATATACCTACCATTCTACAGATACAACTACATCTACGTAACATCTACAGCTACTCCCTTAACAGCTACATTTATTAAACCATCTGCCCAACACCCTACACCGTTTCACCCCTTTAAACACCCCCAAGCTGGAAGCAACTGCAACAACAACACACTTCTATTACACATAGCCACCAGATCTGAAGCCACAGCTCTTGCGTCAATGCTTACATAGCTTCGTGAACACATACACAGGAACTGGCTGTCATAAAAGAAACATGGAGTAATACAACAGTCAGCACTTCGGAAACGCTTAAGAGGACCACCTCTCAAAGGGAAGGTATCTCTTACCGTCGGAGACTCTGTTCGTCCTCACGCTGATATCATACCGCCGGTAAGTGTGCATCTCAGAATTCCATACACAAATTGTACATCCTTCCCCTCACCACACATATTATACTGTAAAAACTATACTTTGCTGCATTAGCCCTGAATCCAGGGAAGCCAACACTACATTTTGATTTTAGTAAATAAGTAACCATTATTGATTATTGTTTACCAACACCTTCTTTACTGCCCGCTTCCCTAATTACACCTTGACCTGTCATCACATAATTTCAAAACCGCTGCGCAAGCGATAGTAACTTATTCATTACCAGCGGCCTTGCTTCCTTAGCTCGCACGTGCACATACCGCAGTAGCCCATCGTCAGCAACGATCCATATTGCTTATCGCGCCACCTACTCCGTAAGTTGTTAGATTCCGCCTTGAAGCGCATCCTTCGATTTACAACCCCCATCGCGTAGAGCTTCATTCGCTCTTCCACAACACTTTCCCGATATCACACTCTCGACTAACAGTCTTGAACCCTCGCCACTCTTCCCCTAAATTATCGGCAACTCTTCCAACACTTACACACCTTCCCACCACATCGTGTTAGCCCCCCAACAAACGGGCCACAACAATAGATAAATTAAGGAATTAAATATTAAGAACGCAAGCTGAAACGCAAGAATTCTTGTGAAACAAGTAGTTCCGTGAAGAACTATACAGCCTATTTTCATATAACTTACTTATGTTAATTGTCTCTATCAAAATAAACAATTTCAGTTTGATTTCTGTAATAGATTCGTAGATATTGAGAACCGTCCAAATATTTCGGTTGGTCGCCATTTTGGATTTTTATATATGTAGGCCATAGAGTTATGTACTATTAGATGACGATTTTTGCGTAGGTTTATTATTCAAACGTTTACTTCGAACGCATGAATAATATACAAGAAAGCTTGCCACGGTGGGTAAGTGGTTATAGTGTCGGACTACCAACCCCAAGATTGCAGGTTCACCCCTGGCCATGGTAAGTGATTTTTGAAGGCGACAAAAATCACGACACTCATGTCATACGTTGTTGGCATGTTAAAGAACCCATTTGAATTCAGTAGGCCGTGTTCAATGGCAAAATTAATCTCGGGATTTTCCGCCAACACAAAGTTCTTCCATTCTCTACTTGAAAGCGCTGTAGTGTCAATGAGTTTAGATATCTAACCTCCTTGACTTTCATAGCGTTCAAAGGAACGACGAAATTCGACATGCAAGCTACCCTCTTGGTGTCAATTAACAAAGCTTGCACCAGGCACCCGAGGCCATACGATATTATTATTAATATACAAGAAATAAAAACTTAAGTAAAAATTTCGCACAGCCCCCATCTTGAGATTATGTAAATTAGAAGCTAGTGCATTACAATGTGTGTAAACATTTACAGTACCAAATTTCATTGCGCACAGATGGTTAAATCGCGAGAAGAATCAATTAAAGTGTTTTACCTTCGCTTGGCCGCCATGTTCGTTTTATATTTTACAGGTTTTTGGAAGGCTCATATCTGAAATTCTAGTAGTACTCTTTATCACCGTACATAATTTCATGGTGATATCAGTAATAGTTTCGGAGATATAGAATGCCGCTGAAATACTTCGCACAGCCGCCATGTTGGATTCGTGAGACGTAATTAAATTTGAAGGGCGCGGTAAGAGACGGCCGTAATAGTACTATGACCATTCCGAGTTTCATTGACATCACTCCAGCCGTTTAGAAGTTATTAGAGGGGACACACACACACAAACGCACACACACACGGACAAAAGGTGATCTCATAAGCCTATTTTTGCATAAAATGAAAATAGACTAAAAATAGCCAGATCAAGAATGAAATGGTTGGAACACATTATGAGAATGGAAGAGTGGATGGAGGTAGAAGTTTCTAGACCAGGAGGAGGGAGGAGGTGTGAGACCAACTTCAAAGACAGAGTGTTTTTTGATAAACAGAAGTGAAAGAGGTTCACAAATTGTACCCGGTTTGCTGGAGCAATAAACTGACGATGATGACGACCTAATAGATTAAAGCCTTCATTTCAAATTATTGCAGTTATGAAAATCAAAATCTCGAAATCTATTGACAGCCCAAAGCGAGCAGAAATTCACAGAACAACATTCTCTAGCTAAAGGTAGAACACACACACTTGATCTAGCTGCAGCACCTGGTGCACCGTGAAATGGGATCCTTTTACTACAGAGAAAGTCCCCTCCTTCACTTGACCTTTTTGTATGGTTACCCACTACATTCATTTTACTGTAGCTCTCCATCATGAAAATATACAGTATTAGGTTTTGATGAAATATATTTTGTTTCCGTTAAGGAGACTCATGCTTGTATTTGTATGAACCCCTATTTAAGATGTGTAATTGTGTTATTGCAGGGACAGTTCCAAGGACGTCGGCTGTCACGTCTGTAAAGCATGTGGTCGTGTTCTCAAGAAGAGTCCTTCACAGGACTATGGTGTGCATTCATCGACGAATTTTGGCAGCAAAGAGCCTGTGCATTCTCAGAATGTAGACATGGAGAAAGTAGACCGGAGTGTTGAAAATGATGCCGAGAAAAGTGCAGCTGCATGCTCTGTGGAAGAGCAAACTGTTGAACCCATGGTAACTTTAGTTTCGGATGAGGTTATAACTTGTTTGGGTTTGCTCACGAAATCCTCCACAGAATCGCCAAAACAAGTTGTTGCTCAGTTATCAAAACAGATCGCCAAGATGTTCGAACATTCTTTTGAAAATTTTTCAAAACAATTCATTGAGAAGTTACAGAGTTCTGCAGCACATTCAAATCTCATCACTGAGAGTTTAACTAGTAATATTGCTGGGGCATCAAATCCTGTCACTGAGAACTCTCTTGCTGAATCAGCAGATCGTATTGCTGAGGAGTCAAAGAGGTCATGTGCATCATCATCAAATCTCATCACTGAGAGTTTAACTAGTAATATTGCTGGAGCATCAAATTCGGTCACTGAGAACTCTCTTGCTGAATCAGCAGATCGTATTGCTGAGGAGTCAAAGAGGTCATGTGCATCATCCTCAAATCTCATCACTGAGAAGTTTTGTCAACTTAGCAACAAATGTATTTTTTATGTAATAAGAGTTTCTCAAGCAGTAAAGCGAAGTTTGAGCACAAGTGCGGGATATTTCAGTGCGAGTCATGTGGTCATATATTCCTTCGGCGGCACAGATTAAACCGCCACATATTTGATAAAGGACATTATCAATGTCCTATTTGTAAGAAGAACTTTCTGAACATGGTGTCAAAGTCAGACCACATTTCCAATCACCATGATTTCAAGTGTGTTATGTGCCAGGTGAATTTCTCTAGCAGAGAGAGTTTGATTGAACACGTCTCTGATCACATCAAAGAGATTGTCTCCTTCTGGAAGAGAAACCGGATTGCCCAGAATCATCGAAACGAAATCCCCCAATAAATATCATCTGGGTATTTCTTATAAATCTATGCCAAGAGCAGTGAGGACAAGGTCTTCTACTGGCATATTGGAGACATCTTCCAGCTATTCAGAGTGGACCGACCAGAACACAGCTACAACAAGTAAGCAAGTCCAGTTGCATCATAGAGCTGAATTGCTCCGGTCGGATTCGAAAGAGATCTTTCACGAGAAGTATAGAGCAATCCCTGCAACATGAAACCAAGAGCAACCAGAAGACTCGACTCAGCACTGTAGTCCAATAGGGATGAGGAAACAGAGTGGTCCCCCATTAAAACACGACTATCTGCTTCTTCCAGAATTGGAAGGCGTTCCTGTAATACCAAACCAACTTCCTCTTGCAGGAGAACAAGATCAAACAATAGATGTATGGAGAGTGTAGAAAGAAGTTCATCCAGTGGTGATGTGGTGACAAATTCCTCGACAGATGAGCCCATTTCCACCAAAAGCAGGTCCACCAATAGCATTGTAGGTAATAAACATTGAGTCAAGACCATTCAAAACCAGTTCCCATGGTGATTCGAGGACGGATACTTCTATGACAGAGCCCATTCCTACCAGAAGCAGGTCCACTAATGGCATTGTAGGAAATTACATTAAGTCAAGACCATTCAAAACCAGTTCCAATGGTGATGTAATGACGGATTCGTCTATGCCAGGGCCCATTCCTACTAGAAGCAGGTCCTCCAATGGCATAGTAGGAAATAACATTAAGTCAAGATCATTCAAAACCAGTTCCAACGGTGATGCAATTACGCATTCTTCCGTGACGTAGCCCATTCCTACTAGAAGCAGGTCCTCCAATGGCATATTAGGAAATAACATTGAGACAAGACTAGAGCTGTCGATCGATTGAAAATTTTGATCTGTTAACCAAATGCCTTTAATCCCAAAGTTCAAATCTACACGACACTTCAGTTTTTTTAACAGCTGCATTAGCCGTACATTGCAATATTACATAGATCCTATGAGGGTTGGGGTTTGAGGACCATTTTATCGTTTCATGGTTGACATTGTGGGATTAGTAGTGTCTTATGGAGCTATTTCGTCTTGGAGATATGAATTTTGGGATATGATGATGCTCGCTTGACGGGCAAAACATATAATTCTATAGTTTCTCCCTCTTCAGGTAATCTGTTACAAATGTTTTTTTTAATCTCATGTATTTTTAGGTTGTTTTTCATATTTGCCAGTTATTGGGATTACAGTATTTTAACAAGGGCAAGATACAGCTTAAAGAGCCTAAAAATTAATAATATTACTTTTCTGCGGAAGTCGTTGCACCACAATTATTCACTTTCCCATGGAAACGGACATCTCTGGTACCAAAAACAAACTTCCAAATTTTCAAAATTCTAATCCTTAGGCTACTGTTTTTAATTTTGATTTGTAGCTCTTCAAGCTTTTCCTTACATGACTGTTTCTATCCTTTATGTTCGACGATGTCGAAATGTAAACATTATGTGTCAGAAAACTGTTTCATAATGAGGCTCATTATAACACTGTTTTTATCCTTTATCGAGAATTTGCCCTTTTATTTAGGTGTCCTTCGTTTCTCATATCTATACTAATATAATAAAGCTGAAGAGTTTGTGTGTTTGTTTGTGTGTTTATGTGTTTAAACGCGCTAATCTCTGGAACTACCAGTCGGATTCGAAAAATTCTTTTTGTATATGATAGCCTGATTCAAGAGGAATATTTTAGGCTATGTAGCATTAGGCTACACCTCTCAGGTAACCTTAAAGATTGATTTTTGTCCAGAACGGCTTCAATAATACCGAAGTCTATTGTTTCCATGTAATGCAGGCCGCATCACGTCGCCCCTACCAATGTTCTGGTGCAGAATTGCGAGCTGCTTATAAATAGCAGTCATGGGGAGTAATTAGTTCAAAAAGATTTCTTAGGCCCCTTAAAACATTTATCATCATGACAATAGTATGCCTCTGTATAAGGGCGATGGTGTTTGTGCAGTATACTGAGGTTATCAGCTGCAATAAGCATTGATGCTTTCAAATTTACTTTCATTTATTCCGATCCTTATCCTTGAGCGCACCAGTTCTGTAAAACAAATAAATACACCGGGCGAAGCCGGGCACTACTGCTAGTACTGTTTATCCCTTGTTATTTATTTATTTACACTGTTCACGCCCACATTGGAGCACCAAAAATCAAACCTTATATACAAAGTCTTCAAGTTCAGTTCTTAATACTTGATAATTTTTTTATTTCCCAATACTTCTTAATTCTGGAAGATCTTGCAGCTCGTTCTTCTGCTGATATAACATATTGCTTACGCTGTGAAATTTTGAATATTAGTCGAGTTTATTTGTTATTCAGAAGCCATTTCTCTTCTCTATGTTCAATTTGATGCTTAGTAATTTTCAATTCGTCTAAATCCATTTGTATTTCTTTAAACCATGTGATTTTTGTTTTACTACTCCAAAGGAAGTCAAAAAGATGTTTCAGGAGTCTAGTATTTGGCAAGCGGGATATGTGTCCTAAAAAAGGAATTCTTCGTTTTCGCATCGTGTCAATGATAGATTTACTTTCCTTGTATTGAATTGGGCAAAAGTCTCCACTGGCCCTCAATCTGGTGTTTTTACTGATTATTGTCCGAAGAATCCGTCTATCGACCTTCTGTAGTTTGTCAGTTGTTGATCGGGAGTTTAGTTTAAATAAAGTTTCACTTGCATATGTTGCTTCTGGCTTAACGACGGAGAAATAATGTCGAAAAATTGAAGGAGACTGTTTCTTATAATATGTTGGCCAGGTAATCTGTTGTGCTCGTCGCAATATCCCGTGTTAATTGAAATTTTTTAACATTTCTTTTTTAAAATACCTTGTTAAACCTTCAGCTATAAAGTGAACCTCAGTTATTTACACATTTGTCAATTCATTATTAAGTCATTTTCATTCTGGGTCACTTGATTTATGGAAAAATTGATTAAAGTCCTACTACGCTGGGTGAGTTTAACAGGCACTTTTAAAACAGTCAAGTTTTAAAAAAATCCTATAAACATGAGAAATATGAGGGAAATGGCAAAGGACACCTCAAAGCAAACTCAAATTTCGGAAATTAGGTGAAAATAGTTATGATTATAATTTTGTAAATTTGGTATCAAATATGTCCATGTTTCCTTGGATATGTGTATAATTGTTGCACAGAATTTATATTGGTCATAATCTTCCAGCAGGCAAGGTAGGATTGGAGTGGACAAGATGCCTCCATCTAATTCTATCATAATACATCTTTTCTTTGTATATCTTGTAATGTCGTTCCTTTTCTTAGCAGATCTTCACTGATTTGTTCTAACCACCTTCTCGGGCGTCGAACGGATCTCCTTCCAGGTACTATCCTTTCCATGTACACTCTGGGAGTTCGTCTTTCTGGCATCTTTTGCACATGGCCAAACCATTTTAGCCTTGTAAGGCACATTTTTTCTTCCATTGTTAAGGTCACCTGCATATCCCTTGTGATGCAGTCCATTTATCATTCTGTCCATTCTCGTCTTTTGCATACCAGATCTTAAAAGCTTTATATCACAAGCTTGTAATTTGCCAATGTCTCTCTTCAATAAGACACAGCTTTCTGAGCCATATGACATAATTGGCAAAAGGTATGATTTTAACCCTGTCTGCTTGGCTCTTCTGGGAATTGCTTAATCGGAAACACTGTTCCGCACTTGGTAAAAGAAAGTAGAACCCTTTGACACACTATTTGGACTTCTAATTTAGCACTCCCATGATTCTAGATGACGTTTCCAATATAAATAAAGCTTTACACATTCAATCCTTTCACCATCAAGTCTTAGATTGCATTGGGTGGGTGATCTGCTCATTTTCATAAAACTAATAGTTACTTCCTTTTTATTTTCTTATTCTGAATCTCTTTCCTTAGAGAAATAATACATTTCCCAAATGGAATTGTCATATTTTAAGCCTTTTTTTTTCAGATACTTGCAGTACAACCCTTTCATATTTACTAATGAAATTAGACATTTTACTTAGCCATTAGGAATATTTAATATACTTTTAACACATGTAAAAATGCGTTAGAATTAACAGAAATGCTTTTCAGTCGGTCAACATGATTGTGCCCTATTAGATAGGGCGAGGAATGACAATTATTTTAGCTCACTAATACTTGAATTATTTCTCAAACAAATGGGAGAATGAATTGGCTGACGTGTTTCATTCGTCAGGGAAACATCGTCAGATGATGTTCACGTGGGCTTAAATTAAGTTAACAGTTGAACACAGTTTGTGCATTTCCTGAAAACCTCGGAATTTTCTGATCTTATTTCAAAATGTAAGCCTGTCAAGAATTTCTTTTTTTTTTTACATTTTAATTTCCCTGAAATCCTGAAATAAACAGGCATTCTCTGAAGTAACTAGTCATATCACATTGAGGATATTCCTTAGAAAACGTAAATGGATATGAAGCCAAAACCTTTATGAACGTAAACTACCCTCGGCGTCATCTTTGTAGACCAACTCCAGTTTCCCGGGTGAGGTTTATGATCCTCTTCCATGTTTGTCGGTCCAGATAGATCTTGGTCTTCTCAATCTCTGTCCAATCCATTCCTCTACTAGTTATGTTTTGTTTGACTGTATCAAGCCATCTACTTCTAGGTCTTCCACTGGGTCGAGTGCATTTAACTGTTTTCTCTCCAGCCATACTTTTGTTATTCTGTTAGGTGCCATTCTTCTTACATGTCAAACCACCTCAACCTTGAACTATCAATTTTTGCTAGAAGAGATTCATGTACCTGTGTTGCTTCCCTTATACTTTCATTTCTGACCTTGTCCCTTCTTGTTTTCTGGGCCATTTTCCTCAGAAATTCCATTTCTGAACATTGCAATCTACTGCCATCCTTCTTCAAGATTGTGCATGTCTCTCAAGACCACATGTTGTTACGGGAGCAAAATAGCTGTTAGGCTATTTATAGGATATGTTTAACTCAAGCTGGTATTTTGGTGTCCCAGAGAAGATTTCTTACTTGATGGTAAAATTGTGCATCTTTTTGTACTCTGAGTGATATTTCTTCATCACATCTTCCATCTCTAGAAAGTACACAACCGATGTACTTGAAGTGTTCCACTTCTTCCAGTTTGGTTCCGTCTATAAGGATTTTGGCTGGTTCGTTTTGTCTGGTGAGTGACATGACTACTGTTCTTGTGACAATTATTTTAAGGCCAAATTCTTGAACTGATCATTCCATTCATCTAACCTCTGTTGAACTTCTTCTTCCGAGTTTCACCATATGACTACATCGATAGCAAAGGCTGAAGCTTTCAGTTACTCTTGGTGGATATGGTATTTTACTTTTTTCATTATTTCATCCATCATTATTATGAATAGTAATGGTGACAATGCGCTACCCTGCTGAAATCCTTTTGTTGTCTTAAACCAACTCGAGTGGCCATCACCGATCTGGATACAACTCTGACAGTTCTCATAAAGCATTTTGATTTTATTTCTTCTTATTCTTGTCGTCGTTTGGGCCTACTGAGGACCACGGGGCTCGTGTCTCCTCGTTGCTTTGTCTTTTCTTTTCTTCCAGTACTTTTCGATTTTATTTATTAATGATGTGGATATATTCCTATTTTTGAGGCACTCCCAGATCTCTTCTCCTTCAATACTATCATAAGCCTTCTCTATGTCAAGGAATACAAGGTTCATATCTTTTCCTTTTTCCCAATGTTTTTCAATGATCCACCGGGTGGCAAACACCAGGTCGATAGTTGATCAATTCAGCAATTCTGAGTTTTAATTCACTGGCCGTGAAAGCCAATATACCATCTTTTTGAAGGCCGTTATGGGGAGGCTATGGCTGCTTGAACTTTTAGTTCTCACAGGAAAGAGGCGCAGGTGCGCTTCATATAAAGGGAGGTAGCGCGCCGTTCGCTACTCCTGTGGGGGTCCGGGCGGGGACATCAATTGCCCGGTGATGAGCCAGCTTGGTGTCCCAGGCGAAACCCCTCTCAAAACACGGCACAAACCTAGAAGAATTGCTGAGTTTCAATTTACTGGCCGGTAAAGCCAATATACCAGTTGATCTATTGTTTCTGAATCCATATTGTTCTTCTTCCAGTAAGGGTTCGATGGTGTAGTTCTCACATGCTACCAAGGATTTAAAAAAAGGTTAGTTGAACTTTTGACCGTTAAAAATGCATAGTTGAGACTAAGTTGGATGAAGATGTTAGTGTGGAGCTCACTTCACCAAACTCATAATAATATAATTCAGTATAGAGCTCACTTTCGCAAACAATTCTGTTTGGAGCTTACTTTGGCAAACCCATAATAATATGATACGGTGCAGATCTTACTTTGATAATATTAATCTGTGCAGAGCTTACTTTGATAATATTAATCTGTGCAGATCTTACTTTGGCAAACCCATGATAATAGGTTTTTGTGTGTAACCTGGTTTGCCACACCCATAACAATATAATTCTGTGTAAACCTTAATTTGCCAAATTTATAATATAATTCTGTGTGGAGTTTACGTGCCAAATCCGTAATAAAGCGATTCTATCTGAGCTCACTTGCTAAACCCACAATAATGTGATTCTGTGCGGAGCTTGTTTGGCAAATCTGTAAATAATATAGAGACCATGAAAGCTGTTTAAATCAAGCGTGTCATATCAGGGAAGTAATGATATTTCTATTTTACATGTAATTAATTATATACTTTTTTGTATTCTCTCTCTAATGGCAACATAAATGACTTGTGAAGGTGCCAGCACAATAACCAACAGAAAGTGCTTTTAGCTGCTTAAAATCATCTGTGGTTAGATAATTGTGACCCAGTGAGAAGGAAAGATGGTGATTGTATGGTTGGTGAAAAAGAAAGTGAGCCTGAACATTTCAACATGACATAATCTTGTTACAGTGATACAGGGCACTGTGATCCAACAAGTAGCATAGTGTTATATATTTTTCATTGTAGAAAATAAAAACCTTTTGTAAATGCTGTATTATAAATATTTATTTCATTAAAATGTTTGATAAAATATCTCTTTTTTATTTCTATTTTAGTTTTTTTCTTCTTCAAGAAAAACATGGGTTCTGGAAACTTAGCTTGTGTACAAAAGATGGCATTGAATGGGTTCAAGAACCCCTGTTAGTAAAGGTTTGTGTCCTGGGTACGGACAAATGTCAATGTGGCAGCTTCAGTACCATCATTGGCAGGGAAACTGTGCTCTTTAAGTGTCCAAAGTTTTGGACTACATAGGCAAGAAGTGGAAGTCCAGGTCAGAACTATAGGAGCCATGGTCCAGGTGCTCTCAGCCGAAGGTGGTTGATCAGGTGAGGTCTCCACCTCCAGAAGGATGACTCTTGCTGTGTGAAGGCGAGATTTCTTCTGTAGAATTGCATACCTTGTCTGTAATACAGCACTGGGCATGCAATATTCCATTGTCTTGTCTTTTGCAGAACTGCGCGTTTAAGATCGTACTGAGCCCGCTGAGCTTAGGCTCGTGTGATATTTTTCATTGCGACGCATTTTTAATGCATCATCTTAGAACGCACCCACCGGCCAGCAGCATGGCAGCATGGAGTTATTAATGGTCGCACTTTTGACTTTGGAGAAATCCATTATATTTTTATCCGAGTCCTTATTAACGTGTCTCAACTTTCTACAAGGCTCAGATCTTCACATTTCGTCACTGTATCATCGAAACATTCTGGAGAATGTTACCTTTTTTTCGGTAAGGTATTATCATCGCAGACACGCGAACCGGAACCAATCAGTCGCTACACGACTAGAGTATTTGCTAGATCCAGCGACGAAGAACAGAGCTCCTTGCACTCGTGTATGGTTATCTTTCCTAATAGGATGTGTTATTAAGTCCGTCTTGAAAGACGATGGAAACAGTCCGCCTGTAGGCGAAGGAAGTTATCAATTTGCATCGTGCATTAATTAGCACCAAACAGTGACGTTATCGAGTGGAAATTAATGCCGGTGTAGGCTTGTGCTACATTTATTTTGAAATTATCAAAAAGTGAGAATATTTTCATAACGTGGAACACCACATTTTTAGCCACGTGCTTGTGTAAAAACCTATGTCTTCGTGTGAAACGAAATATATTAGTGACAGTGATCTGATGTTTATTGAAGTGCATTATTTCAACACTAATAATCCTAAATGTTACTATGATCGCCAGAGCGAGTGAATTTTTCTCTGGACCACATCGATGCCACGAGATCCAATAAGCATAGAATCTGTGAAGTGAAAGCAGATAAGTGCATGACCAATGTTTATCATAATCTGCGCCGTGTAACTTCAGTGGGCTTGTTACAATAATTAGAAGTAGCTTCAGTGAAAGCAGTGCTACAAATTTCAATATTTTTGAGTGGTTATTTTTCTACAAAATGCTTCACTTTGATGACCACGTGTTCGACGAATTTCACCGCTTATCATCCATGGGAATGATGATATATACCCCCATGATATGAAGGAGCATTCTTAAGAACTACAACAAGACAGAAGATCCAGGAATATAGCAGGAGAGTAGGAGATGAACGTGCCAAACCGAGGAATATGACAACTACTATGATGAGAGTCAGATGACATCACGACGTCAACGTCGAGGACGAGTTAAGGCCTTGGTAATGGATAGAGCCTATGATGGAGGCCCAGTTTGGACAACCCTTGTCCGGAGACGAGCGGCACACTTGAATCGTTCAATTCGTTGGAATAAGCGAGATGTAGACGTCCTAATCTTCTGAGTTTGTTCATTCCTTTCCATTCTTTTGTGGTATAGTTTAGATTAGAGTAGATTGTAGAATCAACCGAACTTCTTGACGAGCCAATAGGTAGGGTTTGTAATGTTAGAACGAATTTTTGTCATTCACTTTCAGTGATTGTTAGTCACCCTGTGATTGAACCCTGTTCAATCATGGTGCATTCTGGTGGACATCGCACCGATGTTAATTCTATTCCCTACTAAACGTGACTGTAGTCTTTGATACTACTTTGTTCAACCCTTATGCGGGTGATTTTGTGTACAGTTTACTTTGACATGGCGAATGGACGTCATGGTCAGTGTTATTTTAAAACACCCCCTTTTAGTTAAATGTTTGTCACGCCACTGATTTCGTTAGAAAAGTTCGTATCGCTTGATAGTCGACAGAAACTATCAGTTATGTAAATGTAATATTATCTTTCATGAAGATGAGCTATGAAGTCATCCTGTTCAAGTGTAGAACATAGTCAGGGAAGTAATATTTGAATGCAGTTTAGCATCGCACCCTGTACTCATCGTATCATTAGCAAACTCAGCGAATGTAAGATTTTGCGCCTTTTATTATGTTTATTTGTGTCAGGTGTTTCGACACATATTGGTTTGGTTATTGAATACAGAGCAGTTATGAAGTGACATATCTGCAGGTTGCAAAGACTTTCAGAACAAGTGTTATTACTACCTTTTATTTTCTTTGATTTGAAAGACATGCTACGTCTTTGTGTATAGTTTTATGGCGTGCTTTCAAGCTTAATGTTTGTTATATTTGAATGTTATACTGGGATTAAATAACAAGGCCAGTTTTCTAATAGACTTTCTTTGGAGAGAAATGCCTACATTCAGTCTATTGTGTTGTCACAACCGTCCAAGTGGTGACAGTAAGTTAAAAGTCTAGCTCAAGTCACGGACAGGTGATACTAGTTCCCAGCATGCAACGAGAGCACACTCATATTGTGAGACAGATTTACCAGACCATTGACAAGTGCTTGAAGCATGATTTACTGTTAGATTGTGTATTTCATTAGTAGGTCAAGGTCTAGGCAGCCATTTTGTGACAATCACTTGTTTTCTGTTATGATGAATTGATTGGCAAACACCATACGCTTGCATCGCTACTACAGCGAATACTTTTTAACTCTGTTTGAGAGTGTAATTACATTTTATGTCGAGGTTTATTTGTTGTGTTAGAGGCTAGTGATAGACGCCTGTGTTAGAGGCTATTCATGTATTTGGTGCGTGTATTGCACTGTGTCCAGAATTCTTTCTGTAGACTTGGTATTTATGGGAGGTGACTGAAGTGTTTGCCAGGCCTACCCGAGGTAATTTAAGTGAGCTGCGAGCCACTAATAGCCTGTGTTATTGTTTGTCCGAGCGTGGAGAGCTCGATGAAGGTGTTTTATAGCAGAGACTTGATCTCGCACGAGACGGTACTGCTAAGCCCAAGGTATTTAGGAATGTCAGCATTATTCGCCATAAACCAACGATAAATTAAACCGACAAATTAATAACCAAGCGCAAAATTTTATAAACAAATAATAACTATTTGTTTATTGCTTCTAAACTTGATCCATTTGAATTTTGGACCAGCTGACCGACGCCTTGCTGTTGTTTACATTTCCTGATGGAAATAATCTAGGACAGATGACACTATTTTTGATCGACGGAGTGTTTGCTTAACCTATAGTTCGTAGCTGGTGGAGCTTGAACCTCATGCGACATAAGTCGTAGTTTTCACTACGCAATCGCCAACATAAATGACACACACTCAGATGACACTGGTTTACAAAGAGTAATCCAAGGTGTAGACAGGAATATAACAGTTTATGGTCTTGGTGTTTATTCATTATTGTACTGTATAAATCCCATTGTTTACCTTGCTGTGCTAATGAGCACTTCGTTCATAAGAGTGTATTTAATGTTTTTTATGGCTTGTCATGTAGCTTTGTTGTAATTGTTTTGTCTCACGGATGTCATCGCCGTAAAATTTGTATTAAATATGAGGAATTAGCTAAGTTGTTTAACACTAAATGTAAATAAGGAAATGGTATCACCCTAACTTAGATTTGTTCTTGCTACCCTGTTAAATGTAAATTCCGTTATTAGCTTGATCTTTGTAACTTGACTTAGGGTTTATTGCCGTATCAATTTCCTAGCGTTGCTGTTGTCGCTTAACTTTGTAAATTAGATCCTTCGTGAGGGTTTACCGTAGTTTACAGGTAGGGCCCTGTTCTTTATTTTTATTTATTAGTTTGCGGATTAGCCGATAAAAACCCTCCGAACTAGGATAGGTGCCTGCATATTTTAAATAAATATTTTTACAAGTTTTACATAAGTCTGGATATTTCCTTTCTCAGTCTAGCTTTCTAACTTGTACATTCTTAGGCCGTCTATGACCTTAGCTACCATGTTACCACGGATCCCTTGGATCATGTATTCTCGTGCTGCTGTGGCCTATAAGAAATTCACCTGATCATCTAGGCACATGGGTCCGGCAGGTCAGGTGTTTAGGATGTCATTTCGGTTGTTGGCAACCCTGACAGCTCCTCTGACGGGCACAGTACATCCCACAACATTCGAGGAAGGTTGACTGTAAACACAACTCACCAATTCTATGCAAACTCTAGAAATAAATTTCAGAAACTAGTTTTCTGACTTTTCCACTTATATTCCATAAAATGCGTAAATGTTAACCATTTTAAAAATGGTAACAGATTTATCCGTATTGACTGATGGTAACATGTATTTCAATGAGTAGACTTCATCCCTTCGATGTTGAAAGGAAGGAGTCGATTGCGTGTCGACTGGTTTTTGTTGCGACCCGCACTCGCGGGAGCTTGTAGTCAATTGTTTTTAAATCGTTAAGCTTACGACAAAAAGTAAGGACACAAATAAAAAGGATTTAGCAATCGGTAAAAGCAACAGCGTTTTATTCAAGTCAAAAATACATAGAATAATATTGGCACCCATCGGCACGGCCTTCGAAAACCGGAGATATTCAAAATAACATCGTCAACGATCCGATATTACGCCAATCGGCAAGTCAGCTATACGCTTCTCGGAGTCGAACGTCACATGACGGCAAATAGGTTAGAGAGTCGCCTAGACATAAAATATAAAAAACGTTCCTAGGAAACCTTTGATAAACCAAACATAGCCTAATTCTTCAGAAGCGACTCATAACCTCAATTTCGACATGTCGCAACTTGCGAAATTAAAGCAATCGCGTGGCCGACTAGAAGGCATGATAACAAGAATAAACAATTTTATTACAGCTGAAACATCAAAATCGGAAACAAAGATTAAAATTAAAAAATGTGATGAAGTATGGAGTGCCTTTGAAGAAGTACAGATCAAAATAGAAGAAACAGAGATCACTGATGAATTGGAAGCACAAGAGTTTCAAGTGGTATGTGAAGGAGAACGGCAGCTGTTCGAATCCATTTATTTCAATGCAGTTACACGTTTGCAAACAATTATAGATGAAGCGGAAGTGGTTCAAAGTGCTGTACTAGCTCAATAGAATCCAGCTATAAACAACACCATTCATCAACAGGAAGTACCAGCAATTCACTCTAAGAATGTACAGAAATTACCGGAATTCAATGGAGAATTCACAAAAGGGTTGTTCTTTTAAGAATAGTTACGAGTCAACAATTCATCAGGATATTCAGCTGACGAACATTCAAAAATACCAATAACTGATTGGGATCCTGCAGGGTGAAGCACGCAAGGTTATTCAAGAATTTACTATCTCAGAGGAAAATACACAAGTGCATGGAACTTGCTTGCAAATGCTTATGATAATCAAATTCTGATCACTGAGAAACATCTAGATGAACTTTTCAAGTTTCCGACAATTTCAAAGGAGAATAAATCTGAATCACTCAGGCGGTTACATCTTCATATCCAAACTCACATAGCTTCATTAAAGGCAATGAAGCAACAGGTGCAACACTGGTATACGCTGATTATTTACCTGGCAGTTATGATTTCGTGCAGCAAAGAGATTGGCAAGAAAGAGTAAAAGGATGCACTCCGGAAGAGATACCAACGTTGGAAGAATTTCTGCAGTTATTGACTGAACGTTCTCAATCATATGCTGTTGCATTAAAATAAAAACAAAGACTTCAATACCAAGACATATTCAAAGGACAAAAGGCCTAGCAAGAGAGTTGTTATGACAGCGACTCAGGATGGCTGCAATTTGTGTGGAGGAAGTCACCCTATTTACAATTGTGAGGAGTTACTTCAACGATCAGTAGAAGACAGGAAGAAACTTATCCGAGAGAAAAGACAGTGTCTTAACTGTTTGAAGTCAGGACACATTGCGAGAGACTGTGGAGGATGAAAGTGCAAGAAATGTAGACATTTACATAACACGTTATTACATGCAGAGGACGATAACAAACAAGAACAAAATGTTGGAAAAAACTAAGCGAGTGTGAATCATTGCGTCAAATTTCAGGATTCGCCTCCCCTCAATATAAGTTTGGCAAAAGAAAAAAAATCGCAAATAGTTCTGTCAACGGCATTAATCGATGTGAGGGATGTTCACGGAAGGAGAACAACATGTCGAGCCTTATTGGATCCTGGATCTCAAATCAATCTGATGAAAGATAATCTGTATAAAAAGCTCGGCTTGCCGAATGTTAAGAGAAGCATACAAATCATCGGAGTTGATAGTTCCAAAGCAGAAACAAACAAAACTGCAAGAGTGCAACTCGCTTCAAGAAATGACGACTTTGCCATAGGAAAAGAATTTGTGGTGTTGCCATCTATTACAGAACGACTGCCATAGATGGAGATCAAGAAAGACAAGTGTATTATTCCAAAGGATATTTGCTTGGCAGACCCGACTTTCAACAAGCCTGGAGACATATACATGTTGATTGGTGCGGGACTCTATTGGAAGCTTATTAGTCGACCCAGAAACGGAGTAGAAGGACAACCAGCTCTACAGAACACCAGATTAGGTTGGTTTATTGGCGGTGAAGTTTGCGAGAATCAACAAGGATTATCAATCACGTGCATGAATATCAGCAACCAACAATTAGCAGATCATTTAGAAAGATTTTGGAAACAAGAATCAGTTCCGAAAATTCAGCATTACACAAAAGTAGAATAATATGTGAAAGGCACTTTACAGAGATTGTTCCGAGAGATGAAACAGGTAGATTCATCGTATGACTGCCATTAAGACCAGATGTCATACTTGGAGAGTCTAAATGTCATTGATAAAGAGACTAGAATCATTAATCAAGAGATTAAGCAGACAACTCAAGACTGCGTACACATATTTTATAAATGAATATCAAAGGCTAGGGCATATGACTTTGATGGAAGAGCAGAAAAATCAGGAAATGACAAATTCATATTTCATACCCCATCATGCAGAGCAGTGGCGGCTGGTATACATTATTTCTGGGCGTTGCACTATTTTGGCGGGTGGGAGGGGGCGATGGTGTAAAATACGTACTTGAGAAACATGTGTTACACACGTCTGATTTAACAGTCGTAGCTCATTCGTTACGAATGTCGCAGTCCTCGTATTCCAGGTAATAACGTTCTCCCGTTCTTCCCTTTCACTTAAACACGTATCCAGAATTCCTATTCCTGTGGGAGCTCAACAGATAGACCCTACTGTATATGACCCAGCATGCAATTACAGAATATATCGGACTACGCTTTTTAAACTAAAGGTAAATCCATATTACCATCAAAATAATAGACTAAGGAACGCCCGGATGCGTGGCGCAACGGTAATGTTCTCACGTGCTGTTCCCAAGGTTGCAGGATCGAATCCTGGCGCAGTCAGTTGGCATTTGAGGGTGAGAAAATGCAAGGGAGCCATGTCAGTATATCTATTGGCATGTTGAAGATCCCCTTCGGGGCAAAATTCCGGCACTCCGGCGTCTCTAAAAGCCGCAGTAGTTAAAAGGGACGTACAATCAATAGCATTATTGTTATAACAAAGGAGCAAATAGATCTGTCTAGAGAATCCTTAATAATTAACAGCATTTTGTTACTAAGCCTGAGTACAAAATTACTTCAGTAAAATAATTCAAAATGAAGTATAATATCGAAATAATGATTCACTACAACGTATTTAAAATGTTAATGATTTTTTAAATGTTGGTTAATACAGGTCTACCCACACATTTCCGCACGTAAATTCAAGCTCAGGACGTATTATTATTTGTTGAGTAGCAGACTCTTAGCTCATTCAATAAAAATCCGTGGCACTAGAGCCATTAAAGCCTTGGCCTACCAAGCGACCGCTACTACCCTCATGAGGCTGTCATTGACGGAGCCGGGAATCGAGCCCGGGGCCTCCGGGCGAGAGGCAGGTACGCTACCCTTACACCCTTATCTCATTCACTGCTCACAGGTTTATCAATCACCATATCCTTTGTGATCGTATGTAAGTGTAAATCATATGCAAGCTGCGGTTCAAACGTAGCTTATCGGCTGCTAGTTACCCTTATTATGATATTCACTAAACTTTATAAGTAACTTATTTTGCTTCAGATTGATCAGCCTGTAAGAAAATACTAGTTCAGTAGGGGCAAATTCCATTGTTTGCAAGGTTTGGTATTATTCTCGGAACTCTTCCTCAATGCAGCCTGCGTCTCATGACCAGAGCAGCCACTGATGACGCAACGGGAGGTGACGACAAATCAACTGCTCACCACACGTCAGCTAGAGGCAGATAGCAGCTGTGTTCAAACGAGACCTTGGATATCATTCACGGACAAAACAAATGTGTCCAGCCAGAAGTGCTGTAGAGGTGATTGCTTGTCTTCAGAATTGAACAGCTAATCCATAGTATAAATATTTCTCCGCAAAATCTATAGAAAAAAATACTCAGACACTATAATGCAATATGCTTGCTCTCTCTCTCTCTCTCTCTCTGGAGCGATTCAGACACGGGCATTTTCATTTAGACAGCAATTAATACCTGATGACGCAAACCTGTGCGAACTTGCGGGTGAGGAGAAGGAAGGTAGTGGAGGGGGTCATTGCTGCTGTGCTCTTGGGAGGCACTGACTTCACACAATAAGCAATCAAATGAAATAAAAACATATTATAGAAATAGAATTCAAACGTGGCAGTTACAGTAGGAGCCGATAGTAACATTCCCTTAGCAATGAGCGAAGTGAACGTCTCTCCCCCCTCTCCCCACTCTCTCCCGCTGCAGCACGTGGACTCGTCCGCATACGAAACTCTTTCCGTACGTATGTGCCAACAGGAAATAATTGCGGTATACATCCATTTTCCTGATTGGAGGTCATGGAGCTGTAAGCCTTTATCAGGACGTCGGTAATATGAGCCGTACGGGGGCTATCGGAGAGTTCTGTGGGCTGTATAGAAAGCGAGAAAAGGCCTGAATTGGATAGAACCGGTGGACAACATTTCTTGGAAACAAATCTATTTTCGATTGTGAAGGCTGAAGCACAATAGCATAGAGGATCCGCTAACAGTCACAAAATAAGCAACCAATTTAAAAAAAAACGTACGGTATTATATAAATATAATTCAAAGACAATGTTAAGAATTGGTAACAATTAGTAATAATCTCTTACTCACATTATTTAAACAGGAAGTCCATTCTCCTGTCTTTTGTTGCAGCGAACTTGTCTATTACGCGCTTATTGAAGTCTGGAATTTCCATGATAAGGTCCTTTTCAATGGAGAGCATCGCCAATGCTGTCAATCTCTCTTGAGACATGGAGTTTCTTAGGAATGTTTTAATCCTCTTCAATGTAGAGAAACATCTTTCAGCTTCCACTGACGTCATAGGCACAGTTAGAATCAATTTCAGTAGTCTCGATGATTCTCTGAATGTATTTCCCAAATTATTTCGCAGAACAACATTTAATAAACTCACAGCCCCTGACACACATCTGAATTCTTCTGCCGAGTAGATAGAAGACAGTTCATGAGAAAGTTTAATCCTGTCAAAAAAGTTATAAATCGTACACACTGTTTTCACTGTTTCTTCTGGAAAATTTGATGCGTACTTTGGAAACATATCTGGCGCAAACAAATTTGATGCAACAAGATGTCCTGAGAAAGAGAAGCGGGCTTTGGCTTCGCACACGATCACGTCACACACTTCTTTTGCCTCCCTCTTCCATTCAGTGTTGCAGTCATCCTCCTTTTCGAAGAAGTCGCGGTAGGTTCTGCGCTTGAATCAACATCAATTTGTTCCCGATTGAGTTTTATGTTATCTTCGAACTGAGAAATTGCCCTCTGGGCAGAACAAGGATCAATTTCTCTTCTCTGGAGTTGACCAAATAACATTTCAACAAGTGGCATTATTTTGCAGAAAAAGGAGAGCCAAAAACTGAAATCATGACTGATTAGAATTTTCTTATGACCAGCAGCCTGATTCATTGTGCTGGAGTTCTTGATCTCGTCACTGTCCAGAATCTCGTTCATACACTGAATAATATCTTTCTCATGGTCAAAAACGGTATTTGCACTTCTAGATAAAAAGTTCCAACGAGTATTGTTGGCTCGAGGTAACCGTCTCTTCATCACTGAATCAAGTACCGCAGTACGTTGGAGTCTAACAGAAAAAAACAAAAAACAAATACCCTGTAAATTTGAAAAGAAAATGCTCACGTTTCTATTGACAGAAGCAGCCTTACCCATTACCAGATTTACTTGGTGAGCATAACAATGCACGTATTCTGCATTTAGAAATGTAGTTTTCATTATAGCCTGTACACCTCCAGAAGAACCAGACATAACCGAACACCCATAGTAAGTCAGTGCAATTAATTTCCACGAATTTTCTGGAGAATCTAATTTATGTTTTCGTAATTCTTCAAGCAAACAAGAAGCTAATGTTTTGGCGTCATGGTTTTGAGGTGAAATAAAAACCCAAAATCTTTCCACCGGCTTACCCTTCACCACATAGCGATAAACAATGGCCATTTGAAAAATGTTAGACACATCACTGGTTTCATCAGCTATTACAGCCAAGAAATTTGCATCTTTCATTTGCTTTGCAATTTCTTCGTGGCACACATCTAGCATCATTTGAAGCAGCTCATTCTGAATGGTTTTAGATGTCCCCTTAAAGACTGTGGCCTTCTTTAAATGAGACTTCAAAGCAACATCTAGTTCTGCACTAAAATTAATTAATCCCCTATAAATTCCTGGATTTGATGATGTTTGAGTTTCATCGTGACCTCTCAAAGCTAACTCAAATACGCCACAAAATCTAACGCAATTTATTAGTATATTCAGGACGTACCTATTGTACTTCACTTTCTCATTTTCTGCTGCTATTTTCCTCCTGTATGCACTGTCCAGCTGCGAAGCTACATTTACCTTGCCGAAGAGCGCTAGCTTCAGCACATTTCTTAAACGAATACCTGAGGACTCGTGTTTTTTAATGCTTGAACTCAAATGATTCAAATCAGTAACTCCCGATTTCGTCCACGCTTGTTCGCCGCCAAATAGAAAACACGGAAAACAAAACAATGCGTTCCTATCTTCACACCCACACAGACAGTCATGATTGTTATATACATCTTTCTTAAAAATTCTCCTAAACTGCCTCTTCCCGGTTTGAACATTTTGGACAATTTTTAACTCTGGCAATGGTCTACCACGTTGTTTAATGTCAAGTTTCTCTTCATCAGTGCATTGAGAAAAGACTTAATTTGCAAACTACTTACGGAATTCATCCTAGATTGAATACAAAACACTAATAACACAAAACACTAATTACATTCACACGAGAACATCACATTCATCTCGGAATAAAATGGATGAAAAACGATATAAAACTTCACGAGAACAAATCAGCGTACTTTAACACACGAGGGTAATAAAGAACAGGAAGTATCTGACTCATCCGCCAATTACATTGCAAAACGGTCGTATCGGCAGTTCACGGAGCCACTCGGGTATCATCGCCCGCCCCACTCCTTTCTGGTTGCAATGAGCGGGCAACGACCAGCCGAGTTAACTGTTGGGATAGGACTTACCCGGTCTAGCATCTCTGCCATACCATGGAAGAAGAATACTCTTCTTCCATGGCCATACCTTTCACTATTGAGATCTGGTCGGTGCTGGCGCGATGCAACGACCACTCGTCCAGCGCTCCTACACTGTTCGCGCGCTCTGCTTTTACTATGCAGTTCACAGGACTATGAGATTTCCTGAACTATTAAAGAACAAATCTATCAATTCCTATCCATGTAAGAGGAAAAAATATAAAATGCATAATATTTTCCCTCCAAAAATTCTATATCTTGTCTCTATGAAAAATCTGGTCGTTGTGCAACGCTGCAACCTTATTACCGGCCGCCACTGATGCAGAGGTGAGACCAGGCAGCGACAATACTAAAGTTAGAGTGGTATTTGACGCCTCAGCAAAAACATGACACGGTACATCACTCAACGACAAGCTCATGATTGGGCCCAATTTACAGAGAGACCTCTTTCTTTTCTTTATGGTGTTCAACAGGCATCGATTCTCCTGAATTTGGTTCAGAAAAGCTCATTTGCCTCTCGTTCCATCTGGCTTGTTCGGGTCATTCGTCTCGAAAACCACATTTCAGCTGCTTCAAGTTTTGTTTCTTCTCTTTTCCCATGTGCCCATGTTTCACAGCCATAACTAGGTTAACAGTGCTAAATAGAAACGGATATCCTTATAAAAAAATTGAATTTAAAATAAAATGAAAAGCTCACAAATAGATTAAATGTAATATAATAGAAATACGTTGCTAGTGAATAATGATGTTATGGATAATATTGGTGAAAATGTATAAAAGAAAATATTTGAAATCTACCTTATGAAACTGCCTAAATCACACTCCTTTAATTTGGTTCACTAGCGTAGTAATAGAAGACGCCACTTCTAGGTGGATTATGTGGTGAAGAAATAAAAATAATGGTGTATAGCCTTCTAAACTCGATACACTGGAAATCGAATACAATGAAAAATAGCCAACGTTGATTCATCATACCCTCCAAATGGGTTATTCGAAAGATGAAAGAGAGCATATTGCTACCTAACAATAGAGAGTCATTTATGTGTGCCGTTTGTACGACACAGTTGGCAGCCTTGCGCCTCGTGTCCTCTTGGGTTCATGTCACAGATTACCTACTATGGTTCATGTAAGTAGCTGCTGCTTGGAGATAGTTCGATGTTCTCCTGACAGAGCGCTGCACCGAATGGTTAGGTAAGAACTTGCATGTGGGTGTATCAGCTGTTTTGTATTCTAGGAGAAAGTCTGCTGTCGGCCAGGATGCTATGCTTTTGTCATCTCTCTGTCATAACGACAATTATTGAGGTTATAATGATATATGAAAAGAGTGTGAATTAGACCATCGTACAAGCAAGATGTGACATACATAGTGGAGAGTTCCTTTGGGGACTAGATAGCTTCGGGCTATTTAGTTCTCCTTATTTACTTCAAGAACATCTGAGGTAGTGTACTGTACCTAAACATTGTACGTCGAGATAACAGTAAGAAGGTGTATGATTGAATTTATGCTGGAAATGGGAACGTCATTGGAGTACTGGGCCTCGTGTTAGTTGGAATGAAAAAGAGATATTGTGAAGCTGAGAAAGAGATCATCTATTTGAAGTATGTCTGCTGGATGTTGGAAAGATTCTTGTTATTATTTATTAATATGTGTCTAATCGGCGCTGAAGAAGTTGGTTTTCAAGAAGTGGATATATATATATATATATTGGCAAGTCGCTGGTTTCGAAGAAAAATATGTGTTTTTATGAAGATGGCTCTGAAGGTAATATAATGTTTTGATGAATGTTCCGTGAATATGGGAGTCCAGTGTCCATGTGTTCATAGATTTTAAAAGTCGCCCTCGTAATGTCTTGCGAAGTGGTAGGCCTGCAATTTGGAATATGGATTTAGGTTTTTAATAATTTGTTATATTTAAATGTTAATGTCGCTCCTAATCCATATGTAGAATGTCCGTCGGGACCTGTAATATTTATTTTAAGCTTTCACTTTGTTTTGTGTAGGCCTACTCAAGCAATACGGTTTGCAGCTTGTTTCGCTTTTGTTTTCCTCTTATCTAACTGAAGTATGTCAACCAGGCTAGATTGTCAGCTGAGAGTGAACAACAGAGAATCGCGGTAGCCATTGGCAGAAATTATATGACTTGGAAGTTGCTCACCAAATTTTCATGATTTATAAATGTATTGTATTAAATTACTTGGTTAAATACGGGTTATGAAAGATAACGGCATCGAGCTAAAGCAGTCTGAAGTCATAATATTATATGTGGTTTCATTATAGATGATTGTAAGATCGATGGAAGGATTACTAATGGTAGTAGGCTATTGCTATTATGTTTGATAGGCCTACGTATGAAATGTGAAAACTGTTGGTACGATTACGGTACCTCCCAAACTATTGTCCACGTCACTTGTAAGTAAATGGTAGTACATCTTTTCGTACCTTGTTTAATCTCGTGTTGTTATTGTTTATATTTATGTATATTTTGTGTTAATTGTACTCAGATTTGGTTTGTTAATAGATGTTGGAATTCCCTGAGTACCGTGTGTCATTTCTAAACATAAGCTCTTCAACATAGCATATTTATTAATGGTAGGCCTCTGCGGTAAAGATGTGGGTTCAGCCGCTTCCTTCCCAAGTCTTTTCTAAGTAATTATCGTAGCCGAGTTGAGTGGTAGTCGTATTTCGTCGGTCGTTTCAGTCGCTTGCTTCAAGGATGTGTGTTAGGTTGCATTATGTATAATAAAATCTTGATACAGTCGCCTCTCTTGCGTAGTGGTCAGCGTGATTAGCTGCCACCCCGGAGGTCCGTGGTTTGATTCCCGGCTCTGCCACGAAATTTGAAAAGTGGTATGAGGACTGGTACGGGGTCTACTCAGCCTCGAGTGGTCCAAATGAGTAGAGGGGGTTCGATTCCCACCTCAGCCATCCTTGAAGTGTTTTCCGTGGTTTCCCATTTCGTCTTCGGTCAAATGCCGGGATGGTGCTGTACCATTATTTTATAGCTCGCGCGCCACTAGTTGATGAGTTTCGAACGGTATTCCGTGTAGGAACATATGGTGGCGACCGCTACATCTATGACATGCTTGGGAAGGAAACTGAAGGTAACCGAGAATGCGCGAGATTGCTCGAAGCAAGTCGCTAGAAAGAAATGGAGTCGCGACACATTGGACTGTAATATTCGTGACGTAAGAAAACCTCGACACCTGCATTTAGGAAATTAATTGAACATTATGTATAAATAGAGTATTTTGCGCAGTATGATTGAGGCTAAATATCATGTCGGAATGCTAGAAAGTGTATATGTCGTAGTCAGATAGTGAAATCCGTCATTTCATGAAGATCCTAGGCACTTCATGAAAAGCCGGCATATGATGTAAAATGGGATAGTTACACAATCTGACGCGTTTCTTCATGAAGTGACGGACTGCTTTAGGCAGATGGTGTAAGAAATCATTTTTCATTATCTGCCGAGGCACTTCATGAAGATCCGGCGTTTTTTGATTCGGCTCTTCATGAAATTACTAACGCGACGAAGTCGTACATTAATTCCTTTAATTCTTCTATTCCAAGAAATAAATTAATGCTTATTTACTATGGAATTCGAAATACATTTCCACGTACAACCTAAAATCTAATCCTGGAACACTGGGTAAGTTTTTCTCCTGTTTTTTTCTTCTGTGTAAGTTTATATATTTTTTCCATTTGTAGACCTGCATTAATCCGTTTCTAATCAGAATTAAATGACTGCCGCAGTGGAGTCGTACATTCATTTTTCTGTGTAATACACGAATTATTCCGAGAAATAAATTGATGCTCTAATATTGTCATTTAGACTTTCACGGCCCGTGTTATTATTCATAATGTTGAATTTTGGGCTTATGCCGTGTTTTATTATACTAATAAATTAACACCCTGCGAACCACCTTTGAGAGCAACGGTTATAGCAAGGCTTTGGTTTCTACGGTTCTGAAACCAACAAATAATAATAGGACGTCAGTTGAGAAAAGAGATGTAAGAGGAACTGCTTACCTTCCGTACATACATAACACAACGGATCGTATTGCTAAAATCCTACGTCGGTACAACATACGGACTGTATTTGGAACTTCTGTTAAGATTAGGCAACTCCTGCGACCAACTAAGGACAGTTTGCCTAAATTGCAACAACCGGGTATCTACAGAGTTCCCTGTACTTGTGGCAAGGTTTACATCGGGCAGACTTCGAGAACAATATGCACTCGCATTAAGGAACATAATAGATGTATCAGGCTCATTCAACCTGATAAATCAGCTGTTGCCGATCATGCTTTAACACCTGGCCATGATGTCATGTTCCAAGGAGTGGATGTTCTTGCCCGTATAAAGCAATATCGTCCCAGAATCATCAGGGAGGCGGTTGAAATACGTAAACACCCAGATAATTTCAACCGCGACACCGGCTACAATCTCAGTGAATCCTGGCTACCTATTATCAGAACCCTGAGAAAGTAATTCACTGCTGCTTTCCGTTGTCCCTAACATGGGGCTATAATGGCGTCCATCTTTGGGCACCTTCTATATGTTCTTCGTTGCTTTCTCTTAGCAACATTGTCGTATTCCAGATTATTCCTGACGATGAAAGACATGGTTTCTTTCGAAACGCGTCGAATATTAGTATAATAAAACACGGCATAAGCCCAAAATTCAACATTATGAATAAATTGATGCTCGTTTATTATGATGTTCATAATTAATTTCCACGTAAGGCTGAAACCCTAATCGTGGAATACTAGGTACACTTTTCTCCCTCTGTCTTCTTTTTGTAGAAGCTTATATTTTTCCCAATTTGTGCAATATACTTTTTCTTTGTGTATATTTTCATAATTTATTTTGTGGTTTGGCTTTATTTACTAAAATGTGTAGTCTACCCTTTTTTTAGCGGCTTCGGTGGCGTAGTCGGTAGCATGCTGAACTGCTATGCCCAAGATAGCGGGTTCAAACCCGGCTGAAGTCGTCGGATTTTTTAAGAGCGTTAAAAATCCTTCAGTATGCCTTCCTTCGGAGGGGAAGTAAAGCCGGCGGTCCCATGTCATAGATTTATGGCATGTTAAAGATCCTTTCACAGACTAAACTTGTGTAAAGCAAAATTTGTTAGGTTAGATTTCGTCAGAACGCTCTATCAAAGTTCCAACGTTCACCACTAGGTATCATTGATATCTGGTGGCGAAAGTTGGAACTACTTGAAATTGAACGGAACTTGTAGCTCACCCTTCAGGGTGTCCGCTGGAAGCAGCTACAGACTCAGGCGAGCCGAACATGTCCTCGGACACTCTCGGCACTAAAAGCCATACGATAAATAAATAAAAATACCCTTTTTTATTTATTTCTCTCTCTTTCTCTTCCCCATTGATGTATTTTGTATTTTTGAACTTAATATGTCAGATGACCTTATCAGACAACATACTGTGCACCCTAATATACTGGGCTGATGACCTTATCAGACAACATACTGTACACCCTAATGTACTGGGCTGATGACGTTATCATATAACATACACCTAGTATACTGGTGACCAAGATGTACCTAGCCTGTTTTTACAATAATAAAACAACTACAACTATATTAAAATGTGCAGACTGAAAAATGAAAATACAGAAACCCTCCCGAAATTACTTTCTGGGTACGGCCCTGATTTCTTCATTGCAGTAAGACTTCAGAAACACGAAATAAGCTGACTATTGTGTAGGCTATGCCCTAAAATGTTCTAATAATTGCATTAATATAAACATCGCATTGTTCTATTGACATCCCGCCTTTTAACTAACCCCATGTAATAGAAAGTGTAATATTTCTTCTGGACATATGTCGTTCATTCTCAGACTTGTGATGATACTGGTATTTGCGTAAACACCCATTAATCCTCTGTTAATCAGCCACCAGTATCATGTTCATCCAAATGAGACGAATAGAACACTTGTGAATGATTAAAACAGGCAGGCTACAAGTGACATAACCTAAAATATACCAAACAAGTCTTTCTTACCTTATCCATTTCTTCTTGAGACCAAGGTTTTTTATGAGGCTTTTCTTTATAATACTCATTAACTTTCTGAAGAAACAACTGCCTCTGTACTTCCACGGTATCTTTCATATCGTATATTGCCACTATTTATTCTTGGAAAGCACACTTATCTCACCACGAGGACAACGCTACCGCTTCTTCATGAAGTGACGGGCTGGACTTTCCGTCAGATAGTGTAAAAAAGAATTACACTATGTGACGGCTAAATTTAGTCATTTCATGAAACCACGCGTCAGATAGTGTAACTATCTCATTTTACATCATATGCCGGCTTTTCATGAAGTGCCTAGGATCTTCATGAAATGACGGATTTCACTATCTGCCTACGACATATACATGTATTTATTGAATTATTGAGAAGCCTGTAATACAAAGAAATATTATATTGCACTCTACCGGAGAGAAACGTCGAACTAGGATACCCCAGGGAGGGGGTAAGAGTTCTCATGCGCAGTGCGACAGGAGTGGAGTGGGCAGATCATAATGTGAATTCGAGTCGGAACTATCTCTGAACTACGGGAGTGTTTTGAAGTGATGTCGTGTACCGAGAAGTATTTTACACGGACCATGAACATTCAGAACAATGAACTTAATGAATAGACTGTGCATTTTGAGTATGTGAATATGGTGCATGAGTATTTTCATATCGTATGCGAGGCTCCAATATATGAGCACAAACATTTCACTATTTCTTACCACGCGGAATGATATTTTCGGCGCAGTGAGGCGAGTGTGGAAGAAAGCCATTGTGAACTATCAGTCCATGCGGGATTATTCTCGCTACACACCTGTTGAGTGTAACTTCAGAACAGGATGTGATTCTTGCACAGTTATTTTGAGAGAAACAGTATATTTCCCGTACGGCATGTTGGATGATCAGACATCAGGGGGAATATGCAATGACATCATTATGTGTATAGTCATGTGCGGCTAAATACATGACATAAGCACTACTTCGCAGTGGCGGAGATCTCTCATAAGGTGACCATAACTTAACATGTGGCCTGAGAACACGACTTGCTTGTTCCAGACAGCTTGAAATTATTAGAATGTTTTACGCACCTCTAAGAGAGATGAGTATCACACATGGTTACAAGCTACGGCTTACTCGCTGCTATCAACTGTTATACTTCAACCAAAAGATGCGTGCTCGTAATCCTTTGTCGAAATGCCATTGCATGGCAGGGTGAACGGACAATCTGACCTGCGGGGATTTGGCGTAAATCGAGTTCCTGGTTCGAGGCCCTGCATCGTTGGAGGATGGAGTCTATGCCTCGGGGGAGTTATGAGATGGTTACCATGGCATATTACTATATCCTTTTTGACATCGCAACGGAACTTGGCTAAAGGTAGAATACACTCAGTTTTATAAGTAGTGGCTTAGTGAGTATTGTAGAGTAACCATAATCACCATGGTTTTTTTGATTTGTAGTATAGATGGACAGGGGTCTAGGTTTGACATCTTGTCGTTTCTGACTTTCTACCCACCCGGATTTAAGTTTAATTAGTAAACGCATCCATTTGCCTAATATTGTGGCAATTATTTTGGCTTAATTTAGTAGTAATAATATGCATATTTGAATTGTCTAGAAGACAAATTATAGGAGAAGACATTGACATTTCCAAGTGGACTTGGAACTATTTTGTGTGTTTTTCACACGTGTTGGTGATTATAGACCGGACTATAATATGTATATAGCTGATTACAGTGGTTTCTTATATACTCAATGTGCGTTAACGTTGATATAATTAAGTATCTGAATTAGCATACTATTAACGAACTTTATTCATGTCGTTTCGGCACAGGGTGTTTCTGAAGTCAGGTCTTATTAAGATTTGTGTTCAGTTATTCTTGTAGCGACTTTACTTCACTTCTGAGGGGTGAAGTATGTTCACAGTGTGTCCTAATGAATCAATTAGACTTTTAACTTAATTTGTGTTATCTAAGATTCATGGTGTAGGGGGCATTGTTATACATTTTCGAGTCCATATGAATGAGTGTTGAATTCTATTTTCGAATTGATCAATTTTCACTTTGATTGAGCCACCTGTTTTATGTGCATTTTTTATTTGAGATTTAATGACATCATTATTATTATCGATTTCTCGTTTGATTGGAGATATTTTTGATGAGCAGCAAATATATTTTATACGCAATTTCCTAGAATAGGCTTTAAGAAAGTCTATATAACAATAATAATAGGACATGATTTGAAATGAAATATTGTAAGGCAAGACTTTAATATAGTCAGGATATTTTTATACAATTTTGAATTTGATTTCACGCAGTTATTTAATTCAGATTTAACTAAGAAGAGTTATCACTAATGTTGTGCAGTATAATATGAGGTTAAACAATTCATTCGGTATTTCATGGTCACTAATGTGTGATACAGACCATTGATTAAGGTACATAATAGGAGGTCACCTAATACAGATGTACATTATTGTTGGGCATACCAGTGGGTAGTTCTATTATTATTATTATTATGGTTAACAGAGATGGAACTGTTAAATAGAAAATATATTGATGGAATTGAGCCAGTGAGAGCCAATTATTACAGATTTTTATGAAAATCTACGTCGTCGTATAATTATTTAATTAATCCTTGTGTATGGATTTGAGATCAGCTGTTTGATCACAGATGTTTTAATACCTCACTGCTACAATCACTATGATCGTTATAGATGGATAGATTATCTTTGATAAAGTTAATATAAAAGCCAACATTATTAATTTATTGATTGTTCTAAAATAATTCACATGGAGTGGACAATTAAAACTTTCAATTCGCTTTATTGCTCGTAGGATTTAAATATGCTTATGATAAATTTAAACTAATTATGAAAAGACTAATCAAATTGTTAGGTTGCTACGAGTCAAGTCATGTAATAAGTGAAGTTAATGATGAAACCAAGTTATTTGTAAGATAGGTGAATTGTAAAATATAAACAAATTGTTAATGAACGGATAATGCATTCGAGATGCATTAATATGAATTTTAGTATATGTAAATAAGTAAATCACTGGAAAATTATTTATAATTTTGATATGCTGTATATATGATACATTGGCGAATTAATTATAGATTGAGTTAGGGTGAGCGAAAACCTACAATAATCTCATTTGGCGTTGTATAAAGTATTTGATTACGTATAATTTTTATTTTGATGTGTCAAGTTGGACACGATTCGATTTTATGTTTTTAGTGATATTCGGATAGCATTAACATATTGGAGGGGTGTTTTTTTGCATTCTTTTGAATGCTAGGATTTTTCTTGTTTCATGTCTACTTTTGTGAATTCATTTTTTTTTTAATTTAAATCTTGATGGCGTGATGCTTTATAGGGGTGGTGGAGGGTTGTATTAGGAAGGCTTTCGCTGGGTATTTCGGGGTATTCCACGCTTCCGAGGTGCTTCTTTTATGGAATTTCATGTTCTCTGAGCTACTTTTGCTTTTGTGGCCATGGTCTTTTATAATACTACCTTGTTAGGTGTATTTGTGCCCTATTATCCCATTCACTTGTAAGTAGGACCTGGGGTTTTTCTAGCCGGGGATTTTCAGGTCCTACGATCCGGCAGTCTTCGTGGTATGCAGCAGGTAATGGTAGGTAATTACGGGTACAGTACTGTACCCGTATTATCGTGGACAGAACTTGTTGGATCGGAGAACCTGGAAATCCCCGGCTAGAAAAACCCCCAAAATCCCTCCAACAAGTGCTACCATAAATGGGAATACACACAGCAACAAGAATGCGTTAAGAAAAGACCAATGGAAACACAGATAAACTAACTCAATCAGAGAACTCGAGAATCAAAAAGAAAAACCCCGAAGTCCAAGACCTACCTTGGAAAAACATCAATCACTGGCCTTCCTAACACATCCATTCATTAAGATAAATCACCACGTCAGAATTGATATTAATATCTTTTACTTTCGGCAGCATTAGCTCTCACAAAATGTATCACAGGCAATCAACAATATATTCGAGACATTTTGAAATTTGTTGTCCATTGTAAAATGTTGGCAGTAATCATACATATGTAGCTGTATTCTGATAATTTTATTATAGTTCCTTTTGTATTGACGTTAGTTCATGAAATAAAACAACTTAAAAATCTAATATCAAACACGTATTATTAATTGAATGCTCTAAAATGAAATATCTAGTCAGGTTTCCAGACATAACCTCCTTCCCCGCCCCCCCCCCCCCCCTTTTTCGTCCTAACCTACTTAACCTCAAAATCACACTAAAGAATCACATAACTCTTTTCTATTATCACCTCCACCACCTCCCGCTATTCTACACAGGTCCCAAATTCTTGTTTGAATCCCATGACCCTCTTGCAAATGTAATGAGAAGGAAGGAGAAAGATAAATGAAAACCATAGGTAATTGAAAAAGTGTCTTATTTTTTTAAATTTCTATTTTGCATAACACAATGAAGAAATACAATATTGTTGTACATGTAGGCCTATAGTATAAAAAGAACCACACTATTGTAACGGTATTCTCGTCCAAGTCTGCTTCATGCAACTAGCTGTTCAACTGGATCCAGTGGACAGATTTGTAAGAATACAAACATCAAGCTATAAATATAATAAATGCGGAATGTAACTTATAAGACACTACACATGGCAGAATGCAGGCCAAGCTTCTCAAGGAAATATCCTGTAAATGGGCACAGAGGATTTCACAAAGTGTACAAACCATGTTGATGGAGAGTAGAGAATTATGTCCGATGCTTACCCGACACGAACTTGCAAACTCCAACTTAGGCTTCCGTTACTCTACCTCTGAGCTTATGTCAAGGGTGCATCTTTGTCATTCGTTTATGCATTAACATCTCCAACATCTGTATTCGCTCACTGGCAGGGCAACGGCAGTCAGAGTTGGAGGTTGGTTGGTTCCTCAGTTTAGGGGCTGCGACAACACAGTCATGTAGCCCCGTGTACTTTGGTTGTATGTAGTATCTGTCTGATAACCGGTGTTAATTTTGATGGCTGTATTAGTGTTATCTGTTTAATTCAAGTAAGGATGCAGACATTGGATTTCAAATAATTCCTACTTTTGCCACCAAACGCCACCGTCAACGACTACTATTTCAGAACTTGGTTACTAGACGCCACCGCAGTCGGCTCCTAGCGACGAACAGTCAGAGTTGGATGTCACAGGTTAGTGTCTCACATTCTTTGTGCAATTTTACTTTATCTTCCATCTATGTGGCTTGTAGGCCCACTCTTTGTTCAACACACAACTAAATAGTTAAAATTTCCTAACTTGCCAATGGGGTCGGCTTTCAAAAAATACCAGATATGATAGTATTTGGGCCTATATCATAAAAAACGAGAAATAAACTAAACAAAACATAACACAAATTTCTAATGCACAAAACAACCCCCAGTGCAACAGTATAAACAGCAATTAATTCTTGCATGTACTAAGGAACACAAAACGTGCTACACCTTAAAATCGTACTGGTATGCCACAGAATGGTCGAGTATATTGAAAGGAAAGTGATTGGTCCCTTGTGCATAGATTTACAGGGTTGTATGGAACTGTGCCCAAGCTTCACTAATGACCCTGGTCATTAGCATCAACCCTCGAAACGTGGCTGTGGAACTGCGCGCATTGAGAGCGGTCAGGTAGGTTCCCTCCCTCCACTCTACCGAATTATGTTGTGTCGAGTGGCGTGAATTTGAAGTGGCTAATTTCAAATCGGTTGTGTCTTGATTGCGAACAAGTCAAAAACCGTCCAGATTGCGAACAACTAAATATACCCTGTCCAGATTGCGGACAAGAGATTAGTGTTGGCCTGGGATACATAAAACAGTTACAGTTTTCAAAACAGACTTATATTTAAGTTTTGTTCTAGCAATATTAGTATTAACTGGTAGATTGGGATGTTTTCGACAACCTAACCATATTTTAAAAATAGTTTTGTTATTGCAAATGTTTAATAATCTAGTTTGAGGTAATCTTACCATTTAGAAGATTATTATATTTTTTATTGTATAACAAAACTAGAGGGGTGGTTATTTATGGTGGATTAGAGAGAGTTGTATTATTATTATTAGTATTAGTGTAGCCTCCGTGGCTTAGGCAGCAGCGCGCCGGCCCCTCATCGCTGGGTTCCGTGCTTCAAATCCTTGTCACTCCATGTGAGAGTTGTGGTAGGCAAAGCGGAGGCGGGACAGGTTTTTCTCCGGGTACTCTGGTTTTCCCTGTCATCTTTCATTCCAGCAACACTCTTCATTATCATTTCATTTCATCTGTCATTCATTAATCATTGTCCCAGAGGAGTGCGACAGGCTTCGGAAGCTGGCACAATGCCTATCTTCGCCGCTAGATGGGGGCTTCATTCATTCCAACCCTGAACCGGTTCAATGGCTGTAAAAAGGCTGTGGATTTTCATTATTATTATTATTATTATTACAATATTATCATTATTATTATTATTATTATTATTATTATTCGCCTCTGTGGTGTAGTGGTTAGTGTGATTAGCTGCCACCCCCGGGGGCCCGCAGTACAGCTGCTTATCGGAACGGGGGACTACCTCTTATTCTCAGTAGTGCAGAAGCTAGTGGTGGGAGACAGTCCGTCACTTCCCCTTAAACCGACCTTGGGCTAACAGCCGACTTAACTCTGAGCGCAGTTCAATCGGCCTAATGAAAAGGATCTGGAAATACCATTGATTATGGGCACAGTTCCATATCTCCCGATTTACATGAGTTTACATTGTTTGCATGAGTCACCTTCAGTGTCCTCAAGCATAGCGATCATATTGAGACACATGTCCTAAAGGTCCGGGGTTTGATAGCAAACCATAAATTAATTCTAATCTGTTCGGAACATGGAAGACTGAGAATAGTTTGGCTTAGTTCACACCACAGTGGTTCCTAAATTAAGGCCATGGCTGCATCCTGCCCAATCCTAGTGCCACCTACAAATGCATATACAGGTCTGATGTTAGGTTTTGGCCGGTGCTTGCTTGTTGCGTAGAGGTATCCGACCAGCCAGGATGCCTTCTTATTGTGAGCATGTGCAGTAACAACTGCTTGCACGCACGCACGATCAGAAGAAAAGAAGGAAGGAGGTTGAACAGTTTGCTCAGTGGATGCGCGGACTTCACTAGCAAACACAAACGTCAGACCTGTACCACTACAGACAACATATACATCAAGTTACCGGGAAAGTAGTTCTGCACTTTCTCATCCCACTCCCCCAGGATACTACCGCAGTGTAAAACATTTGCAAGACTGAGTGTGTCTGTTTCCGATTGTGAGGACCAACTGTCACACGCATCAATGTTTTCAGATAGGGAATTGTTTGACTTGCTCCCAGCACCGCTCTACACCCCCTTCCTACCGCCGAGCTCTCACCAGTATCCGTACACAAGTTGATATGGCAGTAAGAGTGGAGTTAACCTGAACCGAAGTAAAAAATTCTTAAACCACTGAAATTAGCCAAAATACCTGTAGTAATGGTATCTGGAGATGATAGAGTAATAGATGTTTACTCCTCCGCTGTCTATAACCCACCCAGCCATGCCAAATAGGATCAAGACTCTTAAATATGAAATTCCAGCTGACTCCGCCATTTTTAGCATCATGTACAGTATTGCCAACCCCCGCGTTCGGTCCTATATCGCATCCGGTAAGCCAATTGTTTTCGCCTAGACTAATAATTGTTAGGTAGCGGGGCCCAGGCCACGTTAGTTAATATAAACACCCCTGGTTTTTGTCATGCACAATGGGGGTAGTCACGCATCATTAATCTTTATCCAGGCCTATGGTTTTGCCAATTATTCCTTTTTAAATAATTACAAAGTTACGTGTGTTGTGTGGTGTGTTTTGTATCGGACATGTTGACAACGCAATGTGTCGGCCACAAACATCCGCCTTCGTTGAACAAGCTACAAATAAAAACCTTCATTTAAGCAATATTAGTGATATTTAACAGTATTTTAATGTGCAGCAGTGATAATTGACAGTATTTTAAATTACTAATGACTCCCAGAAAGGTATGAGAATGATATGTGTTCAATAATCTACCACGTTCTGGTTTGGTTCCGGTTCTGGTAAACTCCAGAATTAATGATATGGCTAATGGCCACAACGTTCAAGCAGCAGCAACACCCAACAACAATCCTTGAAAACATGGTTTTGCAGCAGACACCAATGTCCATCCAAGTGAAAACAACACACAGCGATGATTTGATCTGAAACAGTTATTTCAATGCTCCCAATATTAGGTAACCTATTTATGTTGTACTTGACTAACCTCGACAGCAATATGCCAACCATCCTAGTTTCTCATCCGGGTGGCAAATTGGTTATGGCGTTACAAGCCGAGGAATCTATGACAAGAAATATGGATCTATGGTAAGTTACAGCTATGGTATTACATATCAACATGAATATGTAACGGCTGAAGAGAAATATTTTGGTAATACAAAAACATCCAAGTAGACATTGTAAACAATAGGCTTCAATATGTAAGCATCACATCTGTTACCTCTCGATAGTTAGATGATGCCAACATGTTATTCTCATTCCAATAGCTTTGGACTTAGTGTCCATCAGTCTAAGGTACTTAGGTGTGAATTTTAGTTGAGTGTAGTAGTAGGCCTATTTGTAAATGTATTAGGGACAAGGATGGAATAGATGCCCCAGGAATCGAAATAAGGTACGGTACTGCACCCGAATTCCGCATAGTCATAGCCTATATCCACTGAGATGGAAAAGGATTGTAGGGAGGTCGATACACAGCCAGATAAACCAACACTACCCTACTAGGATAATGACTAGGAAACTCTCGATACATACTGGCCATACAACAACACTACTGATTAGTTACACATTTACTAGAAATAATATATCCATAACAAGATGGTAGGACGAGAATCTCGGATCTCGAGCGTGAACGGTGAAAGTTGAGACTACGTGAATTCTAGTAACTAACACGCAGTATTATCGCATGTCGATTGCAAAATGAAAAGGAGACCAGATTTATGAAAATACGAACAGGCAAACACAAAATAGTGCCTGGGATTTATTATCTAAAAAATTACAAAATGACAAACTCCCTATCACCACTAAATATGAATGCAATATAAAAATAAAATAAATCACACGCTAGGTAGTCCTTCTATCTGTTCTATAAATATGCATTAACGTTGTCATTACAAAAATGTAATTATTAAGAAAATAATTAAATGTTTACGCATTTTAATAGTCACCCTGTGACTCTACCACTGAAGCAGTCTGATAAGCATCAGCTGTTCGAACATCAAAATAATATTAACAATACAAAAACCCTGAATTACACATCTCCTAGCGTAAAAACGTGAATATAGAATAATAATAATTATTATTATTATTAAATATGGCTAAAATATATACATTATATACACTATTCCATGTCTCGCACGGTATAAAATTACTACTGACACTATCAGTCGCGATCTGATAGTCCTATAGTGTCTCTGTTTCACCAAACAGTTCTTTGAACAATGTTTCACACAACAATAAATTTTCAGGTATCTCTGGTAACTTGTCATAGTAGGTAAAGCTTTCATACCGAACACTCAAGTTAAATATTGCTTAAAAATCGTTATATCAATGAATAAAATACAACAAGATAAAGATCGAGGCGAAACTACTTAAAAACCTCATAATACACTTCGTGGATCTTGTACTAATACTCTCTGACATGTACAACATAAATATAAATCCTTATGTCAGTGCTTTTTTCACATAATGTAGCGATTCGTTGCTCCTCATAGCAATACATTTCTCTCATTTCATAACACGGTGAACCAAACTCATCAATAGCGTCTGCTACGCTCCAAACATAACATACTTCCTTCTTTCATTACTACCAATAATCTCCTCAACTCCGCACGGCATAACTTCAATAAAAAATCCCATCTTGCTACAAACTTGTAGCAGAATCAGTGACTTTACTAGGTAAATACGCAAATGTATATTACCGTTCAGAGTACACTCCTAACCAACTCTCTTCTCTAAATTATTTAACCTCGTGCATTTCTAATAACAATAACATATTCGTTTACTTCAATTCACCTTGTACAGTATTTCTTATTCCTTTCAATAGCGCTTTTCGTTCACATAGTTGCATAATAAATTGTTTTTCCACGTTACAAATTATAAACAATACTAACTCGTAGTTCGCTCGTCTTTGCTAGTTAATAATAAATACATGTTCGCTCGCATCTGGTGTACATTTAAATAAATGAAATATTCATATATATACGCTTGTTTTAAAACATACAAGACCTCAGGTAGACTAACAAATCTCCTGGTCTGTCATTCCAGTTTAATAATATTTCCAATGAAATTTTTAATAACAATAGGCATCATATAACCTCAATTGTCAATAATATGATCATGTTTTACAGTGTACTTCCTTAATAACAATAGTCCATGACTATATCATTGTCAAATAAATTGTATTCCGCAATTAGAATTTTATAACTTCCATATCGTTATAAATAAATGTTTCAATAATGTTCAGACATAATAATATTTGTTAAACAATTGTTACAACATTTTACAATAATGCCTTCCATAATAGCAATACAATCTAAAAGATCGAAGTATTCTTCTCAATGAAATGTTCCTACTCTCAAATATATTTTACTATTAAATTGTTACTATTTATGTGTTCCTATCGAAGTGTTACTATCGAAACATTCCCTTTAAAAACTAGTTATGTTTGGAAGTGAGCATGTTAAAAACGATTCATACAAAAGGTAAAATAAAATCAATATATAAAGACAAAAATGAATGAATTACGTCTCAAACGACACACGGTGACGTATCAAAAATTACAGTAAAATCTCTAAAATTTAGCTACAATAAACATGGGATAAGAATAAAAATATCTACTATGAAATTGGTCACTCTTCCATAACAACAAATACTACTGCAAAATTACAGATCATAGAGCATTCAATTCCTCTACCTTTCTGATGGCTTCTGATGTCGTGAATACCTTCATTAGATGGGCTCGATGTTCCGCCGGAACTGCGTGTGCGAGTCGACTGCATAGGAAACGGGTTTCAGCTAAGCGCGTGCCAGCCAGCTGATCGCTTCCCTGCTTGGATCGTGATGTGAACACCTGCGAAGCTGCTAGTCTCTCTCGGCTAACGGTAAATCTTCTCGCTTCACGGCTCCTAGCTTGGTTTCTCGATATATTGCTCCAAACGACTGCATTCGTCCGTCTTTTTCTTCATCTCGTGTAGCAGAACATCATCAATGTAGATTTGAATGTCCTGGGTTGACATCTCTTCCTGGTGGTAATGGATATCTCGCTTGTAGTATTGGAAGTAATTTCAGAATACAGCATGTTGTTCAGCAGTTGTAGATTCATCGATTCCCGGTCTTCAAGATCACTCTGAATCTCAAATCCATAGTGTAGAGTAACCTCCTTCCACTAGTTTAGTTGCTCATAATAATCTTCTCAATAATAGTTGAATAAGTTTGTCCTCCCTGACTCAGGTTTGTTAATGTCATCTTGAGTGTGATATAATACTGTAGACGGTTAATTGTTGCAATAACGTAGCTGTAGTAAGCAATGCTGCTGTATATCCTTTCGCTGAAGTATAGTGCTGTTGTAGCGAAGATTTCTTATAATTTGTGATACTGTAGAATGTTTTTCTATTCTGCAACTAGTGCGATTATATTTCACCGGCGTCTCCAATCTCTTCCTCGGCTAATGGTTCATCTCCGACGGTCTTGCTTCATCTCCCGTCCGTACTTCTTTATCATGGAGCGCAATGTTGGGACGCGTGGCTGAATACGTCCGCTCGGTTCGAGCAGCTGTGTAGGAGTCTCGGCTTCCCTCTCTGCATTCGCTCGCGTGCCGAAACCAGCATGGGCTTCCAGCCTCGCACGGATACTTTTTAATAGAAATATACTCATAGTTTCTCTCCTAGCCGATAATTTATACTTTTCGTTAACCAAATAAATTCCGTTTTCTCTTCTGCGCCTATAGAAGTGTTCTTATCGCTTTATATAAGCCAAATTTATATAAAAGCGATTCCCACAAAATTAAATGCGCTCTAATCTGATTGGCTGTTCAGTTATCATGATAGAAGCTCCTAGATCTAGCCTCTTATCAATGAGTCGTGTGCACAATTTGTTATTGTTCCCTTGACCAACCAAAACTGGATTTCTGCTTACCAACTTGAAGCTATGATCATATTCCAGCATCGAATGATCTGACTCCTCCTTAGTTAAAATCCCATTCACTGAAATATTTCCAAATAATAATTCCTTAAAATGCTCCAAAATTTTCCAAAATAGTTTCATTATGCTTTATACACTTTCCAATATGCATATATAAATATTAAATTGTTTTAATTCCAAATTTCCAGTTATTTCTCTTTCTTGGTTCTCAAGTCGGTTCGATCCTCAGTTCAGTCAAAGTCTAAAGCTGGGCTGAATTCGAGTTCAGATCCTCACCTGACTCATAAATAAAGTATGACACACACTTTATTTAACACTCGACTTTTAAATACTAGAACCGAATTCATCCCTAATGAATCCTGGGATAAAATCTCTTTAATTTTGAATGGTTGTACTTTCCAATGGGTCGATCATCTTCTATCCTGACAATCTCATAACAATTATTTCTAAAGACTCTCCCAACCTTAAACGGGATTTCATCTGCCTCTCTCTCCAATCACACTTCTCGAACGTTTTCAAAGATCCATTCTCCGTCTCTCTGCATCTTTCCCACGATGTTCGTCATCTATACCTGATAAATTTGTGGCGATCTCATGCCTGTTGGTGAACAATGTTCCTTCCTCTACTTCCGTTTTCCAAATGTTTTCTTTTGTACCCCATTCAGGTTTTGTTCTTGTGTCCCTGAGGTTGAGGGTTTAGGTTCGATCTCTCCACTCCTCTGATCATTTCTTTCTTCGTTTTCTCTGCGGCTGTTACGATGTCTTGGCTCTCCCTGTCTCTATCTTGATAATAATGTCTCACATTATCGTCATTTCGACAACCTCTCTGTTGATGTTGTTGTTGATGTTTCCTGTGGTGTTGTTGTTGTTGCCGTGCTTTATTATCGTCGTTCAAATTCTTGTAACGGCGATAACCCCCTCCTGTGCCTCTATTATTCCCATCATAATAGTCATTCCTTCCCACTTCATTATTCCTATGGTAACCATTTCTGCGTTGACCATTATTTCATACTCGTGCTTGATATGGTCTGCCATCCCTGAATCGACGATATGGTGGTTCATAACGATTCCTCCCATATTCGTTGGTTCGAGTCGGACCTGGCCTACTGCGATTTTCTTCGGTCTGTTGCATTTGATCTATGGTACAGTGTGGACATCCCTATGCTCTGGTCTTTGACGTGAATTGTTGCTAGGCGTAACGTTAGGCGTCGAACTACTATGGTCTAGCCTTCTGAGAATCTCTGCCATACCTTCCAAAGTTCTTACTTCTGGCTATATTAGGTGCCTTCTTACATCATTCGGTAGCTGCCTCGAAATAGCGTGTATTAAATCTGTTTCTGCCAATGGTGGATTAAGGTACTGGAGTCTGGCAAGTTACGTTGTAAAGTATGTTGTATAACGTGTAGGCGTAGAGTGAGCATATTTCTTTGAGTATATCTCAGCTCTTGTGCCCTGTTGCAATTCTTTAATCCAGAATCTACGTTGCAACGCGTCACCAAACTCCTCAAAATTAGTGTAAGTGTACCTGAAAGCTCAGTGCCAATTTACGGCCTCGGACTCCAGAAATTTCTCTACTACTCGCATTTCTCGGTCGCTAGATATGCGATTATCGTCCAAATAACATCGCGTATCTCTGATAAATTCTACTGCGGTAATATTTCCTACTCCGCTAAAACGAGAAGGTTTATCATCAATGTTCTCAATGACTATTACGATCTGGTTGCTTCTTTGGCCTCCTTGATCATAGAGTCCTCCCATTCCTGCATATTCCCTGTGAAAACGCTCCGTATCTTGCATTATGTATGGTCGCTCCTGTATCCGACTAAAAATGCTTTCTCTGTCTTCTTCAACTCTTTCTTCATATTTACTAAATTTTCCTAACTCTTCTTTGAACTTTCCATCTCTATCTTGGAAAAATTGAGTGATGTCACGCTGCATGCCTAAACGTATCTCTTCTTTTAAGCCTTCATGGTCGCATGGTTCTACCAAAGAAAGTGACTTAATTTGCCCACTAAGATCTAATAGTTCGCTTTCCTGACTTGACTTTACTTTAGCAAGATCTATATTAATTTCATTTACGGTCGCTCGGATAACGTTTAACTCCTCACTTTTTTACGAATCTGTTTTATTTACAATACCTCTCATTTCGGTAATGCTCGATTTTCTACTTTCCTCAATATGTTTGTACAATTCTAATTTTAAATTATCTCTGTGAGATTTAGCATTAGTTTCTATCTGGTGTACATCCTTTAGTATTTTACTATGCAACTCCTACATATAATCCTTATTTGATTTCATTACCTCATCTTTTAGTTCACTAACAGATTTAGATATACATGAAGCAATGCCAAAGTTAATACCCTCAGTAATGAGCTTCTGTTGGTCCTCCAACTTACCTTCTAAGTTGCCTACAATGATGTTCAGGTCACTGAGCTTATCAGTGAGTTTCTTCTGGGAACCTAACAAAGTGTCATTGTGTTTTATCTGTTGTGTAGTTGCTTTATCCTATGCTTTCCTGAATCTTTCCTTCTAACTGTATTATATTTTCGTTACACTGAACCCAGGCTTCCACTACTTTCTTACTAACTTCTTCTCTAAGTGAGCTTATTTCAGATTTAGTAGAGGTCATATCTTCTTTCGCCTGATTTAAAGCTGATTTGGTCTCTTCCAAGGCTCTCCTACTCTCTTCTACAGAAATTCTACTCTCTGCTTGAGCTAGTTTACTTTGCTCCTGAGCTAATCTTTCTTCTTCCTGGGCTTTTTCTAGAGCTTCTTTCCTAATGTCTTCATGTGTTCGTTCAAATTTTTCTTGTGCTTCTTCTCGGACTGCTCTGTCCTCTCATCCTGTATTTTCTCTTGAGCCTTTCTATTTTCTTCTTGAACCCTTCTGCACTCTTCCTGTACTAAAGTTATGCTAGCTTTCGTAACTGACTGTGCTACTGCTAATTCTGCCTTCATATTAGACTTAACTGTGGCTGCTGATAGTTTAATCTCTTTATCTAACTTCTTTGTATTATCGTGGGTAAATTTTCGGAGGGCATCTACATCTCCTGTCAACTATTTTTGACTTTCCTGGATCAACTCCAGGATGGACCTGATATGGCTCATATCTCCCGACGACATAATATTATAACACTTTGAGAAATTAGGAGGTACCATCGACACTACATCATGGAAATTATCAGAGTTTTTTTTGTCGTGTAGCCTCCTGAGAGGCCGAGTGCAGGTCTTTCTAGTCGACGCCCGTGGGCGACCTGCGCGTCGGGATGAGAGATGGAATGGATGAAGATGAATGAAACTGGGCAAGGATGTGGAAGGAAGCGGCCGTGGCCTGTCAGAAGGTACTGTCCCAGCATTTGCCTGGTGTTGAAAATGGGAAACCACGGAAAACCACTTCAAGGACAGCCGACGGTGGGGCTCGAACCCACGCGTCTACCGAGTCAGCAGAGAGCTTGGCCCCTTGACCTAACGCAGCGCTTTAGCCCGCGTAGCCACTACTGTCGGTATTATCAGAGTGACCAACTCATATAGATTATAAAAAGGAATACTTCGATATACTTGAATAGACTTAATAGACTTAATGAACATGCCTCTAAACTGAATTGTACTCCTCAAATTTTGCAGTGTTTATTCACTTAAACAACTTTCCAAAAATTTGGGATCGGCATTTCTAAACAATTTCAAAAATCTACAAATATCTTGTACGGTTGTCGTTGAAGACTCCATTGTCTCAACACAATCGATACCCCACGTTGGGCGCCAAGAAAATACCACCTATATGCACCCGAATTCCACATAGTCATAGCCTATATCCGCTGAGATGGAAAAGGATTGTAGGGAGGTCGATACACAGCCAAATAAACCAATACTACCCTACTAGGATAATGACTAGGAAATTCTCGATACATACTGGCCATGCAACAACACTACTGATTAGTTACACATTTACTAGAAATAATATGTCCATAACAAGATGGTAGGACGAGAATCTCGGATCTCGAGTGTGAACGGTGAAAATTGAGACTACGTGAATTCTAGTAACTAACTCGCAGTATTATCGCATGTCGATTGCAAAATGAAAAGGAGATCAGATTTATGAAAATACGAACAGGCAAACACAAAATAGTGCCTGGGATTTATTATCTAAAAAATTACAAATTGACAAACTCCCTATCACCACTAAATATGAATGCAATATAAAAATAAAATAAATCACACGCTAGGTAGTCCTTCTATCTGTTCTATAAATATGCATTAACGTTGTCATTACAAAAATGTAATTATTAAGAAAATAATTAAATGTTTACGCATTTTAATAGTCACTCTGTGACTCTACCACTGAAGCAGTCTGATAAGCATCAGCTGTTCGAACATCAAAATAATATTAACAATACAAAAACCCTGAATTATACATCTCCTAGCGTAAAAACGTGAATATAGAATAATAATTATTATTATTATTATTAAATATGGCTAAAATATATACATTATATACACTATTCCATGTCTCGTACGGTATAAAAATACTTCTGACACTATCACTCGCGATCTGAAAGTCCTATAGTGTCTCTGTTTCACTAAACAAGTCTTTGAACAATGTTTCACACAACAATAAATTTTCAGGTATCTCTGGTAACTTGTCATAGTAGGTAAAGCTTTCATATCGAACACTGAAGTTAAATATAGCTTAAAATCGTTATATCAATGAATAAAATACAACAAGATAAAGATTGAGGCAAAACTACTTAAAAACCTCATAATACACTTCGTGGATCTTGTACTAATACTCTCTGACATGTGCAACATAAATATAAATACTTATGTCAGTGCTTTTTACACATATTATAGCCATTCGTTGCTCCTCATAGCAATACATTTCTCTAATTTCATAACAAGGTGAACCAAACTCATCAATAGCGTCTGCTACGCTCCAAACATAACATACTTCATTCTTTCATTACTACCAACAATCTCCTCAATTCCGCACGGTATAACTTCAATAAAAAATCCCATCTTGCTACAAACTAGTAGAAGAATCAGTGACTTAACTAGGTAAATACGCAAATGTATATTACCGCTCAGAGTACACTCCTAACCAACTCTCTTCTCTAAATTATTTAACCTCGTGCATTTCTAATAACAATAACATATTCGTTTACTTCAATTCTCCTTGTACAGTATTTCTTATTCCTTTCAATAGCGCTTTTCGTTCACATAGTTCCATAATAAATTGTTTTTCCACATTACAAATTATAAACAATACTAACTCGTAGTTCGCTCGTCTTTACTAGTTAATAAACATAAATACATATTCTCTCGCATCTGGTGTACATTTAAATAAATGAAATATTCATATATAAGCTTGTTTAAAACACACAAGACCTCAGGTAGACTAACAAATCTCCTGGTCTGCCATTCCAGTTTAATAATATTTCCAATGAAATTGTTAATAACAATAGGCATCATATGACCTCAATTGTCATTCATATGATCCTGTTTTATAGTGTACTTCCTTAATAACAATAGTCCATGATTATATCATTGTCAAATAAATTGTATTCCGCAATTGGAATTTTATAACTTCCGTATCGTTATAAATAAATGTTTCAATAATGTTCAGACATAATAATATTTGTTTAACAATTGTCACAGCATTTTACAATAATGCTTTCCGTAATAGCAATACAATCTAAATGATCGAAGTATTCTTCTCAATGAAATGTTCCTACTCTCAAATATATTTTACTATTAAAATGTTACTATTTATGTGTTCCTATCGAAGTGTTACTATCGAAGCATTCCCTTTATAAAACGAGTTTCGTTTGACTTGAGCATGCTAAAAACGATTCTCACAAAAGGTATAATAAACGCAATATATAAAGTCAAAAATGAATGAATTACGTCTCAAACGACACACGGTGACGTATCAAAAATTACAGTAAATTCTCTAAAATTTAGCTACAATAAACATGGGATAAAAATAAAAATATCTACTATGAAATTGGTCCACTTCCATAACAACAAATACTACTGCAAAACTGAAGATCTTAGACCATTCAATTCCTCTACCTTTCTGATGGCTTCTGATGTCGTGAATACCTTCATTAGATGGGCTCGATGTTCCGCCGGAACTGCGTGTGCGAGTCGACTGCATAGGAAACGGGTTTCAGCTAAGCGCGTGCCAGCCAGCTGATCGCTTCCCTGCCTGGATCGTGATGTGAACACCTGCGAATCTGCTAGTCCCACTCGGCTAACGGTAAATCTTCTCGCTTCACGGCTCCTAGCCTGGTTTCTCGATATATTGGTCCACACGACTGCATTCGTCCGTCTTTTTCTTCATCTCGTGTAGCAGAACATCATCAATGTAGATTTGAATGTCCTGGGTTGACATCTCTTCCTGGTGGTAATGGACATCTCGCTTGTATAATTGGAAGTAATTTCAGAATACTGCATGTTGTTAAGCAGTTGTAGATTCATCGATTCCCGGTCTTCAAGATCACTCTGAATCCCAAATCCATAGTGTAGACTAACCTCCTTCCATTAGTTTAGTTGCTCATAATAATCTTCTCAATAATAGTTGAATAAGTTTGTCCTCCCTGACTCAGGTTTGTTACTGTCATCTTGACTGTGATATAATATTGTAGACTGTTAATTGTTGCAATAACGTTGCTGTAGTGCAGGTCTGACGTTTAATTTTGGCCGGTGGCCGTGAAACCCGCGCATTGAAGCGAGTCTACTACTACGCAGCTGATTCAGGGAGCACCAGCTGGGTGGCTGGCTAGCTGGCTAAGGCACTTGATTTCACAGACTTCATAATATAATCTTCTTCATGCTAACTCACGGAGTAGCCTATTTAACACTCAAATTATCGAACTGCAATCAAATCAGGAAAGGTTGTTTTACATAACAGTAGTAATAGTAATCACAATTCCGGGTACGGTGTTAAACATTAAGAAACATGAACTTACCTCTGGTGGATGATGAGCAGTCTTAAAGCTGTCAGCATGTCAATAAACATGTGAACTCTGCGCTCGATGTCACGTAGTCTATTAATAACACTTAGACACTGTTACATTACATTGGTACATAATTTGCCACTCTACAGTACAATATATATTAGTACACAGCACAAACCAACAACTATTCACGAGTTATTTAATCTTGTATTAAATCTATTTCTGACAATCCACTACTCTCAGATGATTCATCGTCGGAGCCGCTGTCACTGCAACTGTCGCCGTTGACTTCAAAAACAAGCTGTTCGATTGCGTTCTCTATTATTCCCTCCTGTTCGAAATAATTATTTTCATAGCCTTCTGTGTGCTTGCATACTTTCTCCCACTGTTCGGCATTGATTTCTCTCACTCGCTCTTCACAGAGTTTCATTACATCGTCCAATTTAAAAGTAACATTTCTTAAAGCAATCCATTGTTTTATATCCCCCCCATATTAGTTCAATTGGATTGAGGTCTGGATCGTACACCGGGAGACGCAAAACTGAATGCCCATGTTTTGCCATCATAGAGTCAATAAGATACGACTTGTATTGTGGCTTATGTTCTTTTATTAAAGTGTACAACTGCAATTTCAGCATACTGTTATAGAAGGGAACATTATTGGTGGAAAGACATTCTTGCATCTCGGCCTTAGAGCTAGAACTTGTTGGCGCCCTGTTGATCTGAGTGTTGTGGTAAGGGGCATTATCCACTTCGAGAACAGAATTAGGAGGGAGGTTCGGAATTAATTTCTCTTGAAGCCACTTGATAATTTGCCGTGTTTATTTATTTATTTATTTATTATTCCCAACGGCAAAGCCAATATATACATGAAACATACAACAAGAATGATAACATTAAATAATTAATTCATAAAGCTAAGAAAGATAAACTAATTAACAACTGAATTAACAATAATAACAAGAAGAAAAAAGCTATTATAGGTAACGAAAAACAAGAGCAAACTTAAAATAACAACAAATAAGCGTAACAATAATAACAGTAAATGAAAAACAGAGAAAGCTAATAAATAAAAATTGAATTTAACAATAAATTAGTTTTAGAAATGGAAGCAAAGGTTAAAGTCGGCGAAAAGTGACAAGATGAGCCAATACTTTATCTTTGAAAACTCTTTGGCTGTCAAAAAAGAAGTCAACCTCAGCCGGTAAAGCATTACCCAGACGGTGAAATCTAGCAACTGGACCATGTTTCAGATAGTTTGTTCTATGGTAGCAATGAGCAAAGAGGTCAGAAGATCTGGAGGCCCCAGGGATCCTAAAATTCAGTCTAGATAGAAGGGCAGGACAATCAATTATGCCATTAATTAATCTGTTCAGGAAGATCAAATCAGCAAGATCACGACGGATTTCAAGAGGACAAAGATTGAATTGACTCATTAAATCATCAACTGGCACATCAAGATACCTAAAACCCAATTTAACACCAAGTAGCCTCACAAATCTTCTTTGAATCCTTTCAAGTCTAGAGATGTGAAAATTGTAGAACGGCTTCCAAGCAACCGAAGCATATTCAAGAATGGGACGGAGGAGAGACTTGTAAAGGATAACTGAGGAGTGAACAGAGAGACCGCTATTAACACCACGCCAAAGAAAGCCCAAAAGTATACTAGCTCTGCTACAAAGTAATTCAATATGATGGTCAGGCGAAAGAGTGTTGTTAAGATGAACTCCAAGATCCTTTACAACCTCGTAACGTTGTACGGAAGTGCCATTTATAGTATAGTCCACAAGATGGATAGACTGACCACGGTGAAAGGAGAGAACCATACATTTAGAGGCATTGAGTTGCATCCTGTTTTCCGTACACCAGTTGCTAATGTTATCAAGAGAACTTTGAAGAGTGTTACAATTCTCGTTAAGACTGATCTTGTCAAAAAGCTTGATATCATCAGCAAACATCAAGAACTCACAATCGATAGTCTCGCTAATATCATTCATGTAAATATTAAAAAGGAAGAGTCCGAGGAGCGACCCCTGGGGAACACCTGAGACGACATCAAAAGGATCAGAACAACCATCCGCAAACCTCACAGTCGTGACCCTACCAGAAAGATAACTCCTCAACCAAGACAACAAAGGATCATTGATACCATAAGCTTTCAATGTAGATATAAGAATGGAATGATTAACTTTATCAAAGGCTTTGCTGCAATCAAGATAAATGGCATCCACCTGAAGACTGTTAGAAAAGGCACACAGTATAAACTCTTCAAACACAACAAGATTAGTAGTCGTTGAACGTCCTAACGTGAACCCATGCTGCTCAGGGATAAGAGCCGATGTGATGAGAGGCTTCAGCTTGTCAAGCACTAAAGCTTCAAAGACTTTAGCAATTGAAGACTGTATTGTGATGGGGCGATAATTACTAACAGTTTCCCGACAACCGTCCTTGAAGATCGGAACAATATAACTTGACTTTAGAAACGAAGGGAAAGTGCCTTCTTGTCGGCTCTTATTAAACAAATCCGCCAAGGTCCCACAAAGAAGATCACAGCAATGCCGCAAAATGGAAGGAGGAATACCATCAGGACCACAGCCCTTATGAATATCCAAGGCATTAATTTTGCTTTTGACCTCATCCGGACTACATTGGATTAGTGATAGAGACAAGTTACTCTCCTTTAACAGAAAATCAGGTTCAGCCGCCAATGGAACAGAATAGACACTGGAAAACTGACGAGCAAGAAGATTGCACATGTCGTCAGGGGTGCTAGCCACATCATCTGCAAGCTTCAACTTCGATGGGCTAACATCCATCCTTTTAAGGTTGTTCATATGACTCCAGAAAATCTTAGGATTGGATGATATAGTACTATCAACATGCGAAATATAAGCATTATAGCATCCAACGGCAAGAGCCTTACAATCAGATCTAGCTCTAGAGAAAGCCAAATAATCGCTGTCACATCCAGTAATCTTGTAAATCCTGTGCAACATTTTCTTATAGATGGTCATCCTTTTTAATTCATTATTAAACCAGCGGGGAAAAGGGGAAGGCCCAACCTTTCTCAGAGGTGTATTATCCCTCACTAAGATACTAAGGTCTTGGATGTACTGATTGAGAGATTCACCTTGGGAAGAGGTAGAAATCTGGACATTTTCATTGAGAACAATCAGGTCAGATCTCAGCCCCTCAAAATTGCACTTGAAATAATTAGGCACCAACCTGAACTTAGAGGGCAAATGCTGAGAAGGAAAAGTGAGATCAATATCAAGGGCAGGGTGGTGGTTATCCTCCTTAACAATAGGATCCAAAGCACGAGTGACTACACAAGGCAAATCACTGAAAACCAAATCCAACTGAGAGCCCCGCATATTGACTATCCCACTCTGTTGGCGCATTCCAAGAGTGTTGGACATGTCATAAAGCAGGTCAGATGAAGACGTAGGGCAAGCAGCACTATTTAAATTAAAATCATCAGCTAGAAGGAGACTGGACTCATTACCCAATTGAGCACGAAGTTGTTCAATTGAGACACATAATAATTGATATTTTCTTACAGGCTGATTTGGAGGCACCTAGGCAGCAACAATAATGAGTTGAAAGTGACCAATCTTAACAATCACACATATAGCTTCAGATTCTTCATTCGCAAAATTAACTAAAGAAGCAATTATTTTGAAGTGAGTAGCAATCATAACACCGACACCCCCTAATTTAGAACTGGTTTTAGTAGATCTATCACATCTATAAATATTGAACTCCTTCAGACCCAGCTCAGCATCAGTAATATCAGAGTTAAGTTAAGTTTCAGTAAACACAATCGCATCAAAATCATTAAGGTTAACATTTATAACTAAGTCAGTAATCTTAGATCTAACACCATTTACGTTCTGATAATTTAACTTGAAACCTGAATTGCCGTTGGGTGAAACTAGTTTTTTTGAGCCTTATCAGATTTAACAATCATAGGGATACCGCTCTTATATTTAATGGTAAGATTATTCTCACCATCCGATGATGAACGAGAAGCAAGTTCAGGACGTAGTTTTTTAGAGAATTTAATTCCTTGAGAGTGCGGTCTCTGGAGAGCTTGACATCCTGAATGGAAGGATCAGTAGAACGGAGACCATCAAGTGAAAAATTACTGAGCATCAGGTTCCTATCATGTTCCGTAGGAAAAACAAGTTTGAGAGGTCTAATCTTCGAGGGTTGTTTATTACCAACCCTAAAGAACTCAATACTATCAGTCTCCACTTGCAGAACTGAGCAATTGAGTATTTTAGTAATCATGCCTTTATCGTGTGCTTTCAAATCAACAGCAACGCTGCTTTGTAACTCAGGGACATTAAAAACGATGATATTTTAGCCTACTTTCGATTTTTGCAAAAAATGAAAGTAGACTTATGAGATCACTACAGGGCGAAAAAAGTGTGTCTGTCTGTGTGTGTGTATGTGTGTGTGTGAGTCTGTGTGTGTGTGTGTGTGTGTGTGTGCGTGTACTCTGAATGTCTGAAAGTAGACTTATGAGATCACTACAGGACGAAAAAAGTGTGTCTGTCTGTGTGTGTGTATGTGTGTGTGTGAGTCTGTGAGTGTGTGTGTGTGTGTGTGTGAGTGTGTGTACTCTGAATGTCTGTCCCCCCCTATCAATTCGAACACGGTGAGCGCAAATTGAACGAAATTTGGTACAAAGGTAGCACTAGCAAAGGACACCTCAGTGTCATGATTTATATCGCCGCCATATTGACGGAAACGTAATGGCGGCCACACAAATGTTCAAAGTTTAAATCAAATTACGACTAACCTAATCATCCGATCTCTACCAAATTTTGCAACAACATACCTTTATGGGGGCAGCATCCTTTGACCAAACTAATAGGTCATCAGCCTAATAGTTTGCGGATGGCGGCCATCTTTGTGTGAAAATCGATTGCCTCTATTAATTCGAACACGGTGAAACCGAATGGAACGAAATTTGGTACAGAGGTAGTACTAGCAAAGGGCACCCCAGTGTCATGTTTTATATCGCCGCCATCTTGACGGAAACGTAATGGCGGCCACACAAATGTTCAAAGCTTAAATCAAATTACGACTAACCTAATCATCCGATCTCTACCACATTTTGCAACAACATACCTTTATGGAGCGAGCATCCTTTGACAAATCTAATAGGTCATTAGCCTAATAGTTTGCGGATGGCGGCCATCTTTGTGTAAAAATCGATTACCCCTATTAATTCGAACACGGTGAAACCGAATGGAATGAAATTTGGTACAGAGGTAGCACTAGCAAAGGGCACCTCAGTGTCATGTTTTATATCACCGCCATCTTGACGGAAACGTAATGGCGGCCACACAAATGTTCAAAGCTTAAATCAAATTACGACTAACCTAATCATCCGATCTCTACCAAATTTTGCAACAACATACCTTTATGGAGGAAGCATCCTTTGACAAATCTAGTAGGTCATTAGCCTAATAGTTTGCGTATGGCGGCCATCTTTGTGTCAAAATCGATTACCCCTATTAATTCGAACACGGTGAAACCGAATGGAATGAAATTTGGTACAGAGGTAGCGCTAGCAAAGGGCACCTCAGTGTCATGTTTTATATCGCCGCCATCTTGACGGAAACGTAATGGCGGCCACACAAATATTCAAAGCTTAAATCAAATTACGATTAACCTAATCATCCGATCTCTACCAAATTTTGCATCAACATACCATGGTGGCCATCTTTGTGTGAAAATCGATTCCCCCTATTAATTCGACACGGTGAAACCGAATGGAACGAAATTTGGTACAGAGGTAGCACTAGAAAAGGCCACCTCAGTGTCATGTTTTATATCACCGCCATCTTGACGGAAACGTAATCGCGACCACCCAAATGGTAAAGGCTAAAATGTAATTACGACCAACCTAATAATCTAGTCTCTACCAAATTATGCAACAACAAATCTTTATGTGGGAAGCATATTCTGACCAAACTGCTAGATCATCAGCCCAATAGTTTGCAGATGGTGGCCAAGTATGTGTGCAAATCGATTCCCCCTATCAATTCAAACACGGTGAAACCGAATTGAATGAAATTTGGTACAGAGGTAGCACTAGCAAAAGGCACCTCAGTGTCATGTTTTATATCGCCGCCATCTTGACGGAAACGGAATGACGGCCACCCAAATGTTAAAAGCTTAAATCAAATTTCGACCATCTTAATAATTTGATCTCTACTGGATTTTGCAACAACATACCTTTTTGTGGAAAGCATCTTATAACTGACTACAAGGTCATCAGCCCAATAGTTTGCAAATAGCGGCCATGTATGTGTGGAAATCCATTCCCCAGATCAATTCAAACACGGTGAAACCGAATTGAATGATTTTTTTTACAGAGGTAGCACTAGCAAATGGCACCTCATATTCATGTATCCCTATAGCACGTTGTATTTCAACAAGCTACTACAACCAACATTCAATTATACTCCTTGAAAAGGACAAAGAGTTATAACAATACCAATGCATTTAGGAGAAAGTAGGCTATATGTTCTTTACTGAACATCTTGTTTTCTTCCTGTAGTTACGTTCATTTATCTCAGCCATAATATTATCCATGTTTAAGCCTCCACCATCAGGCTCGCGCTGTTCCAGAGAAGTGACTCTCTTATCAATTTCATCAAGCTTAGGTTCAATGGCTGTGAGCTTGTCCGGAATTGCCTTTATTTCAGACTTTATGATGCGAGTATCGTTTGGGACATCTTTTAAAATATTTACTACTGAAGCAAGATCATCTACTTTAGATACCAAAGTGCTCAAGATCACAGTTATGTTAATAGAAGATGATTTGGGAGTACAGTCAGCCCTGGTGCAGTGCCATTTATTAGCAGAGTTTCCAGCTAGTTTCGAGTATTCAGATTTGGAGACTCCGATACAGGACCTATGAGACCATCTACTACATGAATCGTCACACTGAAGCCCCACTTCATGATCAAGGACTTTCTTTACGCAAACAGCACAGACGTTATCACCAAGAGACAGCATAATGGGTGTCAACTTGAATTAATAAGTAGTAGATAACGTTTAGTTGCGTAATAATTGTAATAAAATACTGATTATATAAATAATCTAACCAAAAACAGTGAAGATTATTCGGTCAAAGGAATCGACATTCACTTGTTTACAGACTGCTTCTTTAGTTTCTTTAGTGGTTTGACGTAAATCCTTAAAGAATTACCTTGCTAATAATCATAAATCCAGTCGATATTTCGTGTCAGTTGTGTTTGATGTCTCGCAATTTAAAGTTTAGCCATAAAAAACACAATGTCCCGTAGATCTTAAGATAGGTAGGGATGAACAGCTGGTACTTTCCAAAGAGCATTTCATCGTGATAATCGCCGGTCTTTTGACGCGATTTAAATATAAGCAATGCTCCCGGAACGAAACCTGTTCGACCCCGTGCATGGACAACTATAATTCTTAGGCCTTTAGAAATGGGCGACAGCAATCCTGAGTTGGTGTTATCTGTCCAGTTTTTTTTGTCTAGTGTGGCTACTATAAAGAAGTCTCGTCCTCATAAAAAATAGGCCGCTCTTTTCTCTATATTTCTGAATAGCTAGCAAGTAGGTTACACGCTGATACCTTATGTCTTCTCTCTCAATCAGAGCCGCTCTGTTATTTCGCGTTTTCTTCCATTTAAACCCCATGCTTCCTAATATTATTTTCAGACTAGTACTGCTTCCCTTATAGTTAATGGTATCCCTAAGTTTCAGGAGAAGTCTACCAACAGTAGGTGCAATGTTCTCCTGAGTGTAGGAGTTATAAATTGTTCTTCTAATTACAGCCACATCGAAATTGTCTACGTTTGTTATTCGCTTTGGAAGGTGTTGGTGTTTGTCCGGAGTACCGAACGAGGTGCCTTGTTCTTCACATTCCTAACTCTCCTCTCCGAAATTCCCGTTGCCTCAACTACCCTTTGCTGAACTCTTTTTAGCGGTATTGTTACACTGCCTGCTGTGGCTTCCCGTTTCATAAACGAATGAACGTTGTTTACAACCTCCCGAGCCTGGATATGTAATGTTTTGGAGCGCAGTTTGGAGATTATAGGCGGCATTTCTAAGTGCTCGTCAACTTAAAAAACTGCACGATGAATGAATGAATGAATAATTGTGAAGTACCACCACATTATTAGCACCACACTACACTCACAGAAGAAGCTTAAACGACACAAGGGAACATATGTTAGCACGACAAACCTCTCGCTGCACTGCGCTAACCATTAAACCTCCTTCCTTCCTTCCTTCCTTCGTTCCTACTGAGTGTGCGTGCGTGCGTGCATGCAGTTGTTACAGCGCATGCTCACAATAAGAAGGCTTGCTGGCTGGCCAGAATTTACTGCGCAGGCAGCAAGCACCGGCCAAAATTAAACGTCAGACCTTTAAGCAATGCTGCTGTATATCGTTTCGCTGAAGTATAGTGCTGTTGTAGCGAAAACTTCTTATAATTTGTAATACTGTAGAATGCTTTTCTATTCTGCAACTAGTGCGATTATATTTCACCAGCCTCTCCAATCTCTTCCTCGGCGAATGCTTCATCTCCCGTCCGTACTTCTTTATCATGGAGCGCAATGTTGGGACGCGTGGCTGAATACGTCCGCTCGGTTCAAGCTGCTGTGTAGGAGTCTCGGCTTCCCTCTCTGCATTCGCGCGCTTGCCGAAACCAGCCTGGGCTTCTAGCCTCGCACGGATACTTTTTAATAGAAATATACTCATAGTTTCTCTCCTAACCAATAATTTATACTTTTCTTTAACCAAATAAATTCCATTTTCTTCTGCACCTATAGAAGTGTTCTTATCGCTTTATATAAGCCAAATTTATATAAAAGCGATCCCACAAAATTATATGCGCTCTAATCTGATTGGCTGTTCAGTTATCATGATAGAAGCTCCTGGATCTAGCCTCTTATCAACGAGTCGTGTGCAAACTTTGTTATTGTCCCCTTGACCGACTAAAACTGGTTTTCTGCTTTCCAACTTGAAGCTATGGTCATATTCCATCATCGAATGATCTGACTCCTCTTAACTTAAAATCTCGTTGTTGTTGTTTGAGTCTTCAGTCTTTTGACTGGTTTGATGCAGCGCTCCATGCATCCCTATCCTGAGCTAATCGTTTCATCTCTACATCGCTACCACACCCTACATCCGAGGCAATCTGTTTAACATATTCTAACCTTGGTCTACCCCTACAGTTCTTGTCCTCGACCCTTCCTTCCATAACTATGCTTGCTATTCCTGGGTGTCTTAGTATGTGTCCTACCAACCTATCTCTTCTCTTCATTAGCAGTCGCCAGAAACATCTCTCCTCTCCCACTCGCCTTAATACCTCTTCGTTTGTAACCCTATCTACCCATCTGATCTTCATCATTCTCCTGTAACACCACATTTCAAATGCTTCAATTCTTCTCTTTTCTGCTGCACCAATAGTCCAAGTTTCACTTCCATACAGCGCCACGCTCCAGACAAAGGCTTTCAAAAATGACTTCCTAATACCTAAATCTATATTCGATGTCAACAGATTCCTTTTTTGTAGAAAGGCTTTCCTTGCCTGAGCCAACCTACTTTTTATATCCTCTTTGCTTCGTCCATCACTGGTTATTCTGCTTCCTAAGTAACAGAAGTCTCCTACTTACTTCATCTTTTCACCTGCCAATTTGATGTCCATAGAGGTTTCTGATTTATTTCGGCTGCATTCCAGTATTTTTGTTTTACATTTATTAATTTTCATCATGAATTCCTTCCGTAAGACGGAATCCATACCATTCAAAAACTCATTCAAATCCTCAGGCTTGTCGGCCAAGATGACGATGTCATCAGCAAATCTCAGAGTTGAAATTATTTCTCCTTGAATCTTCACTCCCACTTTAATTTTTTCTCCAATTTCCTTCATTGCTTGTTCAATGTAAAGATTGAAAAGTATGGGTGATAAGTTGCAGCCTTGCCTTACACCTTTCTGAATACCAGCTTCTCTCTCATGTCCTTCAGCTCGAATGACTGCTGTCTGGTTTCTGTATAGATTGTATATCAACCTCCTATCCCTGTACTTTATTCCAGTAGATTTCAAAATGTCAAACAATTTAGTCCAATCAACGTTATCAAAAGCCTTTTCTAAGTCTACAAATGCCATGAACGTTCTCTTATCTTTCCTTATTCTACCTTCCAAAATCAGCCTAAGACTTAGTACAGCTTCCCTTGTTCCTACATTTTCCTGAAACCAAACTGGTCTTCACCCAACTCCGTTTCTATCTGGCTTTCAATCCTCTTGTAAATTATTCTAGACAGGATCTTTGAAGCATGAGTAATCAAGCTGATTGTACGGTAATCTTCACATCTGTCAGCTCCCACTTTCTTTGGTATAGGGATGATAACATTCTTCTTGAAATCAGGGGGTACCTCACCTGTCTCATAAATCCTACACACGAAGTGAAATAACCTGATCAGACCTTCATCTCCTATGCAGCGTAGCAACTCAATCGGTATATCATCTATGCCTGGTGCTTTGTTCCTGCTTAAGTCTTCCAAAGCTCTATCAAATTCTGATCTCAATATTAAATCTCCTTTCGCATCCTCATCAATTTCCTCCTCCCTTTCCATTACATGATTCTCAATCTCCTTTCCCTTATACAAACTCTCTTATGTAAGCTTTCCATCTCTCAACCTTTTCTTCCCTATCTGTTAGAGGCTTTCCATTTGTGTCCTTAATGTTACAGCACTTAGTCTTCTTTTCCCCAAAAGTCTTCTTAATCCTTCGATAAGCTGTGTCTACTTTTCCTAATTTCAGGCAATTTTCTATACCTGCACATTTCTCTTTCAACCATTCTTCTTTCTCTTCCTTGCACTTCTTGTTAACCTCATTTCTCAGACGTCTGTATTCTGCTTTCCCCTTCTCATCTCTTACATTCTTGTGTTTCCGCCTTTCATCCATCAATTCTAGTATATCCTGAGTGATCCACGGTTTTCTACCTATTCTTTCTTTCCTACCAATGTTTTCTTCTGCGGATTTTGTTATTTCATTCTTCAAAAGTGCCCATTCGTCTGCAATTGAAGTTTGTTTCGGGTTTTTCATTAGTCCTTCCTTTATACTCTTCTTGATTCTTTCGTTTACATCCTTTACTTTCAGTCTGTCTATTGCCCACCTTTTTGGCTTTTGACTTGACTTAAAATCTCATTCACTGAAATATTTCCAAATAATAATTCCTAAAAATGCTCCAAAATTTTCCAAAATAGTTTCATTATGCCTTATACACTTTCCAATACGCATATATAAATATTAAATTGTTTTAATTCCAAATTTCCAGTTATTTCTCTTTCTTGGTTCTCAAGTCGGTTCGATCCTCAGCTCAGTCAAAGTCTAAAGCGGGGCTGAGTTCGAGTTCAGTACTATCCCAGCATTTGTCGCAAGGATGTGTCGAGAAACCACACTCAGAATAGCCTCTGTCATCGCCGTCTATAATTCTCAAGCCGTGCTGTTGGTAGAATTGGCAACGCATAGAAGAGTCCCTAAATTCTATAAACACGTATAGTCCGGTCAGGAAACTGAAACCCGTGCGTTTTTGGGGGAACATTTTTTTATGATTGCAATTCATTCCTGACATTCTAAGGTTGAAATTTAGCTTGGGAGCCATTTTTCAAATTTTGGCGTTTGGCAGCCATATTGAAAAATGATGGCCAGTCTTCACGAAATGAGAAAATAGAAAAATCTCCCAAACTACTGGGACGATTTTCATGGTTAAGATTTCTATGAATATGTATTTAATCGTTCTATACGATTTACAATTTGACTGGTTCTAATCTGAAAGGGAAAAAGAAACAAAGATGCATTTTTGTTATGTATTTTTTATGAATGTATACTTATGGTGTAATATTACTGATTATCAAATACCGGTAACGTCATTAGTATAATGTCTTCATAGTATAGACGTATCTGTAGTAGCATCAATAAGAATGTTTTGAAATCTATGTGCATCAATAATTTTATATCCGTCGAACATGTGAAAGCCACGACACATAGGCTATCCGTCAATCACTGAACTCCTCCTCTGTGTCGCTGTATTCTATGGATGAATATTGAACGGGTGAATTGACTTCTTATTCTATTTCTTCGACAAATTCCCCTGCAAAAGTTTGTTTGGTTTGTGGAAATTGGACTCTACTTGGAAGTGAGGGTATGGTGTGCCTGATGGGTCGCAATACATCTTGGAGCTGTTCCCATCCGAAGTTAGTCGGGAGCAGCCGTTTTGCAAGTCTTGCATTCTTATATTCATAAGCTTGCAAGTGACTTCGAAGACAGTGTTGTCTAAATGAGTCTTCGTCGGGAGGCAATCTGGCAGAATCGTAACATAGCAACTGCAGCCATTTACGTGCTCGGGCTTCGCACAATCGTTTGCTCACTGGGTCATTGTAGATGATCCTAATTGTGAACAACTGCAGTTGAACGAACATCTCCTCGGATAGTTCCTCATTAACTCCAAGTTGCTGTATTATTTGTAGGATATCATAATATTTGACTGAAGAATGCGCTCCATTGCTTTGACCTTTCCCAAGCCGAAGAAACCTTCTACTGTGTCACAACCGGTGAACGAGTAGACTCCAAGAGCAGCACAGGCTTTGTCTTGTTCTGAGAACAGTGAGTGACAGTTGTAGAATTCTGTACCATTTCCCGATTTCTTATTGTGCATATACATATCCTGCTCAGTTAGGTGACTGATGTATGAAGTTGCTTGAAAAAACACCCGGGTATAGGGTCCACATGAACATGGTGCTTCGAATCGAGGATCGCATTTACCAGATGTGAAATCATAGCAGTATTCGACAGAAAGGAATGCCAGGCATTCCCTGTAGGCACTTGCTGGTCAGCAACTGGGTAAACGTTTGGGACGAACCCATACGACTGCATACGACGTTATTGCTCATGATATTATTTGGTACTTTCAATCATTGTTTCTTCATTGTAAATATCATTTATTAGGTGAAAAGCTACGGCTTGAGAATGGCGATTTAGTATGTATTTGTAAAGGTTGAAGGCATAATCACTCCAAGCCTTGCACGCTGGTACCTTGTTCCATGCCATTCCGACATCTATGAAGGCATGGTAATTTTGTGGCGGCATCACATTTGAAAAGTCAAGAGTATCCTGAATTTTCACTTGACTGGTTTATGAAACATACAGTCAGCTGTAAAATGAAATAGGCTCACTGTTGTTATTCTGTATTGCATGATATCCAGTAGGGTCATGATAAGAGTTTCTCCACTCGTTAAAAGATTGATAACTTGCTTCGTTGCAGTCTGGTCTACCAATATCCTTACATCTTTCTAGCTATTTGAGTAGTGTATTTGTAACAGTTCTATATCCACCTCCACCTCCCCACCTCCAAGATGGCGGCCGTAGCTTAACTTAACCTAGCTTGTGAACCAATAAGGCTAGAGACTTGAACGAGGTGTCAAATTACTCGGATGGACACCCCCTTTCCTCTAGACAACTTATTTTAACCCTAAAATAAAACCTACCCCTACTAGGGGGTGAAAGAGTAATTATTTTGGTAAATGTCGCTTTCCAAGTGCGACATGTGGAAAGTTGAATGCTAATATGAAATTAAACGTTGTTCCACATGAAAAACATGGCTTAACCTAGCCCATCCTAGTTAAGCTATTCTAGTCTAATCAAGATGGCGGAGGTACGCAACGACGTACATGGCGCGGTTTTGTTAAATAAAAATAGTGAGCATGGCTTAACCTAGCCTATCCTAGTTAAGCTACCTAATTGAGAACATGCCAAAGGGCCTAAGGGCAAAACTCGGTGGGTGAATGTGTTTTAGAGTAATGGCTAATGCATACACCTAAGTATACGGGGTACATGCAACTATCCCATGCAGTTATTTATTTTTATGGAGGATGAGCCAAGCCTGTGATATATGATTTAAAACAAGCCAACTCCTGCAGTGCATGACGTCACGTGAATCAGGTGTTACAACCGTAACCTAACCTAACCTAACCGACTTACATGGCGCGATTTTCAAATAAAGCTGGTGTGCATGGCTTAACCTAGCCTATCCTAGTCAAGCTATCCTAGTCTAGTCAACTTAACCAAACCTATTTGACAAAGGGCCTAACTAGACTTTTGTTGATATTTCCTGAACCCATGATGGGATTTTGACCTGCGAAGTATTGTTGGACTCGGGCTTTGAATCTATTTTTGAAATTTTAACAAAGGGCCTAACTACACGTTTGTTCATATCTGACGGAGCAGTAAGGCTAGGGACTTGTATGAGGTATTGTAGGACTCGGGATAACGCCCCCTTTTTTGATTCTATTATTGAAATTTTGACAAAGGGCCTAAGTGTACTTTTATTGATATATTTTTTTAAATTCATGATGGGGTAACTATTTTAGCCAGTAGCCGATGTGTAATATGACCTTGCACACGAGTGTTCACCTTGGACGATAGCTGTACACGTGCACGATAAGAGCTAACAAGTCACAATCTGATTGATTCGTACGTAGTGCTAGGGCTAATGCACACACCCTAGTACACGGGTCACATGCAATTTGAGGACAGGTTAAGGTACCTAAGTGTGAAACTTAGTGGATTGATGTGTTCTAACGAGTCATTTGTAGTTGAAAGAGAATAATGCATGTTCTTAAGATGTTAAAACTGAAGAAATGGCACGTGCAGTAAGCCGTCTAGTTATTTCCGGTGTCATGTTGCTGACATGGCAGAGAGCACACAGTTCTGTTGCTATGACTGACGCTGCAGTAATTTAAAACCGCAGGTGTTCTTCTTGACAATGGATAATGCAAAGTTAGCAGTCATTGAATATTACACAGGTGTTCCTTCCGGTGTCATGTTGCTGACATGGCAGAGAGCACACAGTTCTGTTGCTATGACTGACGCTACAGTAATTTAAAACCGCAGGTGTTCATCTTGACAATGGGTAATGCAAAGTGCAAAGTGGATATTACACAGGTGTTCCTTCCGGTGTTATGTTTCTGACATGGCAGAGAGCACACTTCAAATTATTACTTGGACTACAAATACAAAGGTTTGATATACAGTTAATGCTGCCTATCGCACACTAAACTGTAAGGCAGCCATATGTAGAGCTATATGTTGAGAACTACCTAGCAATTTTATGAACTGGCAAAGCTATGTCACATAAACGGTGCAGGATACAATCCAGCAACCATAATTCGTATCTTGTGGAACAGAGAAAATGCACTTTCGCCTTGATGGATAACAAATGTGTGCAGACGAATGACCTACGCATTAGCCTACCAATTGCATACACATAGACAGACTGTTCCTTCGCCATGGTCAAGCACTCACTTTAACACCATTTACAAAAACTTCAAATGAAAAAATCATGTTTCTCAAATATGAACTTTTTGACATACACAAAATAAAAATAAAATGTGTAAACAACAAATTGGAAAATCCACGTTTCCATATCATGAAATTCAAAAACTTCAAACTGACATTTAAAAGAAATGACAAATTGCAATGTGTGAAATGTGAAAATGAACAAATGGCTATCATTATTTTAAAAAAACACATGGCGTTGTATGGTTGAGGTGTGAATAAAACCCTCTCTACTTATTTGGACCACCCGAGACTGAGTATACTTGTTTTAGTCCTCATACCACTTTTAAAATGTTATGTTAAAGCTAAGAATTGAACCCAAGAGCTTGTAGGGGAGACCAAGGTTAGAATATGTTAAACAGATAGCCTTGAATGTAGGGTGTGGTAGCTATATAGAGAAGAAACGATTAGCTCGGGACAGGGGGAATTGAGATCTGCAGCAAACCAGTCAAAAGTCTAAAGACTCAAACAACAACATGTAAGCTCACCAAAATAATGTTGTGTAACGGTAAATGTTAGTCAACGAACAGTAATGCATTACTAAAACCCATGACACGATACCTAAGAGCTTTTCTAAAATTATTTTAGAATGCCTTTAACCCTATATTAAACACCCAGTTCACAAGACTCATAACTGCAATGTTATGGTAAAACAAACAAAATCTATATTCAAAACAAGCAAGTGGTTTAGTCAATGTATACTGGAAAACGTTTTGTTAACACCTAAGTCCACAAGACTAATTAAATTAGTAACTGTCAGGTTGGCCGAGTGGTTAAGGTGTTTAACTTAAGATCAAATTTCCTGTACAAATAAGGAAGGGTTCGAATCCCTTACCTGACATAACTATTACCTTAACATGGCTTTGCCACACTGAATTATTATGATACATGCTACACAAACCATAGATGGAGTGTATTGTTTAAGGCCAATCTCTTTCCGAACATAGTCAGAGACTGTTGATGGTTAACAATTGCATTAATAGTGGGACATGGGGATAGCAATTAAGAAAAACAGCCAATACCCATACACTATTTTTATTTATTTAATGTAAGTACTTGTACAATAGTTAAATAGAAAATACAACTTTCTTTTGTCTATTACTATCTAGTCCTTTTCAATCCACTTGCATATCAAGGGCAGATGACTTTGTAGTTCCGCCCCTTAAAACAACAACAACACTACCTCTTGCATAGTCTGTGATGTTGATGACTCTTGAGACGTGGAAGATGGAGTAAACATAACTTTTACAACAGGGGTTAAATGTTGTTCAATAAGCAATGCACTATTTTGAGTAGCAACATCTTTCTCTTGCACTAACGTTTTAGCATTTTGATGATTTTTGTCAACTCCATCAGTGTTTTGTCTGGAGCACTACATTGATGATCACTCACACTTAAAACTACACCATTTCTACTTGTCATGTCGCCTCGACATCTTGTTGACCTCTGTTTTGAGCATCGCCAGAATAGTATTCCTTTTACATTTTGTCGTTTATAGTTATAGGAGTAGCCTTTATTGAGGACGCGTTGTTTACCTTGGTTAGTTATAGTAAGTTCCATAGTAGCAACTAACCTGTTAGTATGATTTGCTCACTGCAAAGGTTATAACTGTTCTGGTAATAGAATGATTTAGCGTTGGCTTTTGTATTTAAACAGTACAGTTTAAAGTGGTAGAAAAGTGGCAGAAAAGTAGAGAAATGGTAGCAAAGTGGTAGAAACGTGGTACCAAAGTGGTAGAAAAGTGGTAGCAAAGAGGTAGCAAAGTGGTAGAAAATATTACATGTATTGTTAAGAAATAGTTTAAGCGGTTACATGTATTGTTAAGAAATAGTTTAAGCGGTTACACGGATTCATTACACAATAATTTTGGCTTGACGAAGCTCCTTTTCTATATTCAATAGTTCTTCCTTATATTCAGTATGACAAGCCTGTTTACAGGCATGCAAGTGCTGAAGCCGCTGGATTAGCTTACTGGGATTGTTCCAATAAATAAATTTAACAAATTACTCTTTAGGGGTAAACAGAGCATTACCATTATCATTATCATCATCATCTTCAGCATCTTTATCACTATTATTATAATCACCATCATTGTAATCAACATTATCCTCAGCATCACTAAAACTATTCAATTCCTTTTGTTTCTTTTCCACAGAGACCTCTTCCATAGTCTGTGTTGACTTTGATTGTGTTGAGGGTTTCTTAGACGTTGACAACTGTCCTATCATAACTTTTTGAGGACATGATAAGTATTTTTTGAACAAACACTGCACTATCTTGAGCAGCAATATCGTTTTCTTGAACTTGCTTTTTGGCATTTTCATGATATTTTGTAAACAGCAACCATGGTTTGTTTGGAGTACTACATTGATGAACACTCACACTTAAAACCTTTCCATTTTTACTTTTTAGATTGCCTCGACATTTTGTCGACCTTTCTTTCGAGCATCGCCAGAATATTATTCCATTCACTTTCTGACGATTGTAGTTATAAGAGTAGACTTGATAGAGTACACTTTGCCTACCTTTGTTAGTTTTAGAAAGTTGCATAGTAGTAACTGACCTGTCGGTATGATGTTCATACTACAAATGTTACAACTGTTCTGGTGATAGAGTGACTTACCATAAGTTTATATATTGGCTTATGTTTTGGCTTTTGTGTTGGCTTTTATGTTGACTTTTGCGTTGGCTTTTGTGTCGGCTTTTGTATTGGCTTGTGTATTGGCTTCGCTTCGCTCGAAGCCCCAGGACTCTTTCAACAGACTCCATTACCCATTAACTTAGGCTTCCCGCGCGGGCACCTCGTTAAGTGTCACCCTGTAATTTGCTCTGACATCTTGCACACCTCTTTAGGAGGCACCCTGTATTCTATCTGGCACCTTGTAGATCTCTTTAGAAGTCACCCTGTATTCTTGTGTGACATCTTGTACACCTCTTTAGGAGTCACCCTGTAATCTTGTCTGACATCTTGTGCACCTATTTAGGGGTCACCCTGTATTCTTCTCTGCCATCTTGTACACCTGTTTAAGTGTCACCTTGTATTCTTATCTAGCATCTTGTATATCTCTTTATGAGTCATCCTGTATTCTTATCTGCCATCTTGTACTGTATTTTGTTCTGACATCCTGCACACCTCTTTAGAAGGCACCCTGTATTCTTGGCTGACATCTTGTGCACCTCTTTAGGAGTCACCCTGTATTCTTCTCTGGCATTTTGTACACCTCTTTAAGAGTCACCTTGTATTCTTAACTGGCATCTTGTATATCTCTTTAGGAGTCACCCTGTATTGTTATCTGGCATTTTGTACTGTGTTTTGCTCTGGCATCCTGCACACCTCTTTGGGAGGCACCCTGTATTCTTATATGGCATCTTGTATATCTCTTTAGAAGTCACCCTGTATTCTTGGGTTCGCTTCGCTCAAAGCCCCAGGTCGCTCGACGCCGCAGGATTCTTTCAACAGACTCCAATAACCATTAGCTACTGCTTCCCGCGTGGCTGCATGACGTCACGCACTCAGTTCCCGCACGGCTGCATGACGTCACTTCCGTCTCCGTCTCCATCTCCGTAACGCATAACGTTGGACCCAAGCATAACGACGAAGTCGACAAGATCATTTGAAATGATAAAACACGTCGCCATGTTTGATTAGATCACAGTATAGTAATTATTCAGTATTGACACATCAGGCCTTTACCATGTATTATTTCGTCATGGTTTTGAAACGGCCGTCACCGGAAGCACCGCACGCACGCACGAAGGCGACGGTTCACCATGTATCCGCGAGAGAGCAGCCTACCCATATTCATTATTGAGTGCAGCCTGTCGATTTTGTCTGACGAAAATATTGCTTGCAATTATTAAAAACAACTCAGAAATATAATTTTGCAATTTAACCAATAGCAGAAATGTGGGAAACCAACATCTGTGCGGTAAGTTTTTGCGCAGTTCTTATCGCACCGGACAAACCAGCATTCCGGTTTCCTCGGGCATTGGAGCGGTAAATACAAATATCTAACGTTACACCGAATGATTCTGGTTTTAATACCCATGAAATATCAGTCCCTCAAACACCTATCCGGAGCCTCCGTGGCTTAGGCGGCAGCCCGCTGGCCTCTCACCGCTGAGTCCGTGGTTCAAATCCCGGTCACTCCATGTGAGATCTGTGCTGGACAAAACGGAGGCAGACAGGTTTTTCTCCGGGTACTCCGGTTTTCCCTGTCACAATTTCATTCCAGCAACACTCTCCACTATCATTTCATTTCATCTGTCATTCGTTTAATCATTGCCCCAGAGGAGTGCGACAGGCTTCGGCAGCCGGCACACTTCGTATCCTCGCCGCTAGATGGGGGCTTCATTCATTCCATTCCTGACCCGGTCGGAGACTGGAAGCAGGCAGTGGATTTTCAAACACCTATCCATTAATTCACAAAACAAAAACCACATTTCCCCCACACTTTTTAATATAGGCTATCGTATTATTTTAATAATTGAAAACATATCATAACCTTTCATCGTTACGATGCAATCACAATGCGACACCACAGGACTGAAGGAATGTGGCGTTAAAAATTAAATTAGACACTTCTTAGAATTAGAGCTCAGTAATATTAACACTTTCTATTTTCTCGTCATTTATTTACTTAAAATACGGTATCTGATTATAAACTGAGCTAGTGTGTTGAAATCGAATTAAATAAATTACATAGTTGGTTGGTTCTTAAGTTTAGGGGCTGTGACAACGCGGTCATGTAGCCCCGTGTACTTTGGGTGTGTGTAGAATCTGTCTGATAACTGGTGTTAATTGTGATGACTGTATTAGTGTGTTTTATCTGTTTTTTTTTTAATTTAAGTACTGCAACTTAGAATTTTTCAAATAGTTCCTACGTTTGCCGCCAAGCGCCACCGTCAACGACTACTAGGCCAAGTTCAGAACTTAGCTACTAGACGCCACCGCAGTCGGCTCTTGGCAACGAACGTAGAAATCTAAGAGCGTTGTTTACATTCTTAACCTATCCAATTTAGCTTCACACAGGTGCAATTAGTGGAAGGTTCTTTAACATGCCATAAATCTATGACATGGGACCGCCGGCTTTACTTCCCCTCCGAAGGAAGGCATACTGAGGGATTTTTAACGCTCTTAAAAATTCGACGGCTTCGGCCGGGTTTGAACCCGCTATCTTGGGCACAGCAGTTCAGCATGCTACCGACTACGCCACCGAAGCCGCGATAAATTACATAAAATATACATTCAGCACCCAGCTGTTTATCATGTGTTTGTCCATAAATAGTGCTACCAAGCGGCTTACAGGAGAATTGGTGCTGCCCATTATAATTTTTTTTTAAAATCCGTGTCCATACTGTAATGATATCTATACAGTGGATTAGGTAAAAACTTCTGCCAACTTCACTTCGACGGCGACTCTCTGGACGAATTTATTGGTGAAAATTACCGATTGTACTACTAGGCAAAACCATTGGCCTGGATAAAAATTATTGATGTGTCACTACCCCCACTGTGCGTGACAAAATCCAGGCCCCGCTACCTAATCATCATTTTTATAGCAACCAGGCTCCTTGTCTAGCAACAGGCTTGGAGCAGTCTAGCAGGTTAGCAAATAATTGTTGAACTCGCCCTGACCGCCTGACACCGTAATACCGGCGCGAAGTTTTGATTTCGGAAAATCGAGCTATTGTTTGATTGATAGTACATAAACTGCAGTATAAACTTGTAAAATAATGGATAGTATAGGAAATTCTGAACTAGATGCGCTGAGTATATCACTAATGAGACTCTGCAGAGAAGTGCACTCGGCGAACGAATACTGTAAAAGTAAGCAGTTAATTTACCCCACTTTAGGAATTCTAATTGACCATAAAGAGGCAATGAATGCAACTTTTATTGAATGCTTATTACCACATTTCAGATTTAGAAAACGTACGTATTGAAAACTTTAGAAAGTGACGGTGTGAAGATTCTGAAGGATAATGCAGAGATAAAACGGAAAATGACTGATGTAGAGCGTAAATACACCTGGTTTCAGAGCAGTGTAGAAAGGTAGGTAATAAGCTTTTATAAAATTACTTCATTGACATCGTAATTTACAATCACAAATCATCTTATTTTAAACATTTGCTGTATCCTAGAACAGAATATGAGTATGTGTAGTGTGCCCGTTAGAGGAGGTTATCCGGTCACCACCAACCATGCGTGGCCTCCCAGATAACCCCATCCTTCAAACACATTACCGAAGAGGATCAGATGCACTCCTAGTGGGGCTAGCCGGCACAAGACTCAATATCTCAAATTATCAGGTCCCCATCATAAGCAATGTCAAAGACACCCAAAGAAATGCACCGCCAAAACACAAAACTAATAAATAAAAACATCCGGCTTAAGTAAAATTCGTAGAATTATTTACATTCCAACACGGTTTATCTCATGTCATTCTATGATAAAGTGTGTCAATTATAATTGGTAAATACATTTTCAAAATGCCTTTATCCTACCTAATTTTTAATATAAATTGAAAACACTTGTAAAACTGATCTTCTACTAGTCTATTGGCACATGCTAGTGTAAAATGTGACTTTCCAGGGATGCCTGTCTCATTCATGGCTGTGATTATATGGAAGCTACTGAGGTATGAGTGGTGCTAAGTAATGACACTAATGACATTCAGAGTATAGCTAGTGCCTGTGTGTGCTGTGAAAGGTTCTACTCATAGGGTCAGTGCTATTATTCTGACTCGGTGAGGAAAGTAATAGCAAACTACCTCACTCCTCATCGTGCCTAGTAAACTTGGGTGTTTGTGGTTTCCACCCACATAGGCTAACCTATGGCAGTTGCCTTGCAAGTTTGGTAGGGGACTACCAAAGGCTAAGGGAGTGAACCCTAACAGAAAATCTTCCTCTGTGTTAGGCTTAACAAGCCAACAGTTGGAGAATTTCAATTTGCTTTCAAGACTAATAAGAGCCTCGGATCGAATTTCTCACGAAAGAGACATCAGCATTGTGCGAATGATGGCCTGAAGCCTAATGATAGACCAGCTACCAACCAGAAAAAAACACATATGCAAAATCGGGACGCTAAACATGCTTACCCTGACCAGTAAAACTGAGGAACTAGTAGACCTCATGAAAAATCGCAAATTGCTCATTTTGGGGGTGAAACTAAATGGAAACAAGATGTTCAGTAAAGAACATGTAGCCTATTTTCTCCTAAACGCATAGGTATTGTTATAACTCTTTGTCCTTTTCAAGGAGTATAATTGAATGTTGGTTGTAGTAGCTTGTTAAAATACAACGTGTTATACGGATATTAAATATGAATATGAGGTGCCCTTTGCTAATGCTACCTCTGTACAAAATTTCATTCAATTCGGTTTCACCATGTTTGAATTGATATGGTGAATCGATTTGCACACATACATGGCCGCTATCTGCAAAATATTGGGCTGATGACCTTGTAGTTCAGTCAAAAGATGCTTCCCACAAAGAGGTATGTTGTTGCGAAATTTGGTAGAGATCAAATAATTAGGTTGGTCGTAATTTGATTTAAGCGTTTAACATTTGGGTGGCCGCCTTTGCGTTTCCGTCAAGATGGTGGCGATATAAAACATGACCCTGAGGTGCCCTTTGCTAGTGCTACCTCTGTACCAAATTCGTTCAATTTGGTTTCACCGTGTTTGAATTGATAGTGTGAATCGATTTGCACACAAACATGGCCACTATCTGCAAACTATTGTGCTGATGACCTATGTCGTTTAATCAAAAGATGCTTCCCACATAAAGGTATGTTGTTGCAAAATTTGGTAGAGATCAGATGATTAGGTTGGTCGTAATTTGATTTAAGCTTTCAATATTTGGGTGGCCGCCATTACGTTTTCATCAAGATGGCGACGATATAAAACACTACACTGAGGATACATTTGCTATTGCTACCTCTGTACCAAATTTCGTTCAATTCGGATTCACCGTGTTTGAATAGATAGGGGGAATCCATTAGCACACAAACATGGCTGCCGTCCGCAAATTATTGGGCTGATGACCTTGTAGTTCTGTCAAAGTATTCTTCGTACATAAAGGCATAATGTTGCAAAATTTGGTAGAGATCAGAAGATTAGGTTGGTCGTAATACGATTTAAGCTTTTATCATTTGGGTGGCCGCCATTAAGTTTTCGTCAAGATGGCGGCGATATAAAAATGGCACTGAGGTGCCCTTTGCTAGTGCTACCTCTGTACCAAATTTCGTTCAATTCGGTATCGCTGATTTTGAATTGATAGGGGGAATCGATTTGGACACATACATGGCCACCATCTGCAAACTATTGGACTGATGACCTTGTAGTTTAGTTAAAAGACGCTCGCTATATAAGTATATTTTGTTGCAAAATTTGGTAGAGATCGAATGATTAGGTTGGTCGTAATTTGATTTAAGCTTTGAACATTTGGGTGGCCACCATTACATTTCCGTCAAGATGACGGCGATATAAAACATGACACTGAGGTGCCCTTTGCTAGTGCTACCTCTGTACCAAATTTTGTTGAATTCGGTTTCACCGTGTTCGAATTGATAGGGGGGACATACATTCAGAGTACACACACTCACACACAGACGCACACACACACACAGACAGACACACAATTTTTCGCGCTGTGTAGAAATCGAAAGTAGGCTAAAAATCTGGTATGAAAAATCTCCGACTAGATTATAAGCTTTACTGGTCAGGAAATGAAATGGAATCAAGAAATGGGGTAGGTTTAATTTTTCATAAAGACGTGGATGCTTGTAGTCCGGTAGAATTGATTAATGACAGGATCATCAAATTGTCATTCAAATGGAATGGAGATACATATTCAGTCATTCAGGTTTATGGCCCTCAGACTGGATGTTCGAAAGAAGAAAAACTAGAGTTCCTGAATAACTTGGAACAACTTCTATATTGTAGAAACCTTCTTCTAATGGGAGATTTTAATGCTCAGGTTGGCACAGAAAGAACGGGATATGAAATCATTTTGGGCCCTTATGGGAATAGAAACATGGAAGGGGAACAACTTTTAGATCTGTGTATGAGAAACAGCTTAATTGGGGTAACACTTGGTTCGAAAGTTGGAACTACTTGAAATTGAACGGAACTTGTAGCTCACCCTCTAGGGTGTCCGCTGGAAGCAGCTACAGACTCAGGCGAGCCGAACATATCCTCGGACACTCCCGGCACTATAAGCTATACGATAAATAAATAAATAAATAAATAAATAAATGGTTCGAAAAAAGGGACTCTCACAAGATTACACGGTATAGCTGGGATGAAAGAAGTGGGACAATGATTGATTACATCTTAACAGATCAGGAGGTATGGAGGAATCTGAATAATGTGAAAGTCATACAAAATGAGAGATCACATACTCTTAGTAGCCGAATTAAGAAATAAGAGATTAAAGAGAGTTCAAAATAAAAGAATACCAAAATAAGAACATGGCATCTATCTGAACAAAGTGTTAAGGAAGAATTTACTACCGTTATTCGTAGATGGATTCCTCACGACTATGTTAAGTCTACCAACGAAGAAAGGGAGATACTTAAGGAGACTATTGTTAACACAGCTGCGAAGGTCTGTGGACGGCAGAATCAATTCAGGAAACCAAAGGAAACCTCATGGTGGAACGATGATGTAAGAACAGCTATCGCAAATAGGAATAGTAAAAGAAGGGTTTTGTACTGAACCCTTGCAAGAAGCTTTTTATGAGACTCTTTTTCGGGAGGTAGTGTTCGGTTCATAATGAAGTTGCTAAAATACGCTTCTTAACAGGGCAAGATAATATAGCCTAAATATATGGCGGAAAAGAACAGGAAGTGAAGCCAAAATAAACAAAAAACAAATTTAATTCCAGAACAAAATCAACAAAATAAAAACAACCAAAAAAATCACTCCCTTAAACTACACCCATGATTACATCAAAATAAACACAAATAAAATATCTCTCCCAGAGATTTCCAAACAACATCAGGACTGGAGATATGGTCTGATTATCTTCAAATCATGTGTGTGCGTGGTGTGATAAAGCATTCAATATGGTATGCGTACTTGATACGCGATTTGGTGCCATCATGTGATTGCCGTCAGGCCACAATTCCGCATCTGAGATAGACTAGCGATGGGAACGAAAACAACTAAATATAAATACACTACCGACACTCGTTAAATTTTATTATTTACAACAAAGATTCCCGATGAAATCTGGACCAAATGTGCCCAAAGCACAACACCATTGCCTCAACACAGGACTTCACAAGATAGACACAAGAATGAGTAACGTGACCAGGACTATAAAAACAACCACAAATGACCGCATGTCATTTTCCAAGAATTACCCACAACGAGGTGTCAACAAGAATCCAATAAATATCAAGAATTAAAGAAAACAAAATAGATGCTCAAAAGCATACAATTAAATACAAGAGAAACATTTCATTTGAACGCGACACATGAAAATACTGCACAGGCGTGGAGAACTTCGCAATTAATATTATCTCAGACTTTAAATGAACAAGCAAGCTATATTTAACTGACTGGGTCAATGGCAAGGCCGTTTCCCCTTCTCTAATTAGTGTCCAGAAATACCTAAGATCAGCGCTCAGTGTGGACTCGCATTATCACCTGTCAAAATCACCCTCGTGTCAACAACATCCCAGGCCAGCATTAATTCCCGGCTCCAAGATAAGACGAAGTACAGCTGTCACCTCAGCTAACATGTGTGTGTCAAAATAATTTTCTCATTAATTCCCTTGGAATTACAAGATCCACATTGGACTGGATAAGGTCTCCGCGGAGCATCGCTTACCATCCGTAATTGCAGCAGGCAGAGATTTGGCAAAACTATGCCAATCTCCCGCGCATAAATTCAACTTTTACCACACAATAGACACACAGACATACAATATCACACGTTAGGGTTTTGACAATCACCTGAAATAAAATCACACAAATATTTTATAGACACCAGAGCGCGTCTGATCTCAGTATTTCGACCAAAGAATAATCCAAATCTAAATATAAAAAAAATCAAAATTTAAAATAAAATAAAAGAACGGACGGTTCTTTCCAAAATCCTGTCGCAACAAGGCAACTCAATCACTCAAAGCATCACAGCAAGAACTTGCCCCCCCCCCTACTATTTTAACGTTACATAAACACAGCCCCACTATTCATGTGTACGCCAAATCAAATATGCACATGTATACGAGTACACGGATTACAATTACACAAATACAAATATCAAAACTAGTCGTCACGCGTCCTCACGCAATTACAACTGAGTGTCGGGACACTTCGTTAGAATCTACTATTAAAATAAGAATAAAATCATATATCACAAGAAAATATATACAAGGTTCCAATGCCAAAATATCTACATAATTGATAAATCAATGTTTGTACTCAACCGTATCAGCTCATCACGTCAGCGGACATCACCTTCCATGGCCCACTGGATATTTACACAGCCATGGTAAATATTTCCAAAGATCGTTCGGTCATCATCCCGGTAGTTGTCCACGTGTTGGTCATCTTGACGCCTTCTTAAAGATGAATAAAATGTTCAAATTATAATATACTATTCTTTCCTACTATAATTGCGATAGAGCTACTACCTTCACTCTTAGTCCTAAGCAATTATTTCACGCAGACAATTTCCCTACATAAGCAAATGTGCTCTACTTTCACACGCACTATCAACACCCATAAACATTTTGATAAATATCAGAACTGTGAATGATAATGTTTCTAGACGCAATGTCTATTCGCAAATTTATAAAGTTTGAAGTTTAAATTATACTCGGCTCCCAATGGAGACCACAAAATTATCAGTCATCTCACGTGGAGATCGAAGTCAATGTATACAGAAATTCCTCTCAAGTTATACAGAATTTAAACGTGTAAGTAGCTCCAAGCTACATCAAAGAAAGAACAACAACTCGTCTCGAGTTATGTAAAAAATGAACAAGTTCGCTAGCACAGTCACCTAATTTATACAGATCTGGCAAACGGTACTAGGGTGGGGACTATTAAATCACAAAAATGTAAGGAATTGGCGCACAGGCTTGCGGGTTGTATCAAATATCTTCTTTTTCCATGTAGGTTCCAGTCCTGCCTTGCGGAATTAAATCCCGTCGTGAATTAATCCAATGCAGCTTTCCCTCGTTTTTTGATAGCACGCGTTCTTCCCGCCAAAAGTGGCTTGGCCCTTTATGATTCGCAGATTCATATTCAAGATCGTTGCAGTAGACACATAGCTCCACCCATCCTGTCGTCATAATTCTATCTCTTTCTCTCTTCCCCGCTCAAAGCTCTCCTTGTCTTTCTTGGTGAACAAAGGGTAACAAGTCATTAGGGACGCTTAGCTTTCCGTTCAGTAACCTCACTTGCAAGAAATATTTAAAAATAGCTCCCTGTCCCAACTTGACCACGTCTTGCCACATCAGGTGCTCACATCCTTCAAGATGGTTGCAACACAATGCAGTATATAAAATAAAATATGAACAATTATTCTATGATAATAGGAATAAGGGTTCAAGTGAAACCCAAGTGAAATAGAAGAGAAATTGGTTGTTTATCGAGAACAGAGGTTATTGGTCAAAAGAATTGTCACAACCGAAAAGCAGAAATGTAAGGAAGATCTTGCAAGGAAATTTGGTCAGGAGGGAAGTAAAAAGCAAGATCCGGAACCAGAGAAGGAATTATGAAACCATCAGAACAGTTGAGCAGCCAAATGGACAGATTACAAGAAACGAAACAGCCATAGTACGGGAGTTCGGCGACATTTTAACATACTGTTAAACAGAAATGAGAAGACCAATGACAATAATGATCCTTCAGTTACCGGAAGCAGTGATCCAACTACTGAGACATTAACATGGCTTGATGTGGAAATTGCCGTAAAGAAAATGAAATGTAACAAGTCACCTGGGTTAAATGAATTCAACATTGATATGGTCAAAAAACATTGGATGTATAGAGTTTTGAGGAAGGTGTGGGAAGACAATCAGATTCCCAACGATTGGGAACTTGGAGTGATCATTCCATTGTTTAAAAAGGAGACAGGAAACAGTGCCAATTATAGAGGAATTACTCTGCTCTCTCACGGCTTGAAAATGTATGGGTCCTTTCTTGAAAACAACATAAGGAAATATGTAGAGCCTAAATTAGAAGAAGAACAACGTGGATTCAGACCAGGCAGATCAACTACTGACCTTATTTTTGCAATCAGAATGCTCTTTGAGAAATACTGGAAGAAGAATAAGATGATTATTGCTGTTTTTCGTGATGTTGAAAAGGCACATGACCATATACCACCGAACATATTTGTGTCAGACATCTCTACCAGGAAGAAAGGAGCTGTGTTCAAGTCCAAACCAATAGATCATAGTGGTTTGAAACCAAGAGTGGTGTTCAACAAGGTAGTTGTATATCCCCACTACTCTTCATTATTATTATTATAGCTGATGAGATAATAAAAGCTGTAAAGAAGATAGATAAAACAACAAATGCATTAGTCTTTGCCGATGACGTCATGTTATGGGGTGAGACTGAAATGGAAGTACAATTGAAGCTAGATCTTTGGAATTCAGAGTTCGATAAGAAGGGACTAAGCAGCCGACAGAAGACAGTTGGCTTGGTCGTCCTCGGCTGCAGCTCGTTTCCGGGTATACAATTTTCTGACAACACACTTCCAAAATCGGGGCATTTTATGAATGAATTTCTGGGGACTAAATACGCCGATTCTTGCATGGAACATGTGGCCACATACTAAGCATCTTATAGTTGGAGGAGAGCGTGGACGGGTTTGACGAAGCTTGCGTTGGAGTCGCTTCATTTCTGCCAGTCTGCGACGTTCCTCTTCAAAATGATTTACCGAAGCAGATATAGTTTGCTTCCAAAGTACACGATCTTCAGCCAGTGCCTCCCAAGTTTGAGGGTTAATTTCTGTCAACTTGAAGGTTTGTTTCAGCTGGTGTTTGAAGCGTCTTAAAGGTGCACCCTGTGGCCTTTTACCACTGCAAGGTTTACCGTAGAGGAATTGACTTGGCAACCTGGTGTCATTCATGCGGTGGACATGTCCTGTCCATCTTAGTCGATGACCAAAGATGATAGCTCCTACACTCTTGGGACTTGCTTTCTCAAGGACAGCAAGATTGGATACATAGGCATCCCACTTAATATTCATGATCGAACGGAGCTTTTGCTGGTGAAAACGCTCCAGTTTTCTGATGTCGCGACGATATAAGGTCCACGTTTCACATCCGTAAAGTAAAGTTGAGATGACCACTGCCTGATATACCATGAGTTTCGTGCGAATTGTAAGATCTTTGTTTCTAAAGACACGGTGTGACAATCGACCAAATGCCACATGAGGAGCTCGAAGCCTGTTTTCTATATCTTGTTCAGAAGTACAGTTCTTAGATAAGATGATCCCTAGATATGTAAAATGGTATACTTGTTCCAAATTTGTGTTGGCGATGGAGATGTTGAATTCTGCAATGCTAGACCCAGGAGCAGGCTGAGCAAGTAGGCTACCTTTGTTTTGCCTGGGTTGATGGTGAGACCAAAACGATCACATGCATTCTTGTAGCTATTAACTGATTGCTGTAAGTCCTCAGGTGTAAGGGCAGGTGATGCAGTGTCATCCGCGTACTGCAGTTCAGTTATCTTAGTGACACTTGTAAGACGTGATCAAAGTCTGGCCAAGTTGAAGAGGCCTCCATCATAGCGATATCTGATATCTACTCCTGGTTTCAATCCAACCTCAAGATTTAATATCATTCCGAATGTTATTGCACTTCCAGTCCATGAATTAATTTTATTCCGACCATAACATTTAATTTCACTCGGATCTCAAGATTTAATTTCACTCCGATCTCAAGATTTAATTTCACTCCTTCCGCAAGATTTAATTTCATTCTACATTGAATTTCACTCCGAGTCGAAGATTTAATTTCACTCCTTCCTCAAGATTTAATTTTATTCCAAATTCAATTTCATTACGTCATGAACTTAATTTCATTCCACATGAGATTCAATTTCATCCCGACACCAAGATATAATGTTATTCCACATTTAATTCCATTCCGTCCAGAGGATTTACTTTCATTCCACATTTAATTTCATTCCAACTCCAAGGTTTCATATTACTCCACATTTAGTGTCATTCCGGCCTGAGGATTTAGTTTCATTCCACATTTAATTCCATTCCGACCCCAAAATTGAATTTCATTCCTTTAATTCCAATCAACCTGCAAATTCATTTCAATCCCACATTTAATTTCACTCCGATTTAATTTTATTCCGCATTTACTTTAATTCCAACCTCATGGTATAATTTCGCTCCACATTTAATTTCATTCCACGTATCAATTTATTCCGCGTTCAAGAATTATTTTCATTTTAGATTTAATTCACTTAAAGTTTCACTCCGTGCAAATCGATCTTTTTTAAAATTATGAATGGAGTTTTATTATTCACAGTCCACTCCTCACATTTTATTCCTTAATTTCACTCCGAGGTTCATGAAAAAGTTTAATTTCAAATATAATTTAATTCCGAATTGCATTCCTTTTAATTTACGAAATGGTTTCCTTTACACATTTCACTCCTTACATTTCACTACTTGCATTTCATTCCTCATATTCTATTCCTGATGTAATTCCTCTTTGAATCCCATTCACTAAACCAATTTCTCTTTAATACGAGGCATGTCCAGAAAGTAAGCTCCGTTTGGTAATAAAATTAAATTGTGTACAGATACAGAAAAAACATTTATTGCACAACATTCTACACCTCCTAAACTACTTTTCCACATAACTGCCAAACTTTGCAGGTATTTGTCATAGCGTGGCATAAGTTTTTGGATACCTTCCTCATAGAAGTTTGCCGCCGACCCGTAAACGAGAGTGAAGACTCCCCTGTAAGAAATCCTACCGTTCGGCTACTACTGTTAGGCAAATTGCGTGCTTACCAGGAGAACTGCGTATGTTTAGGAGTTCTCCTGACCACATACGCAATTTGCCTAACAGTGGTGGCCGAATGGTAGGATATCCTACAGGGGCGTCTTCACTCTCGTTTACGGGTCGGCGGCAAACTTCTATGAAGAAGGTATCCAAAAACTTGTGCCACGCTATGAAAAATGCCTGCAAAATTTCGGCAGTTATGTGGAAAAGTAGTTTAAGAGGTGTAGAATGTTGTGCAATAAATATTTTTTCTGTATCTGTACACAATTTAATTTTATTACCAAACGGAGCTTACTTTCTGGACATGCCTCGTATAATTCTGCCACTCGCGTTTAATTTCGTTCCTTTCAATACTGTTCCAATTAAAATGCTTATAATTTCATTCAGGACTTTTGTGTGTTTTAACCATCTAATTTCACTACTTCTTAATTTAATTTCGTTCTCTATACCATCCCTGATTTACAGTACTGAGTTTCACTGCAGATGGATGGTTAAATCGCGAGAAACATCCATTTAAATATTACGTCGCCACCACGATGGACTTGTGCTGACCATGTTATTTAATGTTCCATAGGTGAACTTATGTTCATAGCCTCTTATCAACTTACAAAATTTCAATTTAATTGCAGTCATAGATTAGTAGATATCGAGAACCCGTCTAAATATTTCGGATGGTCGCCATGTTGGATTTTTATATATGCAGGGCTAGATTTGTGACGGCACTCCGCTCTGGATATTACAGCAAGGTGTGTGAGAGAGAGAGAAAGAGAGAGAGAGAGGAGACACATACAAAGAAAACTTGTCTAAACTTTGGACAATTGGGCCTATATAAACTGTGCGGTAAAACATGTTTAAGTTCAGTACCTTTTATAATAAATACAGTGGAACGTGGCTAATTCGAACTTCTATAATTCGAAATCTTCTTTAATTCGAATTTTTCTCCTAGTCCCTAGCATTTTATATACAATCAATGCTAAAGAATCGTGGTTAATTTGAATTATATTTTGGATAATTCGAAGTTTTTAGTGTAAAAAGCCGATCGGAAGCCAAACAGTTGGTTCAGTTTCCGAAAAAAACTGTTCCGGGTGCTGCCCATGCAACAAATCACATCACAGAACTTAGGCCTTTTTTTAGTAGAAATGACGTAAGTGATTCTGTTTTCCGTTCCTTGAATTTGTTAGATTTTTTTGTGATCACCGGGAGACTTAATTGTAGGAAACAGGTAAAAATCTCAAACTTTTTTGAAAAACAGTAGATTTCTCGAAGTCTTAACTAGATAGGTGGATTACTACAGTCGTTAAATAGGTGAATAGTATATTTTTGTTTTATTTTTCATTTGAAACTTTTGAGGTTATTCATGAAAGTCCTTATTAAGTACACTTGTCTGTTAATCTGCTATGTTGAACGTAAATCATTATGTAAACGTAATACAATATATTTTCTCTACCCTTTTCAAATAACTTTCTTAATTCGAATTTTTGGATAATTCGAATTTTTTTACTGGTCCCTTGGGGTTTGAATTATCCAAGTTCCACTGTAATTATTTCAGAAAACTGTAAGTCAAAACTATAAAACAAGAAATAAAAGATTGTTGGTGAATATGTGTGTATATTCAAACCGAATGTATTTTCTTTAGTCGCTTCCGTAGCGTAGCGGTCAGCATGGTTAGCTGCCACACCGGAGGTCCTGGGTTCGATTCCCGGCTCTGCCACGAAATTTGCAAAGTGGTCTGAGGACTGGAACGGGGTCTACTCAGCCTCGGGTGTTCCAAATGAGTAGAGGGGGTTCGATTCCCACCTCAGCCATCCTCGAAGTGGTTTTCCGTGGTTTCCCACTTCGTCTTCGGGCAAATGCCGGGATGGTACCTTCTTCAAGGCCACGGCCGCCTCCTTCCCTCTTCCTTGCCTCTCCATCCTAACCATCCCTTACCTTCCCTCATGAGGCCACTGTTCGCTTTGCAGGTGCGGCCACCTGGGCGAGGTGCCAATCCCACCTCACCAGTTGTATCCCTTCCGATTAGATGTTCCCAGCTCTAGGACACTGCCCGTAGAGGCGGTTGTGGTGAGTTCTCTCGCTGAGTCCGTGGGTTCCACCAACCTGGAGGGTAAACGACTAAGAAAAAAGAGAAGAAGAAAATGTATTTTTTTAATTACGTAAAATAATTAAGTTGAAATAATTAAGTTGAAATAATGTACTGCCCCCGTAATTGAATTATGCAGAGACCACGGTGGCTATATTTGAAATTATGATTAGAGTTATGGCTGTCATAGTTATGACGTGGGTAGTCATGACGTAAGCACGGATGACGTTAATGTTATGCCAGCAAGCTACTTGAGCTGAGATTCTCAGTGACGTCAGCATTTTAGTCCAGAATGTTCCAAGATGTACGACGCAGTCGCAGGAAACGAGGAATTCTGCTGAGGAAGAAACTATGCTATTGGAGGAGAGGCATGAACCAATGAACGATAGTTTAAAGGAAGACGGAGATTGCTGAAACTATGGAATTTTTATGACTTTTTGAATGCAGAATTGTGGAAATCCATTTGCAGTAAAAGCATTGATTTGGAATTTTGATGAAATTTATTTTCAGTTTTTGAATTTTGAAAATCCGTCATGTATTAACGAAGTTGGAAGTTCTAGCGATGACGTAGTATCACGCTTTGGAAGGGATGGTAACGCCCCTCGAGAAGGTAATAAAAGGGCTTGCGCAGAAGAGAGGAACCTCTTCTCTTCTCTTCTCTTTCGTTCGCTGATCATTCTGAGATCTAATGCTCAGATCATCGAAGTATTTGTGAAAGTCAGTTTATTATATATTCAATATAGTGAGACATCAAAGTGAACAGCAAGTGAAAAGAATCGTTTTTATAACGCGTGGCGAGGCCACTTTGTTAACGAGAACCAGGTCAAACTAGGTGAAGTTGAAACAGACCTTAGAAAGCTTATACAAGTTTAACTTCAAACAGTTAGCGGTCTACGATAACATAATTGTATTGTGCAGTACTACATGCAATTATAGAGAAAAGCTGAACAATTTCGACCGAGTACTTCAAAAGATATTAGCTGTTTTGTACGACTGGCAAAAGTGATTATCTCACCACTAGAGAAACACTTTTGTATAAGCCAGAAACAACGCAAGGCTAACGCTGCGAGTGGAGTAGAAAGACTTCAGATTGCTTGCTTACAGAACGATACAGTATAATGGAGCATTTGAATACGGCAGTTTGTTCTTCTGACACTACAACTGAAGTGCAAATGGAAGGCTAAGAAGGCTTATTGCAATTGGGACATACTTCAATGGAGTAAGATAGCGACATGGAACTTCGCTAATTGCTATTCCACATAAGCGAACATGCGGTGAATACCATCTACACCCATGTTTCGTAAGTAAAGGCTGAATATCATCGAACAGCCATAGAAACAATTTCATACTCTGAATATGAATAATTTCTTCGGAAATTTCTACAAAACGTCATGATGACTGTCTACTGGAACTTCAGGGAATTTTTCAAGAGAGGTCAGGGTAGTCCCGACTCACAAAGAAGATTATTGCCGGAAGGATGTCTATTCGTATTCGAGGAGCAGAGCGATTCACGGAGAAGGAAGCAGTTCGATTCTCCGAGGGTGCTGTTTCCTATTTCGAGGATGGAGCTCAGCTTTAACGTGGTGAAATGGATCCATCAGCAGTCTTCTTTGGGGAATTTTCCTCTGGAACGTCAATCGGCAGATAAGGTAGTCGTGAACGTTTATTGTATTTGAGTAACCTAGTAATGTTTGAGCAACCATTTTCCCATATTTTTACCCTCTTGTATTTTTGCCTTATTTTCTTGTTGAGATTCTTATTCTCAGTACACCTTGTTGAGTTTTGCATTTTTTCGACGATTTATTAAGACATTGTTATGTCATGGGCATAGTTAACGATTTTGAATCAGTTGAGACTGATATTTAGATTTTTCAGTAATTAATATCTTTTTTGTAGTCACGATTTGACTGTAAGTTAATGATTTTTATGGCAGATTTAAATTCAGACAGCGTGTCACTTTATTAAAGTAATTCTACCCCAGTTTAATTACTTTGAACAATTTTCTGTCATCATCAAGAAGGAAGAACATTTAAATGATTTTAGAGCGTTAAAATCTTACGTTATCGACGATCTTGGAAATACTAGTCGTTATTTGTATTGATTGCAACACAGACATTTATCGTCAGTTATGAATGAACATTGCATCATAGACACTTTTGTGAAAGAGTAATGTTAATAATGAATTATTGAATGCATTAAAGTCAAGTACTTTTGTTAGGAGTTTTTCTCAATTAGAGAATTATATAACGATGTTTGCATTCCCCAGTCTAATTGGATTCTATTCGACTACTTTGCAGTTTAGTCGCACTTTATTTGAAGATAGTATTTTCATGCTACAATTTCTTTTAAGATGTTAATCTTCAATTTTTGATAGACCAGATAGGCGTATATAAGCGTATTCACTATTAAATTTGTTTGTGATTGGCAAGTTTTGACTTCATTTCAGTTCATGAATGAAATCTACGAAGGTTAAATAGAAAAACAGTTTTGAAACAATTTATGATTATAAAATTTTTAAGTGGAACTATGAATGTATAATCGCTAGTGCAGCGCGTGTTGAAAGTCGCTGAGATATAATGCCCTTGAATATGAAGGAAGTTCCCACAGGGATAAATGTTAAAGAATTATTTGTGGAAGTTTTGTAAGTGATGTGAAAGTTTTAGATGCCATATAGATTAATATATGATGATTTTGGGCGTATTTTTAATGCAGATTGTGCATTAACTTGTTAGCGAAGGATTTTCCGCTGGAGTAAGATTGTTATAGTTCGTTGAAAATTAATCAAGTGATTTACTGTTATAATTAACACGAGTTTTGAAAGAATTTGAGACAAGATGTTGAATGAAGGTTGCCGTCACAAATCATTATTAAAAACTTTATTAAATCAGATTGTGACATTAATATGTATAACTAACCTTCATTGGTCGATTATATTAAACAGGATTATAAAATTACCAACCGAATGAACATGTGGCTAATGTATTTATTAAATTAATAATTTAAACCATTTAAATGTTAATATTGTAAATAATTGTTGTAAATATTTTTGAAAATAATATGAAACGAGAGTGATGTTAAAGGCGTGCTTATAATATTTTTTATTGTCTTTGACAAATACTATAAACAATTTCTAATTATTATAAATAATTTATGTGATTTTGTTATAAACATTTAAGAGCTAATTAACATTTGGATTGAAGTTATCAAGTTTAAGAAATTTATGTAATGATCCATTAGGATGTGATCAAAGTACTTGAAAGATTTGCGTAAATATAATGTGAGTTGTCTTGTAAGACATTTAAAGCTTGAGAGTGCAGGCTGGATTCTTACGTAACATAGCGTGTGAGAAGGGAGTGCATTTGACCAGTATGCGTCAGGCTGGAAGGTAGCCCGCAGCTGTGTCAACATATGGTTTTCAGAGAGTGAGGTTGTACACTCTGGCCTTGCGACTATAAATATCATTCTCTTGTTTATTAAAAGGAAACAAATGCTCTATATATGTCACACCCTGACGTCCTTTTCCAATCCAATAGTGTTATGAATATTACGTTATTTGGAGCTCTTGGGAGCTAAAATGTTTAATATCATGTTGTATATTATTTTTGCAAGTCCTACTGGAGGACGTAGTCAGATTGACTTGGGCTACTGATAGCCACGTATATTTTGTTGTGTTAGGAAAATCATACCCTTTATTAGAAATAAAGCTGTTGTACAGTTCAAAGTTCTCGTCTTCGTTTCTGGTTCATTTTTAAATGTCATGACGGAGATTATTGTGTGAACAGACTTTTAGTGATCCTGTTGTCAACTCAAACCCCGAGATAATTAAGAGGTAAGCAACGGTAAGTATAAACCCCCGTCTATTTTGGTGTGTTCCACAATGATTTCCTGGGAATTTCTGTGCTCTTATCTCGATAGTATCTGTCAGTGCCATTTTCATTGATGCAACTGTGCCGGTGCGATTGATAATTGGCAATCCGATTGAGGGGGCGGATATCTGACAGCCTACTATCCAGGTAAACGGGGACAGAAAGATTGGCGCCCAACGTGGGGCTGAGTCAACAGTAAGATTGACCCTAGTATGTGGGACGAATTTGACAAAACTGGATTACCAGGTTGAACACTAGAAAGATTGACAAACCTAAAACGTAGGGTTCGATTAGACTCAAATAAAGAGGTTGATTCTTTGTTAGATGTCTAGGCCAATTGTAGTATTTAAGAGTGTGATTATATAGGAATTAAATGTTGTATTGTATTAGGAAAATTACACTCAGAAAAGATCAGATCTTATACAACTTGAGAAAAGTTAAATGGGCAGGAAACTTAGAAAAATCGCCTATAATCTGGAATCTTATTTTATTTGACCGGCTTATGACACTTCAGTCATATTAAAGATAAAATTAATTATTTGGATTGTAAATGTAAATTATTTGTGTTAGGATATTTTAAAATGAGCCAGAGAAATTTGAACATGTGCTTGAGTTTGTTTCAACATGAAGTATCTTCGAATATTAATTATAAGGTAGTTATAAGTTAGATTTAAGACAGAAAATTGATCAAAATTATATATGGTGAAAAGTGTTGCTCAAACGTTGTTATTTTGCTCTTTTGATGTATGTCCCTACAGCAATCCATTTTGAATAATAATATTGTAATGGCAGATGAAAGTTTGAAGAAAATGTTAGAGGAGATGTCTGCTAACATGAAGCAGATGATGCAGGAAAATGCTAATTTGAATGCAAGGATGGAGGAAAATGCTAGTAATTTGAATAGTAGTATGAAGGAGATGGAAGCTAGGAATACTAGTCGAATGGAGGAGAATGCTAGTAATTTAAATGCAAGAATGGAGGAGAATGCTAGTAATATGTCTGCCAATTTGAAGGGTATCCAAACTAGTGCTGCTAATTTGGAGGATAATATGTCGCGTTTACAGATTAATACCCTAGGAATTGAAAATACTGTAACTGACATCCGCATAGATGTATCTAATGTCCATAAAAGTGTTGATGATGTTAAAAATGATGTGTCTAAGGTACAGAGGGACCTTACAATGTTAAATTTAGATGTAGCTAATGTCCGAGGGGATATTGCTTGTGCTAGAGCCGAAGTAGTTGTTGTCAAAAACGATGTAGCGACTGTCCAAGACAAGGTCGAGGAAGTCCAGAAAGAAATTCAAAAAGCTAGAACAGATGTATCCAATGTTCAGGTAGACATTAACAACATTCATGCGGATATAACTGAGGTGCAAAGTGATGTAACTAAGATTCAGGTAGAGGTCAACACAGTTTTCGTAGATATCACTAAAGTCCAAACTGATGTCAATAAAGTCAGGGAAGAAATCGAAAACTCAAAAACTCTTTGTACGCGTAATATAACTGCATTAACGACTAGGTTAGTCGACGAATCGGTTAGAACAACAACGTCTTTAGCAGAGTTGAAGTATGACGTAGAGGTCATGAGAACACAGGTATTAGACCACAATAGAGTATTAAAAGAGGATATCGAAGTAGACATAGCCGAGATGTTAACAGCAAACGTAGCGGTATGGAAAGACGAGTGGAATAAGTCAAGTGGGGAACATGTAACCCAAATTCAGGAAAGGATTGAAAGAAAACTTGCCAGTACGCAGATAGAAATTAATAATGAGGTAGTACAGATTAGAAAAGATTTAAGCGTCAGGATAAATTCGCTATCCGAAAAACAAGTTGACGATAGAACACAACTAGATCAGGATATGCAAACTTTAAAATGTACATTAGAGAATCAAATTTATAAAGTTGTCTCAGATGTAAACGAAACGACGAGTAAACTGAAAAATTTGAAGTTAGGAGAGGCTAGTTTAATGGAAAACTACAAAGAAGAGATAGTCAAGAAAGTCTTAACAGAAATCACCGACAAGGATACAGAAGGCTTAGCTTGCGAATTGAACAGGAAGCATACCAGAAGATGTCACCTAGATCTAGAAGAAAGAGACGTGACTCCTGAAGAACGTGTATCCAGATTCAGAGAGGAGGATGACGAGAGGAATATGGAATCTGAGTGGAATTATCGAGATAGTGGGAAAAACTATCCGGATTCATATCCGAGGAACGTGACGGTCATTAGGAATTTCGAGGACAAACCACAAAAATTCAGTAACACTGATAGTTTGACACCTATAGAGTATGTAAGGAATCTCAAAGATTATTTCATCGAAGCTCACATTCCCAGAGAGAGAGAGATGAAGATTGTAGAGAGATATCTGATTGGAGGACCCCTTGAATGGTTTAGAGCTTTTAGATATACATTCAGCAACTTTGACGAGTTTGCAGAGGCATTAATCAAACGATTTTGGTCCATAGAAGCGCAGAATTCGTTAAGAGCAGAGGTATATTCAAGAAAATACTCAGGTACTCTTCCAACGAGGTACGCTGATTTCTTTACGAGTCAGTTGTCCCGCTTGAGATTTTTGCAACCACCATTGTCCACGGAGCAACTAATAGATGCGATTTCTCGTATGCTGCCAATTGAGGTGAGGAGACTTATAATTTCGTCCAACATCAGGGATTTATCCAGCATGGATGAATTACTAAGAAGGTTAGACTACACAAGTCCAATGCCTAACGTAGTCCAGAAAGGTCAAAGGCAAGAGTATAAGGAAATCAATACGGTATACATGGACCAAGTCCAACAAACTGACAAGCCAGAGGAGGAGAAAACTGACAATGTAGGTCCTCACAGGAATAATCAGTTTAGAAATTACAGATCATAAGGTTACCGACCATATCAACAGAGAAGAGGTTGGAACTACAACCGAGGAAACTATAATGGAAGAGGCAGATATTATAACAATAATGGGTATAATCGTAACTATAATAGGAATAACCAAAACCAAAGTAGAAACCAGAATACTCAAAGTCAGGTTATGACACCTGAGCAATATCAGCAAAGAGAAAAGGAAAGCCAGCAATACTTAAAAGAATTAAGAGATAAAGAAGCTGACAATCAAAGGAAAAGGCAGGATGTTGTAATCGATCCTGGGCCTTCTACGAGCCAGCAGAACTTAGAGAATAGAAACACTGGTCAGAAGAGGAATTAGAGAGGAAAGAATACATTAACCACATACAACCCAGAGTAGAAGATAATGATTAAGGAACATAGAGGAAATATCATACTAGAGTAAGCCAGTAATAATTCAATTTCGTGTTCAAGAGAGTTGAGAAACTTGTAACACTGAGTTTAAAAACAATTTGCAACTGTTTTTAAAACGTGGTGGGAGGAGAATGCCCCCGTAATTGAATTATGCAGAGACCACGGTGGCTATATTTGAAATTATGATTAGAGTTATGGCTGTCATAGTTATGACGTGGGTAGTCATGACGTAAGCACGGATGACGTTAATGTTATGCCAGCAAGCTACTTGAGCTGAGATTCTCAGTGACGTCAGCATTTTAGTCCAGAATGTTCCAAGATGTACGACGCAGTCGCAGGAAACGAGGAATTCTGCTGAGGAAGAAACTATGCTATTGGAGGAGAGGCATGAACCAATGAACGATAGTTTAAAGGAAGACGGAGATTGCTGAAACTATGGAATTTTTATGACTTTTTGAATGCAGAATTGTGGAAATCCATTTGCAGTAAAAGCATTGATTTGGAATTTTGATGAAATTTATTTTCAGTTTTTGAATTTTGAAAATCCGTCATGTATTAACGAAGTTGGAAGTTCTAGCGATGACGTAGTATCACGCTTTGGAAGGGATGGTAACGCCCCTCGAGAAGGTAATAAAAGGGCTTGCGCAGAAGAGAGGAACCTCTTCTCTTCTCTTCTCTTTCGTTCGCTGATCATTCTGAGATCTAATGCTCAGATCATCGAAGTATTTGTGAAAGTCAGTTTATTATATATTCAATATAGTGAGACATCAAAGTGAACAGCAAGTGAAAAGAATCGTTTTTATAACGCGTGGCGAGGCCACTTTGTTAACGAGAACCAGGTCAAACTAGGTGAAGTTGAAACAGACCTTAGAAAGCTTATACAAGTTTAACTTCAAACAGTTAGCGGTCTACGATAACATAATTGTATTGTGCAGTACTACATGCAATTATAGAGAAAAGCTGAACAATTTCGACCGAGTACTTCAAAAGATATTAGCTGTTTTGTACGACTGGCAAAAGTGATTATCTCACCACTAGAGAAACACTTTTGTATAAGCCAGAAACAACGCAAGGCTAACGCTGCGAGTGGAGTAGAAAGACTTCAGATTGCTTGCTTACAGAACGATACAGTATAATGGAGCATTTGAATACGGCAGTTTGTTCTTCTGACACTACAACTGAAGTGCAAATGGAAGGCTAAGAAGGCTTATTGCAATTGGGACATACTTCAATGGAGTAAGATAGCGACATGGAACTTCGCTAATTGCTATTCCACATAAGCGAACATGCGGTGAATACCATCTACACCCATGTTTCGTAAGTAAAGGCTGAATATCATCGAACAGCCATAGAAACAATTTCATACTCTGAATATGAATAATTTCTTCGGAAATTTCTACAAAACGTCATGATGACTGTCTACTGGAACTTCAGGGAATTTTTCAAGAGAGGTCAGGGTAGTCCCGACTCACAAAGAAGATTATTGCCGGAAGGATGTCTATTCGTATTCGAGGAGCAGAGCGATTCACGGAGAAGGAAGCAGTTCGATTCTCCGAGGGTGCTGTTTCCTATTTCGAGGATGGAGCTCAGCTTTAACGTGGTGAAATGGATCCATCAGCAGTCTTCTTTGGGGAATTTTCCTCTGGAACGTCAATCGGCAGATAAGGTAGTCGTGAACGTTTATTGTATTTGAGTAACCTAGTAATGTTTGAGCAACCATTTTCCCATATTTTTACCCTCTTGTATTTTTGCCTTATTTTCTTGTTGAGATTCTTATTCTCAGTACACCTTGTTGAGTTTTGCATTTTTTCGACGATTTATTAAGACATTGTTATGTCATGGGCATAGTTAACGATTTTGAATCAGTTGAGACTGATATTTAGATTTTTCAGTAATTAATATCTTTTTTGTAGTCACGATTTGACTGTAAGTTAATGATTTTTATGGCAGATTTAAATTCAGACAGCGTGTCACTTTATTAAAGTAATTCTACCCCAGTTTAATTACTTTGAACAATTTTCTGTCATCATCAAGAAGGAAGAACATTTAAATGATTTTAGAGCGTTAAAATCTTACGTTATCGACGATCTTGGAAATACTAGTCGTTATTTGTATTGATTGCAACACAGACATTTATCGTCAGTTATGAATGAACATTGCATCATAGACACTTTTGTGAAAGAGTAATATTAATAATGAATTATTGAATGCATTAAAGTCAAGTACTTTTGTTAGGAGTTTTTCTCAATTAGAGAATTATATAACGATGTTTGCATTCCCCAGTCTAATTGGATTCTATTCGACTACTTTGCAGTTTAGTCGCACTTTATTTGAAGATAGTATTTTCATGCTACAATTTCTTTTAAGATGTTAATCTTCAATTTTTGATAGACCAGATAGGCGTATATAAGCGTATTCACTATTAAATTTGTTTGTGATTGGCAAGTTTTGACTTCATTTCAGTTCATGAATGAAATCTACGAAGGTTAAATAGAAAAACAGTTTTGAAACAATTTATGATTATAAAATTTTTAAGTGGAACTATGAATGTATAATCGCTAGTGCAGCGCGTGTTGAAAGTCGCTGAGATATAATGCCCTTGAATATGAAGGAAGTTCCCACAGGGATAAATGTTAAAGAATTATTTGTGGAAGTTTTGTAAGTGATGTGAAAGTTTTAGATGCCATATAGATTAATATATGATGATTTTGGGCGTATTTTTAATGCAGATTGTGCATTAACTTGTTAGCGAAGGATTTTCCGCTGGAGTAAGATTGTTATAGTTCGTTGAAAATTAATCAAGTGATTTACTGTTATAATTAACACGAGTTTTGAAAGAATTTGAGACAAGATGTTGAATGAAGGTTGCCGTCACAAATCATTATTAAAAACTTTATTAAATCAGATTGTGACATTAATATGTATAACTAACCTTCATTGGTCGATTATATTAAACAGGATTATAAAATTACCAACCGAATGAACATGTGGCTAATGTATTTATTAAATTAATAATTTAAACCATTTAAATGTTAATATTGTAAATAATTGTTGTAAATATTTTTGAAAATAATATGAAACGAGAGTGATGTTAAAGGCGTGCTTATAATATTTTTTATTGTCTTTGACAAATACTATAAACAATTTCTAATTATTATAAATAATTTATGTGATTTTGTTATAAACATTTAAGAGCTAATTAACATTTGGATTGAAGTTATCAAGTTTAAGAAATTTATGTAATGATCCATTAGGATGTGATCAAAGTACTTGAAAGATTTGCGTAAATATAATGTGAGTTGTCTTGTAAGACATTTAAAGCTTGAGAGTGCAGGCTGGATTCTTACGTAACATAGCGTGTGAGAAGGGAGTGCATTTGACCAGTATGCGTCAGGCTGGAAGGTAGCCCGCAGCTGTGTCAACATATGGTTTTCAGAGAGTGAGGTTGTACACTCTGGCCTTGCGACTATAAATATCATTCTCTTGTTTATTAAAAGGAAACAAATGCTCTATATATGTCACACCCTGACGTCCTTTTCCAATCCAATAGTGTTATGAATACTACGTTATTTGGAGCTCTTGGGAGCTAAAATGTTTAATATCATGTTGTATATTATTTTTGCAAGTCCTACTGGAGGACGTAGTCAGATTGACTTGGGCTACTGATAGCCACGTATATTTTGTTGTGTTAGGAAAATCATACCCTTTATTAGAAATAAAGCTTTTGTACAGTTCAAAGTTCTCGTCTTCGTTTCTGGTTCATTTTTAAATGTCATGACGGAGATTATTGTGTGAACAGACTTTTAGTGATCCTGTTGTCAACTCAAACCCCGAGATAATTAAGAGGTAAGCAACGGTAAGTATAAACCCCCGTCTATTTTGGTGTGTTCCACAATGATTTCCTGGGAATTTCTGTGCTCTTATCTCGATAGTATCTGTCAGTGCCATTTTCATTGATGCAACTGTGCCGGTGCGATTGATAATTGGCAATCCGATTGAGGGGGCGGATATCTGACAGCCTACTATCCAGGTAAACGGGGACAGTACATTGCTTGAATGGTGGCCTAGTTGACCTACATTAAAATTTAATAAGAAAAATATTTCTTCAGCAGTCTCAATTTAATTTAAAATTGCAATCAAAATTAGATTGCTATTTTGGCCAGTGATTAATTTTTAAAGGTGTTCAGAAAAGCGTAAAAATATCGTTTTTAGAACTCTATATTTCAATATTCCATACCCTCCACCACCTTGTAGCCCACAGTACCGGAACCTCTTATTTCACAAATCAAGCCCTGTATATATGTAAGCCATCGAGTTACACACTATTAAATGATGATTATTGAGCAGGTTCATTATTCAAACGTTGACTTCGATCGCATCATTAGGACACAAGAAATAAAAACTTAATTTCAAAATTTCGCACAGAAGCCATCTTGAGGTTATGTAATTGAACTAAATTAGATGTCAGTGTAATACAATGTGTATAAAGATTAGCTGTACTATGTTTCACTGCGCTCGGTTGGTTAAATCGCGAGCAAAGTCTATTTACATGTTTCAACTTTGCTTGGCAATCATGTTTGTTTTGTAATTAACATGGTTTTTGAAAGTCACATAGGTGAACTTCTAGTAGTAGCTTTTATCAACGTACAAACTTACAGGGTGATATCAGTAATAGTTTCGGAGATATAGAATGCCGGTGAAATAGTTCGCACAGGTGCCATGTTGAATTGGTGAGGCGCAATAACATTTGATGGGCACGGTCGGAGTTGGACGAAATTGTACTATGATCTTACCGATTTTCATACTTGCCACGGTGGGTGAGTGGTCAACGTGTCGGTCTACTAACCCCAAGCTTGCAGGTTCGCTCCTGGCCGTGGTAAGTGATTTTTTTTTAAGGCGGCAAAAATTACGACACCATGTCATACGATGTTGGCATGTCAAAGAACCCATTTGAATTCAGTAGGCCGTGTTCATAATGGCAAAATTAATCTCGAGAGTTTCCGCCAACACAAAGTTCCTCATTTCTCTACCAGAAAGCGCTATAGTGTTCAAGGAGATAAGATATCTAACCTCCTTGACTTTCATAGTGCTTTAAGGAACAACGAAATTCGACATACAAGCTACCCTTTGGGTGTCAAATAACGAAGCTTGCACCCGGCACCCGGGGCCTTACGATATTATTATTATTAATGTTATTATTATACCGAGTTTCATTAAAACCTCTCCAGCCGTTTACAGTATATTTTATTAGGTGGAAACACACACACACGGACAAAAGGTAATCTCATAAGCCTGTCCTTTTCATAAATGAAAATAGGCTAAAATGCAGAAAGTATTAAGACTCAGCGACGAATCTGGAACGAGTCGGCAACAAGAAGAAGATATTGTAATCGTTGAACGATCAACAACTACAAATGAAATTACTTCAAAGGAACGCAAACCTCGCCAACAGAAGACGAAGACAGACGATATCCGTATAGTTTCGATCAATCAATACAGGGACACCAAGCGTTATACCACATTCTTTGTCATGTTTATAAGGTGCGTTCAAAAAGTAACGAGCCGGAGGCTGTAATGCGCAAACCGGTGATGACATCGGCTAATCGTGGCGTGTGTAACGAGGTGTGGTTCAGACCAGAGTGTTGAAGATCACAGCCCGTAGCTAGAGGGCACGCGTGCAAGTCACGTGACGATACAATGCGAGCAGCAGCATGCATCAAACGTCCAACCAAGACCAAGAGAGTAGGCCATTCGACATGCTTGCTGGTGTGGTTGAAGACTGTGGGGCACCCATTGGGCACACACTTTCCGCAAGTGCAGTCGTTCCTTCATGATGGTGTGCACACTTCCGACGCTCAATCCGACCACAGCGGCTATGGCGTTCACTGTCTCTCGGCGCTCCTGGGTAATGAGTGCATCAACCAGCTGGACGTTGTCATCGGTAATGCAGGGGGGTGCCCCAGATCGGGCATCATCGGCTTACGACACCTGTCCTTCCCTGAAGCGCTTGTGCCATGCCTTGACCCTTGCAAGGGACATTCAGCGTTCGCCGTACACTTACGACATTCGGCGATGAATGTCCGTTCCTCCAACTCCTTTCGCTGTCAGAAACCGAACAACACCTCTTTGCTCTTCGTTTGACGCCTCATGTCACTGTTTGCAATGCGACTGGCAGCGTTGGACGATTTATGCATGCTGTTGCTCGCTTTGTATCGTCACGTGACGTGCACGCGTGCCCTCTAGCGACGGGCTGTGACCTTCCACGCTCTGGTCGGAACCACACCTCATTACACACGTCGCGATTAGCCCATGTCGTCACCGGCTTGCGCATTACAGCCTCCGGCTCGTTACTGTTTGAACGCACCTTATAGTTCACTAATTCTATCACTACGATCGCTAGCGTTGATCCATACGTGGTCAAATCAAAATATTTAAAGCTCAGCAATTTTCCTTGGTTTCTGCCGTTTCCTGTGTGGGGTACCCGCTGATGAGCCAGCTTGGTGTCCTAGGCGAAACCCCACACAAGACACGCCAGAAAACTAGCAAAATGCTGAGTTTTAATTCACTGGCCGTGAAAGCCAATCTTTTTCAATATATCTACTTCCGTTTTGACTGAGAAGTCATGACACCAACAGTTAGACCACATCCTTTGACGTATGTAGTTCACTAAATTGTTATAAAACTATTTCTTTTCTTTTTTGTATCCTAAAATCTGAATTCTAAAGTCATCCTTTCAGCATTAAGTTCCCAGCACGAAGGGGTGGAACCATGGATTTTATTATCATGTATTGTAACCTTTATGCATCTGTGATTGCATAAATTCTACATATATATTTCAACAAGATTTTATTCATGTTTCAAAGCTGATGTGAGAAAGACGTTGCCTGTAGACCAGAGGACAACAAAGGAAGACCCGTACGTGCTTTTGCTATAACTTTCACCGAGCGCGGACAATGGAGAGAGCAGAAAGCCAACATCTGGTGACCACATGGGCTTAGACAACGCGAAACGGTCATTCAACCAAGCGGGTAAATCCGAAAATTTCAACGATCACTTACTAGATAAACCCCGTCCATTTGAGAGAAATTGGAGCAGTAATTAAAATGCAGAAACAGGAATTACACCATCGTATAGGGGACAATCCCAGCCTCTCAGAAGTATCTTCAAAATTTAAATTGAGTCATTCTGTGATTTTTGCCAGAATTAAAACGAAATTAGGGGGTGGATTTGAAACTACCAATAGCAGCGAGGGACGCGAGACGCGACCAAATCCCGCCGAAATTAAGGAACAATGAAGGGAATTACGGAGCTCATTATCTAAGGATCCAGCGAACGGATTTTGGATTAAAAGAAGCCATGAGACATTGAAAATGAGGACGTTCGAAGGAGCTAATTTACATATTCATGCGAGTGCTATTATAGAATTAAATTCTAAAAGCTCCCCTCTCCAAGTACTTCTACGACAAATCATATAAATAATAGCTGGAGACGCAGCGAATACAGTTTCTATTTGGGGCGCTGCTGAGGCGCAAGCCCACGACCGTTGCGTTAGAACATTAACAGAAAGTCATACAAGTTTCTATTTGGGGCCCTGCTGAGGCGCAAGCCCACGATCGTGGCGGTCTGAAATATTAATAATTTTACAAGTCATACAAGTTTTCTACTTAGGGCGCTACAGAGGCGCAAGCCCACGATCGTCGCGGTGTGATATTAACAAGATTTTTACAAGTTTCTATTTGGGGTGCTGCAGAGGCGCAAGCCCACGCTCGTGGCGGTTTGAAATATTAAAAATTTTACAAGTACTACTTTGAGCATTGCAGAGACGCGAGCCTATGATCGCCGCGTTCTTAAATTAAGAAAATTGTATAAGGATAAGCAGTTCTATCTTTGGACATTTGAATATCGCTAAGTATTCGCGAGTGCGAATTGGAACAGTATCGTGAGTGTGCATACCGTGACAGTACGAAACAATTATATGATAGAGATAGCCACACGTGCTATTAGCAGCAAAGTCAGTGAGATAGGAAGCTATAAACTATCAGCTGAATTGAGTAGGTTGATGATAGCTGTAGGAAGTAGGAGCTACACACGCGAGAACCGTGCATTGTAATGATAATAATAATAATTCACAGTGGACCTTTGCTTTGGTGAATTTTTTTTGGAAACCGTGTGTAAAATTCTCCTCCTTGCAAGATGAACCAATTGATCCAGAAGACTGATATCAAGGACCAGATCATCGCCATCATGATGTATACGAGATAAGTAGATATTGCATGGGGCATGTTTGCCATAGCGTATCCCATCATGGGAATCGGATAAGTTATCTCGATCATAAGCAATTATGACACAATATATATTTTGGGCACAGCAGGCATGTTTTGTGTAAATTTGTGTATATTTGTCATTTATGACTTTTTTGTGATTTATAATGTAAGATTCGTATATGAGCATCAACTCTTGTTTAAATGTGTTTTGTTTGAGGGTGTCAGTAACTTTGCTAAATGCACACTTAAGGGAATGATTGGGTTGATAGTGCTTACGCACGACATTAACGTAAAAGCTAGTATGGGGGAGATAGCTTGACATTGTGACAAAGACCAGAAGTGACACTGAAATTAGGTGAACGGTAAGTAAGGTACTGATAACCACACCAAGGTAAAGAAAGGTAAGATGGAATGGCTGGATGATAATATAATATTCAGAAAAGGTTGAGAGTTGATCCTGGGTTGAGCTGAAATTAATAGCGGAGGTGGTATTCCCGTGTTCTACGATTATATAAAATGGTAAGTGAATTAATAGCGGAGGCGAAATTCCCGCGAGTCTACGATGATATAAATGGTAAGTGAATTAATAGCGGAGGTGAAATTCCCGCAAGTCTACGATGATATAATTGGTAAGTGAAATGATTGAATTCATTGTCTGATGAGAGTGCGCTATAGCTCCGTCGGAAAGGTAACTGTACAGCTCAAGCCCAAGGCAGTCATAGGAAGCAGGTATAAGATTGTGGTCAGCCGTCTGAATTCTGAAGGGAGCAGCGAAGGTCGTTGCTTGCCCAGCTGGTTTATTATGGTGTGAGAGTGTCTGTCACAAGGTCGGGGAACCACGTTGGATGGTATTGTTTTCTTTTGAGAGGGAAGGTAGTCTAGCTTCCCAGGGTTTGTTTCTTTTTTTGTACCGCTTCAGGAAGCGACGTCATGTATTGTGATTTCATTTTAAGTGCATTCATTATAGTTGTTTGCTAATTAAAAGTAACGGGGCATCGGCCACTGAAGTGTGTTTATTTGATGCTTCATGTATTTGACTTGTTTTGGATTACCGTGATTAGCAGAGTCATAGATCTGAGTGAGTTAATTGTTTATAAGCTAGAACATGCACACATGCCTGTGGCCTAGAATAAGTGTATTGCCTTCATTATTTGACTCTTGTGAGGAAGAATGATGATTGTACGATAAAGCATGTCCGAACCCCAAAAACCAATTTTGCAATTATAAACATGAGTGCGCATTTTTTTTGACGGAATGGCTGGGTTATTCAGACCATAGTTTTGATGAATTAAGTCTGTTGACGTTTTATTTTTGAACTTGAAGCAGTGGACTGCAGTGAATTAGATTGTTTTATTTTCCTGGTTCCAGCCAGTGTGATTAATTTACCTTTTACAATTGTATTTTGTTGATTAGAATAATTTAAGGGAGTATATTTTGTTGTTTTATTGTCTGTGGATGGGAGCAAGTGGGAGATGATGTTTTGTGAATAAATTATTTTTATATTAGGAGTTCTCTGACATACTGATTTTAAGTTAAGCCTCCTGTGATCCTTGACGATATCCCTAGGGTGTTAAAATTAAGTTAGAGCCACACCGGACAGACCATTACCCCGAGCTAGAGTCGGCATCCTAGAAACCATTGAAGGGTACAGTATTTACTATCAATTGAACAATACTCTCTGCATAACTTTATAGCTTGATTGTAATTGCGTATGAAATTAAGATTATAACCGAAATGGGTTTCAGCTATTTAGTTTCCTATCAAATGTAAATAATTCTATTATTATATTTTATACACGGCAAGGAACGGAGCTACGGTAATATCATTATTTAACTCCAATCTTTGGTTGGTTGGTTCCTTAGTTTAGGGGCTGCGACAACGCGGTCATGTAGCCCCGTGTGTAGAATCTGTCTGATAACCTGTGTTAATTGTGGTGGCTGTATTAGTGTGAGTTTCTGTTTTCAATTCAAGAAAGGACTACAGACATTGATTTTTTTCAAGTAGTTCCTAATTTTGCCGCCAAACGCCACCGTCAACGACTACTAGTTCAGAACTTGGTTACCAGACGCCACCGCAGTCGGCTCCTGGCGACGAACGTAGGATCCTAAGAGCGTTAGTCAAATGTTTAAACTATAATTTAGCTTCACACAGGTGTAATTAGTGAAAGGTTCTTTAACATTCCATAAATCCATGACATAGGACCCAAGAGAATCTACTCATTTGTTAGCAAGTTTTTAAGAAAATAAAACCCATGTGGAGGGGCCCCTTAAAACAATAATAAATATGGTACATTGAATTTCACGGACAGTGAATTAAAACTCAGCAGTATTTTTCCAGATTTGTGCCGTGCCTAGTGTGGGGTTTCACCAAGCTGGCTAATTTCAATCTTAATATTGTTTATAACTTAGCCAGTAAGTTAAGATTAGGGTACAACCAAATTTACAAATATTTTATGCTCTTACCAAAGCAACACTTTATTAATGTGTATTGGCTTTTTTCAGGGGGAGGGGGGCTGGAGCCCCCTCAGTACCCCGCTTATATACCCCCTGTCCAATAGAAATAAAACTGTACGTTGGTGTGTTTACTAATCGGACACACGATTGTGCGAAAGTATAAAGAAAGTAGCCTCAGGAATGTGATATTAAAATATATGTACCATTAGAAAGCTATAGGTCCGTAGATTAACAGAAAAATTACGAGCCTTACAGTAGTCGCATTCGATGTGTAGCATCTGACATGTTATTCGAATAATTTTATATCACTTACTCACATTTTTTAGCCTATTTTCATTTATGATATAAAATCTAAACGGCTGGAGCGATTTCAATGAAACTCGGTAAGTTCATTGCACTATTCTGTAGTACGATTACTTTTCACGGGCTAATACATTATAAGAAGGTTTAAACAATAACATTAAACTTAAAATAACGCTATTCTATTCTGTACGCTTCCATTATAGGTGGGTGAGTGAGTGCGCGCACTGTAGTGTGTTGGTTTACGGAACAAAAGTCTATGTCACGTCTTATCGCCCTGTCCTGTCCCAGGGACAACAGTCATCTTTATTGCTGTTTTTAGCCTACTTTCGATTTTTGCAAAAAATGAAAGTAGACTTATGAGATCAACACAGGGCGAGTAAGAAGTTCCGTGACGAACTACAGAGCCTACTTTTCTTAAAATTTAAGATTCATGCCAATGATTAATCTATATGGACCTATCTAGAATAATGACGAAATTACGTTGGTAATATCAAAATTTCTAATTAGTTCGAAATATACCTGGCATAATGTAGCCTAATAGAGCACTACAGTTGGCAGCCCTGGTGACCGACTATATTCTTATCTCCATCTCTTAAGCTACAGAATACAAAATTTGGTTGAAGTCAAATGGTCGTTTCATGCAGTTGGACATTGGATCTATCCGTGCGCGTAAAATCATGTTGGCAACAATGTCATGCATGTATTGGTCAGAAATAATCTGAAATATGATCTCTTGTTGTGCCAATTTTGGATGAAATCCATTTGCTAGTATAGAAGATACTGGTATTTTAAAATTGGACCCATCAGCAGGCTTAGAATCATGTTGGCAGCACTGACATATATTAGTTACTCCAAATTAATCTAGAATGTCAGATACTATACGTGCGCAAATTTCAGAGCTGTTGGCTTGCATACTTTCTCATATATTGATATTAGGGTAAACATATAAACAGCATTTATTAACAGTTGGCAGCCCTGATTCCTCAAAAGAATACGCATAGTCATATACGTTATGGCACACATAGCACATACGAAATTTGGTTGAAATACAATTGATAGTATAGAAGTTACATGTATTTAAAAATTTGTCCTATCAGCAGGCTTAGAATCATGTTGGTGGCACTGACATACATTAGTTGCTCCAATTTAATCTAGAATGTCAGGCACTATACGTGTGCAAAGTTTAAAGCTGTTGGCTCTCATACTTTCTGATATATTGGTATTTGGATAAACAAAAAAATAGAGAGAGAGCATTTATTGACAGTTGGCAGCCCTGGCGGCTCTTAAGAATATGCTCAGTCATATCTGTTTATGTACACATAGTACATACGAAATTTAGTTGAAATCCAATTGATAGTGTAGGAGTTATATGCATTTAAAAACGGGACCTATCAGTAAGCTTATAATCATTTTGGCAACACTGTCATGTATGGCCTCCTGAAAATTAAACCGAAGTATTATTATCTATATGTGTGCCAATTTAGGAATATTTCCCATTTATAAATTCCAAGGTATCCAACATGGAGCTCAAATTTCAATTGCGATTTTTCAGCAGTTGGTAACACTGACATCATTTTCAAATGTGACTTTGAGATGTCCCGGTACTGATGTTTATTCATACCAAATTTGGTTTCGATTGCTGCAGCCGTTTAGGAGTTGATAGGGGGAGGGGGACACACACACACAGGCAGACAGATGGACAGACAGACAGAAGGACAGACAGACAGACATTTTCCCGGATCGATCTCATAAGTCTACTTTTTCCTCATTTTTGCAAAATGTGAAAAGTAGGCTAAAATTGAGTGTCTGTCTGTCTGTGTGTGTGTGTGTCTGTGTGAGAGTCTGTGTGTGTGTGTGAGAGCGTGTGTACTCTGAATGTCTGACCCCCTCTATCAATTCGAACACGGTGAAACCGAATTGAACGAAATTTGGTACAGTGGTAGCACTATCAATGGGCACTTCAGTGTCATGTTTTATATCGCCGCCATTTTGACGGAAACGTAATGGCGGCCACCCAAATTTTCAAAGCTTAGATCAAATTACGACTAACCTAATCATCCGATCTCTACCAAATTTTGCAACAACATATATTTATATGGCGAACGTCTTTTGATTAAACTACAAGGTCATCATCCCAATGGTTTGCAGATGGCGGCCATGTATGTGTGCAAATCGATTCCTCCTATCCATTCAAACACGGTGAGACCGAATTGAACGAAATTTGGTACATAGGTAGCACTATCAAAGGGCACCTCAGGGTCATGTTTTATATCGCCGCCATCTTGACGGAAACGGAATGGCGGCCACCCAAATGTTAAAAGCTTAAATCAAATTACGACCAACCTAATTATTTGATCTCTATCAAATTTTGCAACAACATACCTTTTTGTGGGAAGCATCTTTTGACTGTACTACAAGGTCATCAGCCCAATAGTTTGCAGGTAGCGGCCATGAATGTGTGCAAATCGATTCACCATATCAATTCAAACACGGTGAAACCGAATTGAATGAAATTTTGTACAGAGGTAGCACCAGCAAAGGGCACCTCATATTCATGTTTAATGTCCGTATAGCATGCTGTATTTCAACAAGCTACTACAACCTACATTCAATTATACTCCTTGAAAAGGACAAAGAGTTATAACAATGGCCGAGCATTTAGGAGAAAGTAGGCTATATGTTCTTTATTGAACATCTTGTTCTCAATAAGTAAGTAATGTAATGTAGTCGTTCCCACATACGCTTCATATTCTTGGTGCGAATAAGTCCTGCACCCTGACATACAAAAGACTTAGAGATATACACAAACAACGTCTCAGCGCTCTTTATTACTCATGAAAACCACACATTGCCAGTTGTACAAACATACAGCGAGCCTTTCATAAGCTGTGGTCCAGATTGCCGCATACATTATTACCGCTAATACCGAGTAGCACGTCTTCTTGCATTGATGCATGCCTGTGTCCATCTTGGCATAGGCCTACTATCCACGAGTTCATCAAGGCACTGGTGGTCTAGATTGTCCCACTCCTCAATGGCGATTCGGCGTGGATCTATCAGATTGGTTGGTGAGTCATCTAGTTCAAAAACAGCTCTTGTCAATGTATCCCAGGCATTTTCTATGGGGTTCATGTCTCTAGAACATGCTGGCCACTCTAGGTGAGGATGGTGATATCATGAAGGAACGCATTCGCAAGATGAGTACGATGTGGGCGAGAGATTTCGTCCATGAAGACGAATGTCTCCCCAAAATTCGGCTGATATGGCTGCACTTCGGGTCAGAGGATGTCATTCATGTATCGTAAGATTGACAAATATATTTATTTTGAAGGACGTATAATAGTACGAGTAATAACATATCCACGTCTCTGAATCAAGAAAAATTTGGTTTTTGATGTGTAACATCTTTCCACTCGGTAGGCTATCTGGATATTTTTTTGTGGAGGTGATTTTGTAAATGAAACGGAAATGGATGGGACGGAAACAATGAAACGGAAATGGATGGGACGGAAACAATGAGCGCACGCGGTGGCGGAGATTGATGTACTGTCGGCCATGTGGCTATGTGGAATGTATATCGCATACGGTTAACTTCAAGGTTTGGAGAACCCATTAAAGATATTCCTTCAATAAATCATCTTCAAATTGTCGTTTTTTGGTGTGAAAATACTCATTATATCATATTTGCTGAAAATAATTACGATTTATTAAATCTGTATACTTTTGCTGTATTCTTATTTAATGTAATCACTCGAGGCCATGTGGCTATGTGGAATCTATATCGCATACAAAATTACTTCAAGGTTTGCAGGCCCCATTAAAGATATTCCTACAATAAATCATCTTCAAATTGTCGTTGTTTGGTGTGAAAATATTCATTATATCATATTTGCTCAAAACCGGTCAGGATTTGGCACTGCAGTTTTACAACTAGTTATTTCAATGACCAACAGAGTTCACTGTTAACCAAGGATAACATGTCACATGTTACATATCATATGCGACTACTTTAAAGCTCGTAATATTTTATGTTAGTTATATTAAAAATGAGGTTTTTCAGTTAATAGGTGCTAATGAAGTAAAGTACATAAAGATGTAAAAAAGAAACTTAAAATGTCAACCGTGCCCGAGGATCGAATCTGAACATTTCGGATATCAGGCTCCATGTCAGAGCACGTCATTTTAAAATTGCTTAGGCAATGTAGGATTTATCTTTTCCTTAACTTACATAGAAACCCCATAGTGGCATTATTTAAATGATCAGCTGACCATAAAGTTGCAGATTATAAAAATCCTCTAAAGGCCATTATTAGAATTATAACTTATTTGCCACCATCCCACGGACCGTAGATAACCCTTATAGGCCTGATTAGAATTGAATCGTTTATTTCAGAAAGGGGTCAAGTGACAAAAATGCAATTTTGAGGGGGGAAAATAAAGTTTAAAGTCTCATACAAAGAATTGTTATGGATCTTAAAAACTTACCACAATTGTGTTTATGTATTTGAAACGTAACAACAACAAATTTATTTATTTTACTTTTTTGTATCGTGCGAAAAAAGAGCTTAAGAATTCAGTACTTGACACCTTTCTGCGATAAAGAAGTAGAACACGGATATTTTGTTAGCATAACTGAGAAATATTTTACAGTATTGTAATGAAAACGAATTGTATGTAAACAGTTTATTTATATGTTTAATAGATAACATTAATAATGCAAGAAAACCATTATTATAACTAACGAAACCTGTTTAAAAATGGCTTGTACTATCTCAAAGTTCAAAGCTATACATTATCAGGTTGGTAGTAAACTGATTTATTCGCCTTCTAACACCACAGCACATTCTGCATCCTTATTTATTGTTGAGAAACTCATCATACCCAACAAGGTAAAGTTTGAGGTTAGTGTGTCTTTTATCTTCTTCACATTGATGGGAACCAGAAACAGAAGCTGTTTGTTGATCCTAGGCCAAAACAAGACATAGGGTACAAGAAGTACAGGTTGAAATATTAGAACAGAAGCGAGTCAAGCGGCATCCCTTGGCCCCTTTCTGCACCAAACGTAATTTTGAACATAATGTCTTACTGTAATAACAGGCCAGAACTTGACCCCTTTCTGCACTAAAAATATGCGTCTACCCCTACAGAACAAGTTCCCACAAATAACTCATTTCATCATATTTTGTCACTTGACCCCTTTCTGAAATAAACAATTCAATTATAAGTTACCTGCCACCTTACTGACCGTAGATAACCTGTAGTGGCCATATTAGATGTTAAGTTACTTCGATTGATCTCTATAATATTACTGGATGACGCACTCCTCGCATTGGCCGCACAAAAAGTGATTCCAGGTAATCGGTTACATTCGCCTGGAGGTAGAGGAAGATCTGTTCTCTCCGTCAGCTGTTTAATAATACATTTATTGCAGCCGAATGGCCAGGAAAGGTTTTGCAATATTAGGTTACATATTTACATTAGATCACACTAAAATTGTACTGTTCATTTGCTTGCATTTATGAGGTCATTAAGAGACCCTGTCCAGCTGTTTGACAGTATGTAATGTGTGAATGACGGGCAATATTCTATCGAAAATGGTCATTTCTTGTAAATATATGTATTCCATAACAGTTTCAGACTACACATTGCCTTTAATTAGTCTTCTTCTAAAGTATTCAATATATGGATTGGTCTGTGGCAGTTCTCCAGTCGGCTCTATTTATAGCTTTCCTCTTCATCTCTTCATAGTTTCTGCAACCTACATCAGACATGATTTGCTGTACATATTGTAGGCGTGGTCTTCCTCGACATCTTTTGCCTGCAAACATTCCCTCCAATACCGTTTTCAGCAGGCTATCGTGTCTCAAAATATGTCCTATCAGTCTAGTCCTTTTCATCTTTATGCTTTTTAAATACTTTAGCATTCGTTATTTTTTTTTGTCCAGCTAATTTTTAGCATTCTTCTATAACACCATTGTTCAAAGAATTTAACCTCCTTTTTTTTTTCTTATTTTCCAACTGTCCACGTTTCGCAACCGTAAAGGGCAATGCTCCAAACATACGCTTTTAATAATCATTTTCTTGTTTTAGGATTAATGGAATTTGTAGTAAATAAATGTTTCTTTTTGTGAAATGCTAATTTGGCTTGTACAATTCTACATTTGATTTCTTTCTTGCTTCTTCCATCTTTGGTAATTTTGCTTCCGAGATATTTAAATTCTTGAACATTTTGTAGTGTTTTGTTGCCCACCACTATTTTCAAACTTGAGTCTGCTTTTTTTTTTATCGCAGACCATACCTTTCGTCTTTGAATGACTTATTTTCATGTTGCATTAGTACAAACTAATATATGGGGATCTGAGAAGAAAATAAATATATTTATTTTAAGGGCCTGGTTATATGGTTGTTAAATCAGGTTTCTCATAGGAATAGAGAGTAGTGAAAAGGGTTCTGAATATACTTGGGAATAACTGCATTCTTGGCTGTCATTGAGGAGGCCCGGGTTCGAATCCTGCCTCTGCCAAGACAATTTTAATTCTGGTCTGAGGGCTGGAGCGGGATACACTCAACCTCGTGAGGCAAAAATGAATAGAGGTGGGTTTGATTCCTACCTCGGCCATCCTGGAAGTGGTTTTCGGTGGTTTCCAGGCAAATGCCGGGGTGGTACTTAACTTAAGGCCACAGCCCTTTCCTACCCAAATCCTACCTCACACACCAGTACAGACATCACAGTGACACAGGTTATCAGACAAATTCACGCATTCCCAAGTACACCGAGCAACTTGACCACGATGTCGCAAAGACCCTAGTAACTCTCAGTACGACGGCCCCAGGGGTGTCAATTGCTATAGAGTCACATATGTATGACCTAGCGTTCAGGATAATGGTGACAACTACAAGGGCAGCTCAAAAAATAAGTTGCACTTCCCAGTTATGGCCATTTATTACACCACCTATACAACAGCAACACGCCTATAACGACATACAATGTAACGTCACTTTTCCACATAGTTTCCAAGACACTCCAAACATTTCTGCGAACGCACAACCAACTTGTCGATGCCAGATGCATAGAAAGTTCCTCCAGCGTTCTGCAACCACACGGAGACAGCGGCCTTCACCTCCTCATCGGTCTGGGAATATCGACCACCGTTCTGTCTAATGATCGCATTCACACTGTTGACATTTGCACGGGTCCTGGAAGTTGCGGGCCTGCCCTCGCGATATTCGTTCGTGATACCTACGCGTCCGGCTTCGAATTGCTGACACCACTTTACGATCCCTTGGCGGGAAATGGCCCGCTCCGCATACACAGCACTAATTTCACGATGAATGTCTGTTCAATTCTTCCTTTTGGCCCATAGGAATCGGATTGTCGCACACACCTCATATTTGGAGTGAACGTCCAGTCGACGCGCCATTGCTTTTGGCCGCTATTCACACCATACATGACGAGACACCACAACGACCTACCTAACAGTTGTGTGGGCAGTGTCTGTCCCTTTCTCCGCTGTGCCCACATTTGCGACACACAGCACGCTGGTGCAGCGCGTCAGTGCAAGTAACTTTTTGATCCACCTTCGTATGGGGAGAAACTTTATGTCCTCAATAGTTTCACAAATATGGACTTCAATGAGATTGTGTTCGATAAACTGACAGCATTAATACAACCAAAGTGTAAGCTCGAACATTTTACCCAATCTTCATTGCATAACCTAATGAATGAATAAAATTAATTTTAAAAAGCCAAATGAACAAGTTTCATTGAATAGCCTAACCTATTAGATGAAATTATAACATACTTAATACCAGTAATTAATTGTTGGAGAATCATTTTAGGGGCTGGGGAAGCTTGGCAATCAGCCCCGTGTACTGAATTTTTAATTGGTGTAAATTATATTTATATACTAACGGAGGGTCACAATATTATTTAGCAGCCAGCCTGAAATGGTTTTACATTCTTTCCTATTTTCAACTCTATACACACACCAGTACTTGAGCACGATGTCGCAAAGACCCTAGTAACTTTCAGTTCGACGGTCCCGGGGAAGACTAGATTTGGAAGAATACAACTCGGGAGTGCTTTCTACCAACAGGTACGGGGACTAGTATGGAACAAGGATATACCAATTAAGGCTAAGGAAGTTATGTACAAAGCATATTATGTTCCTATAGGCCTAATGACATATGCAGCAGCAACTTGGACAATGACTAAGAGGGATGAGAGCAGAGTACTGGACTAAAGAAAGGAAGTGTGTTGTCACCATTATTGTTCTTAATGGTGATGGATGACATCATGAAGGCAGCAATGAAAGACTATAGTAGGGCTAAGATGAAGGTAATGTTGTTTGTAGACGATGTCGTGATCTGCGGCGTGGATGAGATGGAGGTTCAAGAACAGTTAGACGTAATAAATGAAAAGATTGAGCAATGGGGATTGAAGATAAATGTGGAGAAGAGTAAACCAGTGGTGATGAGTAGATGTAAGAAAGAAGGAAAAGGAGTAATCAAAAGAGGAAATAAGGAATTGGAAGTGGTGAAACACTTCAATTACTTGGGAAGTGAACTGACTGAAGATGGAAGACTAGATTTGGAAATTAGCAGAAGAATACAACTCGGGAGTTCTTTCTACCAACAAGTACGGGGACTAGTATGGAACAAGGATGCACCAATTAAGGCTAAAGAAGTTTTGTACAAAGCATATTATGTTCCTATAATGACATATGCAGCAGAAACTTGGACAATGACTAAGAGGGATGAGATGAGATTCCTGAGAAGTATGGTCCAAAAAACGAGGAGAGACAGAGTAAGAAATGAAGATATACGGAAAGGACTGGGAGTACAGACTCTAAATGATAAACTTGAGCAAAACAGATTGAGATGGTTTGGACATGCCAAACGGATGAATGAAGTAAGGCTACCAAGACGAGCACTGGAACGACGGGTGACAGGGAAGAGAGGACGAGGAAGACCAAGAATGCGTTGGATGGACTCGGTGAAGAATAGCATTAGAAAACGGAACCAGGACTGGAACACCGTGTCGGAAGAGAAATGGTGGAACGACAGAACAAAGTGGAGAGGAACCATATTTTCCCCCACCCAGTGTCAGCTGGAAAAGGGGAAATGAAGATGATGATGACAAATCCAAGAACGGTTGCTTCCTTTCAACTCCTTACTTAGGTTTATTAATATCTTCTCTCATTAACTCATGTTGTGAGGTCAGCTCCATAATTTAAATTAATTCCAAAGTATTGCTGTATTAAATTACTCCAGCAAATCGTTTTTTTTTCTTTTTTGTCTATCCGGGAAGTTAGTTTTACTGAGATTTTAATTAATATGGTCCAAAAGACACTAGGATTTGCCAATAAAATTTTTACTGCCATTTCAATGTTAAATACAATTATATTTTAATGAGACTAGGTAATTGAGTAGTGAATAAAACAAGATTGCTTCTATGTATCGTCTGTAAAACCGTCGTTGCGTAGTGGCTATCATGCGGAGGCCCGGGTTCGATTCCCGGCTCTGCCAAGAAATTTAATTCTGGTTTGAAGGCTGGAACGAGGTACACTTAGCCTCGTGAGGTTAAAACTGAGAAGAGGAGGGTTCGTCCCACCTCCGCCATCCAGGAAGTAGTTTTCCGTGGTTTTCCACTTATACTCCAGGCAAATGCCGGATTGAGTCCTGACTGATTGCCACGACTGCCTCCTTCCCAATCCTCATCTGAATTACAACTACACACAATAATACAGCCATCACAATAAGACAAGTTATCAGACAATTCCACACCACAACCAAGTACACAGGGTTACATGACAACCTTGTCGCAAATCCCCTCAATGAATCAACAATCTTCCTGACATTTGAATATCGTCCCTAATCCTAATTCATGTGTGGTTTCCTTTCATGATCTACCAGTTATCTATTATACCTAAAGAAAGTATCCTGACTGACTGACTGACTGACTGACTGACTGACTGACTCATCATTGCCCTGCCAAAACCATTGATATTAGAAACATGACATTTTGGGGATATGTTCGTTGTATGTCAAAAACATCCACTAAGGAAGGAGTTTAGGTTATTCGGGTTCGAAAAGGGTGGCAAGGGGGGTTAAACCTGCATTTCATTGAATAACAATATATCACGAGAGGTTTCATTGGGGACGTGATACTCGACATCTAAACAAATCATTAAAAACAAGTAGTTCCGTGAAGAACTATACAGCCTATTTTCATATATCCTACTTATGTTAACTGCCACAATCAACATACAAAATTTCAGTTTAATTGCTGTAACAGATTCGTAGATATTGAGAACCCTCTAAATATTTCAGATGGTCGCCAGGTTGGATTTTTATTTTTGTACTATTACATTAAGATTATTGTGTACGTGTGGTATTCAAACTTCAATCGCATGATTAGGCAACAAGAAGTAAAAACGAGATTTTAAAATTACGCACAGCAGCCATCTTGTGATAATGCAAACCATTGAAATAAATTAGATGCCAGTGGATCATCATTTGTATAAGCATTTAACGTGCAACGTTTCACGTCACTCGGATAGTTAATTCGCGAGAAACGTCCATTTAAATATTTATACTTCGCGTTGCCGCCATGTTGGATTTGTGCTCACCAGGTTCCTGAAAGTCCTATAGGTGAACATATGTTCATAGTCTCTATGAACATTAAAAAATTCAGTTTGGTTGCTGTAAAAGATTCATAGATATTGAGAACCGTCTAAATATTTCGGGAGCTCACCATTTAGGAGTGTTATGTGTATAGGCCATAGAGTTATGTACCATTCAAGGACAATTATTGCCTAGGTTCATTATTCAAACTTTCACTTCGATCGCATGATTACGACACAAGAAATTAAAACTTAATTTTAAAATTTCGCACAGCCGCCATCTTGAGGTTATGTAAGCAATTGAATTAAATTAGATGGCAGTGCATTACAATCTGCAAAATCAATTACTGTACCACATTTCACTGCGCTCAGAGAGTTAAATCACGAGAAAAGTCTATTAAAATATTTTAAATTCGCTTGGTCGCCATGTTCGTTTCGTACTTTACAGGTTTATAAAAATATACATAGGTATACCTGTATCAGTACCCTTTATCACCGTACAAAATTGCAGTGTGATAACTGTAATAGTTTCAGAGATATAGAATGTCAGTGAAATATTTCGCACAGCCGCCATTTTGAGGTTATGTAAACAATTGAACTAAATTAGACTCCAGTGCATTACAATGTGTATAAACATTTGCTGTACCAAGTTTCATTACATATAGATAGTTAAATCGCGAGAAAAGTCTATTTAAATATCTCAACTTCGCTTGGCCGCCATGTTGGTTTTGTAGTCACCAGGTTTTTGAAAGTCTCATAGGTGAACATCTAGTAGTGCCCTTTATCACCGTACACAATTTCAGGGCGATATCGGTAATAGTTTCGGAGATATTGAATGCTAGTGAAATATTTCGCACGGCCGCCATGATGGATTGGAGAGACGTAACAAAATTTGAAGGGCACGGTCGAGGTCGCCGGGAATAGTGCTATGAACTTCCCGAGTTTCATTGAAATCGCTCCAGCCGTTTCGATTTTATTAGAGGGGGACACACACACGAATCACACACACACGCACACACACACACACACACACACACACACGCACGCACACACACACGGACAAAAGGTGATCTCATAAGCCTATTTTTTCAAAATTGAAAATAGGCTAATAAGCAGACATATGATGTGTATATTATGTGTATATTATGAGGCGAAAGGGATGAAAAGTGGGGGTTGAAGGATTCCTAACAGAGCGTGTATCTCTTAATCGACATAGGCGAGACATCTGAAACTCAGCGGAAAGAATCAGCTTAAAAAATAAGTAAATAGGTGTCGGGCCACTTTTTCATAAATCCAATTCAAGGGGCCCCTGGGGAGGTGGTGAATTTCTGGGAAAAGAAAGGAAAGGAAGTGTCCTGACTGACTGACTGACTGAATTACTCACTCACTCATCAAACTCAGGGGAAGGGGGGGGGGGGGTCAGCTTAAAAATAAATAAATATGCCTAGATGTTCAACCGTTTTTCATAAATCCAATTGAAGGGGCCCATGGAGAGGGGGTACAATTCTGGAGAAAAAAAGGAAAGAAAGTGTCCTGACTCACTCACTCACTCACTCACACATCAAAGTCAGGGGGAGGAGTGAATCAGCTTAAAAATACGTCAATTGGTGATTGACCGTTTTTGCATGAATCCAATTTAAGGGCCCCATGGGGAGGAGTGCAATTCTGGAAAGAAAGGAAATAAAATGTCTGACCGATTCACTCACTCACTCATCATCACCCAGCCAAAACTATTGTCGTTAGAAACATGATATTTCGCGGATCTGTTCGTTGTATGTCGAAAACGTCCAATAAGGAAGTATTTTTAGCCTATTTTCATGTATGAAACAAGATGTTCAGTAAAGAACATATAGCCTACTTTCTCCTAAATGCATGGGCATTGTTATAACTCTTTGTCCTTTTCAAGGAATATAATTAAATGTTGGTTGTTGTAGCTTGTTGAAATACAACGTGCTATACGGATATTAAACATGAATATGAGGTGACCTTTGCTAGTGCTACCTCTGTAAAAAAAATCATTCAATTCGGTTTCACCGTATTTGAATTGATATGGGGAATCCATTTGCACACATACATGGCCGCTATCTGCAAACTAGTAGGCTGATGACCTTTTAGTTCAGTCAAAATATGCTTCCCACAAAAAGGTATGTTGTTTTAAAAAATGGTAGAGATCAAATGATTTGGTTGGTCGCAATTTTATTTAAGCTTTTAACATATGGGCAGCCGCCATTCCGTTTCCGTCAAGATGGCGGCGATATAAAACATGACACTGAGGTGCCCTTTGTTAGTGCTACCTCTGTACCAAATTTCGTTCAATTCGGTTTTACGGTGTTTGAATTGATAGGGGAATCGATTTGCACACATACATGACCACCATATGCAAATTATTGGACTGATGGCCTTGTAGCTTGGTCAAAGAACGCTTCTCACATAAGGGCATCTTGTTGCAAAATTTAGTAGAGATCAGAAGATTAGGTTGATCGTAATTTGATTTAAGCCTTTTACATTTGGGTGGCCACCATTACGTTTCCTTCAAGATGGCGGCGATATAAAATATGACGCTGGAGTGCCCTTTGCTAGTGCTAGCTCTGTACCAAATTTCGTTCAATTCGGGTTCACCGTGTTTGAATTGACAGGGGAAATCGATTTGCACACATACAAGGCCGCCATCTGCTAACTATTGGGCTGATGACCTTGTAGTTTTGTCAAAAGACGCTCGCTATATGAATATATTTTGTTGAAAAATTTGGTAGAGATCGGATGATGAGGTTAGTCGTAATTTGATTTAAGCTTTGAACATTTGGGTGGCCGCCATTGCGTTTCCGTCAAGATGGCGGCGATATAAAACATGACACTGAGGTGCACTTTACTAGTGCTACCCCTGAACCACATTTTGTTCAATTCGGTTTTACCGTGTTTGAATAGATAGGGGAAACCGATTTGCACACATACTTGAGCGCCAACCGCAACGCATTATGCTGATGACCTTGTAGTGTGGTCAAAAGATTTTTCATATATAATGGTATAATGTTATAAAATTTGGTAGAGATCAGATGATTAGTTTGGTCGTAATTTGATTTAAGCTTTTAACATTTGGGTGGCCGCCATTACGTTTTCGTCAAGATGGTGGCGATATAAAACATGACACTGAGGTGTGCTTTGCTAGTGCTACCTCTGTACCAAGTTTCGTTCTATTCGGTTTCACCGTGTTTGAATTGATAGGGGGAATCGATTTGCACACATACATGGCCGCCATCTGCAAACTATTGAGCTGATGACCTTGTAGGTTAGTCAAAAGACGCTCGCCATATAAATATATGTTGTTGCAAAGTTTGGTAGAGATCGGATGATTGGGTTAGTCGTAATTTGATTTAAGCGTGAACATTAGGGAGGCCGCCATTACGTTTCCGTCAAGATTGTGGCGATATAAAACATGACACTGAGGTGCTCTTTGCTAGTTCTACCTCTGTACCAAATTTCGTTCAATTCGGTTTCACCGTGCTCGAATTGATACGGGGGGGGGGCAGACATTCAGAGTACACACACACACACACTCAAAGACAGACACACACATTTTGGCCCTGTGTAGATCTCATAAGTCTACTTTCATTTTTTGCAAAAATCGAAAGTAGGCTCTAAAAATAGGCTTATGAGATCACCTTTGGTCCGTGTGTCTATGTGATGGTGTATGCCCCCCCCCTAATAACTTCTAAACGGCTGGAGCGATTTCAATGAAACTCGGTTAGTTCATAGCACTATTCCGGACGACCTCAACCGTGCCCTTCTAGTTTTGTTACTTCTCACCAATCCAACATGGCGGCTGTGCGAAATATTTAACCAACATTCAATATCTCCGAAACTATTACCGATATCACCCTGGAATATTTTACGGTGATAAAGGGAACTGCTAGAAGTTTACCTATGTGACTTTTGAAAACCTGGTAACTGCAAAACCAACATGGCGGCCAAGCGAAGTTGCGACTTTTAAATAGCCGTTTCTCGCCATATAACCGACCAAACGCAATAAAACTTGGTACAGTATATGTTTAAACACATTGAAATGCACCGACATCTAACTTCGTTCAATTGTTTACATAACTTCAAGATGGCGGCTGTGCATTCTATATCTCTGAGACTATTAGAGGTATCACCCTCAAATTTTGTACGGAGATAAAGGGCACTACTGGAAGTTCATCTATGAGACTTTCAAAATCCGGTTAACCACAAAACGAATATGGTGGCCAAGTGAATTTGAAATTTTTAAATAGACCTTTCTCGCGATTTAATGATCCAAACGCAATGAAACTTGGCACAGAAAATGTTTATACACATTGTAATGCACTAGTATCTAATTTAGGGCAATTGTTTACATAACCTCAAGATGGCGGCTGTGCGAATTTCAAAGTTACGTTTTCATTTCGTGGTCGTAATCATACGTTCGAAGTGAAAGTTTGAATAATGAACCTACGCAATAATTTTACTTTAATGGTACATGGCTCTATGGCCTATACATATAACAATCCAACATGACGACCATCCGAAATATTTAGATGGATCTCAATATCTACGAATCTATTTCAGCAATCAAACTGAATTTTTTAATGTTCATACGATTTTCAACAACCTGGTGATCACAAATCCAACATGGCGGTGACGCGAAGTATAAATATTCACATGGTCGTTTCTCGCAATTTAACCATCCGAGTGCAGTGACACTTGGTACCGGTACAGTAAATCCTTATACAAATGTTAATCCACTGGCATCTAATTTTTTCAATTGTTTCCATAACCACAAAATGGCAGTTTGCGAAATTTTAAAATCTCATTTTTACTTCTTGTGTCCTAATCATGCGATTGAAATTTGAATTCTACACGTACACAATAGTCTTCATGGAACAGTACATAACTCTAAGACCTACATATATAAAAATCCAACAGGGCGACCATCCGCAATATTTAGTCGGTTCTCAATATCTACGAATCTATTACAGCAATCAAACTGACATTTTGTATGTTGATAGAGGCAATTAACATAAGTAGGATATTTGAAAATAGGCTGTATAGATCTTCATGGAACTACTTGTTGGATATTCAGGTTCTAAGGGGGTGATAAGGGGGATAAACCTGCATTTAATTGAATAACAATATCTCACGAGCGGTTTCATTAGGGAATGTGATACTCGGCATATAAATGTACCATGAAAAGTAAGCAGACATGTGTGTAAGGGATTTTCGATGTGGTGTTGGCCTATATTATGAGGTGAAAGGGATGAAAAGTGGGGGTTGAAGGATTCCTAACGGAGAGTGTATCTCTTAAACGACATAGGCGATAAGTTTGAAACACAGGGGGAAAAAATCAGCTTATAAATAAGTAAATAAGTGTTCGACCGTTCTTTCATAAATACAATATAAGGGGCCCGTGGTGAGGGGTGAAATTCTGAAAAGAAAAAAAAAGTCCTCTAAGGAAGGATTTTGGGATATTCAGGTTTTAAAGGGGTGTTAAGGGGTTGAAACCTGCATTTCATTGGATAACAATATCTCACGAGTGGTTTCATTTGGGGATGTGATACTCGGCGTATAAACTAATCATTAATAATAAGCAGCAACCTGTCTAAGGGTTTGTCGATGGGGTGTATATTATGAGGTGAAAGGGAGAAAATGTGGGCGAAGAGGATTTTGGTTTGTGTAATTTTTATGAAGTATACTTTTTTCATAGGATTTTAAGTTAATGCATATTTTGATTATTCAGTCTCATCTATTTTATATTTACGTTTGTGGTCGGAAACCATGTTGTGATTTTGAGTCAAATTTTATACATGCGATGCGACGTCACGTTCGTGAGATTTTGAAATTTATATGTGATTGTTGAGATATATAGTCTTTATTGTCTGATTGTTTACGGTCTTTATCAAATTATTATCATTATTATTCAAAATTAAATGATAAATAAGTCATGGCATTCATGATTGAGACGTTGCTAAGTGTACCCTTTACAACTACAATATTCGCGGGCGAAGCCGCGACGGGTAATGCTAGTTGAATATACAGTAGAGATTTTTTTAAAGGCATATATTTTAGTTTTGGAGCAAATAATTTACATATTCCGTCACTTCAAACAAAAATCTCATTGTGGTTTTTTGATCTTGATCAGTCAGACTGTTCCAATTTGTTTGAGAATTATATTCAAATAAATACTTTTGTATGTGTAACATCTTTCCGCTCGGTTGCTGGATAGTTTTGTGGGAGTGATTTTGATAATTGGGGACGGAAGTGGATCGGAACGATCGAGCTGGCAGTGGTGGATCAAACGGAAGTATGCACTGCCCGCTCGATCGATCAAACGAAAGTGTACTAGCTGGCAGTGGTGGACAATGGAAGTATGCACTGCCCGCTCGATCGGTCAAACGGAAGTGTACTAGCTGGCAGTGGTGGAAAACGGAAGTATGCACTGCTCACTCGATCGATCAAACGGAAGTGTACTAGCTGGCAGTGGTGGACAACGGAAGTATTCACTGCCCGCACGATCGATCGAATGGAAGTGTGCCCTAGCTGGCAGTGGTGGATCGAAGGGAAGTATAAGACGCACTGCCAACTCGATCGATCGATCCAGCTGGCACTGGTAAGAGAAACAATCAGCGCGCGGTGTCGAAAATTGATACCATGACGCACTCTCGGTCATGTGGAATGTATATGACATACTGAACGGAAAACGCTCATGCGAACTCTGGTGTCAAGTGATTTAAACAAATGACATGGCACATGTTCGAAGTCTTCGTATCAGTATTTAAATGGTAAAATGTCTTAATAACAAACATTGTAAGTAGTCGGCATTGCATTGGCATAAGGCATTTTAAACTCAATGTCACTCAGGAACATTATCGAAACAAGCAAAATATAAATGAAACTTAATTCCGTAATGCAGTATTATTGGAACATGGAAATAAGTCACCATCTTGTGCACAATATTTGCGTAGTCGAAGTAGCCGTGGGGTTATTGCGTATGACTGTGAATCTAGAGATCTTGGGTTCGAATTATGGGAGGGGTAGATATTTTTGCTACCAGATTATCATTTTAAACGATATTTAGCATATCAATATGACTCATTTTAACAGAATCCATATGAAATTACGTGTTGGTCTGTGAATCAAGAGGGCCTGTTTATAAGGAATTTAAGGTTATGAGCGGTGTCGCGTCTATTAACCTAGTTGATCTATATCGTATTCCTTATTTAGGCTAGTGCTGGTGGAAGCTACAAATCATCTAATAAAATGAGTTCCGTATTATCAACTACAATATCTGCAAAACACTCCCTTTTACAATATATTAATATGTGTGCCAAAAATAGTATAAAATACCGGTGTATCAACAATTTCACGTGAGGTGTCTTCTATGTCAGATGTTACACATCATATGCGACTACTGTAAGGCTCGTAATTTTTTTTAAATTTATATCACCGAATTTGTCATTATGCATAAATATACATGTATGTATGTACATATTCATGATGGCAGGATGTCAAAGTGTCAGACTACCAGGACACGCATCCCCAAGCCCTGTGAGATACTTGAGATGAAAAAGTCCATGTCAAAAAATAAACAAGAAGTTCCGTGACGAACTAAATAGCCTACTTTTCTTAAAATTTAAGATTCATGCCAATGATTAATCTATATGGATCTATCTAGAATAATGACGAAATTAAGTTGGTAATATCGACATTTCTAATTAGTTCGAAATACTGTATACTTGGCATAATGTAGCCTAATAGAGAACTACAGTTGGCAGCCCTGGTGACTGAATATATTCTTAGTTCCATCTCTTAAGGTACAGAATAGAAAATTTGGTTGGAGTCCAATGAATAGCATGGACGTTACATGCAGTTAAACATTGGATCTAACAGCGCACGTAAAATCATGTTGGCAACAATGCCATGCATGTATTGGTCAGAAATAATCTGAAATAATATGATCTATTGTTGTGCCGATTTTGAATGAAATCCATTAGATAGTAGAGAAGTACCGACAGTAGTGGCTACGCTGGCTTAAGCGCAGCGTTAGGCCATGGGGCCAAGCTCTCTGCTGACTCGGTAGACGCGTGGGTTCGAGCCCCACCGTCGGCCGTCCTTGAAATGGTTTTCCGTGGTTTTTCATTTTAAACACCAGGCAAATGCTGGGACGGTACCTTCTGACAGGCCACGGCCGCTTCCTTCCACATCCTTGCCCAGTTGCATTCATCTTCATCCATTCCATCTCTCATCCCGACGCACAGGTCGCCCACGGGCGTCGACTAGAAAGACCTGCAGTCGGCCTCTCAGGAGGCCACACGACAAAAAAAGTAGAGAAGTTACATGCATTTTAAAATTGGACCTATCAGCAGGCTTAGAATCATGATGGCAGCACTGCCGTATATTAGTTACTCCAAATTAATCTAGACTGCCAGGTACTATACGTGTGCAAAGTTTAGAGTTTTGGCTTGCATACTTTCTGATATATTGATATTAGAGTATCAAAAATAGGGACAGCACATATCAACAGTTGGCAGCCCTGGTTGCTCTTAAGAATACGCATATTCATATCTGTTATGGTACACATAGCACATACGAAATTTGGTTGAAATCCAAATGATCGTATGGAAGTTACATGTATTTAAAGTTGGACCTCTCAGCAGGCTTAGAATCATGTTGGTAGCACTGACGTATATACGTTACTCCAAATCAATATAGAATGTCAGGTAATATACGTGTGCATAGTTTAAAGCTGTCGGCTTGCATACTTTCTGATATATTGGTATTTGGATGAAGGAAATTAAGAGAATTTATTAACAGTTGGCAGCCCTGGTGGTTCTTAAGAATACGCTCAGTCATATCTGGTTATGTACACATACAACATACGAAATTTGGTTGAATTCCAATTGATAGTGTAGAAGTTATATGTATTTAAAAATTGAACCTATCAGCAGGCTTGCAATCATTTTGGCAACACTGCCATGTATGGGTTCCTGTAAATTAAACTGCAATATTATTATCTATACGTGTGCCAATTTTGAAATAGCTCTCATTCATACTTTCCAAGATATCCAACATGGAGCTCAAATTTCAATTGCGATTTTTCAGCAGTTGGTAGCACTGACATCATTTTCAAATATGGCCGTGAGATATTCAGGTATAGATCTTTACTCCTACCAAATTTTGTTTCGATTGCTCCAGCCGTTTAGGAGTTGATAGGGGGGGACACACACACAGCCATCCAGCGAGCCAGACAGACAGAAGAACAGACAGACAGACACACATTTTCCCGATCTCATAAGTCTACTTTTTCCTCATTTTTGCAAAATGTGAAAAGTAAGCTAAAAATAAAATAGGAGGCCCTGTGGCTTAAGAACGTTAAAAAGCTGGACACATGGGACAAGATCAAATCACATCAACGGTCAAACTTGAAATGTGTTTCAGTGTTTTCATCATTCTACTGCTTGCCACGGTGGGTGTGTGGATCTAGTGTCGACTACCAACCCCAAGCTTGCAGGTTCAAAGGCGACAAAAATCACGATACTCATGTCATACGTTGTGGCATGTTAAAGAACCCATTTGAATTCAGTAGGCCGTGTTCATAATGGCAAAATTAATCCCGGGATTTTCCGCAAACACAAAGTTCCTCATTTCTCTACTAGAAAGCGGTATAGCGTCAAGGAGCTAAGATATCTAACCTCCTTGACATTCAAAGCGCTCCGAGGAGCATTAAATTCGACACGCAAGCTGCCCTCTGGGTATCAATTAACAAAGCTTGCTTCCGGCACCCGAGGCCATACGATATTAATTATCATTCTACTCCATAAAAGTGCTGAAATGGCGCATTCACGAAGACCTTGGCCTCTCTCTCTCTCTCTCTCTCTCTTGGCAGCAAGTTATCACTAATGCGTACAATGATACAGAAATCACAATCGTAGCAGTAACGCACAGATTTTAATAATGCATAGTTAATTAATACTAAATAATACTGCGCTTAATGTTTTATGACGTGGGCAGGAAATTAAATACGGCCGAAGGGCATCCGCAGAGCGAGAGGTTTTGTAACTGTGTCCCTGATACCAGTTTCAGTTCAGCATTTGTGAATGTGTGTCTGCACACTTATTCTAAAAAAATAGTTACTGCAAACAGCAAGAAAGTAACAGGCAGATTGAAAATTAAAATTCTATATACTTCCGGGAAGAATGTACAGTTTGTTATTGATGTGATGGAACTCGCACTATATAGCAAACATGACAGTCAATGTTTAGTGTTGATTGTGTGAAGTTTCCCAGTGTACAATTATTCTATCTCAAATACAGTAGTCGACTGCAGTTTATTAGATACCGCTTGTTCGGTGTGTTTATTAGCCTACTTTTCACATTTTGCAAAAATGAGAAAAAAAAGTAGACTCATGAGATCGGGCAAATGTCTGTCTGTCTGTCTGTCCTTCTGTCTGTCTGTCTGTCTGTCTGTCTGTCTGGCTGTGTGTGTGTGTCCCCTATCAACTCCTAAACGGCTGCAGCAATCGAAACAAAATTTGGTAGGAGTAAAGATATATACCTGAATATCTCACGGCCATATTTGAAAATAATGTCAGTGCTACCAACTGCTGAAAAATCGCAATTGAAATTTGAGCTCCATGTTGGATATCTTGGAAGCTATGAATGGGAGCTATTTCAAAATTAGCACACGTATAGACAATAATATTGCAGTTTAATTTCCAGGAGGCTATACATCGCACTGTTGCCAAAATGATTATAAGCCTGCTGATAGGTCCAAATTTTAAATGCATATAACTTCTACACTATCAATCGGATTTCAACCAAATTTCGTATGTGCTATGTGTACATCAACAGATATGACTGAACGTATTCTTAATATCTACCAGGGCTGCCAACTGTTAATAAATGCTCTCAATTTATTTTATCCAAATACCAATATATCAGAAAGTATTGAAGCCGACAGCTTTAATCTATGAACACGTATAGTACCTGCCATTCTATATTTATTTGGAGTAACATATACGTCAGTGCTACCAACATGATTCTAAGCCTGCTGAGAAGTCCAACTTTAAATACATGTAACTTCTATACTATCATTTGGATTTCAACCAAATTTCGTGTGTGCTATGTGTACCATAACATATATGTCTATGCCGATTCTTAAGAGTAACCAGGGCTGCCAACTGTTAATAAATGCTGTCCTTATTTTTTACCGTAATATCAATATATCAGAAAGTATGCAAGCCAATAGCTCTAAACTTTGCACACGTAGGCCTATAGCACCTGGCATTCTGGATTAATTTGGAGTTATTTATATAGGCCTACGCCATCATGATTCTAAGCCTGCTGATAGGTCCAATTTTAAAATGCATGTAACTTCTTTACTAACTGATGGATTTCATTCAAAATTGACACAACAATAGATCGTATTATTTCAGATTATCTCTGACCAATACATGTATGTCATTGTTGCCAACATGATTTTACGCTTGCTGTGAGATCCAATGTTTAACTGCATGTAACGTCCATGCTATCCATTGGACTTCAACCAAATTTTGTATTCTGTACCTTAAGAGATAGAACTAAGAATATATTCAGTCACCAGGGATGCCAACTGTAGTTCTCTATTAGGCTACATTATGCCAGGTATACAGTATTTCGAACTAATTAGAAATTTCGATATTACCAACTTAATTTCGTCATTATTCTAGATAGATCCATATATATTAATCATTGGCATGAATCTTAAATTTTAAGAAAAGTAGGCTCTTTAGTTCGTCGTGGAACTTCTTGTTTTTGAGTGACTTTTGCTTCCAACATCTAGCATAAGGTGAGATAGTGGACTTTGCTAGTCGAGTGCTGATTAATAAAGCAGGTACGGTATATTTTGTAATAATAATAATAATAATAATAATAGCAAATAGAAAATAACGGACACTATTCGCAAAAGAAGACTCTCCTTTTATGGCCATTTAACACGAATGAACTCCGGAAGATGGTCCAATCAAATCTGTGCCTACTTTGTGGGAAAGAAAACCAAAGGGATCTGGTTTACAGAGGTGGATAACGACCTACAAGAACTGGGGATTTCACATGAGGACATCTTGGAACGTGACTCTTTGAGGAAGAAACTTGGGGAAATACTGAGTTTTCAGCCAAAATCTATATTGAAAACCGGCAAGAAGTGGACCGAAAAACGAAAGGAAGCTCACCGAAGAAGAATGCGCGAATACTGGGCCAATGTGAAAGAACGAGGGAGAAGGCAGTTGAAATAACGTGGTCCATAGAAGACCGAAACGATTAAAAAAATATAGCAATAATAGTAGTAATTATAATAATAATAGCCTAACAAACCCGCGGTTGGGAGCACCCAAACATCAAGCCGACTGCAACCCACCTCTTAGCCTACACATTGTGGGGGACAAATAGCCTGCGTGACGACACCCTTAGCCACATCACCTTGATATTAGGTCATGGGGTGCTACTTCTCATATCAAGCAGGTACTTAATAATCCTCACGAGGCTGAGTGTACGCCTTTCCTTCTCCTGAGGCAGAATTGTGAAGAGGCGGGTTTGATTCCTACCTTAGCCATGCTGGAAGTGATTTTCCATGGTTTCTCATTGGTACTCCAGGCAGATGCTTAGATTGCACCTAAATTAAGGTCATGGCACCCTCCTAACCATATCCTGGCCCAATTACAAGTACACAATAGTACGCTACAGCAGTTACAATATCACAGTTTATCAGACAGATTCCACACACAGCAAAGTACTCAGCACTACATGATCGCAAAGCCTTCAAACTGAATAAACGACAAAGGACACCCCTTTACAGCCATCAAGTCAGATCTTAAGTACAGTATGAATGGCTTCGGTGCTCAGTGGTAATGTTCTTGCTTACTGTGCCCAAGGCTGCAGGATTGCATCCTGGCGCAGTCACTTGGCATTTGTGGGAGCATAAATGCGATAGAGCCGTGTCTGTAGGTTTACTGGCACGTTAACGTTCACTTTAGGGACAAAATTCCGGCACCCCGGTCACAGTAGTTAAAAGGGACGTAAAACCAATAACATTATATAGATCTTAAGTTTCTGGCTGCAATCTAATCCAGAGCCTGCTCGGTAAAAGAAAATCGTGCTTTCCATACACCACGGGGGACAATAATAATTAAAATAATAATAATGTAACAGATTTAAGATACCTTTTAACTGATGTGGCTTTTTAAAATAATAAAGGCATAATGTTTGTTTCAGTGAATTGTGCTAGATCCCAAAGCAATTTGTACAGCCCTGTTACATTGTTACATTGTCCTAACCTCATACACCATATGCTTTGAACTAACCTCTCTTTACCAAGAGATCGTATTCTATCACGTCGGGTTTCTTGAAGCCGCTTTGTTTTGAAAAGGCTAAAATTGGATCTTTAAGCATACAGGCTCTTCATTTATTATAGATCTACACGGATTGGTGAAGTATTGGTGTTCCATATCTACCATTTCAAGCTTCAATACGGAACTACTATTTTTCATAAGCACCTGCAATCTGATCATCGTCACCTTCTATTTCATTTCATTTTATTCTGTTCTTATAACCTAAATTTTATGGTGCACCATATTAGGTCTAAATACGTATCTTATTATTTTGTGCTACGCTTTGTTTTTTGTATCAATAGCTGATGAAGGGGATAAATGTAATTAATCCTCGAAACGTGTACTGAAAACAAGTTAAATGATTATTTTTTTCTTTATAGTATTGATTCAGGCGGATGTACTTTTCTTATTAATAACTATTGTTCAGTTGTAGCGTTCAAAATTACCTTTGCTTGATTTCAAACTCTAGGCATTATTTTTACCTTGAAGATTTTAACGTTCTCCCATACAGATGACATTTTCTCTTCATGGGTTTGTGTAATGACATATTCAATTGCACAGTTTAATGACATATACAGAACAGCGAGGGCCATTTTATTACCCTGTATTACACAACAGATTACTATTACATTACTCCAGCCCTGAGCGCAAAATTAAGCGCGCAAATTACCGACAATATATTTAGTATAAAATACTGCGAGCTCAGGGGACTATTTGCTACTGTCCAGAAGAAATCATGGTAAGTACTACATCCTTACAGTTTGTGGCTGGCTCCAACTCGCCCTCAGTCACACAGACCCCATAGCAAGCCAGTCTGTCACTTCCTTCACTGTTTCTTCCGAATCATGTAGCTTTGTTCTAAGTTCCTGTATTATTCGATCCTTTGCTTTCATTTGCATCCTTAAACAGTCCGGCGTGTCAAACACTTTACAAAACCAATCCCGACATCACAATCCTCCTTCTTGACCTCAATCCAGCCGAAGTGGAACCATTTCTCACACAGTTCACACCCAATACCGTTCTTCAATGTTTTACTGCTCGTAGAACACTTTACAACTACCACTGGATTATTTTCCTGATTCACATTTGGAGTAACAGGGCCTGGATTCACTTTCACTCCACCAATAACTAACAACGTAGCTAACACTAGGGCTATAAACCACAAGTTACTGGGTCCCATACGCACACACAAACACCGGAGATTCGTATACCACAGTCCAATCACAGCGCGATAAGGCTCCAGAGGACAATCCATTTCAAAACACCTACGAGCTCGGGAAAAACACGTCCTTTCACTTTGACTGCCAACTAAACGAATCTGTGTGAGTAGCGCACAGCGAATAAAGCGCACATACAGATATTTGCGAAGAAAGCGCACAAGGACCAATGTGACAGTTTAGGGTAGGGGTTACGTTACCAGGAAATGAATACTTGGAGCTGGTTGGAGGTGAGTCATCACGCAATACAATAGCTCAGGTTCATTCCTCCCGAGCAGCCGCCCCATCTCACCGACCCCTTCTTTGTCATTCCTGTTCTAGTGGTCCTTCAAGTCACTTCGTAAGCAGCAATAATCTGTTTTAGTGTTTTAAACTTACTAGTGTTAAAGTTATTTTTACCAGTATACCTAGAGTTTTGAACGTTTACTTTCTTTTTAGTATTTATACATGGTTTAGTTATATTATGGAAGTCTTAACTACTAACAAGGGTAAGCCTGCAGCACATTATAACGGATACGCATATAGGGAGTTTAGGAAGAATACAGATGGGTTAATAGTTTGGCGATGTTAGAAGGAAAGGTCAAGTAGGTGCCGTGGAATGTTAAAAAGTAAAAATGGCGAAGTTTTAGAAGTTACTGATCACTCATGTGCAGTACCGGACACAGCCATATTGGAAGTTATGAAGAGCATCACCGTTGCAAAGAAGAGAGCCCGTGAAGAAGACACGTCCATTTTAAAGATCTACAGAGAAGAACTGGGAGAACTCCACAACAAGGGCTACAATTTTGTAACAGAAATGCCGCAACAACTCACCACAAAAAGTATGTACATACAGAGAAACAGTGCACGTGGAACCCAAAAGGAGCCTAAGACTAGAGAAGAAGTAATTTTAGACGAAGAATTGCTTCAGATGAACGACGGATCAAAATTTATGTTAGTGGACGAAGGCTCAGAGGAACGGATGATCATTTTTTGTTCAGAAAAAGGAAAAAGTGCTTGAGGAACCTACAAGGCTTTTTCATGGATGGAACTTTTAAAAGTTGTAGTAAACAGTTCGGTCAAATTTACACCATCCATGCTGATTATGGAAGCTCCGACACAGAAACTAACGTTTATCCAGTTGTGTTTGGCCTACTTCCAAACAAGAAGAAAACTACATACGTTCGTTTTTTTTTTCGTCATGTACTGCAAGCAGTCCCAGAATGGAATCCAAGACACATCCACGTTGATTTCGAGGCGAGTGCAATAGCTGCAATTAGAGAAGTTCTGCCATCAGTTGAAATCCATGGGTGCTACTTTCATTTGAAAAAATGTCTGTGGAGAAAAATACAAGAAATTGGACTGACATGTGAATATAGAGAAAATGAAGAAATCCGACTGTCCACTCAAACGTGTGCTGCATTAGCCTTCTTGAAAACTGAAGATGTCCAAGATGGCTGGGTCGAAATTCACTCACAGGCTCTTGAAAACCCGAAATTAACTCGCTTCTTCGACTACTTCGTCGAAAAGTGGCTGCATAATGACGAAATTCCTATTGAATTGTGGAATTGCTATGCTAGGCGACACAGGACTACGAACGCGGTGGAAGGTTGGCACAACAAAATCAACAATCTTCTTGGACGACCCAACCCCAAAATCAGAGATGTCATACTTTGTTTCAAGAGTGAAGCGGAGGAATCTTCTTGTATGTACATGAGGATAGAACTGAATTTAGCTGGGAAAAAGAGGAAGAAAACTTACATCGAGTTGGATAAGAAACTGGAAAGAACTGTGAAGAAGTATGAAGAGAATGGTGACATCAAAGCGTGTTTAAAGACAGTTTCATATCTACAAAAACTTGGCTAGACCTTCTTTCAAGAAGAAAAGCAAGACCCGAAAAGAATGTAAATAGTAAACAGTTAATATTGACGAAGCTACATTCATGCTGATTTAAAACAAACCTAAGTATACTTTAAAACTGTAAATATATTTAAAAAGTTAACATTGACGAAGCTATACTCAAGCTGATTTTAAACACGCCTAAATGACTAAAAATATTTAGTAATTAATCATTTAGCCAGTCCACAGCCTGGATAAAGTGTGATGGGAATCAGAAACTAATGAATTCAACTTTTATTTTCTGTGTGCGTAACACTCCTTATTTCTAAGAAGATAGGGGCAGGATTCCTTTTGTAACTCCAAAAGGGTTGACTGTGCGCTTTCTTCGCACTGCGCTTTTTTCGCGACACCAACTAAGCGATGAGTAATTGTTAATTAGGCAACACTGGAAAATGTCCTCAAAGCTATCTCTATGTTAGTTTAGTTATCATACGTATTTCAAGAGAAACATTATGTCATTTTACGCTCAGGAAAGTAACTATGATAATATTGGAAGTGGTTTGGTCAACAATGTTCGTACATACAAATGCATGTATTCTTCTCGCTGTCGTTTCAGCCATCTACGGACCACGTTATTTCAACTGTCCTTTTGCATGTCATTGCACCTGGGCTTTTACGTTCACCCAGTATTCCCGCATTCGTTTCCTATGCTCTTGCTTCCTCGCTTCAGTCCATGTCTTGACAGTTTTTAGTTTTGGCTTTTCTTGGAAACCATGATGTTCTTGGAGTTTCGACTATAGTGGAACACGTTTCTGGATATCCTCCTGGGTTATCCCCTCTTCATGCAGGTCATTTCCTACCTCGGCGAACCACGCCTCGTGGGTTTTGTTTTAAAGAAAAAAATGAAGATCGTATTGCTTATCCTTATTGAACCCATACGAGCAATGTGTCCATAGTAAACTATCCTCCTCTTACTAATGATGTCCGCGATCTTTTCTACATGTGAGGAGAGAATGATTGTGTCGTCTTCTGAATTCACAATTTTCTTTGATTGGACTAAGGATTTTTGATGTGTAACATCTTTCCACTCGGTATCTGGATATTTTTGTGGCACTCGGCAGCTGTACATTTTTGTGGGAATGATTTTGTAAAAGGGACGGAAGTGGATGGGACGGAAGTGCATGGGACGAACAATGAGCGCGCGTGGTGGCGGAGATCGGTACAACGACGTACTGCAGGCCATGTGGCTATAGGGAATGTATATCGCATACAGTTTAGTTCAAGGTTTGGAGACCCCATTTAATATATTCCTACAATGAATAATCTTCAAGTTGTCGTTCTTTGGTGTGAAAATATTCATTATATCATATTTGCTGAAAACAATTACGGTTTATTAAATATTCATACTTTTGCTGCATTCTTATTTAATGTAAGCACTCGATGTACTGTCGGCCATGTGGCTATGTGGAATCTATATCGCATCAACAAACACTCCAAATAACGTAGGCATTCAGTATATTTACACTGACTACTAACAATAATTGAAACTTCGTTGGTCTAAACGTATCACTGGGAGAAACACATTTAATATACCTTCTGCACACCTAATTTTTAATCGCGCCTATACTTGGCAGTGCCCTCGATCGGCAAAAAGAGGCCATTTTCAATAACATCGCTGGCATGGGTTCACTAACAGGCCGGTATAGAGCGCTGCTCGCATCAAGTACGCAGTGGATTGCCACAGCCGACTGGATGCGCGCTGCGCTCAGCGAAATATAGTTCAGAACGAGAGATCAGCTGCCTTCTTGTCTGCAACCGATACGGCTCAGATTTTTAAAGCCACTTCTGCACTAAAATATTACAATATACACTTTTAATTTTCCATTGCAAATAGCACAATATGTTTTCAATCGATTAAGATGCAACGTCTTAGCAAATAACAATTATGATTTATTACGGTCAGGATTTGGCACTGGAGTTTTACAAGTAATTATTTCAATGACCAACATAGTTCACTATTAACTAGGGATTTGCGCTCCCGGGACACACATAGTAGGATAACATGTCACATATTACACATCATGTGCGACTACTGTAAGGCTCGTATATTTTTTTTCTCAAGATCTGCCTTGCTCTTATTTCTAGCCTCTCGAGCATACCCTTTCTACTAGTAGCAAGGATTTCGGCACCATATAAACCCTCCGGTCTGATTACTGTGCAGCAATGTCGTATCTTGGCGTTAATGAATATTGATTTCTTTTTGTAAACATTTTTAGTTGAACAAATGCATATATATTATTATAATCATCATTATTATGACTTATTTATTTTATGTCTTAAGTAGTGGCGAACTTAGGGCACCTGGCCCTCTCTTACACTTGACCACGCAATATGGTACCAGTAGATATGAAACAATATTTAAAATGTATTATTATTATTATTATTATGAGATAAACATTCATGTAAATCGCAATAATGGCCTTATTTGAGCGCCTTGCTGCTTTAGTATCTACACATGCCTACCTCACTCGCGCAGTCAAAATATCAATTTTAAATACATTTTCAATTTAGTACTGTATCGGAAATACCTACCAATACCTGTTGAATCTCACGATGACAGCTGGATCGTAGAACCTGAAAATCCCCGGCTAGAAAAACCTACCAACAAGTAAAAGGGATAATAGAGTACAATTATTTCTAACAAGGTGGCATTAAGAAAGACCATGGCTAAAATAGCAAAAAATAGGTCATAGAACAAGAGATTCCACCACGTGGAAAACCTCGGGAGCGTGGGAAACTCCGGAAACACCCAGGGATGGCCTTCTTAACGCGACGTTCCATCACCTCTATAAGGCATCAGGCAATACAATTTGAAAACAAGAAAATAAATGTATTAAAAAATATCGTCAACAAGACATAAAATGAAAAATGCCCTCAGCGAAAAGAAATCTGAATCATCCCTCAGACAGGGGAAACAATCCATCAAGCTAGCACAATGATAGCACTTGACACAACTCGGTATGTACACCTATCTAAACATCATCCAAATGAACTAATCGGATTGTCGTCTGCGTTATGATTAACCATCAGATTAATATGAATTATTATCTGAATTATATATGAAGTTCATATTATTGCTTATTAATTAATAAATGAATTATTTACATATTTTACATTTTCTTTAATTACACCTTTAGGTGTATTTCTCAAGTTTTACTTGGCTGCTGCACCATCTCAATTTCATTATTAATCTTCCATAATTAGTTTCAATATATTCGATTCCATGTTTAATTCCAAGAAGTATCTAAGCCATAAATTCAAGGTGAAATAATTAATAATTATGAATAACTAATCCTGCTGGCTTCGTTTAAAGAACTTTATTAAGAATGATCTAACCTAATATCCAGATTACTATTCAGTTGTGTGCTCAGTATGACAATTACAGTGACATAAATTTACTTTGATACTGTTACGTGCCACCCCCTAGTGGCACTTTTGTTAACTGGATTACGGTGGGGGTACAAAGCACAACACCAATTACTGCTTAAAGAAATAATTAACTTTATTGTGGCCAGAAAATTACACTAGTCAGCAAATACAAGCAATTAGGAGCCTTACTCTAGTTTCCTCAAGTCTCCTGCTTGTGGAGAGCTCTTGCCCCTTTCACTTGTCAACAAACCACAGAAGTTAATCCTGCCGCTAATGAGCCTAGTGGCCTTGACAGAACTACATGCAACTTCTTCCTAATGTGCGCCTACTACAGTACTTACGAGCACTTGCTGCGCGCTGTTCACCAGCTGGGAGAAACAATGTCACTGGATTTCGACACCACAATATCCGACACTCAGTGAAAGCACACTCACTCAGAACACGGCAGTCCCCTGTATGTTCCTCACTTCGCCGCTACACTAGGGGTTTCGCAAGTCACCACACTTCTGTCGCTCAGAATAAACACTCACACTAGCTCGTAAAACACAACAACAACCCCTGCTTGTCAGGTCGCACTTATATAGCAGGCCGGTGACACAATACATGCTTCCAGATCCATCCAGGGTTCACGGCTTCTCGAGGTTTCCATCGCTGGTCCAGTCACGAATATTCTTGACTATCCCTTTGTCTTAGTAGCCCTGTTGCATAAGGCACACGCAATACAGGAGGCAGGCCACAGCCCAGCCCCTGGGGCAGTTGTGACTCAAGCGGCGAGCGATGACACAAACTCACAGCCGTAACACCACCCCCTTCCTAAAAAGGCTGATCGTCCCGATCAATCATTGGTCCGTCTGTGTCCCTCCGTAGGCTGCCAGGCGATCTCGATGCACGATCTTCGTCTTCGCCCTCGGGCTCCGCTGGATCCTGTAGACGACATCGTTGATCCGTTTCACGACTCGGTACGGACCCTCCCAAGACTTCTGAAGTTTGGGTGACAGGCCTTTCTTCCGTAATGGGTCGAAGAGCCAGACCAGGTCGTCCTCGTGGAATCCACCGGCATCCGTCTGCTGGTCGTATCGGGTCTTCATTCGGTCGGTCTCGATCCGCAGTTTCCTCCTCGCGAACGCGTGCACGTCCTCCAGTTGGTCGACCAGTTCTTGACAATACTGGCTTACCGGGATCGGATCATTCCCAGGTCGGCCGAAGGCAAGATCGACGGGTAGACGGAGCTCCCTCCCAAACATGACCCGGGCTGGTGTGCACCCGGTGGCTTCATGCACGGCGGCGCGGTAGGCCAGGAGAAATAGTGGAAGATGTTTGTCCCAATCCCTCTGGTGATCGCTGACGACTATTCTGAGATGGTTCTCGATGGTGCGATTGAATCGTTCTACCATCCCGTCGGACTGAGGGTGTAGCGGCGTCGTCCTTGTCTTCCGGATTCCCAACAGCTGGCATAGGTTCTGGAACACCTGCGACTCGAAGTTCCTCCCTTGGTCGGAGTGCAGCTCCAGGGGTACTCCGTACCGGCTGACGAATTCCTTCACCAGGGTCTCTGCAATCGTCGCGGCTTCTTGGTTAGGGAGCGCATACGCCTCCGGCCATTTGGTAAAGTAGTCGCTGACGACTAATATGTAGCGGTTCCCTGCCTCGCTTAACGGGAATGGCCCAGCAACATCGATGGCCACTCTCTCCATGGGGCCGCCCACGTTGTAGGTCTTCAGTGGACCCCGTCGTCTTCGTCCTGGGCCCTTGCTGGCTGCGCAATCGTGGCACCTCGCGCAGTGATTCTCCACATCTGTTCGGCATCCGATCCAGTAGAACCGCTCTCTCAGCTTCTCCAGGGTCTTCTTTATCCCTAGGTGTCCACCAGATGATCCTCCATGAACTTCCTTCAGGACTTCCTCCGTCATAGCCTTTTGAACGACGACTTGTTCCCGAGATGTCTTCCCGTCGGTGCTCTCCCAGGTACGGCAGATGAGGCCATCCCTTACAATCAGCGAGTCCCACTGGGCCCAGTAGGACTTAAACTTTGGGCTGCAGTCACTCACAATGTTCCACCCGGGTCTGGGGACACAGGCCCTCTTCCATTCGGCTATCAGTCCCAGGTCATCATCTTCTGCTTGTGCCCGCGTGAAAGATTCGCGGCTCCAGCTCCCTTGAAGTTCCACGGTAGTCCTTCGGCACTGTATCCCGGTGTTCTCCTCCCTCCTAGTACAGAAGGTGCAGTCTTCGGGGCACGGTCTTCGTGACAGGGCGTCGGCGTTAGAATGCAGTTGGCCTTTCCTGTGCTGAATCTCAAAGTTCTACTGTTGAAGCCTCTCTAACCACCACGCGAGTTGACCCTCGGGCTGCTTGAAGTTCAGGAGCCACCGCAGGGATGCATGGTCGGTCCTGATGAGAAATTCTTGCCCGTACAGGTACTTGTGGAAGTGTTCAATGGTCTTCACGATGGCGAGCAGCTCCTTCCTGGTGACGCAGTAGTTCCTTTCTGGCTTTGACAAGGCCTTGCTGAAGTAGGCCACTACTCTTTCCTCGCCGTCCACTACTTGCGACAGGATCCCCCCTATGCCAAAGTCGCTGGCATCGGTATCGACGATGAACCTTGTTCCAGGTCTGGGGTAGGCCAGAATAGGCGCGGTGCACAGAGCCTGCTTGAGTTGTTCGAAGGAACTGTGGCATTCTGCTGTCCACGTGAAGAGTTGGTCCTTCTCAGTCAGTCGCTGTAAAGGTTTGGCGATGTCGGCGAATCCTCTCACGAAGCGACGATAATAAGTGCAGAGTCCCAGGAAGCTTCGTAGTTGGGACTTGTCCTTCGGAACTGGCCACTCCCTCACAGCTGCGGTCTTCTCTGGGTCGGTGCGCACCCCTTCCTCGGAGACGATATGCCCAAGGTACTGGACCCGCTTCTGGAAGAGCTGACACTTCTTGGGGCTCAACTTCAGCTGGGCAGCCCGTAGCTTCAACAAGATCTCCTTCAGGTTGCTGTAGTGCTCCGCGAAGCTCCTCCCCAGAACGATGACGTCGTTTAGGTATACCAGGCAGGTCTTCCAGTGTAGTCCCCTCAGAATGGACGCCATTAGCCTTTCGAAGGTTGCAGGGGCGTTGCACAGACCGAATGGCATGACGGTGAACTGCCAGAGCCCGCTGTCCACAGAGAACGCCGTTTTCTCGCGGTCCTTAGGGTGGACCTCCACCTGTCAGTAGCCACTCTTCAAATCCAAGGTGGAGAACCATCTTGATCCTGATATGGTGTCCAGCGTGTCGTCGATCCGGGGTAGAGGGTAGCTGTCCTTCTTCGTGACGTCGTTCACCCGCCTGTAGTCCACGCAGAACCTGGTGGAACCGTCCTTCTTCTTCACTAGCACGACCGGGGAACTCCAAGGACTATGTGATGGCTCGATCACCCCTTGCTCCTTCATCTCTTCTACCATCCGGTCGACTTCGGCTTGCTTGGCGAGCGGGACACGTCGGAATGGGGCCCTAATCGGTGCGCTGTCCCCAACGTCGATTCTGTGCTGGACCAAGCTTATCCTGCCGAAGTCTTTGCTCCCCACGGAGATGACATCCTGGAATTCGCGTAGCAGGTCCTGAAGTTGGCGTGATTGCTCTTCGTCTAAATGGTCCTGGGATCCTTGGTACAGCTTCTGTAGTTCTTCTGGCAGGGCGCGTCTTCTTCGGTTGTCCGTCTGCAGGTGTCCGTCCGTCGTATCTGTGATGCGGGAAATCCAGGTAACGGGCTCGCAGACTCCTAGGTTGGTGTCCCGGTGAACCGTAATGTCGTAGTCGTTCAGGTTGGACAGGCGGACGTACGGCCGAGACGTCGTGTTGATGAGAGTCTTGGCAACTAGCAATCCTTTTGTCTGGATGTCCTCATATTTTGGCTCGATGACAGCCGCCACTCCCTCAGCAGTTCCGTCGACAATTACGGCAGCGCTGACCTCCGTCCTGGCGGGAACGATGACGTCTTCTCTCAGCCTTACTCGTCGTGCGGTGATGGACTCGTGCGCAGGTTGCAAAGCAAGTTCCTCACCTCCGAAGTGCAGAGTGTTGGTACTCAGATCCAAGATGATGTTGTTCTGGTCCAGGAAGTCCAGTCCGATGATCACTTCATTTGATACGTCAGCCACAAGCACTGGATGCTTTATCGCCCGTTGACCAATGACGAACTCCAGTGATGCTTCGCCATGTACCGGTGCGGTCTCTCCGGTCGCGGTTATTAGCTGGAGGTTCCTTTGTGTGGGTTGCACTCTCCACTTCGGGATCACGGTGGGACTGACGATGGTCCTCGATGCTCCCGTGTCGATTAGCATGGGCCAGCTCTCTCCGTTGACGACTCCGTCGACCATCAGGCTGCTATTGTCCCTCCGTAACTTCGTCACACGAACCTGGACTGCCGGGGCTTGACGACTGTCACAAGCCAACCTTTGCCCCCCAAGGCTGGCTAATACTCGTTTCCCTGGGTCGCGCGGTTTTCAGACGACTGATTTCCCGTCGCATACCCTCGGCGGCGGCGATCACCGCAGTCCTTGCTCAGGTGGCCTTTCTTACAGCAGGTCCAGCAGGTCGGTAGTCCTCTTCCAGGCCGCCTCTCCGGTTGCCTTCCGGCTGAGTCATTGCTGGTGGTGCCGCGACTATCCAAGAAACGGCTTAGCGCCTCCATTAATTCGTCGGCCAGGGGCTTGGTCTCGTTGGTTTTTACTGGTTCGTCGACGTCCACTTGACGCACCCGCGCGTGCATTCTGGATGCCTGTTTTGCCATCTCGAACTCAAGTGCGTGGCTCAGCGCATCTGCCAGGGTCTTATTGCGCGCGAGTCGCAGCGCCTGTTGAGTGTCCGAGTCCCGAAGCCCGTCGGTGAAGGTCTGCGTCGCAATCTGTTCCAGGAAGTCGGCCGGCGCTGTTGGATTGGCGAGCCTTACGAGGCGTGCGATGTCCATCTCGAACTCCTGCAGGGTTTCCGCGTTCTTCTGTAACCGGGTCCGGAGCTGCATCTGGTAGGCCTGCTGAAGATGGCTATCTCCATATCGGGACTCCATATGGGCGATCAGTGAAGCGTAGTCCTGGGATCCAGTCGGGATGGCCTGAAGGACGTTAAGGGCGTCACCTCTCAGCGCTACAATGAGAGCTGTAGCCTTTTCTGTGTTGTTCCAGTTATTTATGGAACATGCCGCCTCGAACTGACGTAAGTAGGTGCTCCACGGGACCTTTCCGTCGAAGGTTGGGGGCGTCACTCTGCTATGTCCCGTTCCTGATATTCCCGGTGTAACGGTGGGCGGGCGTTGGCGCAGCTCGGCAACTTCCTTTTGTAAGGCGTTGAATTTCTCCTCCACCCCCATCAGCGGGCGTTGGCACAGCTCGGCAACTTCCACTTGTAAGGCGTTGAATTTCTCCTCCACCCCCATCAGCGGTCGTTGGCACAGCTCGGCAACTTCCACTTGCAAGGCGTTGAATTTCTCCTCCACCCCCATCAGCGGGCGTTGGCGTAGCTCGGCAACTTCCACTTGTAAGGCGTTGAATTTCTCCTCCACCCCCATCAGCGGGCGTTGGCGCAGCTCGGCAACTTCCACTTGTATGGCGTCGAACTTCTTTTCCACTGCTGCGACTTCCTCACGTAGGCCCTGTTCTAATTTCCTTTGGCTCTCCTCTAATTTCGTCAGCAGACACTCTTCCAGATTTTTCTGGCCATCCAGAAATTTGGCGGTTAGGTCCTCTGCTAACTTATTCTGGCTGTCTTCCATCTTCTTCTGGCCGTCTTCTAGTTTGGCAGTTAGGTCCTCGGATAACTTCTTCTGGCCGTCCTCCATCTTCTTCTGGCCGACTTCCATCTTGGTTTCCATGCCATTTAACTTCTCTAGCAATGCTGCGAATTGCTCTTCCATTTTAGCTGTTTGTCTTGTAAAGGGCATGCGCTCACAGGAAAATTTTAAAAAAAATGACCTGCTCGGGTTTTGAAACCAGGACCGTCAGGTGTTGTGCTTGAGTTCGTAATCCCACTTCTGACACCAGTTGTTACTTGCCACCCCCTAGTGGCACTTTTGTTAACTGGATTACGGTGGGGGTACAAAGCACAAGACCAATTACTGCTTAAAGAAATAATTAACTTTATTGTGGCCAGAAAATTACACTAGTCAGCAAATACAAGCAATTAGGAGCCTTACTCTAGTTTCCTCAAGTCTCCTGCTTGTGGAGAGCTCTTGCCCCTTTCACTTGTCAACAAACCACAGAAGTTAATCCTGCCGCTAATGAGCCTAGTGGCCTTGACAGAACTACATGCAACTTCTTCCTAATGTGCGCCTACTACAGTACTTACGAGCACTTGCTGCGCGCTGTTCACCAGCTGGGAGAAACAATGCCACTGGATTTCGACACCACAATATCCGACACTCAGTGAAAGCACACTCACTCAGAACACGGCAGTCCCCTGTATGTTCCTCACTTCGCCGCTACACTAGGGGTTTCGCAAGTCACCACACTTCTGTCGCTCAGAATAAACACTCACACTAGCTCGTAAAACACAACAACAACCCCTGCTTGTCAGGTCGCACTTATATAGCAGGCCGGTGACTCAATACATGCTTCCAGATCCATCCAGGGTTCACGGCTTCTCGAGGTTTCCATCGCTGGTCCAGTCACGAATATTCTGGACTATCCCTTTGTCTTAGTAGCCCTGTTGCATAAGGCACACGCAATACAGGAGGCAGGCCACAGCCCAGCCCGTGGGGCAGTTGTGACTCAAGCGGCGAGCGATGACACAAACTCACTGCCGTAACAATACTTTCAAACAGCTGATTTCAAATCCACACATGGATTAACTTCAGTAAACCTTTCGAAGAAGATTTTCACTAGATTCATAATTAATTGACACTCCTGGCTCAATTCCACAAATATTAAGCTTCAATAAACATTATATTCACTCACAACAATAATTATAAATTAGCAATATCCACTGATATGCATGACGACGATGTACACCCTTAATTGGTGACCATTAAGTATTTAAATATAATCTGTCATTTGTAATACTGCGCAATAAATAGTGCTCACTCAAATTGGTTAAAACTGTAGCATTTTACTGAGTTGAATCATTTTAATTAGTGGAAAAACACCCTAACAAGTCTAAAGCTTAGCCGTACAATATTTAATTACATCAAGACTTAATATAAATGCGTATAGACTTTCCCAAAGGTCTGTTCTAGGAATTGTGTATAAAAGGATGCAAATGTTCATCAGAAATATCTCTTGTCTTCAACTATATCTTTACTATCTCTGTATTAATTATTCTTCAAAAATACTAATCTCGCGTAATACACGTGGCTTTGAATAGAAATGGGAATTGATCAAATCAATACTAGAGATTCCCCCTCACTCAAATGAACTCGATAATGTTGAACAATGCCCCTACACCATGGATCTAGGTAACATACATAGTTAAACGCCTGATTCATTAGGAAACACTGCTAACGTATCATGTCCATAAGAATAAAGTGTATTCTCAGAAAAAATTGACAAGACCAATGCCTTTCACAAAACTAAACTTCCGTAGCAAAATATATCCAAGTGATATATATGAATCAAAATACTGTGATCATCATCCAGAAATCTTATAACATCAACGTGTATGCAAACTTGAGTGTATAGACGACACTTCATCAGTCTATGAATGTCTTCAACTTATATGCAATAAGCACAAAACAATTTTAAATCTTCATTAAAATACGTAAATCTTCCCCTAACCATATATCTTCTCGACAATGAAAATATGCATATCAATTAAATGGACTTCCTAAAATACCCACAAATAATTATCAAAATACTATCAAAATGGATGCGTTTGTTAATCAAACCAAAATCCGGTTGACCAGAAAATCAGACTCGAAAGAGCATCGAGCCTCAACCTCTGTTCAGCCATGCTACAGTACTAGAAAAGAATGGCAATTATGGTTATTCCAAAACACCGACTAAGCCACTACTTAAAAAGTTGACATCCTTCTACCTTGCGACGATTCTTGCAGCGGTGTAAAAAAGATATAACAGCCAAGATAGCCATCTCCCAGCTATACCAAGGCATGGCATGCTCCTTCCTGGACTCCGGGTCTCGAACCATGGAATCTCCCTCGTTCCGTATGCTTCAAAGCTCGGTGTGGCCGCTCGCCAACGCGTCGAAAAGCCTTATTGACTCGGGTTCACGAACACGCATCTCCCGCATGAGGTATATCAGTTTATAATAGCTCACAGGTACTCGCAAGTAACCATTTGTTAAGTTCATCTTCACCCAAGATGTGGTATAAATTCGTTTCAAGCTCCATAAAATCTGAGCTATACATAGTGCATTTTCGAAACACATGGTGAGAAATGGTTACGCAATAAGATGTCCCTGCCAAAGCTTGCGAGTAGTGCCCGCGTCCTCACTTAGCCGGACATGACTACTGCTACTATTTTCATGTTACTTATTCCCCCTGACGTTTCAATTGATAACATGACGTACAGGAAACGAATAATTTCTACATGTATAAAGTACATTGATAACAACCTGTGTCTATGAATAAAATCACAGCTGTATTGTAAGCAGCTTCTGTCACGAAATACACGACCGTAATGACGTCTAACAAGAACGTGTTTTTCCGTGAAGGTAACACTCCGCACCGTATTGTACTGGAGATTTTACAAGCTCACTCGTAAGAATATTATGAGCTGGAATGAAATGTCTTAAGTCCCATATCGACTTGATATTGCTCTGCTATGAAAAGTTTTCTAAGTCCGTAAGACTTATACAAAATACGTCTCTCGGCACACGTATTACTATTCACCGTGCACTGCCGGATTGAAAAACTACCGACCCGGATCACATTATGATCTGATACTGTCGTTTCAACTGCACGCTAGAGGAAACCTCGCTTACCTTCTCTCCAGGGAATGATATAAACTTCTCTTTTCATATATGGGCTTCACATTAACAACAAATATACGTATAATCTTCCTGCCATAATAATATAACGTTTGACATACAAGACACTGCGTAAATAGCTCTTATTTGCAGTTAAATAGTATACTCATCTTTCAGATGCATAGTTCGATTATATTGACGTCACAATCGAAGGAGTTCATACAGTTGCAACTCACGCCACTCCCTCGGGCTCACTCGTTGCTGCTCGCGAAAGATCGACTACACCCTCCTGCACATGCGCTCAACTGATCGGAGACACGGCGATGACTCGCCGGCTGCTGATCTACAAATTGCAGTTCAAATGTCGGAAACATGTAGCATGTAGGCCATAAAATAATGGTACAGTACCTTTTTTGATTTTCTTAATAAATACATTTTATGTTAGTAGGACATTTAGGTAGATTCCATTAGAGAGCTACCTATTGCAATGGGTACTATACTGCGACTTCCTAAAATTTCAACATATCCTCGCGTTTCACATCCCCCAGACCCCAAAACCACGGTCAGTTAAAAAGTTCATATATATATATAATTTATGTTTATATGTACTGTATGTATCTCACTTCTTATGGACACGATAACTACCGCAATTGTGTACCAATCACTTCCAACTTTATACACACTACAGTATATATCACTTTAAAATCTCGGTTGGGTTCGTTAATGGCCAATATCGGACGAAGTGGGAGAAATTGTTTCTTCTTCAAAAAAGTGAAATATCGGTTTAACTACATTAATATGTAAAATATCGAATCCATTCATAGTTCATACTGTTTTTCGGATAAGGGCGAACATTTTATGCTAAGAAAGTTTTTTGATAGCACCAACGAGAAAAAGTTTTTTTAGGGAAACAAAATCATATCTCTCTTATAAGGCACAATATCAAAACCATTTATAATGATCAATACTCCCCTAATTATTACCTAAAACTTTTGTCTGAATGAATTTTTGATATGACCCACCGTTACGCCAAGGGATGAGCAAAATGATTTCGGAATTATAAGAAAATGCCATATTGATGAGGGAAGAGCCAGCAGAGGTTGCCATGACAACGCCAGCTCACGAGAACACATTCTGATTTCTATCTGCCTCTGTGGGAGACCGTTAGATAGTTAGACATCATTGTCGAAACTTTGCAAAAGAACACTAGTATAAAAATAGACCCCAAATGAAGAAAAGGCTACAGCCCCCATTTTAGGTAGATTTCACTAGTAAGCTACCTATTGCAATGGTTACTGTACCCGAAAATACCAAAGTAAAACCAAATCATAGCAGTGAACTGCTCTCAAAAAACGAGAATCGTGACAAATCATCATCTCAGAAGTGTGGGGAACTCTAGAAATACCAAGCTATGGCCCTCTTAATGGGACCTCTTTATACCTCTATAAATCATCACATCGCATGAATAAAAGAAAGTAGCAAAATGTATTTCAAAAGAAAAATCTGACGAGGAGTCAGATTATCACGTCCGTGAATGGACACACAAAATCTCAAAAATACTGCATTAAGATAATGCATTGGAATGCATCGATAATCCCAATGGACTCGCATGCAATTGACCCTCAAATTAACTTGAGAATTTAAATATGTACAACAGGTGATCCAAAAATCAAAGAAAAATCCTGAAGATCATCTTCATGGTTCTTCCGTTGATTTAAACTTTCTTAAGCACGTGGATGAAATTCACATTACTTTACATATATACAATAAATGATTACACTGCCAAGTGTAATAGCCGCAGATACTGTAACTCTGCACCTCTCATGGGTGCTATATCATAATTTAATAGTATATCTTTCTTTAGCAAAATTATTAAACTCGGGTTCATCGACCAAGCGATCAAGCTAAGACGATGTAAATTCCTAAATTTAACTCTCAAAAGAATTAAATAATTTCTCAGTATAACCATATTCTCTTAAATTCATTCAGAATTATCAGTATTTAATTATTTATATTTTTTTCATCTGCTTAAATCTTTCAATGAGATGCGATCATAAGAATAATTAAAGGGGGAAGACAAGAGAAGCTTCTAAAGGCTTGACAAAAATAGATCCACACTTGGAATTACCAATTCACCAACAAGACAGTTATAATAAATACAATGAATACTATGTTCCTCCTAAACAGCTTTAAACTGTCATAATTCGACTGAGATACTGCAAGTTATAATTGTCATACATGAAATTGACCAGTGGTCACTACCACTAACATCACGAAGAATATTCGTAAGAATCTGCATTATACATTATGCTCCCAATGGCATCACGAAAATTTACGTACTTCCCTGAGTACTATTTTACACATATCATTATACGTCCACTGACGTTCATTACCATCATATCACTCACACGGTGATTACCTAATTCCTTTACAAGTATCCAGTTATAATCAGTTGTGTTCCTTAAATATGTATCTGTATAATTTCAATGCATCATAATTAATCATGTGTGTATCCTTAATTAATTCCACAGGACTACCTAAAGCTTGCCTTACAGAAATTTATTCGAAGTCACGTAAGAATACGCCTCCATTTAAAATTAATCCCTGGGATCTGTATCAAACATTCTTCTTCTTTAAACAATTCTCTTATATACGCATTCCACTCAAAAACTTGAAATACTGAATCTAAATTCAGTCATAGCACAATTAATTAATTTCATCGATGATCAAGATGTACCAACGTACACATGGCAACAAAATCAGAAGTCGAAGTCTATCAGACAAGAGTAGAAGCATCCCCTCAAACGAATTCTCGAAAATCGCTAACGTCCACGTTCATATTTAACCTGCCATAGCTAAAATATCAATGTTTATGAAGAACTTTACTCCCAGCACCTTGTGTTGTAATATGGAGTACATGTTGGTAATGTTCAGTTGAAGAAAGTTCGTAAGGTTGAACTGCATTAAAAAGTATCAATAATCCTGGTGCATGTATAAATAAATACACCACTGTTAACTGTAGCTGCTTTAGTAAAGTGTTCCTTCATATAACTACGCTCTACTATCTGTCTATCCATACGTTTCAATCACTTGAAGTATGACAAAATGTTTCTTTACCATGCACTCTCTACATAAAATGCCGGACATGCCTTAAGTTCCAAGTCCTTCTTCGTCACTGGACTGGATGTTCCGAGTGTACTCAACTCGATACGGCACTTCACGTATGTCTTACTAAGTCCGCTATCGCTGTCGGCTTGTGATAACATCGTAATTACTTAACATTGAAAAGTTACTTGCTCGACGGAGCCATATATTAAACTGTATACTATGCACTCGGCGGAGTTACAATACATTATGTATAGTTGCTTGCTTCGCGAAGCTCAAAATCCATCTGTCTCTCCCTCCAGGGCAGCGGCTTGCAGGAAACAGTCCTCTCCCCACTCTCAGGTGAGTGTGTATGACGCATTGGTCGCCCTGATACGTAAATCTGATTTATGCATATAATTAATGCTGTACAAGCTGTTTTCACACAAACAGGAGTGCATTATCTTCCTCTTGTAATATCTTGAACTCCAATCTACTTCTGGCATCCTGAATACGTTTTATTTCAGTTTAATGAGTGAATATATTTCTCAATCTTTCCACTCGATAAACTAATCAATATTCACTGCACTTCCTTGCGGCAGAAATATGAAACTTGCGCTCAGCGACGAACGCGGAGTCTCGTGTCAGCTCGTGCGACGAAACATATGTTCCAGCCAGCTGGATCTGGCCTACTGAAAACTGGGTCATGGACTGTCTCTGTAGCAGCGGTTCGATAAGAGAAAATGTATCGTATTTTCGGAGCAAAAATAACGGTACAGTACCATGTTTTGACTTCCAGATAATGTCGACATATCTTCGCGTTTCACATTCCCTAGACCCCAAACGGTCGTCAGATCAAAAGTTTATACATAATTTATGTATATAACTCACTTTCTTGTGGACACGATAACTACCGCAATTTTGTTCCAATCACTTTATACTTTATACATACTAGGCATATATATTTCTTTAAAATCTCCGTCGAATTCGTTAATGGGGAAAATAGGACGAAGAGGGTGTAAAGTGTTCGAAAAAGTGAAATATCGAGTTAAAAGTGAAATATGAATTATAGAATCTATTTAAAGTTTAAAGTTCTTTGGATAAGGGGAAAAATGTATTTTAGTAAAGGGTTTTAATAGCATCAACCATTGACCAAAGGGATGAGAAAAAGTGGGTTTTTAGAGAAACAAAAACCACATCTCTCTTAATAGGCACAATATCAAACCGTTTGAAATGGTCAATACTCCTCTAATTATTACCTAAAATTTTTGTCTGAATTTTATTTTTATAGGACCCATCGTTACGCCAAGGGATGAGCAAAATGATTTCAGAATTCTAAGAAAATGCCAAATTGATGAAGGAAGAACCATCAGAGGTTGCATTGACAACGCCACTAAATTGATGAGGGAAGAGCCATTACAGGTTGCCACAACAAAGTCACTGCACGAGATCATATTCAGTTTTCCATCTGTCTCTGTAGAAAGCAGCTTTGGTGGCATAGTTGGTAGCATGCTGAGCTTCTATGCCCAAGATCGTGGGTTCAAACCCAGCCGAAATCGTCGGATTTTGAGGGAGATAAAGATCCCTCAGTATGCCTTCCTTCCGAGGGGAGGTAAAGCCGGCGGGCCCATGTCATAGATTTATGGCGTGTAAGAGTACCTTCCACTAACTACAACTGTGTGAAGCAAAATTTGTGGGTTAGATTTGGTTAACGCTCTAAGTTCCAACGTTCAGTGCCAGGTGCTGGTTGCAGTGGCATCTAGTAGCCAAGTTCACAGGTAGGTGTCGACGGTAGCATTTGGTAGCAAATGTAGGAACTACTACTTGAAATTGACTGTCTGCAGTCCATACCTGAATTACAGACTAATACAGCCATCACAATTAACACCAATTATCAGACAGATTCTACACACACACATAGTACACGGGGCTACATGGCCAAGTGGTCGCAGCCCCTAAACTGAGAAACCAACCTACCTCTCTGTGGGAGATAACTTTTTGCGTGAAGAAGAAACAAACCGTTAGATGGTTACACATCCGTGTCGAAATCTAGCGTAAGGAAAGCGTGACCACCAGTATAAATATATACCCCAAATGACGGAATAGCTACCGTCCCCATAAGACAATAAAATGTTAAAAATATGCATAGAAAGTCGAAAATCAAAGTTTATGAAGCTCCAATTGTAAAATATTTTCTCATAATGACAGGTATAAAATGAGTTCTGGTCCTTCCACGAAAACCTTCATATTTTGCCTATTTTCACCTATCCCCTAGTTCAACCTCCGCCATGCCGAGATGGAGCTTTTACTTTTTAAATTTTAAAATGACTCACGGAGGCATTAGGATTACAATGTTCATTGTATTTTAGTAAATTGAGGGACTACTAGTTAAACGTCATAAGTAGCCTACGTACTATCACGTGTCTAACAGATTTATTAACTATTAATACTACTGTACTGCGCCCGAATCTCACATATCCGCTAAGATGGAAAAGGATTGTAGGGACGCCGATTAACGCACGTCGATTGCGAAATGAAAAGATGATCAGTTTCTATTAAAAAAATGTGCAGGCAAACAAAACCAGTGCCTGGATTTATTTAACTAATATTTACAAACATGTTAAAAATCCCTAACATCAATAAAATCAATTAAAATCGAAAATAAAAAAATAAATGGTAGATAGTCCTTCTATCTTTCAAATACTCTTTCAATAACATTTACGTTGCAAGAACGTTAAAATTCAAAAATAATTATTAAATAGTTATATTTAATAGTCATACTGTGACTCGATCACTTACAGCATCTGATCTGAAATGAGCTGTTCTTCAATGAAAATAAAATTACAATGCATTGTTCTACAATATACACTTATCGATTACAAACGTGACTGTGAAACGAATAAAATTATAACTGTTAGAATAATAAAATATTTACACAGATAAATTTACCATGTCCAGCACGGTTTTTCAAAATATGTACAAGATCGAACGTGATCTGTCATTCTCAATGCGCTTCTGTTACTTAAAAACAGTTCTTATTTAACACTTGTTCACAAATAGAATCATTCTAGTATATTTGAGTTTCTGTCATCTTAAGTTGAACTATAGTAACAAACGGTGAAGTTAATTACAGTTCATTGTTGTCATAGCAATGATTAAAAAATTACAATAAAGTTAAAGAGCGAGACTGAACTACTCGGTTATCCATAATAGACTTCATGGATTTGATAATAGCGCTTTCTGACATGTACAACACGAATACAACCCTAAAGTCAGTTACTTTTCCAACACACTGTAGTAATACTTGGCTCCAACGGCAATACACTTATTTCCTTTCACAAACGGTGAACAAACATCGTATAATAGCGTCAACTACGCTTCCGAACTTGACATACACCTTTCTTCCCCTCTCAACAATTACAGTAATAATGCACGGAATTCCTTTAATAAAAACCCATCTTGCTACAGACTTGTATAAGAATTAGTGACCCTACTACGCAAACACTACCTGTGTAATACGGTCCATGGTTCACTCCTAACCATCTCATCTCGAAATTAATTACCATCGTGCTCTTAAACAACATTAACATTCTGTGTTCACAACAAATACACCTTGTATAATATTCCACTTAACTTTCATCAATGCAATTCGTTTATAAACTCTCTCAACATCCTGTATTTTCACGTTACAATAACATAATAACTTTACTAAACCGTAGCCACCTACAAGACGTACAAAATATAATAAAAGTATTAAAAAACCTATTTTTTGAAATTTCATTCGAATGTCTTTATTGTTAATAACAATACTTCATACACTCCCGATTCTGGTATACATTTATGAATCAATTATACATATTAAAATTTGTTACATTACATACAAGACCTCAGGTAGATCTATAACTCCCCTGGTCTGTGGTTTATTGATAGCAAATCATAGTAATATAATTGTTGCTAATTATAGGCATCATTTGACCTCCATTGTCAACAATATGATCCTATTTCATAGTTTAAATCCATTATAACAATTGTCTTTGACTTTTTAACGTCATATTACATTAACATTCCGCAATTGGAATTGTTATTCTCCAATAATATTGTTTATACTATTTAATAAATGTTGCAATTATGATTTGACATAATAAAATGTTTTAAACAGAGTTCTAGCATTTTTCAATAATGCTTTCTCTAAATAAAGATGCAATTTAACAATATTGACGCAAGTTGTTGCTTATAACGCATGTGTATCGATCGAAGCATTCCCTTCCATAAAACCGTTTCATTTGAAAGTGAGTATCTTAAAGCGTTCTTTCAAAAATACTAAAAACGGAATATCTAAATTCAAATACTAGTAAAATTACGTCCGAACGACAGTGAAATTACAGTGAAATCTCTAAAATTGACAATATAATAACATGAGTTAAGAATAAGGAAATCTACTTAAAGTGGTTGGTCACCCTAGAAATACCATCAAATACTACTTCAAACTACATAGATATTGGAACAGTTGATCCACTACCTTTCCGATGAGCTGCTGTCAAAAATACCTCGTCAGATATGCGTTATGTTCCTTCCCTGGTTAGACACGAGCCGGTCGGCTGTCTGGAACGAGTCCCTGGTGCGATCATGTCGGTCAGCTGTTCTGCTCCCTCTCTCTGCCCGAACTGCGAACACCTGGACTCCCTCTTGGCTGCTAACTGTTATTCTGTCTTCGCGACGGTTAGTCTGGAATCTCGTAACCCGGAACAATCGAACCCCTTCTCCTTCTTGATCATCGTGTAGCATTTCATCGTCATGGTAGGTTTGAACGTCTCTGGTTCACATCTCTCCAAGTTGGTAGTGGACATTTGATTTGTAGAATTGACTGTGAATTCAGTACACTGCGAGTTGGATGAGCAGTAATGGTGCCATCGACCCCGGCTCGTGGTCTCCATGATCACTCTGAATATCCCACTCCATAGTGTAGATTAGCCTCCTTCCATAGTTCAGTAGATCATCGTCATCTTCTTAGTAAAAGTTGAATACAAACATCCCCTCTGACTCGAGAATGCCATCTTGGTAAATGTTTTAAAGAATAAGCTTCTAAATGAGTGCTGTTGTAGTATTGTACAGTAGATTGGTAATGCAGTGCTACTTATTCTGTTGAAATGTGAAGCTTTGTGCAAATGAAGTCTTCTTTCAATGTGTCGTATTATAAAGTAGCTGCTTTCAATAGCTAGATAATGCTTTTACTCGTTCATCGGTGTCTTCTTCTATTCCTCGGCGACTATGCTGTCTCCACACGGTCCAGTTTGATCTCCTGGCCGCGCTTCCAATTAACATAGAGCTCTTACGGGACGCTCTGAACTATAGGTCTGGTCTCTTCAAGTTTTCGAGTAGGAGTGAAATCTCCACTCGTGGCAATTGCGCGCGTGGCAGTCTCGAGTCACATTCTAGCCTCGCGTCGAGTCCTATTATGCTGAAATTCGCTAATATCTCCTCTCCTGTTCATTAATATACAGGGTGATTCTCTATGTAGTTTACAACTTCAATAATGTGTAATTATTTATTGCAACCACTTACAGACTTGGTTTATATGTTATTATATTGCAAAACACTTCAAGTTTTGACTCACGTAGTTTGTAGTAGCACAGTTGCCCGCCACGCGCGCCACCTGTCACTTGTTGGAAATGGCGTCTTTCACTGGAGCGGAAAGAGCGAAGTGTGTGTTCTGGTTTGAAGAAACCAAGTCAGCAACGAGTGTACAGCGAAGGTTTCGCACAGAATTTGGCAAAGACCCACCCAGCAGACCAACAGTGTACAAATGGCACCAGACATTTACCGAAACAGGTTGTTCTGAGCTACACACAAAGGCTCCAGGCCGTGCACCTGTGACTGGCGATGTGGTGGAAACAGGGAGAGATTCGTCCGCCGTCCGGAAAAATCGAAACTGGTATCTCTCAGACCTTTGTTTGGTAGGTGTTGCGTCGACATTTGGCCATGAAAGCATACCGATTGCCCTTGGTTGATAAAAATACCCAACATGAATTCTGTGTTAATGATGGATCGCATCAGCCGTGATGAGTCATTCTTGAACAATGTGGTCTTCAGCGATGAATGTGGCCGAGTCAACACAATTGTCGTATTTGGAGCATGGAAAAAGTAAATGGGCACCACATGACAGCCCCAAAGAGAACGTTTTCTGCGCTGTTTCGAGAGAAACAATTATCTGGCCGCCACGGTCCCCAGATTATACATCACTGCACTTTTTCTGTGGGGCTTTGTGAAATATAGGGTGTTCATCCCTCCCCTACCTGCAAATCTTGATGAACGGAGACATCGCATCACAACAGCCATCGCCTCTGTTACCCCGGAAATGCTGGTTCATACGTGGCGGGAAATCAACTTCCGTTGGGATGTGTCCAGGATGACAAATGGTGCACACATTGAGTCGTGATGGATTTGTCAAAAAAACTTGAAGTGTTTTGCTATGTAATGACATATAAACCAAGTCTGTAAGTGGTTCCAATAAATAATTACACATTATGTTGTAAACTACATAGAGAATCACCCTGTATAATTCCGTTTTGACAAATAAATTTCGTTTCCTCTTCTGGATCTGTAGAAATGCTAATCTCGCTTTATATAAGCAAATTTAATATAATAGCGATTCCCACCCAAAATTTTGTGATCCAATCTGATTGGCTGTTGGGTTATTATCAAAATGCCTCCCTGTTCTAGCCTCGTATCAGTGGGTCGTGTGCATAATTTGTTATCGTCACCTCGGCCAACCAAAACCGGTCTTTGGCTTGCTAACTTGAAGCCTTGGTCATATTCCAGCATCGAATGATCAGACTCTTCCTTGGTTAAATTATCATTCACTGAAATATTCCCAAATGTAAATCCTTCCGAATATTCCAAAATTTCCCAAAAAGTTGTCAAAATGCTTTTATTAACTTCCTAAAATATATGTGTGAATAAAATAAATTTCTAATTCCAAATTCCAATTCTTAGATCAATAAATTCACAAGTCAGTTCGATCCTCGGGTCCGTCAATGGCTGAAGCTGGGCTAAATTCGAGTGCAGTACTAAGTAGAACGTTCTTATAGCAGCACACACATGGCTCTACCGAACTAGAATACATAGGCCTAGAACACGAACACTTGTTGCCAGCGTAACCACCGTGTATTCGTGTCGGTTTATTGTCCAAGTTCACTCTAGATAGACTCCCAGCCTAAAATTATATCCAAGTTGAAATTAATAATTACAATTATTATTATTGGTATGTTGGTTTCGCGGCCAGTGAATTAAAACTCAGCAATTTTTCTAGGTTTATGCCATGTCTTGTGTGGAGTTTCACCTAGGAACACCAAGCTGGCTCATGGTGTCCGCGCCCGGACCCTCACAGGAGTAGCGAACTGTGCACTACCTCCCTTCTTATGGAGCGCGCGTGTGCCTCTTAACTGTGAGAGCTAAATGCTCAAGCTCAAGGCTTTCAAAAGATGGTATATTGGCTTTCACGGCCCGTGAATTAAAACTCAGCAATTTTTCTAGGTTTATGCCGTGTCGTGGTGTCTTGCATACGAACACCAAGCTGGTTCATCAGCGGGATCTTGGTGTCCGCGCCCGGCCCCTACAGGAGTAGCGAACTGTTCACCACCTCCCTTCTTCTGAAGCGCACGTGCGCCTCTTTCTGCTGTCGTTTTGGCCATCTACGAACCATGCTATTTCAACTGTTCTTTTGCATGTCTTTGCGCCTGGGCTTTAACGTTCATCCTTATTTCCGCATTCGCTTCATTTGCTGTTCCTTCCTCGCTTCAGTCCATGTTTTGCCAGTTTTTAATTTTGGCTTCTCTTGCAAACCATGATGTTCTTGGAGTTTCAACTTTAGTGGAACACGTTTGGTAACCCCACTTCACGCAGGTCTTTCTCTACCGTGGTGAACCATGCCTCCTTGGTTTTCTTCTCAAGATCAAATCTGAAGATCCTATTGCTCAACCTTGTAGGACTCATACGAGCAATGCGCCCATAGAGAACTATCCTCCTCTTACGAATGATGTCCGTGATCTTTCCTACGTGTGAGTAGAGTTAATGATTGTGTCGTCTTCTGAGTTCACCATTTTCTTTGATTGGACTTAGGAATTTTCTCTAGATCTGCCTTTCTCCTATTTCTTTCATCTCGATTATACCCTTTGTATTAATAGCAAGGCATTCGGCACCATATAAATCCTCCGGTCCAATTACTGTGCAGCAATGTTGTATCTTGGCTTTAATGGATATTGAGTTCTTCTTGTAAACATCTTTAGTTAGTTGAAAAAATGAATATATTATTATTATCCTCATTATTATTTATTGATTTTATGTCTTCAGTAGTGGCAAAATTAGGGCACATGGCTCTCTCTTACACTTAACCACGCAATATGGTACCAGTGCTTATGAAACAATTTAAAATACTATTATATATATATATATATATATATATATATATATATATATATATAATGCGTTTGGCCCTCTAAGGAGCACGTAGAACCATTAGTTAACATTGGTCTTCTTGTTCTTCTTATCTTCCCAAAACTTCCTCACCCTTTCGCTATGTGCCTGTCTTCTTTCTTGTGTCCATGCAGCTTTAAGTTTCAAATTCTGTCCCGTAGGGATCTTGGGTGGAAACTTATACGAATTTACTTTTTGTCTATATGCAGTCCGCGTCGTTGTCAGTGGGTCAATATTGATTTCAGTCAGGTCCTTTTGGGTGTCTGCTAGCCAGCGTACTTTGGTTTGTCGGTTTCCATTGACTATGAGGAAGATTTTCTTGGTCATTCGGGAGTTGTCCATTCGAGCTATATGTCCGTAGAATTTCATGCGTCTTTTACGTGCGAGTGAGGCGAATCTTTCAGTCCGTGAATACAGTTCGTCTGAGCTTTTCCTCATCCTGATACCGTCCTGAAGCTTTGGTCCAAAGATTTTTCTCAGTATTTGTCGTTCTATCTTCTCAATGTATTTGATGTTGATGGTTAACGATGACGTCTCAATCGCATAGAGTGCCTCTGGGAGGATGACTGTGTGGTAGTGATGGAGTTTGGCTTTAGTGGAAAGTGATTTCTTGTTGTAAATATTCCAAGTGATTGTGTAAGCTTTGCGTAATTTTTCTGCACGTGTTTTGTTAGCCATTCTTTCATTACCAGTGTTCCCGATAATTTCACCTAGGTACTTGAAGTGCTTAACTTGTGTGATGTCGCCATATTTGGTTGTAATTGATGCCAGGTTTGTGCTCTTGGAATCCATGTACTGTGTTTTCTCGTAAGAGATATGGAGGCCGGTTCTGATTGATATCTCATGAAGCTTCTCGATGGCATGTCTGGCTTCTTCTGGAGTCCGGGTAATTATTGCTAGGTCGTCAGCAAAGGCGAAGCATTTTATGTTGATTCGTTGTTCTTTTGTTCCCATACTTATTCCAGGTATTTCTTTCTCCCATGTTCTGATGATCTTATCTAGTAGCAGGTTGAATAGGAGTGGGGACAACCCATCACCCTGTCTTACGCCTGTTCTAATGTGAAAAGGTTCGGACACTTCACCCATAAATTTAACTTTAGAAGTTGTATCTGTCAAGGTCTGTTGGATTAATGTAGTTGTTTTGTTGTCCACACCATACTCACGAAGTATATTAAACAGAGTTGCGCGGTCGATTGAATCATATGCTTTCTTAAAATCTACGAAGGTGACAACTGTGCGATTCGACTGGCGATGTTGGAGTACCATCTTGAGGTTCCAGATCTGTTCTGCACACGATCGACGCGGTCGAAATCCCGCCTGATATTCACCGATCATGTGCTCTGTCTGTTGCTCCAATCTGGTGAGGAGGGCACGTGAGAGTACCTTGTAGGCGATTGGCAGGAGTGGAATGCCTCGGTAATTATTCGGATCTGTCTTGTCGCCCTTTTTGTGTAGTGGGTGAATCAAAGCAGTTTTCCAATCAACCGGTATGGTGTCACTCTCCCATATATTAGCAATGATGTTTTGTAGTCTTTCAGTCAAGAGTTCACCTCCAATCTTGAGCACTTCGGCGATTACACCGTCTTCTCCTGGTGCCTTGTTGTTTTTGAGATGTAATATGATGTTTTGTATCTCATCATATGTTGGTGGTACTGAGTCCTGGTTTGGGGCAGTAAAGTGGAGTTGGAGATTCTCTGCAGGTGGTTCACAATTGTGAAGCTCCTCGAAGAACTGTTTCAGGATATCACAATTGGCCTTTGTGTTTGTCTCAAGTGTGCCATCAGGGCGGCGAAAACAAAGACTGGGCGGCTTGTAGTTCGTCAGTTCTTCCCTAAATGTCCTGTGGCAATTTCGTGTGTTGTTCCTCTTAAAGTCATTATCGATTTCTTCCAATCGTTTGAGGTGGTACATGCGTTTAACTCGTCTGATTGTTTTGGATGTTTGCTTCTGCGTTTCTAAAAAGTTCTGCCAATGTTCTGGTGTTCGGTTGCTATTCCATGTCTTCCAGGCTCGGATTCGGGACTCTAGGGCTTTATCACAGTCTATGCTCCACCATCTGTGTTTTCGTTTCCTTGGTGGTTTGCCGAGTTTTCTTGTTGATTCTTGGATGGCCTTGAGAAGTTCATCCCATGTTTCCGTGTTAGTCAGTAATGATTGTGTAAACTCCTGTGCGTGTTCTTTTAGGTATTCCGGATCTATGCGTGGGAGTTTGGAATTTGGACGCTTTTTACGATTGGGTATGAAGCGGACTTTGATCTGCGAGAGATGATGGTCGGACTCTACGTAACCTTTGCGTACCCTCACGTTCATGATTTCTGGAGAGAATTGTCTGGTTATTGCTACATGATCTATTTGATACTCCCCGATGTGGTTTATGGGAGATTTCCATGTAGTCATTTTTCGTGGTGGTTTCTTGAAATGTGTGGACATTAGTTGTAGGTTGGCCATTCCACATATGTTGATTAAGCGAAGCCCATTCGCAGTCGTCTTTTTGTGTGCCGAGAAATTCCCAATGATATGTCTGTGTTCCCGTTCTCTGCCAATTTGCGCATTGAAATCTCCGAGGAGGATCTTAATGTGGTGTTGAGGAATCTTAGTAAGTGTCCGTTCAAGTTGAGACCAGAACTTCTCAACTTTGTTTTTGTCAGGTTCATTGTTAACTGGAGCATGTGAGTTTATCAATGTATAGGCCTCATTGGCGCATTTAACTGTGAGTAGAGAGAGACGATTCGAAGGTGATGTGAAGTCTATGACTGAGTTCTGGATACTGTTGTGCACAAGGAATGCTGTTCCGAACACATGTAAATTACTATTTCTTAGCTTAGTTGCTGGTTTTCCCTTATAGATACGGTATCCACCGGAGTCGAAGTGATCACAATCACGGAATCGTGTTTCTTGTACTGCAAGTATGATAATTCCGAATCTGTCGCTGGTGTCCGTCAGTGTCTTGAGTTTCCCAGTTTTGGTCAGCGTCTGTACGATTAGTGTACCAATGAATTGCGTTCGCTTAGGTTTGAGGAGTTTTGGGAAGCTCCGATCCTTCCCGGCATGACGTCCTGGTCCCCCAGAAGCCGAATGACCAGGTTCGCCTTCGCTCTTCTTAGCTCTGGCCAGAGGTAGTTGCTTTTTTGCTTGTGCTTCCATCATGCTAAGTTCGTGGTTGATTTTAGCTGGTGGGCGTGAGCCCAGGGCGAGTGAATCGCTGATAATCCATAAAATTCACTCTCATCGTAAGGATTGTTAGTTCATACGGCAGCTGATGTTATGCTGTGGTTTACTGGTGCCTCTTGGTGTTCTGGGCTGAATATTATTTTACGGCTTCGAGCCAACCCTCCTCCTTTACCCGGACTTGGGACCGGCAACAGCAACGACTGAGCTACTATTATTATTATTAATAATAATAATAATATTACAGAAACCTTCATGAAAATCGCAACAGTGGCCTTATTTGAGTGCCTTGCTGCTTTACTATCTACATATGCCTACATCACTCGCGCAGTCAAAATATCAATTTTAAAGAAATTTTCAATTTAGTAGTCTACCTTTTTTATTTTTTAATACGTACATTTTATGTTAGTAGGACTTCTAGGTAGATTCCATTAGAGAGAATTATGGAGTTAGCTTCTCCGTAGAAACCAAAGACCAGAAAAGTCAATTTAAATTGAAGTGGGAGGCCGAAAGCTTAAACTGCGCTACAATAATTACGTGCGTAAAGCAATCATCTATACGAATTCACCAGAACTGAGTACAAGTCCAACAAGTAGTTCAGTGAAGAAATAAATATCCTATTTGCATATACCCTACTGGTCTCGATTAGGACACGAGAAATGAAAACGAGATTTTAAATTTTAAAAAATTGCACAGCCACCAATTTTAAATTCTCATAAAATGACATTAAATTAGACGTCAGTATATTAAGGCTTGTATGAAGATATACTGTGCCAAGTTTCAGAGCGGTCGGATGAAAAGTCGCGAGAAAAATCTATTTGAAATGAAAATATACAGCCTGCTTCCAGTCTCCGACCGGGTCAGGAATGGAATGAATGAAGCCCCCATCTAGCGGCGAGGATATGAAATGTGCCGGCCGCCGAAGCCTGTCGCACTCCTCTGGGGCATTGATTAAATGAATGGCAGTTGAAATGAAATGAAAGTGGAGAGTGTTGCTGGAATGAAATTTTGACAGGGAAAACCGGAGTACCCGGAGAAAAACCTGTCTGCCTCCGTTTTGTCCAGCACAGATCTCACATGGAGTGACCGGGATTTGAACCACGGATCCAGCGGTGAGAGGCCGGCGTGCTGCCGCCTCAGCCACGGAGGCTACGAGAAAAATCTATTTAAATATTTAAATTTTGCGTCGCCGCCATGTTGGTTTTATGCTCACTAGGTTATTGAATGATCCATAGGTGAACCTAAGTTAATGACCTCTATCAACATACACAATTTCAGTTTGATTGCGGTAATGGATTCTTAGATATTGAGAACCGTATAATATTTCGGATGGTCGCCATGATGGATTGATATATGTGTAGGCCACAGAGGTATGTACCATTAGATGATGAATATTGTGTAGGTTCAGAATTCAAATTTTCACTTCAATCGCATGATTTGAACGCAAGAATTAAAAGCAAAATTAAAATTTCGCACAACGCCATCGTGAGGTTATGTAAACAATTGAACTAAATTAAATGTCAGTTCATTACAATAGGTATATACTTTTGCTGTACCAAGTTTCACTGCGCTCATATGGTTGAATCGCGAGAAAAGTCTATATAAATGTTTCAACTTCGTTTCACCGCCATGTTCGATTTGTACTCTTTATCACCGTACAAAATTTGAGGGTGATATCTGTTACTGTTGCAGACATATAGAATGCCAGTGAAATATTTCTCACGGCCACCTTGTTGGATTGGTGAAAAGTATTAAAATTCAAAAGGCACGGTCGGGTTCGGACGAGGTAATAGTATTTACAGCGAGTTTCAAATCCCATCGGCCGATTAGATTTTATTAGGTGGACGCACACACCCACACACACGGAAAATAGATGATCTGATAAGCCTTTTTATCATAAATGAAAAATGGCTAAAAATATGATTAAATCACAAGGAGTGCTAGAGAGGAAAATATTACGTTAGTTGAAAAATCATTAACAAGAGTATGGAAGATCCACAAATGTGGTTTATATCAGTACTTAGAGGATAACAACAGCGGGGAAAGTGTGGAGGAGGGGTCAGGAATATTGTTCAATATCGGGGAGAAGGGTTTTGCACTGTGGTCAACCTAGCACAGTCGTCTTTTGTACCGGCGCGTGCACTCTGACTGGTCCTGTCCCAAGCATTATACCGTAAGATTAATTGCGTTGTATTTTTAACATTACTTAAGATTTTCAGTGATCATTATTTCTATAGTGTTCCGAAACCATAATACTTGGGTTAGGAAGATTCATCACACGCGATCCTGTGAATAACGTTGCGAGCGATTTGCCGATAAAATAGCTCGTCTTATTAGAACAATCTTATGTAACTAGAACATTTTCATTTCCTTGACATTGAAACATGCATACAATGATTAAAAGAGAGGAGTAGGTCCACAACTCCGTCCTCTAGTGTTTGTACTCAAATCCCTCCCACCGTATATACCACTCAACTGTTCTCCAATATCCAGATGTTCCAGAGTCGAGTGATCTGCATCTTCCTTCTCATTTCGCTGTCTCTATTCTGCGTGATGACAGCGCATGGACGGACTTACAACGGCCGGGCAGTTGGTCGTAAGTAACATGATTCTTACATCGTCATTATGGGTTATTTATGGCCATCGTCAGTACGGGCTTTTTATGGCCTCCAAGTACGGAGTAAGTGGTACATAATTCTAGTATCGTCAGTACGGGGGTTTCACGGCCATGAAGTATGGGGTAGGTGGAACATAGTATCGTCAGTACGAGCTTTTTATGCCCATCAAGTATGGGGTAAGAAGAACATAAGACTAGCATCGTCAGTACGTGCTTTTCACGGCCATTTACCTACATTTATCTCTCTTGTTTATAAAACGAGAAATTAAAACGCAGTTTAAAATCAATTTGCACAGATGCCATTTTCAATCTCTGTATATAAAAATCAATGTCGGTGCATTAGTCTCGGAAAAACTAAAAAAGTCCTCTCGGCACGCCGGAAGGCGGAGGTAGATTTCACCGGACAAACTTGGGGATAGGCGAAAATAGGCAGAATATGCAGGTTTTCGTAGAAGGATCAGACCTCATTTATTGCGAGAAGGTATTTTATAATTGGAGCTTAATTAACTTTGTTTTTCGTCATTTTATGCTTATTTTAAACATTTTATTGTCTTATGGGAACGGTAACCTTCTTGTCATTTGGGGTCCATTTTTATACTTGTGGTCACACTGTCCTTATGCAAGGTTTCGACACTGATGTGTAACTATGTAACGGTCTGTTACTTCTTCACGCAAAAATATATATCTCCCGCAGAGAATTTGGTTGGTTCCTCAGTTTAGGGGCTGCGACAACGCGGTCATGTAACCCTGTGTACTTAGGGATGGCTGTATTAGTCTGTAATTCAGGTAAGGACTGCAGACGGTCAATTTCAAGCAGTAGTTCCTAATGTTGCTACCAGATACTACCGTCAACGACACCTATCTGTGAACTTGGCTACTAGATGCCACCGCAGCCAGCAACTCGCAACGAACGTTGGAATTTCCCCTCCAAAGGAAAGTATACTCAGGGATTTTTAGCGCTCTTAGAAAATCCGACGACTTCGGCCGGCTTTGAACTCGCGACCTTGGGCATAGACATTCAGCATGCTTGCTACCAGTTACGTCACCGAAGCCGCTTCACACTTAGTCAGATGGAATTCTGAATATGATCTCGTGCAAGTGTGTTATCTTGGCAACGTCTGATGGCTCATCCCTCATCAATTTAGTCGGGTTGCCATGGCAAGCACTGATAGCTCTTAGGGATTTTCTTATAATTCCGAAATCATTTTTCTCATCCCTTGGCATAATGGTGGGTCATATCAGAAATTCTTTAAGACAAAATTTTAGGTAATTATTAGGGGAATATTGTCCATTTTGTACGGTTTTGAGATTGTGCCTATTAAGAGAGATATGATTAATGTTTCCCGAAAAACCCACTTTTTCCCAACCCTTTGGTCAATGGTTGGTGCTATAAAAATCGATATTTCACATATTAAGAGAGTTATAGCAATATTTCACTTTTTCGAAAAAAGCCCCCCATTTTCACCCCCTTCGACCGATTTAGCCCATTAACGAACTCTACCGAGATTTTATAGGTATACATATTCGGTAAAATATTCAAAGTGATTGGTGCAAAATTACGGCAGTTACCGTGTCCACAAGAAACTGATATGTATATATATATATATACATAAATTATGTATAAACTTTTGAACTGACGGTGGTTTTGGGGTCTGGGGGATGTGAAACGCGAAGATATGTCGAAATTTTCCGGAAGTCGAAACATGGTACCCATTGCAATAGTTAGCTTTCTAATGAAATCTACCTCTGGTTGGTTCCTCAGTTTAGGGGCTGCGACAACGCGGTCATCTAACACCGTGTACTTTGGGTGAGTGTAGAATCTGTCTGATAAACGGTGTGAATTGTAATGGCTGTAGTAGTCTTAATTCAGGTAAGGACTGCAGACGGTCAATTTCAAGCAGTAGTTCCTAATGTTGCTACCAGGTACTACCGTCAACGACACCTAGCTGTGAACTTGGCTACTAGATGCCACCCTAACCAGCAACTCGCAACGAACGTTGGATCTTCCCCTCCAAAGGAAAGCATACTGAGGGATTTTAGCTCTCTTAGAAAATCCGACGACTTCGGCCGGCTTTGAAACCGCGACCTTGGGCATAGACATTCTGCATGATACCAGTTACGTCACCGAAGCCGCTTCCCACTTAGATGAAAATACTGAATCTGATCTCGTGCAAGTGCGTTGTCATGGCAACGTCTGATGGCTCATCCCTCATCAACTTAGTAGTGTTGCCATGGCAACCTCTGATAGCTCTTGGCATTTTCTTATAATTCCGAAATCATTTTTCTCATTCCTTGGCATAATGGTGGGTCATATCAAAAATTCTTTCAGACAAAAGTTTTAGGTAATTATTAGGGGAATATTGTCCATTTCGTACGGTTTTGATATTGTGCCTATTAAGAGAGATATGATTAATGTTTCCCGAAAAATCCACTTTTTCCCACCCCTTTGGTCAATGGTTGGTGATATAAAAAAAACTCTTCAAACATAAATTTTTGGGCTTTATCCGACATATAGTATGAACGTTGAACGGATTCGATATTTCATATATTAAGTGAGTTATAGCAATATTTCACTTTTTCGAAAAAAAAAGCCCCCATTTTCAACCCCTTCTACCGATTTAGCCCAGTAACGAACTCGACCGAGATTTTATAGGTATACATATTCGGTAAAAAGTGATTGGTGAAAAATTACGGCAGTTATCGTGTCTACAAGAAACTGATATATATATAATTTTGAACTGACGGTGGTTTTGGGGTCTGGGGGATGTGAAACGCGAAGATATGTCGAAATTTTCCGGAAGTAAAAACATGGTAGCCTACCCATTGCAATAGTTAGCTTTCTAATGAAATCTACCTCTGGTTGGTTCCTCAGTTTAGGGGCTGCGACAACGTGGTCATCTAACCCCGTGTACTTTGGGTGAGTGTAGAATCTGTCTGATAAACGGTGTGAATTGTAATGGATGTATTAGTCTGTAATTCAGGTAAGGACTGCAGACGGTCAATTTCAAGCAGTAGTTCCTAATGTTGCTACCAGGTACTACCGTCAATGACACCTAGCTGTGAACTTGGCTACTAGATGCCACCCCAACCAGCAACTCGTAACGAACGTTGGAACTTCCCCTCCAAAGGAAAGCATACTGAGGGATTTTAGCGCTCTTAGAAAATCCGACGACTTCGGCCGGCTTTGAAACCGCGACCTTGGGCATAGACATTCTGCATGCTACCAGTTACGTCACCGAAGCCGCTTCCCACTTAGTCAGATGTCAAAGTCAACCCCTGGCACCATCCAGCCCATGACGGGCTAAGGCCGACCAAGCGACCGCTGCCCAGCCATTTGGCCTGCAGATATTGGGGTGACGCGTGATCAGCGCGTCGGGTCCCCTCGGCCGTTAATATTGGTATTCGTGATCGGGGTGCTGTCTCACTGTCAGACAGCTACTCAATTGTCCTCACGAGGCTGAGTGCACCCCGTTCCAACCCTCACGTCAGTTTTAAAATCCCTGTCGGAGCCGGGGATCGAACCCAGGGACTCCGGGTGAGAGGCAGGCGCGCTACCCCAACACCACGGGGCCGGCTTAGTCAGATGGAAATACTGAATCTGATCTCGTGCAAGTGCGTTGTCATGGCAACGGCTCATCCCTCATCAATTTAGTAGTGTTGCCATGGCAACCTCTGATAGCTCTTGGCATTTTCTTATAATTCCGAAATCATTTTTCTCATCCCTTGGCGTAATGGTGGGTCATATCAAAAATTATTTCAGACAAAAGTTTTAGGTAATTATTATGGGAATATTGTCCATTCTGTACGGTTTTGATATTGTGCCTATTAAGAGAGATATGATTAATGTTTCCCGAAAAACCCACTTTTTTCCACCCCTTTGGTCAATGGTTGGTGCTATCAAAAAACGTATTTGACATAAATTGTTGGCACTTATCCGACACATATTACGAACTTTGAATGGAATCGATATTTCACGTATTAAGAGAGTTATAGCGAAATGTCAATTTTTCGAAAACAGCCCCCCATTTTCACCCCCTTCGACCGATTTTGCCCAGTAACGAACTCGACCGAGATTTTATAGGGATACATATTATGTAAAAAATTCAAAGTGATTGGTGCAAATTACGGCAGTTATCGTGTCCACAAGAAACTGATATACATATATATACATACATAAATTATATATAAACTTTTGAACTGACGGTGGTTTTGGGGTCTGGGGGATGTGAAACGCGAAGATATGTCGAAATTTTCCGGAAGTCGAAACATGGGACCCATTGCAATAGTTAGCTTTCTAATGAAATCTACCTAAAACTACTGTTCTGATTTCAGTGAACATTTTACAATTTATTCTCACTATGGTGGACAGTGTTTAGAAAGTGGTTTGAACGAAATCAAATAGGTAGTTTCCTTCAATTAATTTAAATTACAAAACCACACCAATATTGATCTAATAACTTGACAGGCAGATGGTGACGTAGTGCATCCACTTCTAAATCTTCTATGAGCAAAGAAATCATCCCATACTATTATCCCTTTGATCAATACATGCAATAAAATCATTCTTAACGTCTTTCACCCGGGCGGCCATGGTTCGAATCCCCATGACAGCGGGGTGGAATTTTCAACTGAAAAATCACGTGGTGTCAGGAAGGGCATCTGGCCTTAAATCCCCGGCCAAAACCCTCTATATACTGAATAATCCAATTAGCGTATTACAGTATGTTATAATATTATATTTCACGTTAATCTGTTTAGACCAACATATCTAATGTGAGAACGTACTACTAACGGAAAGGATGTCAATATTGTAAAGTTCTCAAGGTAAGTTGGTTAGATTTGAGTTACTACGAAAACAATTCCGAGTCGTTTTAAAGTGTTCATTACAATACCAAAATTCCGTGTCGTTTTACAGTGTGCATTACAATGCCAAGGAGAGGACGGACTGACATAGGTCGTTGAAGTCAGTCAAATGCGCGTGAGCTACTTCACGTCCAAACCGCTCTGATGACCAACGAGTGACTGATAATGAAAATAGTCGTATTGACGTGTCTGATTTACGTTCGAGAGCGACTGAAAATGAGCGACAATCGAATAGATTCAGAATGCAACGAGTTCGTGAGCAACAATCACAACGCCAGAGAGCACGACACAATGAACATGATCGATTGCGCCGACGCGATGCTCCAGTGAACCTGGAACGTCAGTTGACCGTATCAAAGGAGGAGCTCCTTCGACGTGGTTTTCCGAACGTAGCGCAGAACTTCAAAAACCGTAATTGAGCGAACGAGCCATATTGGCAGCGAAAAACAAAGATCTCAGCGAGTGCACTCAAAATTTCACTCCGGTACAATGTGGTTTTCCTTCAAATCGGTTGACACAGTTATCAACCAGGATGAGGTAGTCAACTATCCCACAGAACTTTTGAATTTGCTGCATTTGCCTGGAATACCCCCTCACAATTTGCAATCGAAAGTAGGCTCAGTAATCATCATATTGCGTAACATCAATCAACCTTCGACTATGCAATAGAATGAGACTGGCTGTGAAAAAGCCCATGAACAACGTCATCGATGCGACGATTATCAAGGTGAAAGTACAACGGAGACGATATCTTGATTCTGGGCATCCCGATGTTTCCAACGGACGTGCCATTCGGGCTTGAATGGTTGCAATGCCCCATGCGTCTGGCCTTCGCAATGACCATCAACAAATCACAAGGCCAGTCGTCAGAAGTTTGCTAAATTAACTTGGAGTTTCCGTGTTTCGCGCATGGACAACTGCATGTCACGTGATCACGTGTCGGAAAGCCGTAATCGTTGTTTATTTACGCACCAGAAAACAAAACTAAAGACATTGTTTACCAGAAAGCTTTGCATTGAATGATAACTGAATTTATCTTTTATGTAAATAAAAGACATTGAATTCATTTGAATTACAAACGAGTTTCATTTAATAACCAAACAAAACTCAAACCGTGGACTATATGATGCGGCTAATATTATCGATCTCAATTAATTGGAGTTGGAAGGTTGATGAGGATTAAAGACTCTCTCCCCAAAAGTGCCTTAGCAGTATCACGATACTCCTGCTCTTGCCTTTCATTCTACAATACCTGCTGCCTTAAATCAGATTCCATTGTTCACGGTCGCCAAATGTTGGGAAAATTATTGAATATTACGACTACATAATAGCTTTTTATTTATAGGCACTTACAACCACATTCACCAAAACAAATGCATCACGACTACCAGTAGGGGTACCAGTGAATCTCGCCAAAGAATCAATGCGAAGATGATCAGTCTAGCAGTTCAGTCACTCACTAAAGTAACCCCAGACTACGCTGTCCTGGCGGCAGGACCCATTTCTATTACAAATATCAGATGGCTTTGGATAATGTGGCAAGAACTCTTAATATAGGCACCGTGCACGTCACTCAAGCGGAGCGCAACGGCACTAAAGTAGTGAGACGAGGCAGGAGTACGGCATGCAGCAGTGTATAAACGCAGGAGAGGATATTCTGCTATTCGGGACTAAATACAATTGTGAGATTTATCAAGCGTGTCATTTCAAGTATTTCACTAGTTATTTAAAATAGTAGGCCTATCTCGCGAAAAAACGTACGTGTGGAGAATGTCATGAAAATCGCCTGTTGATATTTTGAATGAAGATGAAGCCAGGACTGCCTCATTCTGCTATGATAGCTTTGTTAGGAGGCAATCGTACAGCTGTGTCACGGATTTTCACCACCATTGCGATGCGTCTAGCTTTCGTAATATTACATTTCGTGTTCTGGCCCAGCAATGACAGTTTAAATGAAACAATGAAGTGTTCAAAAATAAATACCCGAAATGCAGATTTATTATAGATCGTAAGGAAATTAAAGTTGAACAACCTAGGCTTATAGGCTTATGATATCACCTTTTGTCCGTGTGTGTGTATGTGTATGTGTGTGTGTGTGTCTGTCTGTGACCCCACCTAATAACTTCTAAACGGCTGGAGCGGTCTCAATGAAACTCGGTAAGATCATAGTAATATTTAGGCCGACCCCGACCGTGCCCTTCAAATTTTATTAGTCTCACCAATCCAACATGGCGGCTGTGCGAAATATTTCACCGGCATTCAATATCTCCGAAACTATTACTGATATCACCCTGAAATTTTGTACGGTGATAATGGGCACTACTAGAGGTTCACCCATGAGACTTTCAAAACCTGTTGACTACAAAACGAACATGGCGGTCAAGGGAATTAGAAACTTTAAAATTGACTTTTCTCGCGATTTAACCATCCAAACGCAAGGACACTGCGTTAGACATCTGATTTTGTTTTCTGCCTGGAACATTCTCCGTAAAGGACAAGGTAGTTTTAAAAGATCATCAGTCGGATTGTAAGTTGATATGCTACGGAGCTTTGTTATTTTTAGCATACTTTCGATTTTTGCAAAAAATTAAAGTAGACTTATGAGATCAACACAGGGCGAAAAAAAAGTGTGTCTGTCTGTGTGTGTGTGTGTGTGTGTGTGTGTATGTGTGTGTGTGAGTCTGTGTGTGTGAGTGTGTGTACTCTGAATGTCTGTCCCCCCTATCAATTCGAACACGGTGAACGCGAATTGAACGAAATTTAGTACAAAGGTAGCACTAGCAAAGGACACCTCAGTGTCATGTTTTATATCGCCGCCATCTTGACGGAAACGTAATAGCGGCCACACAAATGTTCAAAGCTTAAATCAAATTACGAATTACCTAATCATCCGATCTCTACCAAATTTAGCAACAATATACCTTTATGGGGGGAGCATCCTTTGACCAAAATAATAGGTCATCAGCCTAATAGTTTGCGGATGGCGGCCATCTTTGTGTGAAAATCGATTCCCCTATTAATTCGAACACGGTGAAACCGAATGAAATTTGGTACAGAGGTAGTACTTGCAAAGGGCACCTCAGTGTCATGTTTTATATCGCCGCCATCTTGACGGAAACGTAATGGCGGCCACACAAATGTTCAAAGCTTAAATCAAATTACGTCTAACCTAATCATCCGATCTCTACCAAATTTTGCAACTACATACCTTCATGGAGGAAGCATCCTTTGACCAAATTAATAGGTCATTAGCCTAATAGTTTGGGGTGGCGGCTATCTTTGTGTGAAAATCGATTCCCCCTATTAATTCGAACACGGTGAAACCGAATGGAACGAAATTTGGTACAGAGGTAGCAATAGCAAAGGACACCTCAGTCTCATATTTTATATCGCCGCCGTCTTGACGGAAACGTAATGGCGGCCACACAAATGTTTAAAGCTTAAATCAAATTACGATTAACCTAATCATCCGATCTCTACCAAATTTTGCAACAACATACCTTTATGGAGGGAGCATCCTTTGACCAGTCTAATAGGTCATTAGCCTAATAGTTTGCGGATGGCGGCCATCTTTGAGTCAAAATCGATTCCCCCTATTAATTCGAACACGGTGAAACCGAATGGAACGAAATTTGGTACAGAGGTAGCACTAGCAAAGGGCACTTCAGTCTCATATTTTATATCGCCGCCATCTTGACGGAAACGTAATGGCGGCCACACAAATGTTCAAAGCTTAAATCAAATTACGATTAACCTAATAATCTAGTCTCTACCAAATTTTGCAACAACATATCTTTATGTGGGAAGCATATTCTGACCAAACTGCAAGATCATCAGCCCAATATTTTGCAGATGGTGGCCAAGTATGTGTGCAAATCGATTCCCCCTATCAATTCAAACACGGTGAAAACGAATTGAACGAAATTAGGTACAGAGTTAGCACTAGCAAAGGGAACCTCAGTGTCATGTTTTATATCGCCGCCATCTTGACGGAAACGGAATGACGGCGACCCAAATGTTAAAAGCTTAAATCAAATTACGACCATCCTAATAATTTGATCTCTACCAGATTTTGCAACAACATGCCTTTTTGTGGAAAGCATCTTATGACTGACTACAAGGTCATCAGCCCAACAGTTTGCAAATAGCAGCCATGTAGCCTATGTATGCAAATCCATTCCCCACATCAATTCAAACACGGTGAAACCGAATTGTATGGAATTTTTTACAGAGGTAGCACTAGCAAAGGGCACCTCATATTCATGTTTAATATCCCTATAGCACGTTGTATTTCAACAAGCTACTACAACCAACATTCAATTATACTCCTTGAAAAGGACAAAGAGATATAACAATACCCATGCATTTAAGAGAAAGTAGGCTATATGTTCTTTACTGAACATCTTGTTTTCAAAGATATAATTCCTTAATTTGCTCCCCCCTTGGAAAAAAAATCTTTTGCAGAACTTACTGACCTGAGTTTTCCCCATGCTTGAGGCACATCAGTTTCAGAAACATAATAATAATTATTATAATAATAATATAGCTTGCCCGGCTGGTAGTACCTCCTAAGGGCCCCAACCCGGGTTACGGTGAAGATGGTCAACGGTTTCTGAAAGCGGATGAGGATATTTATATCCCAACGGTTGATAAAGCGGAGGAACCATCTTCAGAGCACAGCGTCTGTTCTTCAGTGAAGTGGCTGCAAAAGGCGTCTGTACTCCAGAGGAGTGGCCTATTGCCAAGCTCTGGGGCTTACAACCTCGGTTCTATTACTGGGTATGAGTGATCCGACCCACCTTTTAATTAACAACCAAGCATCATGGAAAGTCGTCAGAATGTAGACACTACCCCAGGTGGTAACTGTTTGCAGGAATCCACCGCTACTAGGAGCACAACCAGACCTTCCGATTCTAGGGAGCCTGCACCAATATGCTTAGGAAAGGAGCCTAACAATGGACACAGAAAACTTAAAACCGAACAGAAATACTACTTTGGGACGCTGAACGTCAACTCATTGCTCAAGGTTGGTAAGCACAAAGAATTGACATGATGGATGACCAAAACATATCGGTCTTAGCTTTGCAAGAAACACGATACCAAGACGAAGATATAATGGATATAGAAGGATATAGGATCTATAAAGGTATGAGAGCAGTGAAGATATCAGAATTTGCCGATGTTTGGAACGGCTTTTGCAGTAAGTACGAAGGTTACGATCTCAGTATTGAATTTCTCTAGTTCTTCAGAGAGATTGTCTCTTCTGACTCTTCACTGTGGAAACAAAGGGTACACTCTGATCAATGCCCATGCAACTATCAATGAAGACAATAAGCACAAACCTGAGAAAGTAGACCAGTTTTGGGACCTTCCTGAAGAACAAATGGAGAAAATACCTAACATGAACATCAAGATATTACTGGGTGATTTTAACGCCCTATTGGGAACAGAAACACATGCAGATCAACAATCGGAAGACATCCTGTTCACAAGATGACTAACAAAAATGGAATAAGACTTGTTGAATTGTGGCGGACATTTGATCTTCAGGTAATGTCGAAGTTCTATAAACATAAACCAAGCAAACAGAAGACTTGGCGTTCGGCGGGTAACTTTAATGGTGAGAAACAGATTGACCACATTGCAATCTCTAGAAGAGCATTAAAAGAGGTTATTAATGTTCAGAGAGGTGCAACGTTTGACTCTGATTATTACCTTTTTAAGGTAAATATGAATTTCATTCCTCTCAAGAAGACTCCGAATACTGGAAATAGAACTCGGAGATATGACGTGTCGAAACTTAAAATCAGTCGGGAAGTTAATGAGCAGTATCATCAAAACATGACCTTTGAATCTAAAAATTGGACTGACATCGCTTTTAAGATCCAGCAGGCAAAAATCGGCACAATAGGGATGTAGCCTGAGAAAGTTCGCGCCAGATAGCTCTCGTGTAGTACTGGGTAAGCGCAAGGCGATCGTCCTATGTTTCCCCCAGTCAGATGCGAGGAATGTATAGATTGTGACCGAGATTTCTAAGCTAAAGTAAATTATATCTTCTCTATTTTTACTCCAACACTATATTAATTAATTCTATAGGTATATCCTCTAATATATTATGGACGATTTTCAGCGTTTAAGCGTTAAACAACTGCAAAATGAGCTACGAACTAGAGGTGCTAAAACTAGTGGGAGGAAGGAAGAATTAATAGGCTACAGCGGTAATAACAAAATTCTAACACGCTTTATTATTCAAATAATGAATAGGAGTCAAAATGCTTGAGTATTGTAGGCCTATATTGATAAATATATCTCAATAAGACTTAAATCTTAAATAGAGATTTCCCGGTCAATACATGTGAGATTTTCTAAGTGAAATTCCATGTCCTTTGGTTCGGATTCCACGTAAAAAGGAGGACCCGTGGCTCATGATCTCTCGATTAACGATCACGTAAAACTACAATCTTCCTTTTATAAATAGAGATTTAAATATTCACTTGCTCCCCTTGCTTAAAAACTTCCATTCATGTCTTTTTTTGGTTGATAGCTTACATGAAACTGTCATGTTTTAAGGTAAACATAATCAAAGAAAGTTGATACCGGTGTTGTATACCTCAAAATGCATCGCAACGTTTGGTTCTTATGTAATTTTGTCAATTTCTTATTACGAATCGTTCCCGTACCCCTTGGAAACGACTTAGGGGTACAGTATTTAAAATGTTTAAGAATCCCTGCTTTAGGACCACGAACTGTTTCCATTCATCTGACTAACTTATGTCTCAAGAATGTAGAAGTTAGTCGCTACCGGTACCACATTCTCCGTCGGGCAGATGGAAGTTGACGATTAATTCTGATTTCAAGAAACCAACCATAATACGTTTGTGACTGTTTATGTTGTGACATTTATTCTTGAAGTATTTGTCCGAGTATTGAAGCCTTTGAAAATGGGAGTCACAAATGTTACATTCAGTTCTTCCTGTATATTAACGATTTCTTCCCGTACCGTACTTCAATGGAGATAATTTATGCAGATTCCGATATTGTAGGCTTATCGTGGTAATCCGGAAATTTTTATTGTGTATGGCCTCTTCCTTATATTTGTTGTGTTCGTGGTCCACGGAAAAAGCGATATAACAGTGCCCGGCTTTAATCTTGCTCTCTCACCTTCAAATACCAATGCATACATTCAGTGGTTGTTATCGAAATGTCTAATCAGTTTATAGGTAGGAATTATTTCCCTTTATAAATACACTTGCCCAACACAGTTTTTGTGAAGTCATCGAGTTAAAAATGATGGGAGTACACTTTAATATTTTTGGTCAGATTTTCTTCACCGAAATGTTTCCTTCTAATAGCACGTAACCATGTCTTCCTCATCTCTTTATTTTGTGACAATTGGTGAAACGAAAACGGGCTTCCCTGATTTTTGCAAAGAAGAACACTGCAATAGCTCGGCATAGTCACGAAAATAGCAATTTAAACAACTTAAATTCGTGGATATTAGTGGCATGAGAACACAGGAGACAAATGAAGAGCGCCTTGCGCTTACCCAGTACAACAGCAGTGCGCTCTATCGGTGCTAGTTCTATACATCCCTATTCTGGCAGCTCCTAACGAAAACATCGGTGGTGGAACGAAACCTGTGATAATGCTCTGACTCGGAGAACAGATGCACGGAGGAAATGGAATTCGACCAAGGGTCAGGAAGATTTTGGTGCATTCCGTGAAAAGAAGAAAGTTGCAGCCTGAGTGTTCCGATGTGCAAAGAGACTGTATGAGAACCAAATAATGGAACAGTTCGATCAGGGCTTCCGTAAGAACAACGTTTTGGACGTTTATCAAACCTTTAAATCTCATCTGAAAGGTTTAGAGATGACTAGCAGTATGCCTGGCTTCGCCCGGTCGATTTATTTGTTTTATGGATGATAACGAATACTACTACAGAACTGGCACATGATACTTTAACTACCAGAAAAAAAAATACAATTTAAAAATATAACTTTTTGTGGTGGTGGTGGTGGTGGTGGTGGTGGTGGTGGTGGTGGTGGTGGTGGTGGTGGTGGTTTTCCCAAAACGATAATGATAATAATGAATAGGGAAACGGCTATTTACTAACTACAGTACTGACACATGTAATTTACAAATGGATTTAAAAATATGATTAGAAAGAGGAGTAAGTGAAATAAAAGACACTGGCTAGGCCCTATATCTCATGGGCTGTTTGAAAAGTAGAGACCAATAATGTCGTCTATTGTCGCATTGCGCCTTAGAAAAACAATCAGAGCACTTTGGAAAACTTCGGCTGTATCGAGCTCCTGAGGTGGAATAGTATTATTTACCGCCACAAAGCGCTCAACGATAAGGTTCGGAATAAATGAAGGTAAATTTGAAACCGCCAACGCTTATTGCAGCAGATAACCTCAATGTACTACACCAGCACCATTGCACTTATACAGAGGCATAATATGTTCATAATGATAACTGTTTTAAGGGGCCTAAGAAATATTTTTGCACTAATTACTCCCCGTGACTGCAATTTATAAACAGCGCAAGTTGTAACTATTTTTCGAAATTCTGCACCAGAACACTGGTAGGGGCGACGTGATGCAGCCCAAATTGCTAGCCAACAATAGACTTATTCAAATATTCTGACAGTTACACTACTACGGACATGAATGGTTCTAGGGTCATGAAACGTGGTTTTCAAGTTCATTTTGTCTGTTATTCTAACTGTAGGGAATAGGGAGGGTTGTCCAAAATATCAAGTGGACAGTGTTACCAGCAGGGTTTCGAAGGGTAAGTAAGTAAAATTCGGTGCAATTAGGTGAAACGGTATAGATTTGAGCTAAAGGGCCTAAATGCAGCAAATAGAGTGGCCTGTCCGAAATTTAAAGTGGACAGTGCTACCCGTAGGGTTCCAAAGTGTAAGTAGCCTGTACATAATTTGGTTGAGATCGGTGAAACGGCGTAGATTCGTGCCGAGGGGCCTAAATGCAGGGAATGGTGTGGTCTGTCCGAAATTTCAAGTAGACAGTGTCACACGTCGGGTTAAAAAGGGTAAGTACATAAGTTTGGTTCATATCGGTGAAAGATTAGAATTCTTTTAGGGTGAGATGGATTAGGTTTAGTGTCATATTGTTTGGTGCCAAAGGACCTAAATGCAGGGGATGGAATGCTCTCTCCAAAATTTCATGTAGACAGTGTTACTCGTCGGGTTCCAAAGGGTAAGTATGTAAAATTTGGTTCAGATCGGTGAAAAGGTGTATTTTTTTGTGCCAAAGAGCCTAAATGCAGGGAATGGAGTGATCTGTCCGAGATTTCAAAGGGTAAGTATGTAAAATTTGATTCAGATGGGTGAAACGGTGTAGATGTTTTGCCAAAGGGCCTAAATGCAGGGAATGGAGTGGTATGTCCGAAATTTTATGTAGACAGTGTTACTCGTAGGGTTCCAAAGTGTAAGTATACACATTTTCGTTCACATCGGTGAAACGGTGTGGATTTGTGACAAAGGGCCTAAATGCAGGGAATGGAATGGTCTGTCCGAAATTTCATGTAGACAGTGTTACTCGCAGGGTTTCAATGGGTAAGTATACACATTTTGGTTCAGATCAGTGAAACGGTGTAGATTTGGGCCAAAGGGCCTAAATGCAGGGAATGGAGTGGTCTGTCCGAAATTTCAAGTGGACAGTGTTACTCGTCGGGTTCCATAGGTTAAGTATGTAAGAATTGGTTCAGATGGGTGAAACGGTGTAGATTTTTGCCAAAGGGCCTAAATGCAGCGAATGGAGTGGTGTGTCCGAAATTTCATGTAGACGGTGTTATGAGCAAAGTGTTTCTACTCAATAGATCAAACGCCTTGGTGTAGTCGAGGAATACTGCATATAGCGTTCCTCCTTTCTGTCGTAGCACGTCTTCTACATTCGTTAAAAGTCAGTTAATGGATTGTAGTGTATTCCTTCCTTTCCGGAAGCCAAACTGTTATTCAGGGATCTTGTTGTCAACTAAATCTGTGAGTCTTCTAGTGAGTATTTTCGTAAAGATCTTAAAGATTGTGTTTTCCAAAGCGATACCACGATAGGAATTTCGATCTCCTGTATTACCTTTTCCTTTATATAGCATCTCCAACGTCGAAGTTCTCCAGATTAACGGTATGTGACCTTCAAGTAAACATTCGTTCATAAGCTCAGCCCAGTGCCCTTTTAACAGCGGTGCTGTCATCTTCAGGTGGTCGTAGTGAATAGTATCTGGACCACATGATTTCTTTTCTGCGCAGTTGTTTTTCTCAATTAGGACATCTTTGCCGTGATCGGCACTGGTAGTTGAGAAGGGTTGTTAACCTGAATCGGTCTGGTGTCCCGCACTTGAAGGATTGTGGTAAGATGCTGAATCCACGTTGTCATAGGAATATCCTTTGGGAATGTCTGTCTTCTGGGATTTAGGGCTGAGAAAGGGTTCGTTTCCGCCTTCTGTATTAGTTGAGCTTCCTACAATTGTTGATAGCTTTCCTTTGCTCTTTTTACTACCTCCTTATAATATCTTCTTTTCTCGACATACTCTTGTAGTGCTGTATGTGTACTTGCCCTTTTTATCTTGTGTAATGCTGCTAGTGCCTCCTTCCTCCGTTGGTAACATTCGGCAGTGAACCATGGTTTTGCTTTTCTTGTATTTTGAGGTATCTTAGGAGTTGCTTCCTTGATATGATTCTCGATCAGTGTTAGCGCGGCGTCTAAGTTTCCTGATTTGATTATATTCGTGATTCCTTCCATGTCTATAGTGCTCATTTTGGTCATGTATATTTTCCGCGAAATAGGGGTTCTGGAGCTTTTTTGAATGTTTTTATTGATGTTAACTGAGAGGGTGGTTGTTAATGGGAGGTGTTTTCTTGCTACAACATTGGATAGTACATCTTGATGTAATGTTTTTATGTCGTTGCTTATGATCTATCGTGCTTGTGCCATTGAAATCTATGTATGTCTTCTCATCTCTTTTGTTCGTTAAGGAAAAGCCCTCTTCACTATGTATTCAAGTAACGCGTTTGTTTTCCTGCATGGGACATCAATGCGGCAGTTGAAGTCTCCAGCTATCATTATCGGATTTGTAGTAGGTACTATCGACATTGCTGTGCCTAATTCGTCTACAATGTCTACTTTTGTTAGGTCTGGTTGGAAGTATGCGCACAATATTGATAGCCTGTTCGTTAGTACCAGCATCACATTGTCAGTTTCAAATGGTTTTGTGAATGGTGATAGAGACGGTTTGAGTAGGCAAGAAATGCCGCCTTTAGGCCTGCCTTTATCTCCGTTGGATACGTACCGGTACCTGCGGAGGCAGTAAAAATTATGCGTTTCCCAATTTTTTGTGAGGTAAGTTTCATTAAGAATCACAATGTCGTTTCGTTGTAGTAGGTTGTTCAGGTCAAGGTCTAGCGCACTTGTAATTCCCTCAAAATTCCATAGTAATGTCTGTAATCTGATTGAATTAGTCTTATCTCTCAGTTCGCTAATGCTTGGATTAATATAGTTTTCTTGACTTGAATTTGTATCCAAGAGTCTTGGAAAACGGTAGGTTCGTACTATTACATTTCGTGGCCAGAATAATGGGTCCTTAGTTTTTTTTCCAGATCTTCGAAGTTGAAACTCACTTTAGTAGCCTTGTTTCGCCCTCTAATATCTATCTCTTCAAATGCTATATTTACTATGATACACCCCTCTTGGAGATGTGCTATAATGCTTTCTGCTTTGGTCTCTTCATGAAGTCTTCCCACATATAACCAAGCTTTGCGCGGTGCTGCCTTCATCCTCGTTTGACCACGTCCGTCCATTGACCATTTTGGTGGTCGAGGGGCTGATTCTTCACAATCATCTTGAGAACATAAATTGTTCTTCCTTCCTTCTTTCGTTGATCTGTCATAATTACGTTATGTACATCGTTTCCCTCATATTCCATATCGTCGCATGACTGAATTGGTGGTTTAGGAGCCCGTGACTTTACTGTTTGTGATTCAGTAGGCCTATGGTTGATTATGTTAGGGTTCAATGCTGATTCCATTCCCATCTTTATAGCTTGTACCTTCCATCATCGATTCTATACTAGCCTTCATTTGCGTTAGTACATTTGTCGTTACTCTTCCTTCTATGTCGGTCATGCAGAGGAGTTTTGGTTTACACTCTGAGCATAACCACGAGAGCTTGCAATTGTTCCGTCTCATTACGTCAAATTCATCCTTTGTCAGCCTGCAACATTCTAATAAGTGCTGCCATTTATGGCATTTTACACATTCTATGGCGTCTTCCATATTATTTACTCTCAGGTTGCAACTGCTACATTGAGCTAAGTTGGCTGTTTGCTCATTGAACATTGTGAGTTACCAAATTGACGCGGGATAAGTTAGAAATTAGTTCCTCTTGATGCTCTCGGATGCTACTGTCAACAATAATTCGCGGGATACGGGAGAATATTTTCCCCGTGTTGGTCTCAAGTTTTACGGTATTTACTATTTAGCAGATATGGCTGAAGATTTTCTGTGTTTAGTTTAATACTAACCTTATGTTATTACAATGTATTTTTATATCCAATCCACACCTTGATGGTACGTACAATCCGCAACTTTATACTAGAGTATTAGTTACACTTTAAATTGCTTTGTATTCACTGTTATTCGAGTTAGATACGATTATTATGCACATTAACACGGCATACTTCATTCACTTTTCACTTGTTTTTTGTACATATAGAGATATATAGGTAGATAGATACAGGAAAGCTAGGTATGAACGACAGGGAAAATTGCGACATTTTGACTCAGTATTTTAACAAGTTTCTCAACTGTGATGAGCCATCGGTAACACTATCCAACTCCCGTCCCATTCCAACATCTGCCCAATTCTCAGCCACCTTGTAAGACGGAAATAAAGCTGATCATAGACAGTATGAAATATAATAAAGCAGCTTGTGAAGATTCTATAGTGGCGGAACTATTGAAGCTAGCTGGAGCAATTGGAAGTAAATACCAACCACGACCACAGGGACGATGCGGTAGATTTGAGGAAAAAACGAAATGACAAGAAGAGGTACAAGGGACGGGCCCCAATACAACATTTACTAACAAAGCAACATGAAAGATAACAGTGCATAAAATACTGAATAATATAGATTGAATGTAATGATACTATGAATCTCTGAGCGAACGAGGCAGAGTAGTGTTAGATAGGGGGGACCCGTGGTTATTGTTATTGTTGTGATCACAATTATGATCAAGCTTCAAGTTTTTTGAACTAATGAGAGTATGTTGTTACTCGAAAAGCATTCCAAATATCCAAGAGGAAAAGACAAAAGTACAAAAGCAAAAGGGTAATAAACAAAGATCACGGTGGCGCATCAACAAATTGCAGCCAAGTGAAATTTGACAATAGCGAAAGGAGTAATTGACCTCAATAACTATTGAATGCGGGTTTCGAGAACCCGAGCAATCATCCAAACAAGTGAAACAACCAGGAGACAGCCTTGGCCAAGAGAAAAATTAAGATTAATAAATTATAGTTAGTAGTAATCTCAAAAAGAAAGTGATTATTGTGCTCGGAATACACTAAATTTTTCACCAGTAGGGAGCTGATGAAAAATTTAGCGAAAGAATGAACCAACCAAATCTTGACTGAGAAAGAACAACAATCAAGATCCATAGATTTCAATGACCCTTGGTAGGAAGTTGGCTGAGCGAACTAGACCTGCATACAAAAATCTAAAGAGAATAGTAGAACAAACGTGACACACATAGCGTTCAGAGAAGGTTTGTTTTGAGGAAGTACTTATTCAAATGAAATTGGCCATTTAAAATTGATTCCATAAGTGAAAAAGGAGACCAGAGAAATTAGTAAAAGCATTGAATATCATTTAGAATTAGGCGTGCCATGTATTTGGCGAGTGGCACCGGGACACATCAATATGCGATGGCCTTACCGGGAGGTCTGGGGAGTATGGATTAACCCCTCAGTAATAAATAGAAGCAAAATGGTGAGTTTTAAGCATTTTTTAAACCTCTCAAGTGACGGGAGGGGGGAATCTAGCACCCTAAATTGTTAATTCTACACACCTTTTAAAAATAAAAAGGAATTTTTGCTACATAAAATATATAATTTTTCCTTTTTCATGTTAATGTTTTCTGGTCTACCATCTAGACAGAAGTGTTAATAAAATACAATTTAAAATACTTCATGCAATTGTTTAATTGAAATATATTACTCAGTCTCATTATTTTTTGGAAAACTAAAACTTTTTATCTTACTACAAAAACAATTCCAAAAAAGGTTTGTCAAACTAAAAATACAATTAATTAATGAGTTAACAATGTTAATCTTTGCTTTCAAACCACTCATATTTTTTGACACGGACAACATAATAAAATAGAACTCTGAAAGGCCTGCCCATATATTAAACCCCCAGAGGTTTGCTACCTTGGAACCATTGAGAACCCAGTGCCTAGAAATAATACTCTGTATTGATTTAACCCACCACATCCATTCACCATAAAACACTTACAATTCACAAAATATAACACACATGCATAAACACAAATAATATAAAGGTGTGGACTTGACAATGAGGTATAGTTACTTACTTTCTTAGTACGTGGGTTCCAACCCCTCAATCTTTAATACGATTTACAATTATATCGTTGATATCTTTCTTTAACTTCGGCACGTTCGTTTTAGTCTCCAATATCATTTACTATTTAAGTTATAGTCGCCAACCAGAAGCACGTTTAATAGTCCAACCCCTAAAATGCAGTTGTTCGTAGATCTGATCCATAATTCCATAAACAAGTTAAATACTATTTCCACGATGTCGTACAATATACACAAATAGTTGGATAATGTCCTAAGACAAATTGCTCATCATATCATAAATATTTAGCTTTTAATCTGAATTCACAAGCGGATCAAAATTTCAATCAACTTTTCCAACTGCCATGGCAGACGCGATATGTTGTCATACTAACAGCTGACTGAGATTAAGTCTTGGCAACAACAACAAAACCTCATCTAGGAGAACAACTGATGAACCGTTTTAGCTACCGAAACTTTACATGACATAACCTCCCATAAAATAAAATAAAGTTTTACAGACCCAAAGGTATTCTACGGCGAAAAGGTACAAGGAAATAATTACAAACCAAAACATGCATCAAAACCCCTTATTCACCAGGACAAAGTGAAAGCCAACTTACCGCGATAAATCACGAGTTGAACCAATAAAATTTAAAAAAAACAAGGACACTTTTACATTACCTTGACCGATACCGAGCGAAATACTTACACGCTCCACATTCACATATATTTGAAGCATGCCTAACATTTTCATGACGACTAATCGGAGATTCCCTTAAGTAGAATGACTACATATTAAATATAATAATTAAGGAACTCCAATTCAGAAAATCACAAATTCATCCAGACAAGCCACATCATCCACGGTCACTAGTCATCCTTCCTTTTTGATGTGTAACATCTTTCCGCTCAGTTGCTGGATAATCTTGTGGGAGTTATTTTGAAAATTGGGGTCGGAAGTGGATCGGAACGATCGAGCTGGCCGTGGTGGATCGAACGGAAGTATGCACTGCCCGCTCGATCGATCGAACGGAAGTATACTAGCTAGCAGTGGTGGAAAACGGAAGTATGCGCTGCCCGCTCGATCAATCGAACGGAAGTATACTAGCTGACAGTGGTGGAAAACGGAAGTATGCACTGCCCGCTCAATCTATCGAACGGAAGTGTACTAGCTGGCAGTGGTGGAACGAACGGAAGTATAAGATGCACTGCCAACTCGATCGATCGATCCAGCGGGCAGTGGTAGGTCCCAGCTGGCAGTGGTACGAGAAACAATGAGCGCGCGGTGTCAGAAATTGATACCATGACGTATTCTCGGCCATGTGGAATGTATTATGACATTCTGATCTGAAAACGCTCATGCGAACTCATTTGTCAAGTGATTGAAACAAATGACATGGTACATGTTCAAAGTCTTCGTATCAGTATTTAAATGGTAAAATACCTTAATATCAAACATTGTAAGTAGTTGGCATTGCCGGTATTATGTTTCTGAACAATGGCTATTCGACTATTAACCCACATAACGGTAATGCAGTCACCAATATAATATAATCGTAGTGGTTATACGAGAATTGAGCAAGCCGTCATGAACTATTAAGGAATACATTCTCTTTACTCACAAGGGGGCCTACTCGTAAGGTATTTTAAACTCAATTTCACGTAGGAACATTATCGAAACAAGCAAAATATAAATGAAACTTAATTCCGTAATGCAGTATTATTGGAACGTGGAAATAAGTAACCACCTTGTGCACAAAATTTTCGTAGTCCAAATAACAGTTGGTCACTAGTCGTGGCCGAGTGAGGTGCGTGTGTGCGAGCTGTGTGACCGCATTGGAAGAGTGTACGTTTCCTAATACCGGTGCTTCCGATAGTTCCACGGGTGTACTGACCTTCCGTGTGTCATTCGGGCAATACTTTTTCAAGTAGTGTTCCAGATAGGACAACAAAGCCAGGAACCCAGAAAACCCCGCTGAAAATCATGTCCGGATACCAGAGGAAAAACACCGTACGCTGTCAATGGGACAGGCAGAGTTCTCGCCCCACACCAGGAGAAATTCACCGCTGGATTAGCGATACCCTCCGGTTGACTGTCGACTAAGTAGAAGCCATCCAGTTAAATGCGCAAGAAAGAACCATGTACATCAAGGTAATCAGCATATCTACTTATCAGAAATTGCTAAATACTTTTGCAGCTCCTATTAAATTTCAGTATGACTCAGGCGAAATGACTAATGTTAAGCTCTCCACAGCGGATTCAAATTTTACCACAGTGCGTATATTTAATGTCCCACTCGAAGTTCCCCCTGAAATTTTCAAATCCGTCCTGTCGAAATATGGCACTGTGAGTGACGTCAGGAAAGAACAATGGTCTTCTGCTTATCAGTTCCCGGTGTATAATGGAATACGTGCAGTCACTATGGAAATCAAACAAGATATCCCCTCCATTGAGACCTTTGGTGGCCATTCTGGCTACATATCTTATAATGGACAGAAACTGATCTGTTTAATTTGCAATGCTAACACACATCTACGTATCAACTGCCCAAAGAAAATGATTCCCCTCGGTATAACTCCTACACAACAACGACGTGTCCAATACTCGGATGTTGTGACACAGCAAACGTCACATGAAAACATGCTTATTGATCAGTCAGCTGGGACACCAGCAGAAGTAGCCTCTGACACACATGACGCAGAACACGCACCTTGCACTGACCAGATCAGCGAGCCACAGAGTGCCCCTGTGCTATCGGCCACCTGCATGGCAGCCTTAGAGCCAACTCTGCCGTCACTACAGGCTGCCTCAGAAATTTTTTCTTCACTGCCCCCACCTTCTCTGATACCTACCGTCTCACTTAAGCAGGTTGATCGGGGATCTGAGAACGTATCTAAGAAGATTAAAACAAATGCCTCGATTGCCGTACCAGCCCCGAAGAATCAAACTGGTTCTACAACGTTCCCGCAGCTGTGAAAAAGAAACAAAATCTTCATTCTACGTCATCTAGGGACCCACGAACGCTCTCAAACGCTGACAGCGGGCCTATGAAAGGCAGTCATAAGGAACTATCTCCACCTAATTTGACATAGTGCACCAGTATATTTCTCACCCGTGTCTTTTTTCTCTCGAGTCCACCTTCCAGTATGTCTAGCACAGCTTTTATACTTCTCTTAATGGCGCAATTTCTCACTGTGGCCACTGTGAATATCAATGTAATAGAATGCCCCCTGAAATTTCAACTGTTGGAGAGATTCCTTCGAGATGCAGACATTGACATTGCTTTCATTCAAGAAGTTGCTATACCCTGTCTTCCCATATCTGCCTTCTACAAACAATACATCAATACCGGTACTACGAATAGAGGAACCGGATTCCTCATAAGACATGATATCCCACGCGAAGGTGTGCTATGTCATCCATCAGGACGCATAATATCTGGAGACATAAACAATACCACCCTGATAAATGTATATGCCCCATCCGGGTCCAATAAACGTGTGGAACGGAAATTGTTCTTTCAACAGAGTATACTGCCTCATCTGCACGACGTTAAGGAAAAACTTATTCTTGCAGGGGATTTCAATTGTATTCAACGCCCAGAGGATTCCACTAGTCCATACAAAGGTGTCAACCCGGCTCTCAGGACCCTCCTTACCTCCCTACACCTCATTGATGCTGTGGATAGTTTAAGGGTGCCCCTGCCCCATTACACCTGTATAAGTCACAACTCCTCATCACGAATTGACCGCGTCTACTTTTCCCAGGAACTTATCCAGCCTAGACGATATGAAGTGATACCTGCCAGTTTCACTAATCATCATGCAGTCGTATGTACAATCTCTTACCCCCAACCCATAATTCACATAGGAAGAGGTTATTGGAAATTGAATTGCTCGCTGTTACTGGAGGAGGAATGCCAAGATATTTTCAGACAACTGGACTCGATGGGTCCAACAAAAATGCAACTTTCACGACTGTGCAGACTGGTGGGATATTTTAGTTAAACCAGGGATCCGCCGCGTCTTTAAGAACATATCCTACCAATGAGGTCGGGAAAGACGGGATACAGTTGAATTTTACTATCGAGTTCTTCGCCAGCTCCAGCAAAGATCTGATGCTGGGGAGCGTATGTATGACCAGATTCGGGAAGTTAAAACCAAGCTCCTATCTCTACAGCAACGAACGCTCGCTCATATAAACGTGGCTTTAAAAGATCGTACAGTGCTCCCGGACGAAAGTGCAAGTGTATACCATATCGCCAAAGGACAACGTGAGCGGCAACGTAAATATATCCACCGCCTCCGCACCAGTACTGGAAGTGTCGTCACCTCCCCTGACGCTATACGTAGTGAAATATCATTATTTTATCAACGGTTCTACGCTAAGGCTCCAATTGATCCACAGCAGGTGACCCTATTGCTTTCATCTTGCAGTACCCAACTATCTCCGGACAACAAAACTCTGCTCAGCGCGGATATTACGGATGAAGAGATTCACTCTGTGGTTAAGCACCTCCCAAATAACCGCTCACCTGGCATTGATGGACTGCCATATGAACTGTATAAACACTTCTGGCCTCTCATAGGCAAAGAATTTTGTCACGTCTTGCGTACCATTCTCCAACGTCGTGCTCTTTGTCAATCACATCACGAGGGTACCATAGTCCTCATACCAAAAACATCCTCTCCCATGGCAGTTGGTGTCTTCCGACCAGTTACTCTGCTCTGCAGTGATTATAAAGTCCTTACCAAAGTACTTGCATGCCGATTGAAGACTGTTCTACATGATATCATTGGTGATGAACAATGTTGCAGTATTCCTGGAAGAACTCTGTTAACAAACTTAGCGATACTACGGGACCTACACCTAAAAGCCGAAATGCTCCCCACTGAGCCAATGAGTTTTCTCACCTTAGATATTGATAAAGCTTTCGACCGCATCAGTCATGAATACTAGTACATGGTCTTGCAGCACTTTGAATTTCCTGCAATCCTTATTGACTACATTCGTATGATAAATTGTAATGCTACGTCTCGAGTGCTCGTCAACGGTTTTCTTTCCCCTCTGATTCCAATACAACTATCAGTTAGGCAAGGATGTCCCCTTTCCATGCTACTTTTTGTCATTGGCCTTGAACCGTTCATTCGGACTACCCAGGTGAAGCTACAGGGTTACAAACTGTCCACACATGTTTTTGGCATGGGCGCCTATGCTGATGACGTATCAATATTGATCCGCAATAATGAAGACATCTCCTACATCGATAGCCTCCTTCAGCTCTACCATATCGCCTCTGGAGCACAATCGAACCCCAAAAAACTGCTTTGCTTCCGCTCAATACTAACTCAGTGATTACCCAACAGCCCTGGTTCCGGATAGTAAATGAGGTGAAAATTCTTGGCATTACCTGGAAGCAATCGCTTCTGGACACAGTGCAAGCAAACTGGACTAAGGTCATTGCCAAAGTTAGGGGAGTGCTGATCCAATTTGGTCAAAGAAACCTCAATATAGTGCAACGGGTCATGGTCCTCAACGTGTTTGCGCTCTCTAAAATATGGTATGTCGCACAACTTTTCCCACTTTCCAAAATGTTTGAGAGCCAATTGTCAAAATATACAGGTTGGTTAATATGGCAAGGATTTCTGTTTAGAATACAACGGGAACAGTTGTATCTCCCATCCCGGCAAGGCGGGCTAGGGCTAACAGCTCATGGCATGAAATGCCGTGCACTCCTCTGCAAGAACGATATCACCATCCTTTCCCAACATGACACTTTTACGAAAGCGCTATACAAAGATATTCGAAACACAGCCCGTGGTTGTGATAGAGCTTTGCCGAAGATATTTAGGGACCATCAACAGCACCTTCTGGAAACTGTTCGCCAAATGCCTTCAGGGACTGTTCCAACGACGAAAAGTATTTATAACATGTTGCGGCAAGTGGTACACTCCAAACCGCGAATCGAGGCCACCACCCTCTACGTCCATTGGCCCACTGTTTGGAAAAATTTTGGGGCTATGAACATTTCTTCTGCTGTCCACTCCCAGGTTTTTATCTTCCTCAACGATCTCATCCCAACGGTCCTACGGCGATATACCATCCGTCTTGAAGCTTACCCATGGTGTACTATATGTGGACAAACTGATATGGCGATACACCGCTTCACATCATGCACGCGAGTTACCTCCACGTGGCTGTGGGGTAAGGGAAAAGTATGTCAACTATTAAATGTGCCCAGGGATGACCTTGATGACAGGAAGTTGATTCGTTTGTCGGTGACCGCCTTCCCCCAAATTAAACAGACTGCCATTGTGTGGATAATGGGCCAATATGTACACTTCGTGATGGACAATGATCAACATTTCTCGTTCCTGGATCTCATGTATCACCTGCAGAAAGAGCGTTGGAAGCTTAGTGAAAGTGGACAATTGTACGATAAATATGGACACTATCTGGATTTTCTTGTGATGTAATAGTATGGTATTTATCATATCTGAAAATTTCTATAATTCTGTAGAGAGCTAATAAAAAAATAGCCGTGGGGTTACTGCTTATGACTGTGAATCTAGAGATCTTGGGTTCGAATCCCGGACGGGGTAGATATTTTTGCTACCAGATTATCATTTTAAACGATATTTATCATATCAATATGACTCATTTTAACAGAATCCATATGCAATTACGTGTTGGTCTGTGAATGAAGAGGACCTGTTTATAAGGAATTTAAGGTTATGAGCGGTGTCGCGTCTATTAATCTAGTCGATCCATATCGTATTCTTTATTTAGGCTAGTGCTGGTGGAAGCTACAAATCATCTAATAAAATGAGTTCCGTATTATAAAGTGCAATATCTGTAAAACACTCCCTTTTACAATAGATTAATATTTGTGCCAATAATAGTATAAAATACCGGTGTATCAACAATTTCACGTGAGGTTTCTTCTACTGTATGTCAGATGTTACACATCATATGCGACTACTGTAAGCCTCGTTTTTTTTGTTTTTTTTTCACGACGTTTAAGTATGCCTGTATTGCCTTTTACAAATTCCAAGATATATTTATATATTAAAACTATTCCAAAACGCATTTAGTAGATTAGGCCACATTTCTGAAGTAAGTTGGGAATTACCGAATAGCACAAGGCTATTGGTATTCCGACGAGCTGACCAGTAATTACATCTCACGTCTTGTTTCTGTGAAGGTCCAACACCAAAACTCTTTTTAATACAATTAATAATGAATGACCTTCATTTTCATGCAACACAATCGCCGTCGACATCTTAAAAACAGCAAGTTTGAGTCCACGAAGAGACTACTGTCGACCAAAGTATTATGTGCACTCGAGTTTGAAGGGTGTTTGTGAAGTAACCAATAGACCTACATAAATTCCAATATCATCATAATTTTCGTCGTTCTATTGTACGTTAGCTCATGTAGGTTTGGAATTTTAAATTTTGGAGCACAAAAAGTGCACGTTTTTAAGCGTGTTTCAACCATGCGTCACATTTAAGAATTATTATCTCAAAAACCCGTCATCAGATCGAATCCAAATTTTAACACAATATACATTGGAATGTTGTATAACTGGTTTATTAATTTCAAAATTTTGCGTGTCCAAGAAAAAAGTTATCATTTTTGTAAGGTAACTTTTTCTTGGCTCGAGGTGGTTGGAAAATGTAGTTCTTGGTCGCGATGTAGGCCTAATCCTTATACATCAAAAATTTATGCTGTATGACTTTAAAATACGTAAATGAATTCACTTATTTTATATCGGTTTGTATTTGAACGAGGAAATAAGACCACGCCACGCTCGGCAGTGATGGGCTCCATCTCAGCAACGCTGTACAGTTTACCCCGGAGCGGCTAGCTGGTGAACGATGCGTTATTTCCGCCTACTACATTCCAATGTATATTGTGTTAAAAAAATATTAAAATATAAATTAAAAATTCCCAACTTACATGAGCTAACGTAAAACAGAACGACGAAAATGATGATGTTATTGGATTTTATGTAGGTCTATTGGTTACTTCATAAACAACCTTCAAACTCGAGTACACATAATACTTTGGTCGACAGTAGTGTACAAGTTACCACTAGGCGGAGCTCATATCGGTCTACTTACAGACTGAGACTGTTCTCGGCTGACATCTAGCGGCGAGCCAAGAACTATTACTTCAAAGATCGCAGGTCATGGGTCATATGTACTTCCTGCAAGACACAAACCAGGGTACTTACTGTTGAAGCAAATAGAATTGCTTCATTTTTGACTTGAATGTACTTTTTTCAAAATGTCTTTCTCAAGCTTGTCCTTTTCATTGAGGGGGCGTGGTGGCGTAGCGGTAAAGCTGTTGGCCTCTCACCACGGCGTACCGGGTTCGATTCCCGGTCAATGCATGTGAGATTTTCAAAGTGAAATGCCACGTCCTGTGGTTCGGATTCCACGTTAAAAGGAGGTCCCGTGGCTTATGATATAGAGATTAACGGTCACGTTAAACTACAATATTCCTTCCTTTTTTTTCCTTTTCATTGATTGTTGAAAAGTAACCGATTCATAAAAGATTCTTAAACACATATATTCATTACTTTTTACATCTTACAGCCGTTGAAACTTCGTTTGTCTAAACGTATCACTGGGAGAAACACACTCAATACACTTACTGCACCAGTAGCGGCTATTCAGGTGAAGGGAGTGAAGAGCCCCTTCACTATCCATCTCGTAAGATAAACATTATATTTTCTTATTTAAATGAAAATGTTGCAGTTGTCTTGCGCTATTTTATCGTGTGTTTTTTATAGTGTACTGTTATTTCTACAGTCCGTTGCTAGAAGGTACGCAAGCGAGGCTCACAGATTACCTACTGGCGAAGCTCTATGACGGCCTTGTGTCAGTTGAACTCCCTGTCGCTAGATTGTGCTGTCGTAACTTGGAGGAGAATCTGCAGGAGACGAAGTAACGTGTTTACGTCAGCCACTTCGTCTCGTTGCCATGGCAACCTGACATCGGGTGTGACGTCATTACCTGCCGTTAGACAGTCGAGTGAAGACTTTGCTGTGTCTCCAAGCCAATACGTCAAGTCCAGTTGTTGAAAGTTGGCGTTGCGTCAGGCTTCTTTTCTTTTATGCTGAAGCTTGTATTTTTTCCCCAATAAATAATATTAATTTATTTCGTTACTTACCCTGTTGTTTATGAAAGTTGATGGCTTTTAGTGTAATAATATTTCCAGTGAAAGACACGGTATTACTTTTATTAGAAATTCCCTTCAGTAGGTGGAAAAACGAAGACAAAGGGGAGTTATTAAATTGTGGACGGCAAAATTAATTAATAGAACTGTGTACTAAAAAGATATTAAGAAACCCGGCAAATAGTATAGCCTTCATTGCAAGGGATCTTGGTTCGAGCAGTTCACATGCTTGTGCAGTACTTGTATTCTTAAAAACAACCTGTTCTGTTAGACTTGCTTACTTTTTAGTAACAAATGTGGTGTGTGGAATCAACAAGTTTCGGTGATTTCCAAAACATTAGGCCTACGCGCGGGTTGAACAAACACAAAGACAGAGAGGAACATTTGAAGTGCCAGTTACAGATTAGAACACTCAAAAGAAACACTACCACGTTATCTGACGCCTTGAGGGAAAATGCAAGACTACAGTGCTTGCAGAAAGTTTAGGGACATGTCTAAATTTCGTTTGATGCACATTTGCCCCTAAAGTAACACCATTTCAGTCATTGTTTTACTTGATATTATTAGTCATCTATATGAGGGGTTTTCGTTTACAATTTCGCTGCTCTAGATCTAATACTTTTGGAGGCGGAATGTTTTTTGTAAACAAGGCTAAAAAACTGTTTTTCTTACTAAAATGTTTTCTTTCTCAAAAACTGCTAGTCCTACTGCTATGAAATTTTTACTGCTGTTTTTCTACTATATAGCAATCATAAAAATAACAACCTTGGAAAATATACTACTTATTTGGTCGCCTCTCAAACAAACTTTCTTCCCCAGTACGGTAATTTTGGCGGCAAAATTGGTCAAATTCGTTTCGCGATAACTTCCGATTGGGAACACTTCGAGCTATTCTGACTACGCAGTTTTCTCCGGGTCTTGTTTGTGATGGATCGGCTGTGGGTACTTTCTCTAAATGTTGCCAATCGGAAGTTATCATGGAACGAAATTGACCAATTTTACCGCCAAAATTACCGGGGAAGAAAGTTTATTTGAGAGGCCATCAAATGAGTAGTAATTTCTTTACCTAGGTTGTATTTTTATGTTTATGATTGATATATTGTAGTAAAACAGCAGTAAAGATTTCATAGTTGTAGGATTAGCAGTTTTTGAGAACGAAAACATTTCATTAGTAGGAAAAATAGTTTTTTTTGCCCTGTTTACAAAAAGGTTAAACATTCCATCTCCAAAAGTATTAGAGCTAGAGCAGCGAACTTTTTAATGAAAACCCCTCATATAGATGTCTAATAACATAATGTAAAACAATAACTGAAATGCTGTTACTTTTGGGACAAATGTGCATCAAACGAAATTTAGGCCTGTACCTAAACTTTCTGCAAGCACTGTATATGGAGTAGATATAATGAGAATGTGACTTTAAATAGGCTTGTAATTGGAGTTGTTCTATACTTGAGGTCTCACTCTCGTCATAACCTCTGGAAGAGATTTCCTATGAACTTTAAACTTTACTGTAACTCGTGGGAACTTTAAGGAATTATATTAATTCTATTAATGCAGGCAATGGCCATGCATTTTCTTTGCAGGGCGGGTCAGGGAAGGGATTTTGGAAGGAAATCGGCCGTGGACCTATTGAAAGGAACCATCCCAGCATATGCCTGGTGGTGAAAATGAGAAGTCACAAAAATCATTTTCAGGACGAGCGTGTATATTTTTTATCTTTAAAATACGAAAATAAAATTCAATATTCACAAAAGCAATCAAGCACTGCTGAAATTAGAGTTTCGCTCTTCACGTGATTTTTCATCTACGAGCCGCCACTGAACTGCACACCTAATTTTAATCGTGCCTACCCTTGGCAGTGCGCTCTATCGGCAACAAGAGGACATTTTCAATTACACCGTAGGCATGGGTCACAGATTACCTACTAGCATGGGTTCACTAACTGTCCGGTATAGAGCACAGCTCGCATCTAGAAGGATAGCACCCGCATACGGTAATTCAACTGGTTGATAGTAGATGTCACTCCTGCAGATCATTTGGAGAACATTGTTAAAATTAAATATATATTTTCCATTGCAAATTGCACAGTATAACGCTCAATTGTATAACGCCTAAGTACTCAAAAAACAATAAATATAAAAAATCAAACAAAAAACTCTGTTAGGATTACAGCCCCACCTGGCAGGGTGGAGGAACGACGCTCTAACCACAGACCCAAATACGACCTCCCAAGCTCAACGTTATCAATTGATTTAGATACAACGTCTTAACAAATAATTATTTTAACTAAACAATTTCTTCACTGGAATATATTTCAAACAAAGTTCATTGTCGCCTCCGTAGCATAGCTGTCAGCATGGTTAGCTGCCGCCCCGGAGGTCCTGGGTTCAATTCCCGGCTCTGCCACGAAATTTGCAAAGTGGTATGAAGATTGGAACGGGGTCTACTCAGCCTCGGGTGGTCCAAATGAGTAGAGGGGGTTCGATTCCCACCTCAGCCATCCTCGAAGTGGTTTTCCGTGGTTTCCCACTTCGTCTTCGGGCAAATGCCGGGATGGTACTGCCCCCGTAAATTGAATTATTTAGGGACAAGATGAGAGAGCCTCCGTGGCTTAGGCGGCAGCACGCCGGCCTCTCACCGCTGGGTCCGTGGTTCAAATCCCGGTCACTCCATGTGAGATCTGTGCAGGACAAAACGGAGGCAGACAGGTTTTTCCCCGGGTACTCCGGTTTTCCCTGTCAAAATTTCATTCTAGCAACACTCTACACTATCATTTCATTTCATCTGTCATTCATTTAATCATTGCCCCAGAGGAGTGCGTCAGGCCTCGTCAGCCGGCACAGTTCATATCCTCGTCGCTAGATGGGGGCTTCATTCATTCCATTCCTGACCCGGTCGGAGACTGGAAGCAGGCTGTGGATTTTCATTCAGGGACAAGATGAGAGTATTTTCCGTCCCCATGATAAAATTTAACTAGCAAATATAATTTCTGGAAGTGTGACACAAGAGTGTCGTGTTACAAGCTCGAGACTGTGGGAGAGCCCGATCACGTGATATGTTGCACAATGGACGCTTCTAGAAAGCTATTCTTAGAATAGCAACAGCGAGTTTGGAAATTAATATTATAAATACTGTTATAAATTATGCTATTGGATCCCAGCCCAGAGCGAATGAGAACAGGTCTTATTGAAGAAGGCATCAATTTTAATTACACAACATGAGGAAATTATGCATTTAGGCCCTTAGAAGAAGATTTTCTTATTTGGTAATGAAGAGAATATTAAGAGAAATAATATCTGATACTTTAAAAACCGCAGATCGGTTAATCTACGCAGTAATAAGCATTGGTAATCTACGCACTAATATTATGGTGGGAGATTGATAAGGCCGCCAATAATTCGACTTGGAGGGGGAGATCCAAGGATCGAGGTTCTTGTTCCAGCAGTATTTGAAGAGTGAGTAAGTGTTTTTACTGGGTTAACGGAGATCCCAAAGCTTAGTCCGAGTGCGACGACTGTCGACATGTGGTGACGCGAGGATAGCTAGGTGGAGCGTTAGAGATCACCGCACTTCCATTCTACGTGAAGTTGCGAGGAACATTGTATTGTTACGGCTGTGAGATTGTTTCATCGCTCGCCGCATGAGTCACAACTGCCCCCGGGCTGGGCTGTGCTCTGCCTCAGGGTATTGCGTGCGCCTTATGCAACAGGACTACTAGGACAAAGGGATGGTCCAGAATGTTCGTGACTCAGCCAGTGAAGGAAACCTCGAGAATCCGTGAACCCTGGATGGGTCTAGAACCATTTATTGAGTCACCGGCCTGCTATATAAGAGTGACCTGTCAAGCAGTGTGTGTTGTGTTTTTCGAGCTAGTGCGAGCGTTTATCCTGAGAGACAGAAGTGTGGTGACTTGCGAAACCTCTAGTGAAGCCGATTCTCTTGACAGCGAGGGAGTGAGAAGCATACAGGGGACTGCCTGTGTTTTGTGGCGAAGTGCCGTGCGCGTTACGAAATCCAGTGACATTGTTTCCCAGTTTGTGGAGAGCGAAGCAGCGTGTAGAAGGTTATCGTAAGTAACTGTAGTTTGTGTACATGAGGAAGTGTTGCATGTAGTTCTGTCAAGGCCACTTGTATTTGCTGATGAGTAGTGTATCTTTCTGGCCGCAATAAAGTTAATTATTTCTTTAAAAGAACAATCTGTGTTGTGCTTCAACCCACCGTAATCCAGTTAACAAAAGTGTCACTAGGGGGGTGGCACGTAACAACTGGTGTCAGAAGTGGGATTACGAACTCAAACACAAGCACAACACCTGACGGTCCTGGTTTTAAAACCCGAGCAGGTCATTCTTTTTAATTTTCTTGTGAGTGCATGCCCTTTACATGACAAGCATCTAAAATGGAAGCGCAATTGGCAGCATTGCTAGAAAAGTTAAGCGGCATGGAAACCAAGATGGAGGACGGCCAGAAGAAGATGGAGGACGGCCAGAAGACGTTAACAGAGGACCTGAAGGACGGCCAGAATAAGTTAGCAGAGGACCTGAAGGACGGCCAGAATAAGTTAGCAGAGGACCTAACCGCCAAATTTCTGGATGGCCAGAAAAATCTGGAAGAGGGTCTGCTGACGAAACTAGAGGAGAGCCAAAGGAAATTAGAACAGGGCCTAAGTGAGGAAGTCGCAGCAGTGGAAAAGAAGTTCGAAGCCTTACAAGAGGAAGTTGCCAAACTGCGCCAACGCCCACTGACGGGGATAGAAGAGAAATTCAACGCTTTACAAAAGGAAATTGCTGAGCTGAGCCAACACCCGCCGACGGGGATGGAAGCGAGATTCAACGCTCTACAAGAGGAAGTTGCCGAACTGCGCCAACGCCCACTGACGGGGGTGGAAGAGAAATTCAACGCTTTACAAAAGGAAATTGCTGAGCTGAACCAACGCCCGCCGACGGGGATGGAAGCGAGATTTAACGCTCTTCAAGAGGAAGTTGCCGAGCTGCGCCGACGCCCGCCCACAGGTACACCGGGAATATCAGGAACGGGACAGAGCAGAGTGACGCCCATAACCTTCGACGGAAAGGTCTCGTGGAGCAGCTATTTACGTCAGTTCGAGGCAGCCTGTCCCATAAACAACTGGAACAACACGGAAAAGGCAACAGCTCTCATTGTAGCGCTGAGGGGGGACGCTCTTAACGTCCTTCAGCCCATCCCGACTGGATCCCAGGACTACGCTTCACTAATCGCCCATATGGAGTCCCGGTATGGAGATAGCCATCTTCAGCAGGCCTATCGGATGCAGCTCCGGACACGGGTACAAAAGAACGCGGAAACCCTGCAGGAGTTCGAGATGGACATCGCACGCCTCGTAAGGCTCGCCTACCCAACAGCGCCAGCCGACTTTCTGGAGCAGATAGCGAAGCAGACCTTCACCGACGGGCTACGGGACTCGGACACTCAACAGGCGCTGCGACTCGCGCGCAATAAGACCCTGGCAGATGCGCTGAGCCACGCACTTCAGTTCGAGACGGCAAAACAGGCGTCTAGAATGCATGCGCGGGTGCGTCAAGTGGACGTCGACGAACCAGTAAAAACCAACGAGACCAAGCCCCTGGCCGACGAATTGATGGAGGCGCTAAGCCGTTTCTTCGATAGTCGCGGCGCCACTAGCAACGACTCCGCTGGAAGACAACCGGAGAGGCGGCCCGGAAGAGGATTGCCGACCTGCTGGACCTGCGGTAAGAAAGGCCACCTGAGCAAGGACTGCGGTGATCGCCGCCGCCGAGGGTATGCGACGGGATATCAGTCGTCTGAAAACCGCGCGACCCAGGGAAACGAGTATTAGCCAGCCATGGGGGGGCAAAGGTTGGCTTGTGACAGTCGTCAAGCCCCGGCAGTCCAAGTTCGTGTGACGAAGTTACGGAGGGACAATAGCAGCCTGATGGTCGACGGAGTCATCAACGGAGTTAGCTGGCCCATGCTGATCGACACGGGAGCGTCGAGGACCATCGTTAATCCCACCGTGATCCCGAGGTGGAGAGTGCAACCCACACAAAGGAACCTCCAACTAATAACCGCGACTGGAGAGACTGCACCGGTACATGGCGAAGCATCACTGGAGTTCGTCATTGGTCGACGGGCGGTAAAGCATCCAGTGCTTGTGGCTGACGTATCAAACGAAGTGATCATCGGACTGGACTTTCTGGACCAGAACGACATCATCTTGGACCTGAGTACCAACACTCTGCACTTCGGAGGTGAGGAACTTGCTTTGCAACCAGCACACGAGGCCATCACCGCACGACGAGTAAGGCTGAGAGAGTACGTCATCGTTCCCGCCAGGACGGATGTCAACGCTGCCGTAATTGCCGACGGAACTGCTGAGGGAGTGGCGGCTGTCATCGAGCCAAAATATTAGGACATCCAGACAAAAGGATTGCTAATTGCCAAGACCCTCTTCAACACGACGTATCGGCCGTACGTCCGCCTGTCCAACCTGAACGACTACGACATAACGGTTCACCGGGACACCAACCTAGGAGTCTGTGAGCCCTTTACCTGGATTGCCCGCATCACAGACACGACGGACGGACACCTGCAGACGGACAACCGAAGAAGACGCGCCCTGCCAGAAGAACTACAGAAGCTGTACCAAGGATCCCAGGACCATTTAGACGAGGAGCAATCACGCCAACTTCAGGACCTCCTACGCGAATTCCAGGATGTCTTCTCCGTGGGGAGCAAAGACTTCGGTAGGACAAGCTTGGTCCAGCACAGAATCGACGTTGGGGGCAGCGCACCGATTAGGGCCCCATTCCGACGTGTCCCGCTCGCCAAGCAAGCTGAAGTCGACCGGATGGTAGAAGAGATGAAGGAGCAAGGAGTGATCGAGCCATCACATAGTCCTTGGAGTTCTCCGGTCGTGCTAGTGAAGAAGAAGGACGGTTCCACCAAGTTCTGCGTGGATTACAGGCGGGTGAATGACGTCACGAAAAGGACAGCTACCCTCTACCCCGGATCGACGACACCCTGGACACCATTTCAGGGTCAAGATGGTTCTCCACCTTGGGTTTGAAGAGTGGCTACTGGCAGGTAGAGGTCCACCCTAAGGACCGCGAGAAAACTGCGTTCTCGTGGGCAGCGGGCTCTGGCAGTTCACCGTCATGCCATTCGGTCTGTGCAACGGCCCTGCGACCTTCGAAAGGCTAATGGAGTCCATTTTGAGGGGACTACACTGGAAGACCTGCCTGGTCTACCTAGACGACGTCATCGTTCTGGGGAGAAGCTTTGAGGAGCAATACAGCAACCTGAAGGAGATCTTGATGAAGCTACGGGCTGCCCAGCTGAAGTTGAGCCCCAAAAAGTGTCAGCTCTTCCAGAAGCAGGTCCAGTACCTTGGGCATATCGTCTCCGAGGAGGGGGTGCGCACCGACCCAGAGAAGACCGCAGCTGTGAGGGAGTGGCCAGTTCCGAAGGACAAGTCCCAACTACGAAGCTTCCTGGGACTCTGCACTTATTACCGTCGCTTCGTGAATGGATTCGCCGACATCGCCAAACCTTTACATCGACTGACTGAGAAGGACCAACTCTTCACGTGGACAGCAGAATGCCTCAGTGCCTTTGAACAACTCAAGCAGGCTCTGTGCACCGCGCCTATTCTAACTTACCCCAGACCTGGAACAAGGTTCATCGTCGATACCGATGCCAGCGACTTTGGCATAGGGGGAATCCTGTCGCAAGTAGTGGACGGCGAGGAGTGAGTAGTGGCCTACTTCAGCAAGGCCTTGTCAAAGCCAGAAAGGAACTACTGCGTCACCAGGAAGGAGCTGCTCGCCATCGTGAAGACCATTGAACACTTCCACAAGTACCTGTACGGGCAAGAATTTCTCATCAGGACCGACCATGCATCCCTGCGGTGGCTCCTGAACTTCAAGCAGCCCGATGGTCAACTCGCGCGGTGGTTAGAGAGGCTTCAACAGTACAACTTTGAGATTCAGCACAGGAAAGGCCAACTGCATTCTAACGCCGACGCCCTGTCACGAAGACCGTGCCCCGAAGACTGCACCTTCTGTGCCCGAAGGGAGAAGAACACCGGGATACAGTGCCGAAGGACTACCGTGGAACTTCAAGGGAGCTGGAGCCGCGAATCTTTCACGCGGGCACAAGCAGAAGATGATGACCTGGGACTGATAGCCGAATGGTAGAGGGCCAGTGTCCCCAGACCCGGGTGGAACATTGTGAGTGACTGCAGCCCAAAGTTCAAGTCCTACTGGGCGCAGTGGGACTCGCTGGTTGTGAGGGATGGCCTCATATGCCGTACCAGGGAGAGCACCGACGGGAAGACATCTCGGGAACAAGTCGTCGTTCCAAAGGCTATGTATGACGGAGGAAGTCCTGAAGGAAGTCCATGGAGGATCATCTGGTGGACACCTAGGGATAAAGAAGACCCTGGAGAAGCTGAGAGAGCGGTTCAACTGGATCGGATGCCGAACTGACGTGGAGAACCACTGCGCGAGGTGCCACGATTGCGCAGCCAGCATGGGCCCAGGACGAAGACGACGGGGTCCACTGAAGACCTACAACGTGGGCGGCCCCATGGAGAGAGGGGCCATCGATGTTGCTGGGCCATTCCCGTTAAGCGAGGCAGGGAACCGCTACATATTGGTCGTTAGCGACTACTTCACCAAATGGCCGGAGGCGTATCCGCTCCCTAACCAAGAAGCCGCGACGATCGCAGAGACCCTGGTGAAGGAATTCGTCAGCCGGTACGGAGTATCCCTGGAGCTGCACTCCGACCAAGGGAGGAACTTCGAGTCGCAGGTGTTCCAGAACCTATGCTAGCTGCTGGGAATCCGGAAGACAAGGACAACGCCGCTACGCCCTCAGTCCGACGGGATGGTAGAGCGCTTCAATCGCACCATCGAGAACCATCTCCGATTAGTCGTCAGCGAGCACCAGAGGGATTGGGACAAACATCTTCCACTATTTCTCCTGGCCTACCGTGCCGCCGTGCATGAAGCCACCGGGTGCACACAAGCCCGGGCCATGTTTGGGAGGGAGCTCCGTCTACCTGTCGATCTTGCCTTCGGCCGACCTGGGAATGATCCGTTCCCGGTAAGCCAGTATTGTCAAGAACTGGTCGACCAACTGGAGGACGTGCACGCGTTCGCGAGGAGGAAACTGCGGATCGAGACCGACCGAATAAAGACCCGATACGACCAACAGACGGATGCCGGCGGATTCCACGAGGACGACCTGGTCTGGCTCTTCAACCCATTACGGAAGAAAGGCCTGTCACCCAAACTGCAGAAGTCCTGGGAGGGCTCGTACCGAGTCGTGAAACGGATCAACGATGTCGTCTACAGGATCCAGTGGAGCCCGAGGGCGAAGATGAAGATCGTGCATCGAGATCGCCTGGCAGCCTACGGAGGGACACAGACAGACCAATGATTGATCCGGACGGTCAGCCTTTTAGGAAGGGGGTGGTGTTACGGCTGTTAGTTTGTTTCATCGCTCGCCGCATGATTCACAACTGCCCCCGGGCTGGGCTGTGCTCTTCCTCAGTGTATTGCGTGCGCCTTATGCAACAGGACTACTAGGACAAACGGATGGTACAGAATGTTCGTGACTCAGCCAGTGAAGGAAACCTCGAGAAGCCGTGAACCCTGTATGGGTCTAGAAGCATTTATTCAGTCACCGGCCTGCTATATAAGAGCGACCTGTCAAGCAGTGTCTGTTGTGTTTTTCGAGCTAGTGCGAGCGTTTATCCTGAACGACAGAAGTGTGGTGACTTGCGAAACCCCTAGCGAAGCCGATTCTCTTGACAGCGAGGGAGTGAGAAGCATACAGGGGACTGCCTGTGTTTTGTGGCGAAGTGCCGTGTGAGTTACGGAATCCAGTGACATTGTTTCCCAGTTTGTGGACAGCGAAGCAGCGTGCAGCAGGTTATCGTAAGTAACTGTAGTTTGTGTACATGCGGAACTGTTGCATGTAGTTTGTCAAGGCCATTTGTATTTGCGGATGAGTAGTGTATCTTTCTGGCCGCAATAAAGTTAATTATTTCTTTAAAAGAACAATCTGTGTTGTGCTTCAACCCACCGTAATCCAGTTAACAAAAGTGTCACTAGGGGGGGGGGGGTGGCACGTAACAGTATTGGTTATATCTCTTATATAATTGAGATCTGAAGTTAAATAAGCATATATATATTAAGAACAGTTCGCCTACTATATATTGTGAAAAGTCGAGCGCTTTAATATTCACCGGTTCGACAATATCAACCTGTTAAGTTAGATTTCCAAATGTGTTGGAAATAAAGCTGAAGATCATTATATATTGCAACGTGAAGTTGGCGAGCGCAGTTCAAGTGAACAGTGGCGGAGAACTTTTAATATTGGCGCAGCACATAAACATTAAGAGAATGACTATTTTTATTCTTCAAACATTATCATTCAGCATAATTAACATTGTTGATATGATGAACTAAACAGTCATGCGCCAGAGACATATTCAATAACAGGAGTTAAGATACAACGATGGAGCTTCGTTAGACAACGTATTCTTGAATACAGACGTAGTGTACGGTCCATCTTGTGCATTTTCGTCAGTCTACGAACACTAATATAACATCAATTAGTAAAGGAAACATTTCATTCACTATTTATATGAATATTTCCATAATTATATTCCAATGATGAAGCTGATGCATATTTACGACGGAGAATGAAGGCTTTACAGAAGAGATTTGTCAAGATGCTAGGGTAGCCCAGCAAACACAGAAGAATTTGCCAGAAGGATGTCGTTCGAGCCCAGGCGAAGGTTGGTGAATTCCAGAGAGATACGTTTCTTATCTCTGAGGTCGCAGATCCGAAGTTTGAATGCAGATCCATCTCAGTGTCTTGTACTGAGGAAACATCTAAAGTATTGTGGCAATACTTACATTGATCTTCAAGTTTTCGTCCAAATAAGGTATTAGTGTATCTCAATTGTTATATAGAGCTTGATTAGTAACATTCTGACCCAGCGATCTTATTCCATATTTTCAGCGATCTTATTCCATATTTCCAGCGATCTAATTCCATATTTCTATATTTTCACACTTCATGTATTTCAGTGCTTTTATGTAGTTTACCCTTCAGATGTGTGTTGAGTTTTTATACTTCAAGATTATTTAGAAGATGATTGCATTTCATCTATTTTTTCAATTTTTTTCTACGGATCAGTAGTGGAACTGACATTAAAAATTTTGCTTGAGGAATCATATTGCCTCATAGGAGACTAGTCGTTTCGACTCTCGAATTTTAATAATTTCATTTAAACCAAGTATTCTGACATTGTGTCTTAGCTTCAAATTAAATTCTTATTAAATTTAATTTGGGCACTTTAATGTAACGACATATAACTTCAAGAAAAGAAGAAACATCGAATGATATTGTTATATCATTATTGTACGTAAACTATCGACGATCTAAGAAATACTAGTCGTTTGATAAGACCGAAGTCTTAATTCCTATGAACATTCTTTGTGTAGAGTGGAAAAACATTACGACATTGACAAACCTTTCTTATTATTTGTAAAGCTAAGAGCTTTGTTCATTTAATATGTTAGAGGAAATACCTTTTGATAGAAGATTATTCAAATCTTTGGCCAGGAATTCAAAGCTAGTTTATCCCGGTCAAGATTGAATTCTATCTGACACTAAAAATAACATGTGTGTTATTTTATCCTATTTGTGTAACATCACGTCATTTGTGGACATGATATTACAACGATTAACAATTTATAGCTTGAAAAGTGAGATGAGACAGGAGTATTATTTTTATTACTTGTATTTGCGACAGACGAGTTAACAGTTAATTATCTTGTTGTGGAGTAAACTTTAGGAGGTTAATCACGACTGTCTAATATCGTTCATTACAATTGGAAGTTTCGTTTGAAGAACTTACGTATGTATAATTGTAGTCCAGTAGTCATGTGCAATGATACTGAGGGTCATGCCATTATTTGGGAGAAGTTCCTACATAAGATATGTTAATAACAATTAATCCCTTTTTGATTATTGTTTAACATAGTAGATGATAATTGATTATGCCATATATATAGTTATATAAGGATTTGTAGAGCTATGGAGTGCTCGTGCGAGGGAATTCCGCATTTTAAGGAAGTCAAAGTATTGTTGTTCTTTGATAAAAGGCATGTGTCATGATATAAGCCGTTGTATACAAGTAGTCCAGTTTTTGTGAATTAACGATTTAGCTGTGTTAACAGGAATGTTTCAGCGGAAAAGCAACTTGAGAAAGATTGTCTACTTACGTCTATAATACAATTATTAAATTTTATTAAACCCGAAGTTTGTAATTACGTACAGTTTACCTTAATTAGTCGACTGTATTATCGCGACAGTGTACTGAAACTTATATAAGACGATGTGTATGCAGTATATTAAGACTGCAGAACGTTATAGAAGGATGGTTATGTGAAAAACCAGTGTATATTTAGTTAAGAAATATATTATAACCGAGAAGTTAGAATCTCGAAAGTGTCGCGTTTAGCAACACTAGATAATGGATATTATTATAATCATATTACATGTAAATAATTTTTGTGGAAATGATTTAATTAGTTAAATAATTTAGTAGGATTTATTAATCAATTGTTTTGAAACAGTGTGTTTATGAGCGGATGTTTTGGGATTGAATGATTGTTCAATGTTAAGAGCATATGTGGAACCGAAATGGTCTAGAACAATTACGGAGTGCGAATGAAAGAGTGGATAAAAATTTTAGAATGATTGTTTAAGAAACAAAGTAGTCAGGTGAACTTTTGTAAGAACTAAATATTAATTTTTACGTGTTTTATAAATGCACACACAAGCAGTCTCTGTGGACTAGTGAGCATGATTCACCGTTAACATTGGAGAGCGATGACATAATATAACAGGTGTAGACTCACAGCCTTGTATTTATTGTATAAACCAGTTTCGAGTTCGGCGTGGTGCCGATATTTCATTGATGAAACGAGGTTAATGCACGTGCGTTCTACAACGCAGGTTTGTGAATGAAACCAGGTGTCTGGAATGCCATTTAGAGACTTCATTAAACCTTTTTTATTTTTACGTATTGTAGGCCTAGAACAAGCCAAGTTTTATACTCATAATTTTTAATACAGCATGGTAGTAAGATGTAGAGTTGAAAGGAGGTGTGAATGTTTGCGTGTTTTTAATTTTAATGTATATTGTTAAATTCGTTTATTGTTATTTGTTTATAGTAGATTAGTTTACCTTTTTGTTAATAAGTTTGTTCAGATTGTTTTCCATTGTTGTTAGTGTGATTCATTTTAAATATAAGGAGCAGAGTATTGTGGATGTAGTGTAGGCGAAGCTGAAGTCCCAGTCCCCGAGGTAAGTAAAGGTGAGTGCCCCGTGTAGTTGGTTGTTGATCCACAATATTCTGGTAACTGCTGTCTGTAAATCCCTAAAGGCCGTGTTGGAAGCGATTTCTAATGTTGTAATTGCCGGAGCAGTTAGGAATAGGCAATCCAGCGGGGGCAATGGATATTCCAACAGGATCCTTTCCGGATTATCGGGTACAGTACCTACTGTCAGGCCACGGCCGCCTCCTTCCCTCTTCCTAGCCTATCCATCCCAATCTTCCATCCCTTCCCATCCCTGATGAGGCCCCTGTTCGCTTTGCAGGTGAGGCCGCCTTGGCGAAGTTCTGATCACACCTCCCCAGTTGTATCCATCCCGATCAGATGTTCCCAGCTCCAGGACACTGCCTATAGAGGCGGTAGTGGTGAGTTCCCTCGCTGAGTCCGTGGGAACCACCAACCTAGAAGGTAAATTGACTAAATAATAAAAAATAAAAGTAAAAAATACAAAGTTCATTTCATACAAAGTTCATTTTATTTCTATCAGTAGGCTATATTGCATGCAACACACTCAAATGAGTGTAATATAGGTTAGATCGAGTGATCAGCTGCCATCTTTTCTAGTAAACGAGACGGCTCAGCTTTTTAAAACCATATCTGCACTATAATATAGCGGCTTCGGTGGCGTAGTCAGTAGCATGCTGAGCTGCTGTGCCCAATATAGCGGGTTCAAACCCGGCCGAAGTCGTCGGATTTTTAGAGCGTTAAAAATCCTTTAGTATGCCTTCCTTCGGAGGGGAAGTCAAGCCGACGGTCCGATGTCATATATTTATCGCATATAAAAGATCCTTCCACAGACTAAACTTGTGTGCAGCTAAATTGTTAGGTTAGATTTCATTGGAACGCTCTATGAAAGTTCCAACGTTCACCACTAGGAATTATTGATATCTGGTAGTGAAAGTTGAAACTACTTGCAATTGAACGGAAATTGTAGCTCACCCTTAGGGTGTCCGCTGGAAGTGGCTACAGACTCAGGCGAGCCGAACATGTCCTCGGACACTCCCGGCACTAAAAGCCATAGGATAAATTTAAAAAAAATATTATAATGTATTACAATATGAACTTCTAATTTCGAACGGGTCACGTTCTTTAGAACAATTTAAACGATTCTCGGTTCGATTATCGGAACTGGTGGGTCCCATGTTATGGACTCTAAAGTTTGCATAATTCACACCTACGTCATTCTGAAATGATACGGCTGTTGACCTTGTAGTTTGGGCACAAGACGCGCCTCATATGAAGGTATGTTTTTACCAAATTTGGTAAAGATCCGATGATGAGTTTGGTCGTAATTTAATTTTTAGTTTGGACCGTTTGAGTGGCCGCCATTACGTTTTATTAAAGATGGCGGCATTATAAAACATGATACTGAGGTACCCTTTGCTAGTGCTACCTCTGTACGAAATTTCGTTCAATTCGGATTCGTCGTGTTTGAATTGATAGAAGGGGACAGACATACAGAGTACACACACACACATGCACACACACACTCACACGCAGAGAGACACACAAAGTTTTGGCTCTGTGTAGATCTCATAAGTCTACTTTCATTTTTTGCAAAAATCAAAAGTAGGCCGATACTTTCCAGAAGAATGGCTACTCGATGAGACAGATTAACGGAGTGTTACATCCTAAACCCAAAGACAGATTATCGCAGAATCCTCCTCCGGGGAAATTGGCTTATTTGCCATACGTGCAATCTGTCACGGACAGGATTAGCAATATTCTAAGAAGACACAATATCAAAACCATATTCAAGCCTAATATCATCGTAAGCAAATCCTTACGGTCAGTCAAGGATTCAGTTGGTCTTAATTGTGCTGGAAAATACAAGATTCCATGCTCCTGTGGTTACGTATATATTGGACAGACACAGTGCTTGATTTGTAAACAAGTAGTTCCGTGAAGAATTATACAGCCTATTTTCATATATCCTGCTCATGTTAATTGTCTCTATCAACATACAAAATTTCAGTTTAATTGCTGTAACAGATTCGTAGATATTGAGAACCGTCTAAATATTTCATATGGTCGCCAGGATGGATTTTTATTTTTGTACTATTACATTAAGATTATTGTGTACGGGTGGTATTCAAACTTCAATCGCATGAATAGAACACAAGAAGTAAAAACGAGATTTTAAAAGTACGCACACCAGCCATCTTGTGATTATGCAAACAATTGAAATAAATTACATGCCAGTGGATCAACATTTGTATAAGCATTTAACGTGCAACGTTTCACGGCACTCGGATAGTTAATTCGCGAGAAACGTCCATTTAAATATTTATACTTCGCGTCGCCGCCATGTTGGATTTGTGCTCACCAGGTTACTGAAAGTCCTATAGGTGAACATATGTTCATAGTCTCTATGAACATAAAAAAATCAGTTTGGTTGCTGTAAAAGATTCATAGATATTGAGAACCGTCTAAATATTTCGTAAGCTCGCCATTTAGGATTGTTATACGTATAGGCCATAGAGTTATGTACCATGCAAGGATAATTATCGCCTAGTTTCATTATTCAAACTTTCACTTCGATCGCATGATTACGACACAAGAATAAAAACTTAATTTTAAAATTTCGCACAGCCACCATCTTGAGGTTATGTAAACAATTGAATTAAATTAGATGGAAGTGCATTACAATCTGCAAAATCATTTACTGTACCACATTTCACTGCGCTCAGAGAGTTAAATCACGAGAAAAGTCTATTAAAATATTTCAAATTCGCTTGGTCGCCATGTTCGTTTTTTACATTACAGGTTTATGAAATATACATAGGTAAACTTGTATCAGTACTCTTTATCACCGTACAAAATTGCATGATGGTATCTGTAATAGTTTCGGAGATATAGAATGTCAGTGAAATATTTCGCACAGCTGCCATTTTGAGGTTATGTAAACATTTGAACTAAATTAGACTCCAGTGCATTACAATGTGTATAAACATTTGCTGTGCCAAGTTTCATTACGTTTGGATAGTTAAATCGCGAGAAAAGTCTATTTAAAAGTCTCATTTTCGCTTGACCGCCATGTTGGTTTTGTAGTCACCAGGTTTTTGAAAGTCTCATAGGTGAACTTCTAGTAGTGCCCTTTACCACCATACACAATTTCAGGGCGATATCGGTAATAGTTTCGGAGATATTGAATGCTAGTGTAATATTTCGCACAGCCGCCATGTTGGATTGGTGAGACGTAACAAAATTTGCAGGGCACGGTCGAGGTCGCCGGGAATACTGCTATAAACTTACCGAGTTTCATTGAAATCGCTCCAGTTGTTTAGATTTTATTAGGGGGACACACACACACACCTCACACACACACACACACGCACACACACACACACACGGACAAAAGGTGATCTCATAGGCCTATTTTTTCAAAATTGAAAATAGGCTAAAAATGAGATTCCGGTACTGTGGGCTACAAGGTGGTGGTGGGGGGGGCGGGGGCTTTATAGAATAGTGATTTTTTTGTAGAAATGATTTCCTTGCCTGAGACAACCTACTTTTTATATCCTCTTTGCTTCGTCTATCACTGGTTATTTTGCTAAGTAACAGAAGTCTCCTACTTCCTTTAGCTTTTCACCTGCCAATTTGATGTCCATACCGGTTTCTGATTTATTTCGGCTGCATTCCAATATTTTTGTTTTACATTTATTAATACACCACTATCCCATGACATAGCCGGAATGTTGTCTCCATCTTTATTGCCCTTCGTTAATTGCTATCGTTTTTTCTTCTTTCCTCGATTTTGGCTATCTTTGGACCGCGTAAAATTACCCATTGCATTCACTGTCTCTTATGTTCTTTATCCTTCCTTGCCTTCCAGTAGTTATTCATTCCTTCACTTTGTTTCCTTCTTCGCTCTTCCGTCGAGATGTTAACCCGCTTCTTCTTTTCCTTCTCCTGGAAACCCTTGACATTTTTTTATCATATTTCTGAAAAGTGATCTGTCCTGAATAATATCTATTGTTACTTCCAGTGCTTGATTTGTAAAAGGAGGTTCCGGTACTGTGGGCTACTGGGTGGTGGTGGGGTGAGGGGGATTTATGGAATATTGAAATATAGAGTTCTAAAAGCGATATTTTTACACTTTTCTGAACACCTTTGATTGCAATTTTAAATTAAATTGATACTGCTGTAGCAACATTTTTCTTACTATAGCCGTTGGACTATATTACATTTTAATGTAGGCCAACTAGGCTACCATTCAAACAATGTACATTATTTCATTTTTTAACGTAATTTAAAACATTAAATACGTTTGGTTTGAAAATACACACATGTTCACCAGCAATCATTTATTTCTTGTTTTATATTTTTGCTCTTTACAGTTTTCTGAAATAATTATCCAGTCAAAGACCAAGTTGGCCTTGACTTACAACTAACGTTATATACTTCTAAAAATTATGTTATATATTCGACTTTTCCCCCGATCAGAGGTTTCGGTACGGCGCACCGGTGCGTACCGTCACAAATCTAGCCCTGGACAGACATGTAGGTGAATCAGAACAAGGGTCAATGAACATCGTAGGCATTTACGTCTTTGCTAACCAGAGAAGTCTGCGGTTGCTGAACATGCCATAAAGAATGACCATCAGATTCATTTTGATGAAACTTCTGTCATCTGTATGGATAAACATTGCACAACTCGTATGATTCGGGAGGCGATTGCAATAAGTAAACACCCACACCACTTGAATAGAGGTGATGGTTATCCCGTGAGTAAATCGTGGCTGCCCGCTATAGTTTCATTACTAACACCTTCTTGGTCTCAGAAGGTTGTTTAGACATGGCTTCCTATCTTATACCATTTATCTATGGAGGCTACGCCATGCCCATGGTCTGCCACTGAGTTTAAACACTGGTTGTTCAGTGTTGTTTCACTGATTCTATATATTTTCAAACAAAACTAAAAGTTCGACCATGGAGCAATTCGAAATAAATTCCAACTACGATCATAGGGAAGATGAGTAGATAGAGGGAGAAGGTTGAAAGTGAAAGAAAAAGATTGGATAAAAGAGACAGACCCAAATATAAGGTGCGTTCAAAAAGTAACGAGCCGGAGGCATAATTACAGAAACCAGTACCTGTATGTTAGAAGTATTAGCCCTGGCTGTTGAGGCACTTGTCCCACTGTGGCACGAGGCGGTGAATGGCTGTCTCATAAAATTCCCTAGGCTGCGATGTGAACCAGTTAAGCACGTACAGCTGGACGTCGGAGTCAGAGGTGAATCGTTGGCACCGCAGAGCCCTTTTCAGGGGACCAGACATGGCGTAATCACAGGGAGAGAGGTCTGGACTGTCTGGAGGGTGGCCGAGAACCTGCCGTTTGAATTTCTGCAGGAGTGCCGCGACTGTGTTGGCCGTATGAGGTCGTGCATTGTCGTGGAGCGACCACGGCGGCTATGGCGTTGACTGTCACTCGGCGGTCCTGGGTAATGAGTGCATCCACCAGCTGAACGTTGGCATGGGTAATGCAGGGGGGTGCCCCAGACCGGGCATCATCGGCTAACGACACCCATCCTTCCCTGAAGCGCTTGTGCCACGCCTTGACCCCTGCAAGGGACATGCAGTGTTCGCCAAACACTTGTGACATTCGGTGATGAATGTCCGTTCCCCCTACTCCTTCCACTGTCATAAACCGAACAACACCTCTTTGCTCTTCGGTTGACGCCTCCATGTCACTGTTTGCAATGCGACTGGCAACGTTGGACGATTGATGCCTGCTGCTGCTCGCTTTGTATCGGCACGTGACGTGCCCTCTAGCGACGGGCTGTAACCTTCCACGCTCTGTCGGAAACACATCTCGTTACACACGCCATGATTAGCCGATGTCGTCACCGGTTTGCGCATTCCAGCCTTCAGCTCGTTACTTTTTGAACGCACCTTATAGAACAACGTTTATTAACAAGTAAAAGAAAAATTAACCAATAAGTGTGACCTGTAAGGCATTTGGTACCTGTCACTGAAGAGCAACACAAGGGAAGAGAGAGCACGTAGCCCATTTACAAATTACAAATTTTGGTTCTTTTTCTTCTTTTCCTTCTTATTATCAAAATTATGATTATCAAGCAAACAATCTGTTTGGGACAGAAATGAATTGGATTTCTTTCATTAGTCATGTTTACGATGTCAAAATATGTGCTCTCACTAATTTTAGCAACAGGAGGGCAATTAGTGTGGGAGATACATAGCAATAAATATGGGGGTAAGTTATGAGTCCTTGTAGGGTTGTGAGTCGTTTGTACGGGAAACAACAATTTTAACAAGTAGTCCCGTGAAGAACTCAGAGGAGTGCGTCAGGCCTCGGCAGCCGGCACAGTTCATATCCTCGTCGCTAGATAGGGGCTTCATTCATTCCATTCCTGACCCGGTCGGAGACTGGAAGCAGGCTGTGGATTTTCATTTTAAAAAGAGCCTCCGTGGCTTAGGCGGCAGCACGCCGGCCTCTCACCGCTGAGTCCGTGGTTCAAATCCCGGTCACTCCATGTGAGATCTGTGCTGGACAGAACGGAGGCAGACAGGGTTTTCTCCGGGTACTCCGGCTTTCCCTGTCAAAATTTCATGCCAGCAACACTCTCCACTATCATTTCATTTCATCTGTCATTCATTTAATCATTGCCCCAGAGGAGTGCGTCAGGCCTCGGCAGCCGGCACAGTTCATATCCTCGCCGCTAGATAGGGGCTTCATTCATTCCATTCCTGACCCGGTCGGAGACTGGAAGCAGGCTGTAGATTTTCATTTTCAGTCCCGTGAAGAACTAAAGCCTATTTGCATATATCCTACTCCTAATGCCATAGAGGTCGCCAACTTCTGGGCGGCTATAGTTTGAAAAATTTCAAATTTGAAATTTGGTATATAATATTATGTATTTATTGTACATTCAATTTCACACTGTAAGTGTTTCTGACTCGAATGAATGAATATATCCTACTTATGTTAATTGCCACTATCAACCTACAAAATTTTAGTTTGATTGCTGTAATAGGTTCGAGGATATTGAGAATCGACTAAATATTGCGGATGGTCGCCATGTTGGATTTTTATATATGTAGGTCTTAGAGTTATGTACTGTTACATGAAGATTGCTGTGTACGTGTAGTATTCAAACTTCAATCGCATGATTAGTACACAAGAAGTAAAAACGAGATTTTAAAAATTCGCACAGCTGCCATCTTGCGGTTATGGAAACAATTGAAATAAATTACGGGTAGATGCCAATGGATTAACATTTGTATAAGGATTTACTGTACCAAGTTTCACTGCACTCGGATGGTTAAATTGCGAGAAACGTCCATGTGAATATTTATACTTCGCGTCACCGCCATGTTGGATTTGTGATCACCAGATTATTGAAAGTCCTATAGGTGAACTTATGTTCATAGCCCCTATGAACATTTAAAAAAATCAGTTTGATTACTATAATAGATTCGTAGATATTCAGAGCCGTCTAAATATTTCGGATGGTCGCCATGTTGGATTGTTAAATGTATAGGCCATAGAGTCATGTACTATTAAAGGAAAATTATTGCGTAGGTTCATTATTCAAACTTTCACTTCGATCGCATGATTACGACACAAGAAATAAAAACATAATTTCAAAATTCGCTAAGCCGCCATCTTGAGGTTATGTAAACAATTGAACTAAATTAGATACCAATGCATTACAATGTGTATAAACATTTGTTGTACCAAGTTACATTGCGTTTGGATAATTAAATCGCGAGAAGAGTCTATTTAAAACTTTCAATTTCGCTTGGCCGCCATGTTTGTTTTATAGTTAACCGGATTTTAAAAGTCTCATAGATGAACTTCCAGTAGTCCCCTTTATCTCTGTACAAAATTTCAGGGTGATACCGCTGATAGTTTCAGAGATATAGAATGCCGGTGAAATATTTCGCACAGCCGCGATCTTGAGGTTATGCAAACAATTGAACAAAGTTTGATGTCGGTGCGTTTCAATGTGTATAAACATAAATACTGTACCAAGTGTCATTGCGTTTGGTTGGTTAGAACGAGAAAAACGTCTATTTAAAGTCGCAATTTCGCTTGGCGGCCATGTTGGTTTTGTAGTGACCAGGTTTTCAAAAGTCACATAAGTGAACTTCTAGTAGTTCCCTTTATCACCGTACAAAATTTCAGGGTGATATGGGTAATAGTTTCGGAGATATTGAATAATGGTGAAATATTTCGCACAGCCGCCATGTTGGATTGGTGAGACGTAACAAAATTTGAAGGGCACGGTCGGTGTCGTCCGGAATAGTGCTATAAACTTACTGAGTTTCATTGATGTCGCTCCAGCCTTTTAGATTTTATTAGGGGGTGGAGCACACACACACAGACAGACACACGGACAAAAGGTGATCTCATAAGCCTTTTTTTTTTCATAAATGAAAATAGGCTAAAAATTGGAATAGTCTGGAACAAACAGTCTGCAGTAATGGTAGTCTATATAACAAAGTGCCTAAAACATAACTTCTCTGTACACCAACCACATCTAATTATTGCTACTTCAACACATTTTTAGCCTAATTTCGATTTTTGCAAAAAATGAAAGTAGACTTATGAGATCTACACAGAGCCAAAAAATGCATGTCTCTGTTTGTGTGTGTGACTCTGTGTGTGTGTGTGTGTGTGTGTGTGAGTGTGTGTATCTGAGTGTCTGCCCCCGCCCCCTGTCAATTCAAACACGGTGAAACCGAATTGAACGAAATTTGGTACAGAGGTAGAACTAGCAAAGGGCACCTCAGTGTCATGTTTTATATCGCCGCCATCTTTACCAAAACTGAATGGCGGCCACTCAAACGTTCAAAACGTAAAATCAAATAACGACTAAACAAATCATCCGATCTCTACCAAATTTGGTAATAACATACCTTCATATAGGATGCGTCTTGTGACCAAACTAAAAGGTCATCCACCGTACCATTGCAGGATGGCGGCCGTGTTAAATATGAAAACTTCATAATCCATATCATGGGAACCACCAGTTCCGATTATCGAACCGAGAATCGTTTTAACTGTTCTAAAGGAAGAGGCACGTTCGAAATTAAAAGTTTATTTTGTAATACTATAGTGCAGAAGTGATTTTAAAAAGCTGAGCTGTCTCAGTTAAGACAAGACGGCAGCGGATATATTGTACCTGACTTATATTTCACTAATTTGAGTACTGCATGCAATATAGCGTACTGATACAAAATAAATAAATTTTGTATGAAATGCTTTATATATAAATAATATACTCCACTGATAGAATCGTTTAGTCTAAATCATTATTTGCTAACGCGTTCTATCTAACTCATCTGATATCGTGCATTGTTCATTGGCACGTTTGGCTGCGTGGTAAATCGTTGACTTCTCACGCTTATGGCTAAGGTTCAAACCCCATCAGAGTTTGATCTTGGTTTTTGCTTGACATTTTTTTTTAATTTATTTTTTTGTAATGACTCAGACGTTTTATAATTGAGCGTTATATTGTGAATATTACAATGGAAAATATATATTTAATTAAAACAAAATTCGCCAGAAGATTTGCACGAGACATCTAGCAGCAAAAAAGTTAATTATCATGGCCAAATGGCTGGAACTCACGCCAGCCTACAGAATAACTTACAGATTTTATTGAAAAGTTTCTTTTTATGGCCGCTAGAATGCACTCGCCCTGTTAGGATTATCTTGTTCGATACTTCTCCACTAGATGTCACGACTGGTCTACATTGGACTCCATTGATTAGCATACCATTGGCATTCTATTTTTTAAGTCGTTTACCCTCCAGGTTGGTGGAATCCACGGACTCAGCGAGGGAACTCACCACTACCGCCTCTACGGGCAGTGTCCTAGAGCTGGACACATCGAATCGGAAGGGATACAACTGGTGAGATGGGATTGGCACCTCGCCCAGGCGGCCACACCTGCAAAGCGAACAGGGGCCTCATGAGGGAAGGTAAGGATGGATAGACAAGGAAGAGGGAAGGAGGCGGCCGTGACCTTGAAGAAGGTACTGTACCCGAAATACCTACCATCAGCATGCTGGAATCCCACGAAGACAGCTGGATCGTAGAGCCTGGAAACCCCGGCTATAAAATTTGCCAGATTCTACCCAACATGAGACGAGGAAAAGGGGTACAGGAATTCCTAACTGAGACTACGTTAAGAAAAACCAAGGTGAACGGCATAAAAAAACTCAAAAGCACAAGAATAACAACGAACGCAATCTCAGGTGTGTGGGAAAACCACTGAAATACCCACCGCTGGCCTTCTTAACGTGTTCTCTTATCGTTTCTATAAAGTACCACACTTCGAAGATTTTAAACTGATCAAAGAAAAATTTATTCAGAAAATGAAAATATAGTGTAAGTCACTATAATATACTTCAAAGCAAAGTGCCCAACTTCCATCCGAAGTTTCATGAACATGGAAAAAAAACTATACTAGCCCCACATTCATCAATGTCATTGACTGCATTTTTCCCAAGAATGGTGAACACCAATCATATGTATATTCCAACATAGATGCTGATAGCAATTGCAACATTTAAAAATAAAGCCTGGAAATTTTCATATTTACAAGACATATATCAATTTATACCCTAAAAAAATAATTATTTAAAGCTATATTACAAATGTACAGTCATTTTTGTAACACCTTCTTAGCGTGTTTCTTTTTATAGGATTCAGAAGTGACATCTTCCACATAATTTATTATATTTATGTTTGCTGGTTTTTTTTTCATCTCTTCTGACCGAACAATAAAGCTAAGTCAAAAATTTAATTTCTTTCATTTAATTTTCACACCCTTCAAATGAACTGTCCTCGCCAGACCGGAATTAGTGATTCTTAAAACGCCTGTTAAGCATTGCATTGATACAAATAATCGAAAATTTTACCAGATAGGTTTATTTCAACATGCCTGAAATGCATGAATTTTACAACAAATTATTTACTTGAACTGATAGTGAAGTAAATTGCCCTAATTTCACAATCTATCTGAGTGGATTACTTTCTATATTACAACTTGGAATATTCCATTGAATACCCTTTTAATAATCAAGGACATTAGCCTTAACATGGCTTTGCCATTTAATATCATGCTATATTAAGCATTCATCTTATTCATATTATCAGGCATTACTACTATCTCTTTAGCGCTTCAACTAGTTATCTTTCTTAGTGAACAAAAATTCAGCTTAATTGACAAGTCACATTCACAGTGAAATATTGTTGCTAAATTTATACAAGTTTCTTTACAGTTCAATTAATCACTGTTAAATTATTATTTCATTTGCTCTTATGTTATTATTATTCACGATCAATATGCATAGCTTTTAGTAAGTGTTAAATAACAATTGCATTTTTGTCGATATATCTACTTCCACATAAATCTAGTCTGGGATTCGCGTTAATAACATAGGGTGAATGTATTCAAATGTCTTCAAATTGTATTTAAAACATCTGTCTAGTCCATTAATCATGGATTTTGATCGAATCTAATAAAGCAAACGTGATGTAAGATCTCAAAAAAAATATGCGTTAGAAAGAACCTGGATCAAGTCAAAATTGCAAATAAAAGCAAATCCGCTTTCTTCACTGAACTCGCTTCCTAAAGCTTACTGCAATATTCGAAAATCAACCTGAATACTGAAATTTCACTTTTGAGTGTATAACAGTCCTCTAAATAGGCTTACGGAAGTAGAAACTCCAAATTGAGTCTACTCAAGCTCGAGTAATGTCATATGAAGGCATAAAACTAGTGTTCATTTTCAATATAAATCAAACACGAAAACTGATTAATCTTGAGTGGCCTAAAGTTCCTCTTCTCTACATTAAATAAATCCCCAAAAAATGAACTTGAATTTACAGTAATCAAAAGAAAATTACACTATAATGCAATTAATTACAATGGGTGCATCCTTTTAGTAGAATCAAAACCCTGTCCAGAATAGAATCAGTCTTGACACTGGGATCAAGCCTAAACTCCATTCTTAGACATTCTACAAAAATTCCCAAAAAGAAAATAAATGTGGCAGGGAGACAACGTTAGAATGAACATGCTTAGCTACGATTGAAGATGGTTAATTCAGTACCTTAGATGATTCTTGTAGATCTCGACACGACACAGTCATGTCCATTATGACTGTAACCTCCATGCAAGCAATGGAAGTCTTCACTGTCCAGGAAAGCGAGAAACGAACCCTGGATCTCCAGACATCGCCCATCCAGACTGAATGTTCCACTCTAATACCAACGACAGTTTCTTTCATCTTCGGATAACGTCCCATCAACCGCAGCACGCAATGATGTCTATATCGGCCCGAACACCAAAGTTCATCGGCCCCGCGTAATCGGATCATTTTGATACACACTGTACTGCCAAACAACAGCTGTGTTCGCAGTCACCAGCACGGGCCGCGCGACGTATAGCATCGGAATGCACGTAACTTCGCTCGCATAGTGACACTCATGTTTAAAACATCTAGCCGCACATGTTTAAGTCACTGAAGTTCATAACAGCCTTTCCTTTCGACAAGAACTTGCTCAACATAGTTGCAAGATCACAGACATATGAGTTAGGCCATTTATAAATATCAAAAGTATATACAATATCCAAGCACTTGTATTGAGAAATACTTCTCAAATGAAGGTGCTAATTGTTCTGACAACACACGCGAAGTAAGTGTATCGTTACAGCCAGTTCCAACGCGAAGAATGTCTACTGAAAGAACATTATGACTGTGTTCTTGTTAAAGCAAGTATCCACCTTTCATGCGAACACTATATGGCTGGCCTGTAAAGAACAGCTATCTATCAAGACAAGCTGCGTTTTCATTTCTATTGCCATTTCCTAACCAGAACTAAAATTGGAGTCCTTTCCGTCACTAAGGAAACTCTCCTCGATACAATGATAGTACACTACTCAAGACAAACTTTCACTCACGGTGCACGTGACGTTTCGCCGCCGGTCACCGGTATATCTCAAAACATGTGTGTTCGTGCGTGGCTTAAACCATTCTACTCTACTCGTTGATCACGTCAGAACGCGACTGCCAGATCACCTACCGTCGCGCCACGAGCGCTCAAAACTGGAACTGATAAGATGCAGATATCTTATTTCCGGGTTCCTAAGAGTACAATTATTTGAAAGAAGTTAATAATCCAACACCTGCTATAATTACAGACATGTTAAACTATGCCCGAACGTATAAAAGACTTGAATTCCCTACCACAAAAGCATAGTCTATCTCTTGTTGCTAATCGATAAAATAATCAATACTCCTAACCAATCAGCTGTGACAACAGTACATGCAACGCATGCGCCCCGCTTCTCTCGTCGAGATCGCTATCCAAAGTCAACTTGTGGGTCGCGAAACATATGATCCTGTCTCGCCATTCTTGTTCACAGGTAAAAACATATTACCTTCCCATAAAGGCATTCCAGTCATGAGAATGAAGGTACAGTACTGAGACCGTATTTTGTATTTAGTTGGATATAGGTTAAGTTGGCAATAACACTGATGGCAGCACTGCGAAATTCCTTTGGAATGCAGGTGCGCGGTAGTACTGTGGCGAGGTCAGGAGCTGTCAGCAACCCGCAGTACATGCCGACGACCACATGTTGGATATTTTAATACTTGTATTGAATACAAGATGGACACAGCACCACTGTCGTTATTTTGAACATCGTGGTAGAGCAATATACACAATGCAGTATGAAACAAAGAATGGGAAACGCATCCTGTGGATAAAGGAATATAACTGAGAACTTTTATATGAGTATAAATGCATACAGTATTATAACATGTGATTATCGAACTCGGCAATGATATATGTATCGATAGATGCTGTCGATCAGAGAACAAGGTGCATTGTGGATCACCTGAAGACAGTATGATTTGTGAGAGCAAACGAAGAGTTGATTAGTGAATACAACTTCAGAGACGAGGGTCGTAGAGCTCTCTGGTCTAAGACTTGTTCGTGCGTTGCCGTGAAGACGTGTTGGTTCGGTAATCGTGGAGTTGAACCGATATATACGTGTTACAGTATAACGTGATAGGATTTTCGTCTGATCTTATTATAGTTTCAGACAGTGTTAACCTTCAATTCGAGCACAGCGAACTTGCAGTCACGTATGACAACTTCTTCTTAAGCCAATGGTACAACATCGTGTTCTACATTGCAGTACAGAATAAACAGCTTTAGCCATGATTGTCATAGATGATATAAAGAGAGAGAGATATTGCTACGTTATGAAGATTCAGAATATGGACTAAACACGGGCAAGAAATGTATCACACAGCAGCGTTGAATACTCAGGATGATTACTTGATTCCAATATGAGCAACTATAGTATGAGACTTTATAAGAGAAGATTGAAGAGACTTTGAAAGTTTGAATGACGATTTGTACTGCTACATAATGAAACTGGCTTGGCTTACTACATCAATGTTGTCGTGTTCTCTAGCAAGTGAAAGAACTATGAACTTTGTCAAATGAACATCTGTTAGCTTCGTCTCGTTTCGCGAACGGTGATCGGGTCTACTTGATATCCAGTCGTTTCGTGATCGGTACAGCTGAGCAGATATGGTTCGATCCCAGGCAGGAGTATGTGTTATAGCATTCTCACTTCATTCAACTAGAACTTCAACAAGGAAGCTGGAAGTTTTATTTTAGTAGACAGTATGAATTTTTCATGTTTTTGAATGTTCCTTTTCACCAATTTTGATTAGAGTAGTTAAGAATTACAGACGAGGGCTAGGGTGATTCTTTAATCATTTCTGTCCGAGTATGTAACTCTCTTTGTAGTTCAATTTAGTAGTTATTGTAGTGTTACTTTGAACATTACCTTGCTTTCATTAAGATGTAATTTGGGAATAAGATAGAAGAATATAGTTTGTTGGGAAGCCAACATGAGAAAAATTATAGGGAGAAGACGACGTTAAAATTATATAAGAATAATTCTAACTCAAGTAGATGTCCCATAATCCGTCGTATACGTGAATTCGACTTCGAACAAATTCTGTGGACTTTTTGAATTTGACTTCGAATATATTTTTGAAAGCTCATGCAAGTTTTTAGATAGACATTCAGGTCTATATTTTTGGCAGATTGAGCATAGACATGGAACATAGTGATTTCTATTATGATTCTTTGCGATTGTGCGAATTTATTTCTGGTAATCCAGATTTTTTGAAATTCTTTTAATTTTGACTCCCTTTGTGAGCTCGTTCAGTTTTTAAATTTTTGTGGATTCTTGTGGGAAACTCCAACTTGGTTTAGCGTTCAAATCTAATGGTTAATTTGTACCTTCTCAAGATAGGCTCTTTCCCATGCTGTAGTTTTGACGTGTTTTCCTTTGAGGAGGATCTCCAGTGGAATTATTTTCAATTATGCGAAAACTGAATCGTTCTTTTCACAATGGTCGGTTGAGATATACGAAAGAAATACTTTGTTTGAGAAAATGTAATTAGTAATGATATGTAATGTAAAGAGAGAAATGTTTAAAATATATGTAAGTCATAATCGAGGTGACAGACTTCGAATTCTCACACAGTTATTTGGACTTGTGAATACAATATTTTATCATTGTTCTGATAAAGATTATTCTCGACACTTGAACTTTTGGCTAATTTGGAGCAACATATTTATCCATGATTGTATAAAAACTTGTGTAATATTCGTAATGTTTGGAATTTATTAAGAGCTGTTTAGCGATGATATGGTAATAATGGAATTTTGTATGCATATTTGGATTGCAATTTAGGAGATATTTGACATATGTGGATAGTCAATATCAATTTTTCAAGCACTGAATTAGCTTTAGAGCTATTATTGAGTGCACTACGGTGTATTATTTTGAACGTTAAATTGAGTCACGATTTTAGCTAGTGGAAAGCTAATATACAATTTTGAATCCAACATTTAAGAAACCAAGTATTGTAACAACATCGTTAATATTTGTTAAGTTTTAGTAACAATTGTTTTTAGAATAGAGTTTAATTGGAAAGACTGTAATATTAATACTTGTATAAACTTGAGCTATTTATAACTAAAATATTGAGTGATAGAAAATCTAATATCTGTGAGAAAGTGAAATGAAATATAATCAATATAATTAACAATACGACGTCCGATTAGCTTAATTGTTTGTCATTTAGGACGGCACGGACTTGAAAATTGAAACCAAATAAACTTATATGAATACATGAAATTAACGTGATGAATAATTCTAGGCGCAGCTAAATCTCAAAAATAAAATGTAATTATGTAAAATATGTATATATTAATTGCTACGATTGAATAGTATATTTTTATAAATATATCAAAAAGGGTTTACGATAATACCAGAATATTTTGTATGTAAATTATTATTATTATTATTATTATTATTATTATTATTATTATTATTATTATTATTATTATTATTGGGAACTTCGTTCATGATGATGAGACGATAGGCAGTTTGTGTGGCCTAATTAAGGCGATTGTTTCTTAAACATTTTTCATGCTTCGGCAGAGGCATAAGGTTATAAACTTTTGTTCAGTGGAGTTTTCACTTCACGACACTGCGGTTTCAGTTAATAAACTTTTGTTAAATTTTAAAATTCATACTAATGGCTTAGTGATTTCTATTCGAATTAGAATGTGCTTCGAGAACCAGTGGGTCATTAGCTAGGATGCTTTTTAACGCGCCCGAGATTATATTAATTTAATTATCTTCAAGAGTCTTGGTAGTTCACTTTGAGCTTTTTTTCATTTTTTTATATAGTCCACTGGCATCTTCTTATCACATTCTTTTTAATTTTTGTGGTATTCCTATCCATGGTCTATCCTTGGTGGTGGTGTCTCGGGGGTTATTTTCAGCCGGGGCTTCCAGATTCTACGATCCTGCTTTTTCTTTTGGATTTCATCAGGTAAGACCACGTGGATACTGGTGCAGTACCATCCCGGCAATTGCCCGAAGACGAAGTGGGAAACCACGAGAAACCACTTCGAGGATGGCTGTGGGGAAATCGAACCCCCTCTACTCATTTGGGCCACCCGAGGCTGAGTAGACCCCGTTCCAGTCCTCGTACCACTTTTCAAATTTCGTGGCAGAGCTGGGAATCGAACCCAGGACCTCCGGGGCGGCAGCTAACCATGCTGACCGCTACGCTACGGAGGCGACTGGCATTCTATGCGCATCGAATTTGGAGAATGACAAGTTGATAACACGATACATTTTTACTTTTTATTTTAAAAAAGTTTGTAACAGCCTATTGTGCGTTATTTAAAAATGTTATTTGAACTAAAGAACAAAACGATTTCACATAGTACTTGAACTCGAGCAGTTGGTGTTAGTTCAGGATATTAATTAATACTTTTATTGCAGCCAAATAGCAATCGAAAATATCCACATAGTTGGTATACACACGTCACTGTAGGGTCATGGAAAGATTTGTTAATTCAATTGGGGTGGTGAAAGCCATGCACAGCCAGACGTGTAAACACATGCCTCAACTCAAAGTTGGATGTTGCCCACGACCGGTCGATTATGTAATAATAATAATAATGTTATTGATTTTACGTCCCTTTTAACTACTGTGGATTTTAGAGACGCCAAGTTGTCGGAATTTTGCCCCGATCTTTAACGAGCCAGTAAATTACTGACACGGCTCCCTCGCATTTGTGCACCCTCAAATGCCAGCTGACTGTGCCAGGATACGAACCTGCTACCTAGGGCCCAGCAAGCGAGAACGTTACCGCTGAGCCACGCAGCCAGTCCGGTCGATTATGTCTCCAGATCCATAACATTCTTGAGATACTTCTTACCTTTCGTTCTTCAATGATGGTGGCAGTTTTTTTCGAGGTTGTGGTGTTTGGTAGAGGTAAATAGTTTCTAAAGTCTTCAACCAAGAAATGATTCTATTATACTCTTTGATAAAAACAAAGAGTTATAACTATACTCATACATTTAGGAGAAATTAGGCTATATGTTCTTTACTGAACATCTTGTTTTTACACTCTCCTCTCAAATTCTTGAAACAAAAATATGTAGCAAGATATTACGAAAGTGGTGTGCGTTTCTTGCAGTTAATCCAACTAACACCCATCCGTACTGGTGAGCGTGCTCAAAGCGAGGAGAAAGGAACTGATGGAATGCTAGCGACTGTAGTTTCAGGATGTTATCCCGCTGTTGCAAGGTAGCATCGAAGTCAGCGCCGAGTGAGATCTCGTGAATCTTGTATTTATACATTCATAAGAAGTATCGATCTAGGGGCTGAAGTTCATACGTTGTGTTGCCCGGTATTATTTTTACTGTTAATTTGTCGGAATCATGATTACCATCTTTCAGAATTTTTTTTACATTTGCAGTGTCATTGTGGACACCGCATGAGTCTAAAAGGAGCAGGTTTCTTGCACTCGAAAATGGTAGGAGGGCGTCTTTTAAAAACGTAGTGAACAACGGCTTTATCATTTTTCCTGACCAACTCCATTGCACAATTAAATCGTCTGGCTAAAACATTTTTTCTTGCACTTTGTCACTTATGTCAGTTGGTTCGTATAAAATCACAAATAATGTTGGCATTAGCTTTCCCGATGAAGACAGTATCAGCATGGCTGTGTACGAATGTATGGTTGCCCCTTTCGATTGCACTGCTCCTTTTATGCCACATGCACCTTTACACTCTCAAGTTCTCCCCAAGTGCATTTCTTTATTAAAACCACTCTTATCTATATTGTAAACTTGGTCATTGGTATATGACTCCATGAGTACTTTGCAGTCATGTCTAAAAGCCTGTATCATCTGTTCTTGATGGACTGTATCTCGAACTTCCCGTGTTGTTACAAATTATGTTATTTTACGGCTTACTGGAGTGCCTGAGGAAAAGAAATGTGCCTGAGGGCCTAGTAAGGAAAGTCCAGATGCTGTACAAAGACTGTATTAGCTGTGTACAAATTGGAGAAGGTCGAACATCATGGTTTGAGACCAAGAGTGGAGTTCAGAAAGGCAGTGCACTGTCCCCAATAATCTTCATCCCTATTATGGATAATATAATGAACGACGTCAAGGAAAAGTTAGGTTAATTGCATGTAGTGTCCTTTGCTAATTACATCATGATTTGGGGTGAAACAGAAGAAAAAGTACAGACCAGACTCAACGTATGGAAATCCCAGTTCCAGGAATATAACCTCAACATCAGCGAGACCAAGACAGTGGTGATGTCAGTCAACAGAGATGGGCGTACAGCAAGTGTTAAACTATGAGACCACCAGCTGGAGTGTGTGGACAGTTTTCCTTACCTTGTAAGTGTAATCTCCAGTGATAATTTGGTCAGTAAAGAAATTATGAACATAGTGCAAAAGGGATCAGATTTCTACCAACAAATAAGGACACTACTATGGGATGACATGATTCCAAAACCAGCTAAACTGTTGATGTTTAACAGCTACTTTATACCAATATTGACCTATGGTATTGAAACATGCACCTTACAAAGAGAGATGCATCAAGAATGCAAGCATCAGAGATGATATTCCTTAGATCCACCATCCAGAAGATCAAGATGGACAAGTTAAAGAACGAGGAGGTGAGGAGACAAGCTGGAATAATGGCATCCCTATTAGACCGAGTCAGCACATATAGACTACGGTGGTACGGGCATGTGATGAGGATGGAGCATACAAAATCAACCAGACTAAATTTGGAAAGACAGGTGGATGAAAAAAGACTTTTAGGAAGACATAGAACCCGATAGATGGACATGATCAAGGTTGATCTAGCGACCAGAGGATGGACATTGGATGATGTTCTCCATGACAAGTTGTATATGGACAGGTTGAAGTTGAAGAGTAGCCGGGAAACTGGAACTGTACAATGATGATGATGATGATGAACTATATTATAGTGCCTTTTTGAACGATGCAGCCAAGATGAACTTGCCTTGCACTTGTGTTCGTCAATTTGTAACTCGCGAGCCTTGAACGTCGCAATTTTTTGTAAATCACGTTCTTTCACAATTTAATTCTTTGCTCGCCACTTTTGGAATTCTTTAAATGTGCACTTATTATCTGTCTTCATTTTGTTTGTAAAATTCTGCTCCTGTTCAATAAATTCCTTAATTTTGCACAACGGTCGTTCATTCGTTTACCATGTAAATTTATTTTTCATTGATGATCAATATAGGTGATTTAACTTTCTATTGTGGTGTTTGGGTGTTCCCGGAAACAGCCAATAATTCACAACTTTTACCTTTTCTGCTGTAGGACTGTCCCTGCGTTTCTTCGCTGAAGATGGAGATGATGACTGTGAACTGTCTGATGCGTCTTCGTCGGGAGATTCTCACGGTAATTATGCATTTACTTCACCCTCTTGCTGTGGTTCAGTTAAGTCAATATCTAGAGTTATTTCCCTATCCATGTTTTCTGACACAAAATATTTTAACAAATCATACACTTCGTTGGCAATTTCCCTTTCTGCTTCTGAAACACAAGAAGTATCATAGCCTTCCTCTTCCAATCTGGTAACAACCGTTTTGCAATATTTAATATATTCATAGTGAGCCAGTGAGACGATCTGTTAGGGTTGCCACTAACCGCAATGACTTCCCGGACAACTCATCATCCGAACACATATGCCGAAGAGGATTAGATGTACTTCCTATAGGTCAGTGCGCACGAAACGCAAGATCCCGGGGCGATCTGGGCAGACAAGGTATGTGTCAAGAATGACCCAAGAAGTACACCGCAGAAACACTTAAACTACAAAATAATAACATCCAGACTTATGTAATCTCGGGTAAAATTTATTTAAAAAATAACAAACACCTGGCCTAGTTCAGAGGGTTCGTTTCGGGCTAATCCCGCAAGCTAATATAAAAAAAGGGTCAAGAATCCTACACTGATTGAAGTTTAAAACCCTCGCGAAAGATCTAATTACAAGAAAGCAATAATAGCAAAGCTAGGCTAGTGGCACGAAAAGTACACCCTACACAGATGAAACGGGCTACTTATGAAAAACAGAAGTTAAATAAACAATAAACAAGCTAAGGAATGTATGATGGTACCACTCCCAAATTTACATTTAATCAATAATTGAAGCTAGCTAATTCCTAACATTACAACAAGAATTTAGGGCGAATGACTGCCGTAACAAGCAAACATTTATAACAAAAGCTATGTGACAACCAGTAATAAAAAAACATTAAATGCACTTCTTACTGGCTAAGGGTATAATAGGTGGTTATACAATGTTACACTCAATAAATGAACACAGCACTCACAATATCTCTTATTAACAGCCTGCTTACACGCAAGACTACTGTTTGTATCCTTGGGTCATCTAGCAATGTGATTATGTTGGCAACAGCGTGATTAAAATCATGACATAGGTCGCTCGAGTGTCGTGCGACACCAGTTGAAAACCAATGGTCCAAAAGAGCTCCGTCGTCACAAAATAGTGTATCAAAAAGTCAACAAGTCATCTCCCGTTGGAAATGTGACACATCCACATAGAATCGTCCAGCGAGCGTAAAATTGTAGACCAAGATTAATTCACAGTCATATTTAGCATATTATTTATAATAATTAATTGTCATTATTAATAGGAGCATGGTTTATGTTGTCGTAGATTTATGACGAATGCTGGTGATTCTGATGGACCCCTCGGCTTAACGGTGTGAAGTCTACTGAAAGAACATCACTAACAACCTCGGCTCAAACGGCTGGAAAACACAATAACACGAGTTATAAATGCTCTGTTCCTACAATACTGTAGGGGAGCACAGCTCTCCTATACAGTCTTCAGGCTAATCCTGGAATAAAGTGGTCACAGGGCTGCCCCTGTACGACAGTGCATCACGGGCACTCAAATATAACATAGAAAGCCTCGAACAGGGTGTCATACTCACCTCTAAATACTAGACAACAGGGCTTTCTTCCCAAAATCATGCACTCTCAAATAGTGCTCAAACAATTCGCTTCCTGAATCGTTAACAAGACAAGTTACATGCCCGTCCAATGACTTAAGCAAAAGCATCTGGTCGCACAATAACACTTCTGGCCTTGACCCAGTAAATAGTCATACCTTCCAAACGGTAAAATACATGAATATGCATGCGCGTCAGTCTAACAGCACAGCAGTGTCTCGCAAAGAGCGTGCCATACCATGGCTTGAAAGAGCCGTTCTCACTGGTGTGAGCAACACACTACTCATATAATCGCGTCTGGCGATACATTACATTTAACAGGCGTTAATTCACTTAAAAAGGAGTCCAATTTGTGAATTACGCTGGTTCACACATCATTAGAAATAACTATAAAATGTCTATGACATCTTTACCACGTAAAAATACGGAGTAAAATCATAGGCTATGTTACAAACTTCCAAACAACATTATTCAAAGACATTCCACTGCTTGTGGAGTGCTTTGGAGTCGACAAAGAGATGTCGCTCCGCTCATATCTACATTCTTTCCTTACAAACCTTTCACGTGTCTGTCACTCGACACAAAACAACAATATAATGAAATTTGACAATCTTACAAGCTGCTAAGATGTCTGAAATGTTACGAAAGGTATCCGGGGTTCAATGCTCAAGCAGCATATTTACTACAATACCCCATGTTTGTTCTAACTTGAACTGATGTGACTTCTGAGCTCACATAAACAGCAAATAACTTAAATCACATCAAAATGGGTAATGACAACGGTCAGTCATTAACTGATACGCCCATATAAGGCAAAAATAAAACAGTGGCGTCAATGGAAGTGTCGCGACAAAGGGGTCATAATAAAAATGACAGAAGAATGGTTGTCCATTCCTCAAAAGCTAATCTGGCCCACGTGAAGGGTCGACCAAACCAAACCCAAGTGGTTTGTGGTCATGTCTATCAGAAAATCTTAGGACATAACGTCCTGCGGACACATCTAGAATGCACCATGAAAGCATAGTGTCTAACTCACACTGTTAAGGAATAACAATTCTAACTATAAAAATCCTACCTAGCTGGTCGTCACGAGTTCGGTTAATTTCTACTTTCTAATCTACCACAGCTAAACCCGTAAAGAGAAGAGAAATTGTGGACTCACATAACTGTCACCTTATGGTAATTCCAAGGTAATAGAGGTGGTTTCCGAGACCTGGACGGTGGTAATAATTTTCCAGAACAGACTCTGGGCATCGAGTCTCCCTCGTTGCAGTCGCCTGTGTCTACCAGTGGGTCTCACGAACAAGATCTCCTCCTAATGGTCAGCTGATAGGTTGATGGACTTCTGGGCTCCATGTCCCTCGAAGTAGATGGTCAGTTCTCCTGCCATGACGACGGTGGTCTCTTCTTGGATATTCGTCTCACATGATGGGGGTTTACTCCATAACACTGATGGGTATCACTGGTATAATCATGTACACGTGATCAGCGTTATGATATTGCATTGTGATTAATTGCACACGTGTTTCACTGAATCTATTTGATTTAGCACAGTATAAAATTTGATTCCCTGGATTTACTTGCAGACTGATTACAAAAATGGCCTTTACTGTCTGCTCCACTGATTCTACTCGATACGTGGTATCGGAAATCACAGATTCTAGTAATTTATGATCGAAGAATATCACTGTTATCTGGCACAAAAATCACTAACAACGTGCATCGTAATATATGATGAACATGTGGTGCCTGTTCGCACATGGATGGTTTGTTGATTGTGATAACTTTGCAGTATTTTATGTCCCTCATGGACTTATGTTTTGTGGCCCACGTGAAGAAATGTGGTGTTCCTGTCGGCCGAAAAATATTCACAAAAATGCACGATAAATTCTGAACTTTCACACGTGCACTAGGTGAATTTATCACTGAGTTAGATTATCGTTCACAATTATTATACACTTGTAATTTATAGATGATGATCGTAGATTTTTCCATCGCCTCGTGGACGGAACAAAATGGTCATAGTCGAACAGACGGACATTAATTCTCTCACACAGGTAATAACACTTTTCCACAACGAAGCACTGCACACTTGTGCAAAAATACACTTTCACTTCGACGATTCGTCAGTTTAACAAATATCTTCACCCCGTGGGTGGACTTAAATTTTCGTCGTCTTTAAGACTGACAGCACTAGCACGTCATATCACGACGGCTTCTCAACAGGTAGTCTACGAGCATGGAGCTCACTTGCAGTGTGCGGGCGGTCACATGAGTCATGATAGTCTAACTTCCTCCCGCCAATCTGTGGCGTAAATACCTTTTACCGAAAAAATAGAATTCGTAAACATCATAATGTTTCCTTTATGCAGAATTACCTCGTGGAATGTTCTGAGACTTTTAACAGCAATGGGTGCTCAGAAAAAATATAAGGGTGAATGTCCAGAGTCAAGACATCATCCATTCTCATTGCATGCCGCGCGCAACATCAGGGCGCGTTCAGTGACAAGGCATGGCATGCTCCTCAACATTCTCATAAATATAACCGAGCCATGAGCTCAGGCGGGCTCAATAGTGTCCGGCACTGTGGTAGATAGCACACAATTTAACAAAGAGATACTACAGCACACTGAACTGCCAACGTTCTATCCGTTCTTGCTGTGCTTGTCTAGTGCCTGCGCGTCGAATTGAGTACGTACTTCCATCTATACTAGCTCGCAACCCAGGACGCATATTTCAACTTTCACATCGTATTTTACATTGTATCATGAATACTCCTGTTGTAAAATCTGCACACACGCATAGTTTGTAAAGCTGAATATAATAGTATGAGAAAAGTTAACGTTTCTCACACTATCGTATTCAGATTAAAAACTACGTATGCCTGTGTGCAGATTTTTTACAACAGTGGCATTCGTTACGAAATGTAAAATACGGTGTGAAAGTAGAAATGTGTTTCTTGGGTTGCAAGCTAGTAGACTATAGCGGGAAGGACTGGCTGCGTAATTCAGCGGTAGTCTTCTCACCTGCTATGTCCAAGGTTGCAGGATCGAATCCTGGCACGGTCAGTTGGTATTTGCGGGTGCACAAATGTGAGGGAGTCGTATCAATAGATCTACAAAAGAGACCTCAAGGTTAGTTTACCTCGGGTGCATCATTAAGAAAAAGCTGTAATATAGTGTTACGCCTTTAAGGGCGCATAGCACCCTTAAGAGGCATACGAACATACAATTAATCTACAAATAATACTACATCTATAATCATCCATAAACACAACCCTGCTATCTCTGCCATCTGCCAAACAACCCACAATATTTTCACCCCGGAAACCATCCCTAAAGCTGTAAGCAACAACAACAGCAACACACTTCTATTTACACAAAGCCAGCAGAGTCGTGCAACAACTCTTGCCCAAGGCTTATGACACACATCAACAAGTACACAGGAAATGTTTACCAAAACGGTAGTTTACCAATCAGCAACAGTCAGCAGTATTTAAACTCTTAGATAGGACTCCAAAACATGAGGAAGGAGTATGTTGCTATCCGTCACTCTGCCCGAGCCAACATCGTCATCACACCTCAGGTATGTGTTTATCTCAGAGTCCTATACACAATTGTATTCCTACCCAATTGTATTGTAAACACACATCTTTGTTCATTCCCTACATTCAGGGAAAATTATACAGCCTTAGCAGGCCCATAGTAAATTAGTACATTTAAATATAACCACCCGATTTTTGCTTATCGTTACCCTCGCCCTGTTTATTGCCTACCCCTCTCCCATACCTCGCCCAATCACTGGTTAAACATAGAATCGCTAACGCAAGCAATTGCAGCTTGTTTATTACTAGCGGCATTGCACTCTAAACGAGTACTCGCATACACCGGCTGTAATACGCGCCATCAGCAATTCTTTACTTTCACTCACCGCTGTTCCCATTCAGCCCGCTGAGCATTGCCTTTATCCTAAAAGGCGCATCCCTTAACTACCTTTACCAACTTATAGGGCCGTTTTCCGCAATACTTCACGATACACTTTCCCACAGAGACGCTGACGATTTCGAACACCTTCTGCGGCTCCCCTAGTTGACCGCAAACCTCGACACGTTCACACCCCCTGACACCCCGTTAGAGCCCTTTAATGACTGAACAAATTGGTGGAGACGCTGGGTACTGCGCTTTTAAGGGAGTTCAAACAAAGAATTTCCGCAGTAGACCCCGATACGCTCTTTCTCGCGAAGCAAAGTCAGAAACCCCCAGAGTAGATTTGTTTTCTGAATAGATTATCGCGGAAGCGAAGACGCAAGCTACACTATTACATCTGCAAAATATTTAGAGTCCACCCACCCCCAGATAATAGCAAATACTTGCCTTAAAGCAGAGGCAGGGAGATTTTTTCTCAATACCAAGCGCATGGACAGGATCAGACGTACATCTAGGGACGTAGCACATACATTTTCCACTAGTACCCACCCGCTACGCCCTAAGATCAAAGTAAAACCCCCGACCTAGTCACCGAACATAAGGCAATCGCCGAACTTGAGGCTGGGGCTCTAGAACTCAGGTTACGATACCCCAACGCAATAATACACGCTCCTCCCCTTACAAGAGCACAGGCACAGAGCGAAAGCGCTAGACACTCATCCTCAGATAGCAATAGTAGCGAGGACATAAGCCCCATACTACCTCATACCGTATGGCAGCACATAATTGACACGCAGCAAGCATACAATAGCTTACACGTGCTTATATAGCAATTAGGAGAGACTGCGGAGGATACAGCAGAAAGGGTGTTAATTACAGATATCCAAGCCATAGCTGAGACGCTAGAGCAGAATGTAAATAAGCACTTACCACCATACAAGCGGCGTAAATCGAGCATAATTTATCCATAGATAACATTGAGGAGACGGAGGCATTTAACACACAACATATATTACAACCCCCAGGAATCGAAACCGATACTTCTCGGGAGAGGCATACATACGCCACACGGTCAGAAACCAACGCGCTCTCGTACAATCACGAAGTACCAGACCACAGGGACAGGGGCAGTTAACAAACTAACGAGGAACGAAATTGCATAGGCTCCAACACATCCGTGGTTAATATACAGATACACGAGATAGATAACGACACACAGAATAACACAGATCACGACACTACCATAAATAGCGTAGAACAACAACACGACAACATGGCAATGAGAGATAAATATCCTATGATTCAGCCTACAAGGTATTCAGGGGACCATCAGGACCCCGAGGAATACGTCAAGGCCTTCAATAGAGCAGCTAATATTAACGGAAGGACCGAGCAAGACAAGAGAAGGCTACTCCCAGCTTACTTATCTGGGTCGGTCCTTACATGGTTCGAGCTGCACGAAACAAACTTAGTGGATACTACATGGGATGAACTATGCGGTAGGCTGAGGACGGAATTTAAACTCACCCCTAATGAAGAAGATTTATATGATCTGATCAGGGAACGCACGCAGGGTCCCGTGGAAAGTACAAACTCATACGTCAATGCTGATGTGTGATAAGTACGAACCTGCGATGCCTCAAAAGGCAAAAATACGCCTAATAATGAAAGGGCTCTGGCCATCATTAATCGATAAACTATGCGTAATGACGAATACAATGATACGGCAATTGCCGCATAACATAAGGACCATAGAGGTGGGTAACAAAATACCGAGAAAGCAATCGAGAGTCCATAAACACAGGCGATCAGGGGTTGCAGCAAAGAGTAGACGAATTAACACAACAAGTGCAAGAGATGACTATTAACAATAGTAAGTCATAGAATAAACTCATGTCTAACAACACGGCAATTTCGAGATACAGTTCATCAAGAACAGATAATAAAGGCTTTTAGACATGACTGCAAAGTAATCATGGCGTCATATACCAATGACCAAGCTTACAATGCCGATGAGAGTGGTTTCGATAAAGAAAAGGCCTTGGGGAGAACTTTAGAGTGTAAAGGTGCATGTGACATAAAGGGAGCAGTGCAATCGAAAGGGGCAACCACACATTCGTACACAGTCATGCCGATAGTGTCTCCATCGGGAAAGCTAATGGCAAAATTATTTGTGATTTTATACGAACCACCTGGCATAAGTGACAAAGTTCAAGAAGAAATGTTCAAGCCAGACAATTTAATTGTACAATTGTAATGTGTTAATTATATTTAATTAAAAGGAAAAAGGGGGTTGGGCGCCAATTCATAAGCTTAAGGCGTTATGAATAAATATGATTTTACTATCAAACGATATTTTATTATCTCGTGGGTACAGGTATCGAGCTACGGATGATAAATTAACCAACTGGAATATCAATGAGAAAAGCAAGGCCTAATACCGTATAACATACATATATTTTTTTAAATCCAAACTTACTTTCAAATATGATGGCATGGGGATAAAGATCGATAGATTGTAGGATCACAATAAATAACAAGAATAACGGGAAAACATAAGCTCCTTTTTATCAGACATACATTCATTACTGTTTTAGTATTCCAATAAATGCTGTATAGTGTCTAGCCATCATCTTACATAAATTCCAAACATCCTTTTTATTTGCCAACTGAAACAACCTTCCTCTTTTTCTTTTATCACTCTCAAAATCAGTCTTTCTTTCTAAGCCTAGTAAGTCCTTGTTATAAAGTTAACTATTTTAGTTCCATATTTCGCCACCATCTCTATTGCCTATTTCTTTTACTCTTTGTATTTACCTCCATGACACAGGCAACTACATCTATATTACATCGCCCCCAGAAATCATGACATATATTTATTTATTTCTTAATAGGTACTGTTACAGTTAGGCAAAACCTGGTGGTAACAAGATATTTACACGTTGCTTGTAAATCAATTTCTCTTCATAATGTCTCTGGGTTCCTTGAATGCAACATTTAATTTCTTCTTGAAAGCTTTTAAACTGTTAGGAAAAGGTTCTAAGACTTCTTCAGGTAACTCATTCCATGTTTGAATACCCCTGTTTATAAAAGAATACTTAGCTAAGTTTGTCTTTTGAATGATGGGCCTAATTTTGTATTCGTAATCTCTCCTACCCATATAATCTGGATCATGCATTCTGTTTCGCAACTCATTCCAGGCCGGTTCCCCTGTGTATGCTTTGTACATCTCCTGGAGTCTTCTTTTATGTCTTCTGCGGTGTAGGGATTCCCAACCCAATGACTTTAACATGTCAGAGACACTATCAGTATGGGAGAATTTGCCAAGTACGAATCTTGCAGCTTTTCTTTGCACCATCTCCAATTTGTTCGTTAGAGTTGATTGGCAGGCTCCCACACACTCGTGGCGTATTCCAAAATTGGTCTCACTAGACATTTGTAAGCCAATTCTATGGCCTGAATACTGCTACCCTTCATGTTTCTCATAACAAAGTATAATGACTTTTGTACCTTATTAGCAACGCTCTCTACGTTCTGACCCCAGTGTAACCTTTTATTTATGGCAATCCCGAGATAGCTGCATGACTCCACTCGAGGAATAATTTTGTTTCCTAATTTATAATCAGCTATTGTCCCTTTTCTGCTGTTACTAAAAGACAGGCATTTACTTTTTTCTGCACTTATCCTCATGTTATTTCGGATAACCCAGCATTCTATACGTTCCAAGTCTTGTTGGAGGAGCGGAGTGTCAACTTGATTTTCGATTTTTCTATATATTACACAGTCGTCAGCGAATAGTCTGACGTCCGATTTAACATATTCTGCCAGGTCGTTTATATATAGAAGAAACAACAATGGCCCAACTACACTTCCTTGTGGAATTCCAGAGGTGACTTTTGTCTCTTTCGAAAATATTCCCCCAACTTTGACTGTTTGGGTTCTGTTTTGGAGAAAGTCCCGGATCCGGAATACCACTCTTTCATCAAGACCCAAATTTGCAAGCTTATGTAACAGGAGGTCATGTGGAACCATGTCAAAAGCCTTAGCTAAGTCAATGATTACACTGTCCACCTGGCCGCCTGTGTCCATGACTTCTGCTATATCTGGACAAAAACCCACCACCTGTGATTCACATGAATATCCTTTCCTGAATCCGTGTTGTCTATCATACAACCAGTTATTTTTCTCCCAAAATTCCCTTATATAATCTGCAATTATGTGTTCCATTTGTTTACAAACTAGCGCTGTCAGACTCACTGGTCTATAGTTACCCGGCATGGTTCTGTCCCCTCCTTTAGAAATTGGAACTACAATAGCTTTCTTCCAGTCGGACGGGGCAGACCTATTGTTCAGAGAGACTGTGAACAATGCCCTAAGGAAGGGAATTATTTGTTCTCCGCCTATCTTGAGAATGTCGCCCGACACCTCATCGAGTCCTACTGACTTGCATTTTTTGATTTTTCTTCAGGTTTTTTCTAACCTCCCTGTTATGAATAGTGAATGGTTTAAATGTATTGAACCCTTATTGATCTACGATAAATAAGTATTCATATTTATTATTATTATTACTGCAGCTCAGGCAGTACTTGAGGAAGTGGACAAGGATAAAAGGGAGGCTAGCGTTTCGTAATGATTGCAACAGGAGCAGAGCTGGTAGCTATTCTTGGGGGACGGCCAGATTTAGCCGGGTTCAAGGCCAAATTGAGCAACTACTTGCACCAAAATTGGAAGCATAAAGGAATGATCACGAGTCACTTGCAACGAACATACGATTGAATCAGCCAATCACGAGAGACCAAGCCATGATCACGCGATGGACAGCGTCAGTAGTAAAAAGCCCGCGGAATTGATTATCTAAAGAACCGCCGAACGGACTGATCTCCGCACGAGTGCATTGAGACGTTTGATTTATTTGAGGAAGAATGACACTAGTCCCATATTTGTGAGATAAAAACTCTGGAAATTTTTATCCAATTCCACCCCACTCCTCCGCCCCTGTCAGTTTCTAATAAATAGATTGGCATGATGCTACTCTAAGTCTTTTCGTTTTGGAGCCTTGAGAGGCTAACTTCACGCCCGTTTGTATAACGAATTTTAACGCTCTAAATTCGTTGAAGTTATTTTATCTGTGAGCTCTGAGGAGCTAAATTCACATCAGTCGTAATAACGAATTTTAAAGCTCTAGTACATTTTATCTGAAGTCAACTTTGTTTTTGCGAGCTAATATTTCACGCAGTGTGCGAGGTGACATGTAACATTTTTCTTAAAGACGACCATTTCAGCTATGAGGGGCAAGTCTTGTAACACCCTAATTAGCGCTCACCAGAGCGAAGGTCAACAATACAGTACGAAAATACCGAGCAAGATAGCGACTGCCAGTGCAGTCAAGATTTTAAACTTATTATCGAGCCAGTGACGTGGTCTCGAGGTGTATATTTTATGTACAAATTTCAGTGTATTTTTCATGTGTTTATTGTGCGTGTGTGCGAGATATCTAGGGCAAGTCTTCGCAATTAATCGCATTAGGACAATTTGTGGGCGAATTGAGTAACCTGCAAGCGATTATAGCTAGGTCAAATAATTAACATTGAACTTTTCTGCCAAGGAGTCAATACCAAGATGCTCAACACGTGGTTTGGAGTTGGGATGATCTTCAACGATTTAACGCAGACGACGATGGAGTGTTAATCTGTCCATAGGGAAATGGGCTGAGAAGGATGTCTTAAGTTCTACAAGCTGATCGGTGATGTACAACAATTGGATTATTTCAATTATGTAGTTAGATTTGGCCGGGGAACTTTTGTAAATAGTCATGTTTCTTTTCTTGTTGTTGTTTAGAGTTTTTCTTGCACCGACACTAAGTGTTTTAAATGTCCGTTGGCGCGTGGCCAAAGTGTTTGTTGTATATTTGTTTTTCCTTGAGTCATATTTAATGTGCGCGGCGTGCGTACGTGATTTTTATCCATGCAAATGCGAAACCCGTTGTATTCGATAAATGGTGCTTTTAAAAAAAACAACCCCTGGCACTATCCAGCCCATGACGGGCTAAGGCCGACCAAGCGACCGCTGCCCAGCCATTTGGCCTGCAGATATTGGGGTGACGCGTGATCAGCGCGTCGGGTCCCCTCGGCCGTTAATCTTGGTATTCGTGATCGGGGCGCTGTCTCACTGTCAGACAGCTACTCAATTGTCCTCACGAGGCTGAGTGCACCCCGTTCCAACCCTCACGTCAGTTTTAAAATCCCTGACGGAGCCGGGGATCGAACCCGGGGCCTCCGGGCGAGAGGCAGGCACGCTACCCCAACACTACGGGGCCGGCTTAGTCAGATGGAAATACTGAATCTGATCTCGTGCAAGTGCGTTGTCATGCACCGACACTAAGTGTTTTAAATGTCCGTTGGCGCGTGGCCAAAGTGTTTGTTGTATATTTGTTTTTCTTTGAGTCATACTTAATGTGCGCGGCGTGCGTACGTGATTTTTATCCATGCAGATGCGAAACCCGTTACATTCGATAAGTGGTGCTTTATTAACGTTAATATTTGAAATAGGAATGGGAGGTAATTACTGTAAGATATTTGCTGAACAGGTTATTATTCATATTAGGGTTGCCAAGCGCACCAACTTAAAATGTAATTTGTAGAACACCTTCGTTCTAATTTTGATAGATTTATTTTGAGTCCTTTTCAGGTTAACTAGTCACGACATAGAACGGTGGCCCCAGCATATGGAAATTATTTATGTCTTTTATTTCAGGGTCTGTCAAAACCCATACGTGTGATTCTGTGTGTGTTACTGAGTCAAGTGTGTGTTGATTCTACGTGAGGAGGGGGTAGAGGTCCTACCGCCCTCATATATTTTTTTGCTGCTGTTGTATTTTTGATGGAAAGACAGGGTGCTCTAGGGAGGCCGCTGTTTCTTGTCCATATTATTCTGACACACACACACGTATATTTGTGCTTTGGGGCACTCTTCTTCGAGGTTCGACCCCATGTCCTGGGAGGTCGAGATTATTGACACGTGGGTTGACAGATATGCAGAGTTCCACAAATCGCCCGTTTTGCCTGGTGACTTATTTTGATAGGCAGTCCTGATTGTCCGACTGCCCCCCCCCCCCCCCCGTAAGCTTTCACGTAGCAAACCTGTTCATTGTGATGGTTATTTTTAAGCCATAATTAATTGGGGAGTTCGCCATGTGTGTAACGGCTTATTGTACGTTGTATGGGTAAAATATTGTATTAATAACGTAAATGTTGGCTGTGAGCCCATTGCTTTGTTTATGACTCGATTCATGTAATTTTAGTGTAACACCTGTGTGGTGTAGTGGTAGAGTACTTGTAAATTTTGACGGCGGTCATTTGTGTATTTTATTTGGTCACGTGTTAATGTACTTGTGTTGATTTGTGTGAGAAGTCCTAAGTTTTTAGGCAGTAAATGTTGCTACGGCAATTTGATTCCAATTTCACACGGAAATTTTGTGCTGTTTATATTAGATCTAGGAAGTGTCGGTTTAATTTTAAGTATTGTAGTTGTGTTCCCCCGTGTCGGTCTAGCTCTAAGAAATGTGGATTCGTTGTCTGAATGATCATTCTGGATGATGACGAATCACGCATTCGTTTGTACACATCGTGATGCATGTAGAACGACATACGCACATACATAGTCACTTTTGTTATTTTATCTTAGGGACACTTGGTCCATGTAATTAATCTCTCCAGAGATTTTGGCCTAGTTTTGGCATTCTTATTAAGTGGGAGTCATATGGGAGTTTTATTTTCGATAATTGTTGAGTGTAAATATGGTGATTTGTTTATTAAATTCATTTGTTTTAACCCTGGCTTCACTCTTTCCTGCATGTTATTTTGTTATATGTTACCCTGCGAGTTAATGAAGCGCCTTGACAACAACTTACGATGTGAACCGATACACCCCCCGAAACCGAGTCTCATATGCTTCTTTGCAAGGGTTCAGTATTTTCCTTTAATTTTGAAGGAACGGACATGCTAGCTTTCGCAGTAAAAACGCTACAATACCACTCATTAAGCACTTCAGCTTTTTGTGGGTTTCCTGTGACAAGATTTCCTTCTGAGTCCCTCAGAGACTTAATGTCATCTCTGTTATTTTTCCGTCTCCTAAGATAATTATAAAAAGTATTTGTATTTCCCGGTTTTAGTATAGTCTTCATATAAGAATCGTGTGCTTTACGTTTTTCTGTGTTCAATTCCTTGATAATTAGTTAGTATTGTCTGTAATAGTTACTATTTGATTTTAGTCTGTTGTGTATTTTTCTAGCTTTTCTCTTAAGAATTCTAACACGTGAATTGTAGAATTCTGGATCCTGGTTTCCCTTCAATCTATATTTTGGAACGTATAGCGATTGGCCCGTATGAATAATATTTTTGAAATTTATATTGGAAGGATTTCTGAAACACATGCTAATACCATATTGCATACACTAACTAATTCCATAGAGTTCCTGATCTCACTATACGATCATAACATTTCTTCTTTCTTCTGCTTCTTAATGTACGGTACTCCTCTAGTCACCTATTTTCCTCCTCAAATGCGTCCTTCTCTCCCAGTGAGTCAAAAATACCATCAGCTTGTTCTTCTCTCTTGCAACCAGCCGATCTTGTAACCGCTTGAGGTATTCCAGTCTTCTGACGAAACTCCGCCTCTTCTATATCCAGTAATCTTTCCTTTCCTACTCAGTCCAATTAGTTAGTTATTGTTGTTTTAAGGGGCGGAACTACGAGGTCATCTGCCCCTCTTAACACAGATTAAAGAATACAAATTTGGAATTGAATTTAAAATTTTCATGTGGACACCTAAATTTCAAAAGACCAAAAATTAATAAAACAAAAACAAAAAATTAAATAAAAATTAAAATTATAATAATAAACAATTTTACGGAAATACAAAAATTATCATTCGAAAACGAACAATTCGTTGAGTCAATTTATACTGGAAAATTTAGATTGCCTACTCAGTCTCCATACTAAAAATCTTCTTATATTCTTTTATTCTCAACTTTTCTTCGATTCTATATGCTTCCAGATCTCTCAAATCTAAAAAAACAAGTTCTCGTAATATCTGTCGTTATATAAGCTATTTCATTTTTCCTCGCCTGATATTTTCCATTTTGAATGCCAGTTTCATTTCCTATCCATATAAAGTTTAGTTGCACTTTTTTTTGGAAATCTCGTACTTTTGAGAAAGCATAAATTTCTTCTTTCTACTGCTGTACAATGAATGGACGGGTAAGAATGTCACCAATGGCTCATCTGTCAATATTTGTTCTTTCAATTTAATATTCTACCATCTTAAGCGAGTAAATAATGGGTTGCACCACTTCATTTTACTTTATGCCTTACAGTTCTTCTGAACTGATAACCATGCTAATTAGCTTAATTCAAACCAAATCAGTTCGTATATGTATGAAGTATTGCTAAGTGTTTTCACAATATTTTAACGACACAGATCTCAACTGATTGTAGCTGTTATAATTATTCCTCCTCAAGAAACCTGTCCAAGGTCACCACTTCAGTCTACAATCTTGCTTCATGAAGAAAGTATTCTTCATCATATATACTCATTGATTCACTGTATAGAAGCTTTTGAAAAATTATACTTCATTAAATATATTTATATACAAGCTGTACCCGGCATGCGTTGCAATGCCAATCAAAGAAAGTGTTGGCGTTGAAATTCTGTTTCTTGAAGTGCTTTTGGATACACAACATGTTAACTGCCTCTATGCTATCATAAAATGGATTTTCTAATTTAGAACCATTCGTGGGAGCGTGCACAACAACTTTCAAAAAGTTTCATCGCTGTCACTCATTTGTTGAATCTACTCGTGCGCTACCTATTGAGAAATGTATTACTAAGTCGAAGCCCTTCCCTGGCGTGTACACAATAACTCATCAAGGTTTCATCGCAATCGAAGAATGTTATATGAACGCAATAGGGAATTTTGTTGAAACGCTTCGCGCGTCGTCACCCATTTGTTGCATCTACTCTTGCGCTACTTATTGTGAAATGGATTTACTAAGTCCCCTTCCCTGGCGGGTACAAAATAACTGATCAATGTTTCATCGCAATCGGATGAATAGTATATGAACGCATACCTGATTTTGTTTAAACGATTCGCACTCCGTCACTCATTTGTTGAATCTACTCGTGCGCTACCTACTGTAAAATGTATTTACTAAGTTAGAAACCGTCACGTAAGTGTCCACAACATCTCACCCAAGTTTCATCGCTATCGTCGTTCATTTGTCGAATCTACTCGTGTGCTACCTACTGTGAAATGTATTTACTAAGCCAGAAACATTCCTTGGAGTGTCAACCATATTTCACCCAAGTTTCGCCGCTAACGGCAGAATGGTATATGACCTTATACGGGACTTTGTTGAAACGCTTCGCGCGTCGTCCCTCATTTGTTGAATCAACTTGTGCGCTGCATATTGTATAGGGGATTAACTAAGCCAGAAATTTTCCATGACGTGTACACAACATCTCACCCAAGTTTCATAGGTACGGACGAATGGTACATGTATGCATACGGGACTTGGTTGAAACGCTTCGCGTGTCGTCGCTCATTTGTTGATTCTACTCTTGCGCTACATATTGTAATATGGATGTACTCAGCCAGAAACCTTCCCTGGAGTGTACACAACATCTCACCCAAGTTTCATCGCAATCGGATGAATGGTATGTGAACGTATACGGGACGTTGTCGAAACGCTTCGCGCGTAGTCACTCATTTGTTGAACATAAACGTGCGCTTCGTATTGTAAAATGGATTTACTTAGCCAGAAACCTTTCCTGGAGTGTACACAACAATTCACCAAACATTTATCACTATCAGACGAATGGTACATGACTTTCTACGGGACTTTGTTGAAACGCTTCGCGTGTCATCGCTCATTTGTTGAATCTACTGGTGAGCTACCTATTGTAAAATGTATGTACTAAGCCAGAAACCTTCCCTGGAGTGCACACAGCATCTCACCCAAGTTTCATCGCTATCGGATGAATGGTATATGAAATTAAATGGGACTTTGTTGAAACGCTTCGCGCGCCGTTGCTCATTTGTTGATTCTACTCGTGCTCTACCTATTTTTAAAGGGATTTACTAAGCTAGAAACCTTCCCTGGAGTGCACACAAAATCTCAGCCCAGTTTCATCGCTATCGGACGAATGGTATATGAACGCAAACGTGACTTTGTTGAAATGCTTCGCGCGTCGTAGCTCATTTGTTGAATCTAATCGTGCGCTGCCTATTGTAAAGTGGATGTACTAAGCCAGAAAATTTCCCTGCAGTGTACACAACATTTTACGCAAGTTTCATAGCTATCGGACGAATGGTATATGAATGCATTCGGGACTTTGTTGAAATGCTTCGCGCATCGTCGCTCATTTGTTGAATCTACGCGTGCGCTACCTATTGTAAAATGGATTTACTAAGTCAGAAACCTTCCTTGGAGTGTACTCAACATCTCACCCAAGTTTCATCGCAATCGGACGAATGGTATATGAACACATACGGGACTTTGTTGAAATGCTTCGCGCATCGTCGCTCATTTGTTGAATCTACGCGTGCGCTACCAATTGTAAAATGGATTTACTAAGTCAGAAACCTTCCTTGGAGTGTACTCAACATCTCACCCAAGTTTCATCGCTATCGGACGAATGGTATATGAATGCATACGGGACTTTGTTGAAACGCTGTGCGTGTCGTCGCTCATTTGTTGAATCTACTCGTGCGCTATCTACTGTGAAATGTATTCACTAATTTTGAAACCTTCACGTAAGTATACACAACATCTCACCCAAGTTTAATCGCTATCGGACGAATGGTATATGAACACATACGGGACTTTGTTGAAATGCTTCGCGCATCGTCGCTCATTTGTTGAATCTACGCGTGCGCTACCTATTGTAAAATGGATTTACTAAGTCAGAAACCTTCCTTGGAGTGTACTCAACATCTCACCCAAGTTTCATCGCTATCGGACGAATGGTATATGAACACATACGGGACTTTGTTGAAATGCTTCGCGCATCGTCGCTCATTTGTTGAATCTATGCGTGCGATACCTATTGTAAAATGGATTTACTAAGTCAGAAACCATCCTTGGAGTGTACTCAACATCTCACCCAAGTTTCATCGCAATCGGACGAATGGTATATGAACCCATACGGGACTTTGTTGAAATGCTTCGCGCATCGTCGCTCATTTGTTGAATCTACGCGTGCGCTACCTATTGTAAAATGGATTTACTAAGTCAGAAACCTTCCTTGGAGTGTACTCAACATCTCACCCAAGTTTCATCGCTATCGGACGAATGGTATATGAACACATACGGGACTTTGTTGAAATGCTTCGCGCATCGTCGCTCATTTGTTGAATGTACGCGTGCGCTACCTATTGTAAAATGGATTTACTAAGTCAGAAACCATCCTTGGAGTGTACTCAACATCTCACCCAAGTTTCATCGTAATCGGACGAATGGTATATGAACACATACGGGACTTTGTTGAAATGCTACGCGCATCGTCGCTCATTTGTTGAATCTACGCGTGCGCTACCTATTGTAAAATGGATTTACTAAGTCAGAAACCTTCCTTGGAGTGTACTCAACATCTCACCCAAGTTTCATCGCTATCGGACGAATGGTATATGAACACATACGGGACTTTTTTGAAATGCTTCGCGCATCGTCGCTCATTTGTTGAATCTACGCGTGCGCTACCTATTGTAAAATGGATTTCCTAAGTCAGAAACCATCCTTGGAGTGTACTCAACATCTCACCCAAGTTTCATCGCAATCGGTTGAGTGGTATATGAATGCATAGGAGACATACACACCCACAGACAAACTATCACGTAAGATTGATTTTTATATATATAGATAGATAACTCTTCCAATATATCAAATATTGCAAGGGACAAAAAAAGAAGCAAAGTAACACCTATAAGAACTATCTGAATGATCAGACACAAGAAAGCAAAAAAATAATTAACCCTAACACTAAAGATAAAACAAATATATCCATATTATACCATAAGCCAACATAAATTGCGCAAATCCTATAATATAATATACCAATCATGTAATTCCCACAAACTATATATCCATCACATGCACACCTCTCTCACACACAAAAATATACATAAATATATCATCTATACCATAAAGTCTGCATACAGAATACCTATTCCTGAATGTCAGGCATCAATGTACCCGACCTTCATAGCATAGTTTAGGAAACCTAAAACAACAATTCTCCCTTATCTTCACTCAATTTACTTTTTTCTATTGCTTTTCCAAATAAGTCTTCTAGATCATCTTCAATAAGTAAAGTATCTATAATACACAACGTCTTTCTTTCTTTCTTTCTTTCTTTCTTTCTTTTTTTTTCTTTCTTTATTTGAACTCATTTGTTACCTCAGTATTTACTCCTGCCTTTCCTATCTCTAATTCCTCCTTAATTAAACATATACGTTGATATTCGTTACTTAACTTCCCTTCTTGGTTAAATTTAATACAAACCTCCTTACCATTCCACTTAAATTTTACACATGCCTCATCATTACATAATTTAGCATTATAACTTGACATCCAGTCAGTACCTAGAATGACTATATATACTAAATTTGGAACTACTAAACAGACTTGAGTACCAATAAAACCCTTAACCTTAATTTCTAACTTGCTTTGAAAGAAGGTGTGACCTCTTCCCTACTGCTGTCACTACAAAAGTAGATTTTATAGGTATTCCCTCAATCTTCTTATTTCCATCTCTTAATTTAGTATAAAATTTAGCACTAATACGTGATCTCTCACATCCACTATCTAACAAAGTATCAACACGCGCTCCCAACGCATTTCATTCCACAATAGAATTCCAATTAACGTTTACTGATTCTACTTTCTCGTCAGCTAAATCATCCAAGAGATCACTCTTTATATCTAGGTTATAAGTTCCGGACAGTATAGTATTGGCGGATATCATATCAGACTGACAATCTGACCTAACATCTCAGTCTGATTATAGTTTAAATGTCTCCTTGACTCATTCCTTATTTCCAAATTATTACTCATATTATTGTTACTTACAGGTATCCTTTCCTCTCTTCTATCCTCTGCATTTTCCTGACAATTTTGAGAATTATTCCTCTGATAGTTATTATCATTATTACGCAATCTATCATTTCTATAACTATTATTCTGATAATGATTACCTTGTCTCTGATTTGATTGATTATAGTAATAATTTGGAGGTTGATTGTTACCCCTATAATTAGAATAACCTCGACCTTTCTGGTCCTGAGTTATTCGGCTCCCATAACCACCTGCTTGACTCATTTACACTTCCTAATGCATCAAAGCTCCCCAATAAGTTTTCTAATTCATATAGAGTTGTAATTCCTTTCATAAATGAGGCTTCCTTCACTCTATAAGGAAAATGCCTAAGCAACAGTCTTACTACATCACTATCTTTAGCCATCCCATCTAGGTATTTACAGATTAGCACCTGACTAAAAAAATAGTCAGTTATACTCATACCATTTCTACTATCATTTTGACCAAATATCACTCTTTCCCGTAAATGAGCCTGTATCGATTCGTTCCAGTATTAATCACAAAATTTATTTCTAAAGCTACTATAACCATCCAATTAATTTCTATATACTAGGAACCAGCTCCGAGTTTCACCTATGAAAGCTTGATCCAAAAGATCGAGTACTTGACTCCACTCTATACTTCCATAGTTAAGTTTATCTTTAAATCAGTGCTCTATAAATTCGATGAATTCTATAGGACAACTCTGTTTATTGCTAAATTTTGGTAACTCTAATTCTTTCATATTATCTACTCCTAAAAAAACCACTTTAGCTTCACCATTCACATTTTTCACATGAGACTTTAATCTTACTTCCATATCTACTATCTTCTCACCTGTCATCTTTTCAACCTTCTCATTTTTTATAAAATCTTCCTGTACCCTTCCTAATTGTTTATCTGCTTCCATAGTACCAGTAATCTCATTAAATTTCTCGGGAATTCTCTTCTCCATTTTTATCAATAACTGATCTACTTTTTTATAATTGCTTTAGCCTTTTCTTCCACCAAACTCCTTATCTCACCTCTAATCTCTTGTTTCACCCCCTCAATACAATGCTGCAACAATCAGGGGCGGTCCCAAGGGGGGTAGGGGGGGGCCATGCCCCCCCCCCCCAAACGGTCTTCAAAAATAGAAGAAAAAAATGAAAATGAGAAAGAGAAAGGCAGAAGAGAGAGAGAGGGAAGAGAGCAAAGGTTTGACTTGACAGTTCCAATTTTGACATCACAGGACCTGCCTGTGAGAGTGAGACCAGCCCTCCAGACCCCTTAGAAAATGAAGGAAACTTCCGTGAACTCCTTCGGTTTCGAGTCGAAAGCGGCGACGAAACTCTTCGTAGCCACCTTGAAAATGCATCAGCACGGGCTACGTATATTAGTAATAGAACACAAAATGAACTGATTAAGTGCTGTCGTGAGGAGATCCAAGAAGACATTGTTCGGAAGGTGAAAGTAGCAGGCATGTTTTCCGTCATGTCCGATGAGACATCACACATTTCCCTAAAAGAAAAGCTTGCATTGTCACTTCGCTACGTCCACGAAGAGAAGGTGCACGAAGATTTTTTTGAAATTTGCGGACGCTTACGAGTCTATTAGGGAGGACGATATTCAAGGCGGGGAACCAAAATTGTCAGGCTTTGCTCTTGGTCACGTTGTACAAGATCTCACTACAAAGCTCTCACTCGATCTTAAGCTTTGTGTTGGGGTAGGCACGGATAACTGTTCGGTGATGTCATTGGAAACGAAAGGTGCAGTACAGGAACTTTTGAAAGCGGCACCTTGTGGTTCTAAGTGTCCATGCTACAATCACGCCCTTAAGAGCAGCTTAGTGAAAACTTCAAAAGTAGTTCCCACTCGTAATGATACAGCATTGATGAAAAATTCAATTAACTTTGCTAGATCATCTCCTAAAAGATACAAAGATTTTTGGCAGTTTTGGGCGAAGACTTTGGCAAACTGTGTGAAACGAGGTGGAGTGAAAAACATGATGGCCATTTACAGTTCGAGAGACTATTAGTTAAGATAATTCGAGCTTTAGAAATCATAGCAGAATTGGAGGACAGCGACACATCGAGTGCAGCCGAATCCCTCATTCAATCATTGTGTGATACGCAATTTGTGGTTTCAATGTTGTGTCTGTGCGACGTCGTAGGTAAAACCCGGCCTTTGAGCCTTCTTCTTCAGGACGACTCATTGGACTCGGTGGTGGCTTCCGCGGGTGTCATGGACACCATCGAGGCGCTTTCGATTGCACTTGAGAATGCTGAACCGTACTTTGAGATAATATTTTGCCGAAGAACTGGAGTTTGAGGTGGCGTTGCCCCGAAGAGCAGGCAGGAGGAAGCGGTCCAACGTTCCAGCTGGCACTGACGCACCCGAAGGGTTCTACCGCCGAACTGTCTTCATTCCGCTGATCGAGCATGTGGTGCAGGATCTCAAGGAACAATTTCCAAATGAATCTTTGGCCGCATTCGACTTAAATGTGTTGATGCCTGCAATCTGCGTGGACAAACCGGCTGAAGAACCAACAGTGGTGCAAAGTTTGGAGGCTCTTCGTATCAAGTATCAGCCTTTGCTAATCTCCGACGGGCGCCACTTGCAGGGAGAATATGCTGTATGGAGACAGCGATGGTTGAGATTGAAGTCGGCAGGGAAGAAATTGCCATCAACTGCAATTGAGTCAGTGGTAGCTGCTTCTCAAAACTCTCCTGCAGCTTTTGGCGACGTTGCCGGTGAGTAACGCCACTCCCGACATTGCCACGGCAGAAGGACTGGCTACAGTCCCGAATGTCGGAAGAAAGGCTAACCGGACTGGCTCTGTTACATTGCCATCGGTCAACGAAAGTCAGTGTGGAGAAAGTAATTGATCGGTTTGCCAAAATAAAGACAAGGCGATTGGATTTTGTTCTTTGATCAGATACCTACAATAAATAGATTTAAATTGTATTATGTGTGTTCTCTTTCTAGAGTCTATTCGACCCTCTCCTCGAATTTTATAAAACTAATAGGTTATTGTACGAATTTCAGCACCCGTAATAATTAAATATATATAAAAATAGGACGGATGCCCCCCCCCTCCTTATAGGCTTAGCCCCCCCCCCCAAAAAAAAAGTTCTGGCTGCGACCACCCCTGGCAACAATCCATAATTCCTATCTAACTCCTTATTAATATTCATTACTTTAACTCATTTCTCACTCAACTCCTGATTATTTCTTTTATTTTCCCCAAACCTTTCATTCATCTCATGACTATTTTTATCAATTTTTTATTCATTTGTGTAAGCATATTTAAAATGTCCTGTACTTACATTTACACATTCTGTACTGGCACGTCAGTCTTTTCATTATCCACCACGCTACTTACAATATTATCCTCATCATTCCCCAACACACACACAACCACACTTTCACCATTCAACTCCAATCCACTACAACTCACTCCATTCCCACTCATCATCCTCATTCGTTCATCATTCATGATAATACATACACAATAACCTATACCTCAAATAGCATTTGCACAATTAATATTTATCCGCGCTAACTCATTAATAATTCCAGTTCTCGAGCCCGACGTTCAGGTGTTAATTATATTTAATTAAAAGAAAAAAAGGGGATGGGCGCCAATTTATAAGCTTACGGTAAGGCTTTATGAATAAATTTGATTTTACTATCACACGAGAGTTTAGTATCTCGTGGGTGCAGGTATCGAGCTACGGGTGATAAATTAACCAACTGGAATATCAATGAGAAAAGCAAGGCATAATACCGTATAACATACATATATTTATTAATCCAAACTTCTGAGCTTCAATGCCCAAGATCACGGGTTCAAACCCGGCCGAAGTCGTCGGATTTTTTAAGAACGTTAAAAATCCCTCAGTATGCCTTCCTTCGGAGGGGAAGTAAAGCCGGCGGTCCCATGTCATAGATTTATGGCATGTTAAAGAACCTTCCACTAATTACACCTGTGTGAAGCTAAATTATATATAGGTCAAACATTTCACTAACGTTATAAGGTTCCTACGTTCGTTGTCAGGAGCCGACTGCAGTGGCATCTGGTAACTAAGTTCTGAACTAGTTGGTCGTTGACGGTGGCGTTTGGCGGCAAAAGTAGGAACTACTTGGAAAAATTGAATGTCGACAGTCCTTACTTGAATCAAAACAGATACACACACTAATACAGTCATCACAATTATCACCGGTTATCAGAGAGATACTACACACACCCAAAGTACACGGGGCTATATGACCATGTTGTCGCAGCCCCTAAACTAAGGAACCAACCAAACTTACTTTCAAATAATGATGGCATGGGGATAAAGATCGATAAATTGTAGGATCACAATAAATAATAAGGTATCACTTTATACGATTAACGGGAAAACATAAGCTCCTTTTTTATCAGACAGACATTCATTACTGTTTTAGTATTCCAAGAAATGCTGTATAGTGTATTTCCAACATCTTACATAACTTTTTATCACTCTCAAAAATCAGTCTTTCTTTCTAAGCCAAGTAAGTCCTTGTTATAAAGTAAACTATTTTAGTTCCATATTTCGCCAGCATCTCCATTCCTTATTTCTTTTACTCTTTGTATTTACCTCCAAGACACAGGCAACTAGATCTATATTACACAACTGAGCTCGTCAGGAACAAGTAGTTCCGTGAAGAACTATGCAGCCTATTTTCATATATCCTGCTCATGTTAATTGCCTCTATCAACATACGAAATTTCAGTTTAATTGCTGTAACAGATTCGTAGATATTGAGAACCGTCTAAATATTTCAGATGGTCGCCAGGTTGGATTTTTATTTTTGTACTATTACATTAAGATTATTGTGTACGGGTGGTATTCAAACTTCAATCGCATGATTAGAACACAAGACGTAAAAACGAGATTTTAAAATTACGCACAGCAGCCATCTTGTGATTATGCAAACAATTGAAATAAATTAGATGCCAGTGGATCAACATTTGAATAAGCATTTAATGTGCAACGTTTCACGGTACTCGGATAGTTAATTCGCGAGAAACGTCCATTTAAATATTTATACTTCGCGTCGCCGCCATGTTGGATTTGTGCTCACCAGGTTACTGAAAGTCCTATAGGTGAACATATGTTCATAGTCTCTATGAAGATTAAAAAAATCAGTTTGGTTGCTGTAAAAGATTCATAGATATTGAGAACCGTCTAAATATTTCGGAAGCTCGCCATTTAGGATTATTATATGTATAGGCCATAGAGTTATGTACCATTCAAGGACAATTATTGCTTAGGTTCATTATTCAAACTTTCACTTCGATCGCATGATTACGACACAAGAAATAAAAACTTAATTTTAAAATTTCGCACAGCCGCCATCTTGAGGTTATGTAAACAATTGAATTAAATTAGATGGCAGTGCATTACAATCTGCAAAATCATTTACTGTACCACATTTCACTGCGCTCAGAGAGTTAAATCACGAGAAAAGTATATTAAAATATTTCAAATTCGCTTGGTCGCCATGTTCGCTTTTTCCTTTACAGGTTTATGAAATATACATAGGTAACCTTGTATCAGTACTCTTTATCACCGTACAAAATTGCAGGGTGATATCTGTAATAGTTTCGGAGATATAGAATGTCAGTGAAATATTTCGCACAGCCACCATTTTGAGGTTATGTAAACAATTGAACTAAATTAGCCTCCAGTGCATTACAATGTGTATAAACATTTGCTGTACCAAGTTTCATTACGTTTGGATTGTTAAATCGCGAGAAAAGTCTATTTAAAAGTCTCAAATTCGCTTGACCGCCATGTTGGTTTTGCAGTCACCAGGTTTTTGAAAGTCTCACAGGTGAAATTCTAGTAGTGCCCTTTATCACCGTACACAATTTCAGGGCGATATCGGTAATAGTTTCGGAGATATTGAATGCTAGTGAAATACTTCGCACAGCTGCCATGTTGGATTGGTGAGACGTAACAAAATTTGAAGGGCACGGTCGAGGTCGCCGGGAATAGTGCTATGAACTTACCTAGTTTCATTGAAATCGCTCCAGCCGTTTAGATTTTATTAGGGACACACACACACACACACACCTCACACACACACACACACACACACACGCACACACACACACACACGGACAAAAGGTGATCTCATAAGCCTTTTTTTTTTTTTTTTTTTTTTTTTCAACATTGAAAATAGGCTAAAAATGACAAAGCAGTTGTCCACTACGTTTTAAAAGACGCCTTCCTAACATTTTCAAGTGCAAGGAACCTGCTCCTTTTAGACTCATGCGGTGTCCACAATGACACTGAAAATGTAAGAAAAATTCGGAAGGATGATAATCATGATTCCGACAAATTAACAGTAAAAATAACACCGGGCAACACAACCTATGAACTTCAGCCCCTAGATCGATACTTCTTAAGAATGTATAAATACAAGATTCACGAGATCTCACACAGCGCTGACTTGGACGAGTCACCTGCTACCTTGCAGCAGCGGGATAACATCCTGAAACTACAGTCGCTAGCATTCCGGCAGTTCCTATCTCCGTGCTTTGAGCACGCTTACCAGTACGGATGGGTGTTAGCTGGATTAGCAAGAAACCCACACCACTTTCGTAATACTACAGATTTTTGTTTCAAGAGTTTGAGAGGACAGTGTAAAAAATGTGATGCAGCAGCAATAATTAGATGTGTTTGGTGTACAGAGAAGTTATGTTTTGGGCACTTTGTTATAGACTACCATTACTGCAGTCAGTTTGTTCCAGACTAATCCTATTTTTAGCCTATTTTCAATTTTGAAAAAATAGGCTTATGAGATCACCTTTTGTCCGTGTGTGTGTGCGGGTGTATGTGTGTGTGTGTGATTCGTGTGTGTGTCCCCCCTAATAAAGTCTAAACGGCTGGAGCGATTTCAATGAAACTCGGTATGTTCATAGCACTATTCCCGGCGACCTCGACCGTACCCTTCAAATTTTGTAACGTCTCACCAATGCAAAATGGCGGCTGTGCGAAATATTTCACTAGCATTCAATATCTCCAAAACTATTACCGATATCGCCCTGAAATTGTGTACGGTGATAAAGGGTACTACTAGAAGTTCACCTATGATACTTTCAAAAACCTGGTGACTACAAAACCAACATGGCGATCAAGTGAAGTTGAGACTTTTAAATAGACTTTTCTCGCGATTTAACTATCCACACGTAATGAAACTTGGTACAGCAAATGTTTATACACATTGTAATGCACTGGAGTGTAATTTAGTTCAATTGTTTACATAACTTCAAAATGGCGGCTTTGCGAAATATTTCACTGACATTCTATATCCCCGAAACTATTACAGATATCACCCTGCAATTTAGTACGGTGATAAAGGGTACTGATACAAGTTTACCTATGTATATTTCATAAACTTGTAAAGTAGAAAACGAACATGGCGACCAAGCGAAGTTGAGACTTTTAAATAGACTTTTCTCACGATTTAACCATCCAAACGTAATGAAACTAGGTACAGCAAGTGCTTATACACACAGTAATGCACTGAAGTCTAATTTAGTTCAATTGTTTACATAACCTCAAAATGGCGGCTGTGCGAAATATTTCACTGACATTCTATATCTCCGAAACTATTACAGATATTACCCTGCAATTTTGTACGGTGATAAAGGGTACTGGTGCAAGTTTATCTATGTATACTTCATAAACTTGTAAAGTAAAAAAAGAACATGGCGACCAAGCGAATTTGAAATATTTTAATAGACTTTTCTCGTGATTTAACTCTCTGATCGTAGTGAAATGTGGTACAGTAAATGATTTTGCAGATTGTAATGCACTGCCATCTAATTTAATTCAATTGTTTACATAACCTCAATATGGCGGCTGTGCGAAATTTTTAAATTAAGTTTTTTATTTCTTGTGTCGTAATCATGCGATCGAAGTGAAAGTTTGAATAATGAACCTAGGCAATAATTGTACTTGAATGGTACATAATTCTATGGCCTATACATATAACAATCCTAAATGGCGAGCTTCCGAAATATTTAGACGGTTCTCAATATCTATGAATCTTTTACAGCAACTAAACTGAATTTTTTTATGTTCATAGAGACTATGAACATATGTTCACCTATAGGACTTTCATTAACCTGGTGAGCACAAATCCAACATGGCGGCGACGCGAAGTATAAATATTTAAATGGACGATTCTCGCGAATTAACTATCCGAGTGCTGTGAAACGTTGCACGTTAAATGCTTATACAAATGTTGATCCACTGGCATCTAATTTATTTCAATTGTTTGCATAATCACAAGATGGCTGCTGTGCGTAATTTTAAAATCTCGTTTTTATTTCTTGTGTTCTAATCATGCGATTGAAGTTTGAATACCACACGTACACAATAATCTTAATGTAATAGTACAAAAATAAAAATCCAACCTGGCGACAATCTGAAATATTTAGACGGTTCTCAATATCTACGAATCTGTTACAGCAATTAAACTGAAATTTTGTATGTTGTTAGAAGAAATTAACATGAGCAGGATATATGAAAATAGGCTGTATAGTTCTTTACGGAACTACTTGTTAAAATTGTGGTTTCCCGTACAAACGACTCACAACCCTACAAGAACTCATAACTTACCCCCTTATTTATTGCTATGTATATCCCACACTAATTGCCCTCCTGTTGCTAAAATTTGTGAGAGCACATATTTTGACGTCGTAAACATGACTAAAGAAAAAAATGCAATTCCTTTCTGCCCCAAACAGAAGGTTTGCTTGTAAGTTTAAAATATGCGATATAGTTGAAGCATTCGCAAGTCTTTGTCGAAGTTTGTGCAATTTAAGTGAATTTATCAGAGAATTAAAAGGTTACTATGATTTATGGGAGGAACAGCTTAGAGTATACGACCTTTTGTATTACCACTATGATTACATTGAAGGAGCCTCCCCGAAGATTGTTAATATTTGCTAGATAAGCACAAATTATAAATAATGCAATCGGGTGTACTCTAGGCAACGGTGGCCATAGGCCAGCGGCTGATCCTTCAACCTCTGGGAGATATTACGTTTTCGAGCAGTCTTTTGCAAGACTTTCAATAACTTCAATAAACATTGAAAGTTTACTCTTACTCGCTGACATATGCAATCGACTAATGATCGACATCCTAGTGATTCAAGAAACTCACCGAGGATCAACAACAACAGTCCTAAAATAGAAGGAACCTGACTGGTTGTCGAACGATCCCATGTACAATACGGCATTGCTGTTTTTGTCAGACCAGAGATTTAATTCAAGCCATCTCAAATTACGTTCAGGAACAATAAAGAAATCTTGACTGTTGAATAGGAATCCTGCTCTGTAACATCCACTTACAAACTACCAAGTGAAAACTTCTTCTTTAAAAGGCCAAGTAATTTTGATAAGCAGAATATCAAAATTGTCTTGGGGGTTTCAATTGTAAGAGCATCAGTTGGGGATATAGTATCACCATCAAGAATGGGGAGGAACTCGAGCAATGGCCAGAGAGGGAAGGATTGAGATTGATTCACAACCCCAAACTGAGACCATCTTTCAACAGCGGAAGATGGCACAGAGCGAGCAAGTAACAAAACATGTAGTTGAAGCGAAGAGGAACCCATCCCTAGGAAGCAACATAGCCCAATCACATGTTCAGTTCTGGGAGTGGTCAGCTCTGAGGAAGTAAACAACGTTTCAATTTTAAAAAGGCAGGCTGGGAGGTGTTTTCCATTGAGCTGGATGAGGAACTGTCCAATTTACAACCGGAGCCAAGTCATTATGAAGACTTTGTTGACCTTGTGAAGAATATCTCTCGTAAACATATTCCCCGAGGGCTGCCGTACTCAGTTCATTGCTGGCCTCAATGCCGATTCCAAGGATGTGTTAAAAATTACCAGGAGAAGTACTAAACGTACCTTTTTGCATAGAACACCATTCAGAAGGGTGAAGAACTCATGAGGAACATCGCTGACGGAAGAAAGGAACAATGAATGAACTTACTAGCAGACCTTGACATGGCCCAGAACAGGAGAAGAGCGTCGAAGCTGGTCAATAACTTGAGCAATGACCCGAAGAGTCCACCAGAGGATCTCACCAAGGTTACACCAGATCAAATAGCTCTCAGCTGCTCCGTAACGGAAAACCACCATGAAGACTCAGTCTGTGAAACTGGAGACTAGTGAAGATGAGAATAATGTTCTTGGTCGTCCTTTCACATCAACAGAAATAGAACATGCCATCAAGGTGATAAAAGTCAACAAAGCTGCGGGCCGGATGACATCAGAACAGAACAAATCAAGAACTTTGAACGAGGAACAATCCAGTGGCTTGTGAATATGATGAATAGATGCATCGAGACCCAGCACTTACCAAAGCTGTGGAGAAAAGCTCACGTGGTTGCACTGCTAAAACCAGGCAAAATACCAGCGGATGCAAAGAACTTCCGTCTTGTCTCTCTCTGTTGTCACCTATACAAGGCATTTGAAAGGTTGATCCTTGAAAGAATTGCAACATTCATTGAAGACCGGCTAATTCAAGATCAAGCTGCATTTAGACCAGGGAAATCACGTCGCAGCCAAATTCTGAAACTGTCACAGCATATCGAGGATGGTTATGAGAATAAACGTATCACTGGTGTCACCTTTATAGTTCTCAGTGCTGCATATGATACAGTTATCCATAAGAAGCTCGTAGCCAAGCTGCACAACATTACTAAGGACATAAACTAATAAATGTCATAAGTGGGATGCTCCAGGACAGAAGTTACTATGTTACACTTTAAGGGGAAAATAAGTCGATGGAGGAACCAGAAAAACGGGTGCACAAGGCAGTGTGTTATCCCCATTACTATTCAACATTTATACAAATGACCAGCCAGAATATTTAGAGGCAAGGCGATTTATTTTGGGGATGACACTGCTATTGATGAACAGTGTAGGAGCTTTGTAGAGGTGGAGGAAAAACAGTCCAATGCCGTTGAGAGATTATACAATTATTACACCCAGAATCACCTGAAATCTAACCCGGGAAACACACAAGTATGCGCATTTCATCGTCGCAAGAGAGAGGCCCGGAGAAAGTTGAATATTGTCTGGAAAGGAGTGACACTCGAAAGCTGTGAAACGCGTCGATATTTGGGAATCAAGCTTGATCGTACCCTGAGCTTCAGGAAGCATTGTAGAGAATTGAAGTGCGGAATGGCATACTGTGGAAGTTGATTGGTTCAACATGGGGAGCGAACCGTCAGGTTCTACGTTCAACAGCTTTGGGACTTTCCTTCGCAGCAGGAGAGTATGGATCAACAGTGTGGGGAGCATCTGTCCATACTAAGCAAGTGGACACAGCTCTTAACGATTTCACCCGTATTGTCACTGGATGTCTGCGACCTACTCCTGAGCAGAAGATCTACCCTCTGGCAGTGCGCCTCCAGCTATCCGACGCGTGGTGGCAGCAGAGAAAGAGAGACATAAGCTTGACACAGATCCGAGACATTCAATGTTCAACCACAAGGTGACCACTCATCGCCTAAGATCCAGGAAGAGTTTTTATTAAGAGAACAGTACCCCTACATACCAAACCAGGCGTCCGGCGTGTGTCACTCTGGAAACAAATAGTACCAGAGGGGTTTGCCCCTAAAGAAGAACTGAGCAGTGGTAGTCATTTGCCTTACACCACCTGGAGGTCCTTAAACTGGATTAGAACAGGAGTTCCTAAGTGTCACAGCAATGTTGTGAAGTGGGGTTATGCAATAGATCCAAGATGTGGCTGAGGAGAAATCTTGACTCCACAAAACCTGCTCACGTGCCAAGATCTGAATGACACCTGCAACCACGAACACCTTGTGTTGGCCACGGACCGAGGGATAAGAGCTGCAGAGTTCTGGAAAGGAAGAATTTAGTGTGTTTCCCGGACACGGAAATATAGTATAATATATACTACTATAATTGATAGCAAGTGCAGATCAAAGAAGGATGATCTATGGAACATTATTAATTATTCAGTTTATCAAGGATTTCCCCCGTGTGGGTGCGGGATAGAATACACCCACGGTATGCCCTGCCTGTCGTAGGAGGCGACTAATAGGGCCGACATGGCCGAATAACTTGCCAGTTTTTGGATTGTTCATACCCCCTGTGGATGGGGAGGGCAGAATTCATCCACGGTATCCCCTGCCTGTCGTAAAAGGCGACTTAGAGGGGGCCTTATAAAGGTCGATTTTAGTTTTCTGGTCCCAGCTCTGGTTTGACCAATCGAAATAAACATGCATGCTGTTAGGGGAAGGGCCACCAGTTTGGCCATCTGGCCAGAAAGCCTAGACGGTATGCCCCATCCCGTCAGGTGGGTGGGCCATGTACCCTACAGTAGTATCCACCTTAAAACGAAGGTCCCTGCATGGCCGAATACTGGAGATGCATAAATCCTGTGCATGCCGAGCGGGAAGTGCCTGTTCGAGGCACTGGGACCCCGGGCAATATCTGCTATGCCAGGTAGGTATTGCCTTGGCTGGGTGGCGCCCACAGTGATAGCCCCCGTTCGGAGTGGGCAGTATTCGGGGAGGATTTCGTCCGGGATGCCATCAAAGCGATCACGGACACCTGTACAGGGTGGCACCCTCAAAAAGCCGTCTCTTGAGTGTCGAGCTAATCCCAAGGTGATTACGCCTTGGGATGAAGCCTTTAATAGAAGATTCCCCGCTGATAAGTCTCCTCGCTACCTGGTAGCTACGAGGACTGACGGGGGTGATTTTAAACTAGTAAAATCAATAATTTTTTCTGAGGAAATCGAGGGGAAATTTGGGGACCTAGGCGGGATTTCCAAGCTCCGGAACGGTCAGCTGCTGCTGCACACCGTTGATCGGAAGCAAACCGAAGCGTTGCTGGAATGCACGCAATTCGGAGAAATTCCCGTTAAGGTCTCAAAACAGGAAACGCTGAATGAGGTCCGAGGAGTTATTTTCCATCGTGACCTCATTTTAAATAGCGATGCGGAATTGTTGCGGGATCTGGCGAAGAGAGACGTCACCAAGATTAGGTGCATCACCCGTAAGATTGGAGAGAACAGCGACGATACCGGCGCTTTCATTCTCCATTTTGAGGGTGATGTAGTACCTAAGCAGGTGAAGGTCACATCGTACCACTGCGATGTTCGACCGTACATCCCTCCACCTATGCGCTGCTATCAATGCCAGAAATTCGGGCATGTTTCCGCCAGGTACACTGCCAAGGCCGTGTGTAGAGAGTGTGGCGAGGGGACACATGAGGGTGAGAGGTGTACGCCTCCCCCGATTTGTCCTAACTGCCAAGGAAGCCACTCTCCACGATCGAAGCAGTGCCCTGAGTTCTGTAATTAAGCAAAAATTCAAGAAATAAGAACTCTTGATAGGCTTTCATATCACGACGCTCGCAAGAGGTACCGTGATATGAATGCCCCCGAATTTCGGGTATCTTTTGCAGCTGCAACGACGCCCTCATTCACCCCTGCCGCATCTTTACCGAGTGTAGTACCCTCGACGCCCGTATTTTCAGCATTATTAAAATCACCCCCCGCTGTACCAGCGAAAAATGTCAGCCCGAAGGAGGTACAACAACCTTCTTCGGCCCAGCAAATGAGCCATGTTTAACATCTCTCATTTCTTTATTTTCTTTGGCGGCCGTCCCGGTAGACTCAGACGCCATGTGAGATACTTTCTGTCCAGACGTGCCTTGAGGCTCTCCGCCTTATTATTTAAAATGTAATGTTTTTCCTTTTTATTTAACATTGTTATTATGCCGAAGCCTTCCATTTACTCATGTAAGTAATACATCTAACCTTGTGTCCACTATGCTCATTTCCTAAATTTAACCTTTGTTTTTGATCTTCGTCGTGTGCTTGGATTTGCTGTGGAACCAATCGAAATGGCGGTCTCCTGTTTTATTTTGTTTGAATCTTCGTTTAACCTTTTATTTGTGCCGTGAAATATATCTGGGAGTGATTTTGTGAGTGTATGTTTTTCTTGCTGCCAGGTGCATTGAAGTTGTTTTGATTTGGGCATATCTTCAATGGGTCTCCCGTTGTTTGTGGACGTTGGCGTTTCGACCATTCTCCCAACACGAGGCATGACACCATATATTTTAGCCCTTATGTATTCCCTTCATTCCATGCTTCGTGCAACTGAATCACGGCGGTAACTTTAAGTAGGCCTTACCGTATTCAGCTCGAACTCGGAACGTAAGTTGGGGACCATATAGGTTTAGCATGTTTTGCTAGACTACCTACAAGCACGAGTTGCTTTGTGTTTTATTACTGCATCGACGGCTGGCATTTTGTGTGTTTGATTGCGTGTATGTATCATGATATATTTCACGGACACTTGACGTCATTTGTTTCTCCTTGTAGTATCTTTGGTTTTTGCATTTCTTTTCTCTGGGGACTGCCAGCTCGATCGCATCCCCATTGCTCGCCACAGCCTCTGTGACACGCACACAGCCTCTTGTTTTATCTTTGCTATGCTTGTTATTTGTGGTCGTCATGACAACCATCCATCTCTAGGCTGAGAAGTGATTGTTGTTGACCTGCGACCGGCTCGATTGCCTTTTTGGTCAATTACCTCCTCCCTTTTTACATCATTTTTATTGGAAGTGGCACAGGTATTTATTTTATTTGTTTCCGTTATTTATTATTGTAAGTAATTTATTGTTTATAATCATCCTTCCCGTTTGAAAGTGACTGTATTTGACCCATAGGGTACTTTTTTTTGTGTGTGTTATTCTGGCCGGGTTTCTTTGTGTGTTCGGTTTCAATTCATTAAATTTCCATTTCTTTACCCATGTGTCTTATTTAGTAGTGTTTGGCGATCGGGCTGCTCGCTCTCTCTCTCTCTCTTCAAACCTAGGCCTAACTTATTCTAGCTGTCTAGCACCAGGAGGGTATTCCTACCACTCGTCGTGGGACCACCTTCACGGAGTCTGGAGTCGCTCGGCACATCTGGCCTGCAAGTACGGGCCCAGCACAGGTCAGAAATTAACATCCATTTCCACTGCGTACTCCTTTCTTTTCTAGTTGGTTCCAGTGATGCAGCTAGGAGGCACGCCAAGAATATGTTTATTTTAATAGGGCGGTGCAGATGGTATCAGTTGCGAGGTTAAGTCTCCTGGTCGCTTAGCCATATCCATTGGATTTTAATATTTCGCTGCATATTTTTCAATGTTGTTTTTATTCTGTTTCATGTTCCTTATTGCATACTATGCAAACAAATATTAAGAGTCAATGTGAACTTCCAAGGAGTATGGACCATAAAAATAACAAACTGTAAGGAGAGTGCAATGAGTTGGACCCTATCAACGAACCCCAGCATTGGTAATGTACTAAACAACCCTACTTCTTGTTTCGTACTCATTTCAGGCGCAGGACGGAGGCAAGACATTTGTAGTTATTGTTTTGAATTGTAGCTAGCAGTACTTCTGTAGTTTAGCCATGTATTCTCTCCCAGGTTGTAACGTGAAGAAGGAGCTCATCCAGTCTGACGATGATCTGCTATCGTTTGAAAGTGTCTGTGGGAAAGACACTAATCCATTGACTGAGGTGAAAGGCCATCGCAAGGGAGGCGTAGCCAATATAGTGTCTAAGTGGGGAATTTCATTTTCTGGTGAACTGGGAGTTTCGTCTGTATTTGAGTTCTTAGACAGGGTCAGTGAACTCTGCCATTGTTATGACCTCGAACCAGACGACATTGTTGTCTGCCTACCGTTATTGTTGAGTGGCTTAGCTTTAAAATGGTATCGACTTACCAACAGATCTTTCATCTCGTGGGTTGATTTCTGTAAGTCAATAAAGGAGCGGTTTATGATTTGAACATGACTTGAAGGCTGAAATTCATCGCCGTACCCAGGGTTTGGAAGAGCCTGTAGACGATTTTGTTACTGGGCTAATGACTTTAATAAGTAGGTTGTCGCAGCCCCTTCCCCTTATTGAAACTGTTGATATTGTGTATAGAAATCTAGCACCTGAGTACAAGTCTTTCATACGCCGGTCCAGTGTGTATAGTGTGGCTGACATTGTTGATCAAGGACGTGAATGCGAGTTCAATCGGCGCCTGCGCAAGTCATATGTACCCCCACCCCTCCCCTCTGACAGTTTGTTTCCAGAGACTGCATGCGCGCAATCCCAGATTCAGAGGACTGCGCACCCATCTTCAATATCTCGTCAGGAGGACCGGGCAGTTAACCGTCCCCACTCGCATATTGTCGGGAGTATTCCCAATGCTACTTCTTCTGCGAATCCCGCTCCTCAGGATCAACAGTTACCTCGAAACCCGAACATGTATAACCGTATAAAATGTTGGAATTGTGATCGTTTGGGGCATCATTTTAATTCCTGCCGTGCGCCCTCGCGTGTGTTTTGTCACACATGTGGTCTTCGTGACGTGACGCACATAGCCTGTCCTAGATGTGCTTCGCGTCAGGGAAACGAGCATGGGTCCCCGGTTTAGACCCGCCGGAGTGGCCATGCAATGAAGTTCGCCGGGAAATGAACATTTCCACGACTGGAAACTTCTGTCCTTGGGTCCCTGTAAGTGTTAAGAAATTGTCGATACCCGCTTTACTGGATTCTGGTGCTTCACGTTCATTTATTCAGCGCTCCATCGCGGAACAGCTTCCTGTTACTCAGATTTGTCCACAAGATGGGGGTTTAAAATTTTATTCTGCGGTGAAGTCATCTATTTCTGTTTCTAGCGTTGTAACATGTCATATTAAGATATGTGGTTATTCTTGGGATTGGAACTTCCATGTGGTGGATGACTTATCTACGCCTATGATCTTAGGTTCTGATTTTATGCACAAAGCAGGGTTGAGGCTTGATTTTTCGGATCATTCCTTCAGTTTTTTGTTTAAATCCAAGGAGCGGTTTCATTTTAATACTTGTGAAGCGAGTGTTCCTTGTAATTTTTCTGGTATCTCTGCTGTTCTAATCCCTCCTACTTTATTCACGAGTCAACGTGACGCTTTATCTGATTTGGTGAATGAATTTCCAGATGTTCTCACGTCGGAACTGGGTTCCGCTATCGGCTACGAGTGTCATATTGATTTGACTGATGAGGTTCCAGTTAGGTCGGCGCCATTTTCTTGCTCTCCACCCAAACTCATTGCCATGAGAGAATATATTCATGATCTTAAGGCACGCGGTGTTGTGAGCCCTTCTAAGTCTTCTTATGGTAGTCCAGCATTCCTGGTGCCTAAGAAAGAGGGTACTTTTCGTTTAGTAGTTGATTATCGTCGACTCAATTCTAAGGTGTGTTCGACAACTTTCCCCTTCCAACTCTGGAGAGCGCTTTTCAGCATTTTCACGGGGCGAAGTACTATTCCGTCCTAGATTTGAACTGTGCATATTATCAAATTCCTCTCGATCCCGAGAGCCGTAAGGTAACTGCGTTCTCCACTCCGTTCGGCCTTTTTGAGTTCAATAAGTTACCCATGGGCATTTCTATCGGCGGACAAGTATTGAGTAGGGTTTTGGATGAGTTATTTGGAGATTTAAAGTATTCATCTGTGTTTAACTATCTTGATGACCTCGTGATTTACAGTCCGTCTTTTGAGGATCACCTGATCCATTTACGTGAAGTCCTATGTCGTCTTCGCAGAGCCGGACTCACTGTTAACCCGGACAAAATCTCTTTGGCTTCGAAGCAAATCAAATTTTTAGGTCACATTCTTTCGGATGTGGGCATAGAAGTGAACCCTGAGCGTGTCCAATGTATCCAAGAGTTCCCTACTCCCACGAATGTGAAAGCAGTCCGACGTTTTTTGGGAATGGCGGGCTTTTACAGTAGGTTCATTAAGGGCTTTTCGGACATTTCAGCGCCCCTGAATTATTTGAAGAAGAAGAATGTACGATTCGTGTGGGGCCCCGACCAGTGTCTCGCCTTTGAGAAATTGAAAGAATGTCTTTCTTCTGCTCCCGTCCTTCGAACTCCGGATTTTGGGAAAGATTTTATGTTACATTGTGATGCGAGTGATGTCGCAGTTTCTTGTGTGCTTAGTCAGCAGGTGAATGGTAATTTGGCACCCATCGCTTTTGCCAGTCGGATGCTTAATGATTGCGAACGCCGGTATTCCACTTTCGAGAAAGAAAGTCTGGCTGTCGTATTCGGCTGTGAACGTTTCAGATCTTTTCTAGAACATCGGCATTTCATAGTGTATACCGACAATGAAGCTCTGTCCTGGATGCGCTCGCATGTCAAAAAATTGGGACGTATAAATCGTTGGATTCTTCGTCTATCCTCTTTCAGCTTTGACATCATTCACGTCAGAGGCAGTGAAAATGTTGTAGCGGATTGTTTGTCACGCATGTTTGAGGAACCTCCTCCCATTGTTGAGATCCCCGAGCCAGTGAATCTTCTCCAACACATTCCATGGTCATTTACTGACATCCGTACGTACCAAGCAGATGACCCATTTTGTGTCACATTGCGTGAAAAAATTCTCGGGAAAGATCCTGGTGTATCTGAGTTTTCATTGCGCAATGATGTTATAGTGCATACCGCTCCTCGATCTTCGAAATGTAGGATTTTCGTGCCAGAGAATATACGAAGTATGCTCTTGGCGTATTTCCATGAATCCTGTTTTGGATTACATTTAGGTATGACGAAGACTTTCCATAAAATCTCTCAGGAATTCTTCTGGCCTCATTTGAAAGCGGATGCTTTTGCTTTCGTCCGAAAATGCGTTACGTGTCAACGTTCTAAGCCTGCAAAGAATTCCCGCATTGGACTTCACCACGCTGACACGATGTCATATCCTAATGAGCGCCTCTTTATAGATTATTTTGGTCCCCTAGTTAGGTCATCTTCTGGTCATAAAGCTATACTTACTGTCGTTGATGGATTTTCAAAATTTGTATGGTTATTTCCTGTCAGGGAAATCACGACACGTACCACTGTTAGGCTTTTGACCAATCATATTTTTGGTGTTTTTGGTCCTCCAAAGTTTTTAGTGTCCGATAACGCGAGCGTTTTCCGGTCCAAGTCTTTTAGATCAATGTGTTTTTCTTGGGGAATTGATCATGTCTTTTTGGCACCCTACCACCCTCAGCCAAATCACGTTGAAAGGTTTCATCGTAACTTGAAGGCTTGCTTGAGTGCGTTCCACAACGCAGATCAGTCACGTTGGGACGCAAATCTTCAGTTTTTCTCCTTAGGATTTAACACTGCTCTTCATGAATCGACGAATTCTACCCCTTCGGAATTGTTTTTAGGAAGGCGTATTGTTGATCCACTTCAGCTTCAGTGGAAAATAGATTATCTGGCTGCGCCATCCCGCCGTACCTCAGTCAAAGAAAAATGGGAAGTTGCTGTACGGCATCTGAAAAGGGCACGAGATCGCGTGGCGTCTCGCTATAACAAGGGTAGGCAACCTGTTTGTTTTCAGGTGAATGACGACGTGCTAGTGCGCCTGCACCCACAGAGTTCGGCCAAGAATAAGGAGTCAGCTAAACTAATGCTTCGCTGGAGCACGCCCAAAACTATCACTAGATTTTTAACACCTGTCACTGTTGAATTGATCTCCAAGGAGAATCCCACCGACGTATCCAGAGCTCACATATCTCAATTGAAACCATTTATTGTGTAACCTTCTTATTTGCTGTGATTAATGTTGTCCTTTTTCTGCGTAGGTTAGCCAATCATAATTTGCTTATGTTATCCAAGGAAGCTAGTATTCATATGGCGTCTCCTGACCTGCCTATTATTGAACCAATTTTGACCGAGGCAGAGTCAAGTACAAATTTACGAGCTCAAGAAAGAAAATAATACAAGAAGAAATAGGCCTACATACTCTGTGTAACTTAATATTTATTGTAAAAATATGTATTTTTGCGAATTCGGCCAGTAGAGAATTTATATTCTATAAATAATGGACACATTATATCGCTTCTTTGTTATTTTAATACGTCACTTTCATGATGGGTATAAGGAGAATGGCAGACTTCGGCGTCAAAGGGCGAAAGTCTTTTGTTTATGATTTTCGTCCGTGTCTCTATCTACTTTTCTTGTCATTGTAACGCGCAGGCGAACCGTAATACCATTATGACAAGCCCAGGGATCGTCAAAGGAACGCGCGCCTTTGGGGACCCCGAAGGAGTTCTGTCCTGATATTGCGATCGCCGAAGCGATCTGATTATTTTTATATATTACTTCATTTTATAACTGTATTCTTTCTGATATGGCTCAATTGCTTAAGTGACTGTTATATCGATCACCCTCCCCCCTCATATTTTGTGTACTGTTATAGTTGTTGACAAACCACCTGAGTGATAAGGATGTTGTGTATTTTGGAACACTTGGGACATGATTGATTTCAAAGCGGTGGTGCTTAGTGATGTAAAAAGAAAAATCTTTTATTATTATAAATAATTTTTCTTTTGGGGGGGGGGGTGGATCCTGAGCCATGTTTAACATCTCTCATTTCTTTATTTTCTTTGGCGGCCGTCCCGGTAGACTCAGACGCCATGTGAGATACTTTCTGTCCAGACGTGCCTTGAGGCTCTCCGCCTTATTATTTAAAATGTAATGTTTTTCCTTTTTATTTAACATTGTTATTATGCCGAAGCCTTCCATTTACTCATGTAAGTAATACATCTAACCTTGTGTCCACTATGCTCATTTCCTAAATTTAACCTTTGTTTTTGATCTTCGTCGTGTGCTTGGATTTGCTGTGGAACCAATCGAAATGGCGGTCTCCTGTTTTATTTTGTTTGAATCTTCGTTTAACCTTTTATTTGTGCCGTGAAATATATCTGGGAGTGATTTTGTGAGTGTATGTTTTTCTTGCTGCCAGGTGCATTGAAGTTGTTTTGATTTGGGCATATCTTCAATGGGTCTCCCGTTGTTTGTGGACGTTGGCGTTTCGACCATTCTCCCAACACGAGGCATGACACCATATATTTTAGCCCTTATGTATTCCCTTCATTCCATGCTTCGTGCAACTGAATCACGGCGGTAACTTTAAGTAGGCCTTACCGTATTCAGCTCGAACTCGGAACGTAAGTTGGGGACCATATAGGTTTAGCATGTTTTGCTAGACTACCTACAAGCACGAGTTGCTTTGTGTTTTATTACTGCATCGACGGCTGGCATTTTGTGTGTTTGATTGCGTGTATGTATCATGATATATTTCACGGACACTTGACGTCATTTGTTTCTCCTTGTAGTATCTTTGGTTTTTGCATTTCTTTTCTCTGGGGACTGCCAGCTCGATCGCATCCCCATTGCTCGCCACAGCCTCTGCGACACGCACACAGCCTCTTGTTTTATCTTTGCTATGCTTGTTATTTGTGGTCGTCATGACAACCATCCATCTCTAGGCTGAGAAGTGATTGTTGTTGACCTGCGACCGGCTCGATTGCCTTTTTGGTCAATTACCTCCTCCCTTTTTACATCATTTTTATTGGAAGTGGCACAGGTATTTATTTTATTTGTTTCCGTTATTTATTATTGTAAGTAATTTATTGTTTATAATCATCCTTCCCGTTTGAAAGTGACTGTATTTGACCCATAGGGTACTTTGTTTTGTGTGTGTTATTCTGGCCGGGTTTCTTTGTGTGTTCGGTTTCAATTCATTAAATTTCCATTTCTTTACCCATGTGTCTTATTTAGTAGTGTTTGGCGATCGGGCTGCTCGCTCTCTCTCTCTCTTCAAACCTAGGCCTAACTTATTCTAGCTGTCTAGCACCAGGAGGGTATTCCTACCACTCGTCGTGGGACCACTTTCACGGAGTCTGGAGTCGCTCGGCACATCTGGCCTGCAAGTACGGGCCCAGCACAGGTCAGAAATTAACATCCATTTCCACTGCGTACTCCTTTCTTTTCTAGTTGGTTCCAGTGATGCAGCTAGGAGGCACGCCAAGAATATGTTTATTTTAATAGGGCGGTGCACAAAAGAAGGCGCCGGTTATACCATCTAAACCGGCGCAATACGGTCGGCGAATAAGTCTTCCCCAGTTAAAGGGGGAAAGAAGACATTGCCGACCAGGGCTGGTCCTTCTTCCAGCCCACCTAATACGAAAAATATAGGGGAGAAGAGGGAGACGGTTCGTCGCCGTCTCTCTCGCCCTCCTGCTGACGGGATGGCTACAGTCTCTGCTGGCCTTTCCGCTCCCCCTACCACCAAGAGAGGGAAGCCTGCTGAAGCCAAGCCCGTCCGTATGGAGGAACTCCCCTATAGAAAAGAAAATAGATCGGCGGAGGAGAGGGGAACGGTTCAGCGCCGTTTCTCTTCCTCTCCTAAAGGCAGGGCTGCTCACGTATCTGCTGGCCATCCCGCTCCCACCACTACCAGTGGAGCGGTGCCAGCAGGAGCGACCTTGTTTTATAAGGACCCGGCGTCTGTGGGGAAGGGACCATCTACTTCCCCAAACACACGTCGGCGCCGATCCAAGAAGAAATCTCTTCGGGACGTGTCGGGGACAGACACTCAGTCTTCGGACCGGGAGAAAGTCCCTCGACACCGCTCTCGCTCTTCCCCAAGAGCGAGACTCGTGAGGTCCGACGACGACTGCGCGCAACCCAAGAGAGCGCCCGCTCCATTTTCTTCGTCTTCGGAAGGAGATGTGGAGATTGAGGTGTGCTCTCCTGCCCCATCATCTCCAACTAGAGATGGGGAAGGGTGGCAAACGGTCAAGCATAAGTAGAAGACCCACTTATACTTAAGTCCACACCATGGCACTATTACAATGGAACTGTAATTGCTATTCTGTTCATCTCGCTGAGTTACGACAATTAATATCTTCGTTTTCGGCAACCATTGTCTGTCTTCAGGAATCCAGGTTTCGTCCTGGACATGAGACAACAATGCGTCACTTCAAACTCTTCTCTAAAGACCGGGTGGACGGAGCTGTGACCGCTGGTGGCGTCTGCACTCTCGTCCACTCTAGCCTCTTTAGTGAAGAGGTGCCGTTGCGTACTCAGCTAGAGGCAGTTGCAGTTCGTACTTCGTTGCCAGCAATGGCAACAGTATGTAACGTGTACATCCCGCCTGATTCTCAGCCGGATTACGACCAGCTGGTGGATCTAGTCTCTCAGCTCCCCCCTCCTTTCCTCCTTCTGGGAGATGTTAATGCCCACAACACCATCTGGGGCTCCGTTACCACTAGCGGTAAAGGGAGAGATTTTGAGAGGCTGATCAGGCGGCTGGGCCTGTGTCTGTTGAACACAGGGGAGCCTATGCACTTCTCCATTGCACACGGTACTTATTCAAGTATCGATATTACCCTGTGCAGTCGTGCACTGGTTCCCCTGCTACAGTGGGGTGTACACGATGACCTTTGTAATAGTGACCATTTTCCAATTATCGTTACTCTTCCGAACCAGAGAGCCATCGAGTTACCAAGTCGATGGCTTCTCCGTCGGGCTGATTGGCCAACTTTCAAGGCACGTGCGGTGTTTGCCGAAGATACCTTTGAGAGTGTCGACGATCATACAATTCACATAACGAACGGTATTTTGGCTGCTGCTGAGGAAACAATACCTTCCTCATCCGGCAACTCACGCCGGAAGCTTGTCCCTTGGTGGACAGCCGAGATTGCAGCAGCCATTAAAGATCGTCGACGTGCTTTCAAATGCTATCGGAGGCAAAACACTATGGCCAACCTTATCACCTTCAGAAGGATGCGTGCTAGAGCCCGATATCTGATTCGGGAGAGTAAGAAAACGATGTGGGAAAAGTATGTGTCGTCCATGACGGCGCATACTCCTTCATCTCAAGTGTGGACTAAGCTTCGTCGGATCTCCGGACCCCCGACATCACTATCGATACCCGGAGTGTCCATCAATGGAGACATCATCACGGACCATCTCGCCATTGCCAACAGCATTGGCTCGCACTTCTCCGATGTATCCTGCTCCGGGAGTTACGATCCTACATTTCTGACTCTGAAGCGGGAGGCAGAGACTCACCCCTTGTCCTTAGCCACTGCTGCTTCGGAGTCCTATAATGTACCATTCTCTGAATGGGAACTGCGCAGTGCGCTTGCACTGTGCAGGGATACGGCTCCTGGACCGGATAACATACATAAGCAAATGTTAAAACATCTGTGCGAATCCAGTATAAAAAAACTGTTGATCCTCTTCAATCGTATATGGATTGAAGGGGAGTTTTCATCTCAATGGCGAGAGGGGATCGTGATACCGATTCCTAAGGCTGGAAAGGATCCGAAGTTTATAAGCAGCTATAGGCCCATTTGTTTGACAAATGGCCTATGTAAGCTGCTCGAAAAGATGGTGAACCGTCGACTGGTGTGGTTCTTGGAGGATAAAGGTCTCCTGTCTGAGTACCAATGTGGATTTCGCTCTCATAGGTCCACCACTGACCATCTGGTGCGACTTGAGAGCGCCATACAGGAGGTTTTTTTTTCCGAAAGCAGCATCTAGTCACGGTTTTCTTTGACCTCGAGAAAGCCTACGACACCACATGGCGCTACGGGATCCTTTCCACCCTTCACAAGTGGGGACTCCGTGGTAACATACCGACTTTCATTGCGAATTTCATGTCCGTCCGACTCTTCCGTGTAAGGGTCGGTAGGACATTATCGCAACACTATACCCAAGAAAATGGAGTTCCTCAGGGTTCAGTGCTGAGTGTCACCTTGTTCGCAATTGCCATTAATGGCATTGTTGCCGCCGCCGGGTTCGCGGTAGTTCCATCGCTGTATGTAGACGATTTAGCTCTGCATTACAGCTCTGGAAGTATGGCAGTCGTGGAACGGCAATTGCAGCTAGCTATCAACCGGGTCGACAGGTGGGCTCACGACCAGGGTTTTCGTTTTTCAGCAGCGAAAACCTCCGTCGTCCATTTTTGTCGGCTACGGAGGCTACACTTACACCCTGAACTACATCTCAGGGATGCTGCGTTGCCGTTGATTGACACTTATCGCTTCCTGGGGCTCCATTTTGACAGCAAGTTAACGTGGCAGCACCATATATGGCAATTGAAAATGACATGTATCAGGAAATTGAACATGCTCAAGTTTCTTAGTGGCACTACGTGGGGGGCTGACCGTGCGGTGCTGCTACGGTTCTACCAAGCCCTCGTCCTGTCCCGGCTAGACTATGGTACTGCGGCATACGGTTCAGCAAGGCCGGCAACCTTGAAAATGCTGGACAGTATCCACCATAGTGGCGTTAGGCTGACTACCGGTGCCTTCCGGACCAGTCCGATACCCAGCCTACTCACCGAATCGGGTGTTCCACCTTTAAATTATAGACGCCAACATATGTTTTAGCATATGCTGCCAATGTGCGTCAAATGCCGCAACACCCGACCTATCAAGCTCTCTTCGGTACCCAAAACCACCAGGGGTACGCCAACCGGCCTCGTACCACTCGGCCGGTTGGTATTAGACTTGATAGCTCATGTACTGAAATAGGAGTGGCTGTAGGTCCCTGTATGATCCGGACAACTAGCGAGGTGCCTCCGTGGCAAGTCCCGCGTCCGGAAATTCGGTTAGATCTTCACCAAGGTCCTAAGGTGAATACGGATGCGTCCGTTTACCGGAGGCAGTTCCACAGCATAGTTCACCAATTTCCGGACGCTGGCATTCTATACACGGATGGTTCGAAGGTGGACGAGAGGGTGGGTTGTGCTTACGTTATTGATGGTGCAAATACCAAGATCTCTTTGCCTGAGGCCTGTAGTGTGTTTACTGCGGAGCTCGTTGCCATCTATGAAGCTCTGCAGTTTGCACTACAGGATGCACGAATACACTTTCTCGTGTGTACCGACTCTTTGAGTTCGTTGCAGTCAATTGCTACATGTTTCCCGCAACATCCCCTAGTGCAGCGAATCCACGACCTACTAGCGGGGCTGTGCCACGCTGACACTCGAATCACCTTTCTGTGGCTTCCAAGCCACATGGGAATTGCGGGAAATGAGTTAGCAGATCAAGCTGCAAAAGATGCGGTATCACTACCACCTCGACCAATGGAGGTACCCGCTAGAGATATTCGCTCTCAGTTACGCCTACAAGTACTGGCTTTTTGGGAGAGTCAGTGGCTGCTGACCCACTGCCCAGTAAACTGAGAGCAATCAAGGGAACTACTCGCGTGTGGCGGAGCTCCTTCCAGGCCCGGAGAGAGTCCATCATTTTGTGTAGGCTAAGGATAGGTCATACAGGATCCACCCACTCGTACCTAATGAGAAGGGAAGACCCCCCACTTTTTACCTGTGGAGCCGTATTCACCGTGGCCCACATTTTCACCGAGTGTGTGGATCTTGCTGACTTACGAAGAAACCTTGGTTTGCAGACGACACTCAATCTTATATTAGCCCACGACGCGGTGGCTGCTGATCGCGTTATCCGCTTTATAAGTGAGAGTGGGTTAGGGCCAGCAATCTAAATTTTCCAGTGAACATTGACTCAACGACTTGTTCGTTTTTGAATGATAATGTTTTGTTTTTTCTGTAATTTTTGTTTATTTTTATTTAATTGTTTTTTTAATATTAATTTTTGGTCTTTTTAAATTTAGATGTCCACCTCAAAATTTTAAATTCAATTCAAAATTTGTATTCTTTAATCTGTGTTAAGAGGGGCAGATGACCTCGTGGTTCCGCCCCTTAAAACAACAATAACTAACTAACTATCAAGGATTTGACAGTATAACTTGAATTAGCTTCATTTTTTGTTCTTAAGATATTGGATTGTGACAATATGAAAGACCAGAGTATGTTGTGAGTAACTGGGGAAGTAGAATACAGTCAAGTGTTTGTAGATATGGTATCTAGTTGATAAGGGCATTGACGAGTGTTTCTTAGCTTCAGAGATTATGTCAATATTGTAGATAGATAGTGACAGTAGATAATTATATAGACAGTCTATGATCATAAGGTTAGTTAGAACTTAAGGAGCTTAAGTGTTGTATATATTTAAAAGTGAAATTGCAATATAGAAGACGGCAGAGAATTCTTAGATGAGGAGATGTCAGCTGTTGATATACATTTAACGTATTAATATGAGAGATAGAAGACGGAGGAATCTTTAAAGTATTTTTTATTATGATAACTCCTTAAATAGGATGAGTTAGGAAGCTCACTGACCTAATTTACGTTTATTTATTTATTTATTTATTTATTTATTTTACGATATTTCGTTTAGGATGGTTTATTTTCTATTTGTATTTGTGTTTATTAATTAATTAATACATTCTGCCAGGTACTAGTTAGATAGCCTGTTCCCTTTTCTAGAAATTACGACTTTTTCATTCTATAACGTAGTTACGAGTGTAATACCGTATTATGGTAGTTATAGGCACCCATTCCTTTATTCCACACCCTTCACACCCCGAGATTCTACGAATCTCATTCTCCCGTTGTAGATAGTTGTGAATCCATGTAGTTAGATAGTAGTACATTCGTTCTTTTTATGAACATTTGCACGATGTGTTCCTTAGACTCGCCAGCCAGCAAGGACCCATTGATTTGTCTAGCTGGGTATCAACAACCTGTGCGATCTTTACCATCTGTGGATAATGGTTGGTGTTAAGTAAGTTCGGGTACAGTACTAAATTTTTAATTGCCTATTCATTTTAAGACTTCATAGCATGAATCCAAGGGTTTAATTTTTTATTCGCCGTTAATTGAGCTATTTACTCCCGTAGGTGTGACATAATTGTTATGTTTACTTATTTCTTAGGACTAGCGTGGTGTCTAATCCTATTGGCGTTCTTTGATACTGAAAACTACCCACGAGCTTCCGTTTCGCAAGATGTTAAAATTTGTTGTGTGAATATTGTTCGTCGTAATCCTTGCAATCGTGTACTTGTTATTTATAATGATACAATCACTGTTGGTGTATGTATTGCCAGCATCTGAAACCGACGTGGATTTGTTTTGAATCGTCAGTGCTACCAAATACTGAAAAATCGCAATCGAAATTTGAGCTCCAAGTTGGATATCTCAGAAGGTATGCATGGGAGCTATTCCAAAATTGGCACACATAATTATAGACAATAATATTTCAGTTTAATTTCCAGGAGGCCATACATGACAGTGTTGCTAACCTGATTCCAAACCTGCTGATAGGTCCATTTTTTTATGCATGTAACTTCTATACTAACAAATCGATTTCAAGCAAATTTCGTATGTGTTTTGTGTAGCATGCTTATTCTTGAGAGCCCGCAGAGCTACCAACTGTTAACAAATCGTCGGTTTACAGGTAAAACTCACTAAGTAAGTGGACTTTTGTATGTACTTAGTGACTTTTACCTCTAAACCGACGAAATGCTCTCTACTTTTTATCCTGATACCAATATATCAGAAAATATGGTAGCCAACAGCTCTAAACTTTGCAAACGTATAGTACTTGACATTCTAGATTAATTTTGATATATGGCAGTGCTGCCAACGTGATTCTAAGCATGCTGATAGGTTCAATTTGTAAATACCTGTTTCTTCTAACAAATGGATTTCATCCAAAATTGGGACAATAATAGATTCATTTCAGATTAATTCTGAGCAACACATACATGACATTGTTGCCAACATGATTTTACGTTCGCTCATAGATCCGATGTCACATTTCATTTCTGATGTATAGATTAATCATTGGCATGCAACTTAAATTTTAAGTAGTAGGCTCTTTAGTTCGTTACGGAACTACTTGTTTCTACAACTGCTTAGTATTTAAATTCTCAAACAAAAACAGAGTTTAGGAATAATTGTTCTATCTGGTCCGACTTTGTCCGTTGTTATATTTTAAATAACGAATGACTTTAAGAATATCAATAAAAATTGTGATCCAAAGTAACACAGTTCCTCCTACTATTTCATTTCTCTCTCTCTATCCAGAATGCATGCATGTGTTCGGTACATTCTGGATGTGAGGCGAGATGAGCATTTCACACCTCACTACGTGCAGTTGAAATGGCTGAAACTCAACGAGCGCAGGCAACTAACAGTTGCCATTCTGACACAGAAGATATTGCATACCAAGACCACATTATAACTCTACCATGCCTTTACACCAATGCATTCTGTTCATAAAAATGAAAATCGATACACAAAATTAACACTCCAGATTCCTATCCACCAAACAATGAAGTTCAATAAATATTTTGTTTGACCCGCGTCACGCTTCTTCAACACCTTCGATTTATATAAATTCGTCAATATTGCAAACACTGCAGATTTCAAAAGTCGTCTTTCATCCCGCTTCTTGGAGCAGTATACCTTTCACATCTGATTATTGCATTATGCCAAAAGGTAATTTTATGGTCAATATATTTCTGGTATATGGTGTTTGTTCTTCAGGCTGATACAGTGTCTGTATGCACTCTTTTGTACATATTTTTCCTTTATTATTATTATTATTATTATTATTATTATTATTATTATTATTATATTATTATTATTATTATTATTATCATTATAATTATTATTGGCCTACTTTTCACATTTTGTAACAAGTAGTTCCGTGAAGAACTATACAGCCTATTTTCATATATCCTACTCTTAATTGACTCTATCAACATACAAAATTTCAGTTTAATTTCTGTAACAGATTCGTAGATATTGAGGACCGTCTAAATATTTCAGATGGTCGCCAGGTTGGATTTTTATTTTTGTTCTATTACATTAAGATTATTGTGTACGTGTGGTATTCAAACTTCAATCGCATGATTAGAACACAAGAAGTAAAAACGAGATTTTAAAATTACGCACAGCAGCCATCTTGTGATTATGCAAACAATTCAAATAAATTAGATGCCAGTGGATCAACATTCGTATAAGCATTTAACGTGCAAAGTTTCATGGCACTCGGATAGTTCATTCGCGAGAAACGTCCATTTAAATATTTATAATTCGCGTCGCCGCCATGTTGGATTTGTGCTCACCAGGTTACTGAAAGTCCTATAGGTGAGCATATGTTCATAGTCTCTATGAACATAAAAAAAATCAGTTTGGTTGCTGTAAAAGATTCATAGATAATGAGAACCGTTTAAATAATTCGGAAGCTCGCCATTTAGGATTGTTATATGTATAGGCTATAGAGTTATGTACTGTCCCCGTTTACCTGGATAGTAGGCTGTCAGATATCCGCCCCCTCAATCGGATTGCCAATTATCAATCGCACCGGCACAGTTACATCAATGAAAATGGCACTGACAGATACTATCGAGATAAGAGCACAGAAATTCACAGGAAATCATTGTGGAACACACCAAAATAGACGGGGGTGTATACTTACCGTTGCTTACCTCTTAATTATCTCGGGGTTTGAGTTGACAACAGGATCACTAAAAGTCTGTTCACACAATAATCTCCGCCATGACATTTAAAAATGAACCAGAAACGAAGACGAGAACTTTGAACTGTACAAAAGCTTTATTTCTAATAAAGGTATGATTTTCCTAACACAACAAAATATACGTGGCTATCAGTAGCCCAAGTCAATCTGACTACGCCCTCCAGTAGGACTTGCAAAATTATTATACAACATGATATAAAAACATTTTAGCTCCCAAGAGCTCCAAATACCGTAATATTCATAACATTATTGGATTGGAAAAGGATGTCAGGGTGTGACATATATAGAGCATTTGTTTCCTTTTAATAAACAAGAGAATGATATTTATAGTCGCAAGGCCGGAGTGTACGACCTCACTCTCTGAAAACCATATGTTGACACAGCTGCGGGCTACCTTCCAGCCTGACGCATACTGGTCAAATGCACTCCCTTCTCACACGCTATGTTACGTAAGAATCCAGCCTGCACTCTCAAACTTTTAAATGTCTTACAAGACAACTCACATTATATTTACGCAAATCTTTCAAGTACTTTGATCACATCCTAATGGATCATTACATAAATTTCTTAAACTTGTTAACTTCAATCCCAATGTTTAAATTAGCTCTTAAATGTTTATAACAAAATCACATAAATTATTTATAACAATTAGAAATTGTTTATAATATTTGTCAAAGACAATAAAAATATTATAAGCACGCCTTTAACATCACTCTCGTTTCATATTATTTTCAAAAATATTTACAGCAATTATTTACAATATTAACATTTAAATTGTTTAAATTATTAATTTAATAAATACATTAGCCACATGTTCATTCGGTTGGTAATTTTATAATCCTGTTTAATATAATCGACCAATGAAGGTTAGTTATACATGTTAATGTCACAATCCGGTTTAATAAAGTTTTTAATAATGATTTGTGACGGCAACCTTCATTCAACATCTTGTCTCAAATTCTTTCAAAACTCGTGTTAATTATAACAGTAAATCACTTGATTAATTTTCAACGAACTATAACAATCTTACTCCAGCGGAAAATCCTTCGCTAACAAGTTAATGCACAATCTGCATTAAAAATATGCCCAAAATCATCATATTTTAATCTATATGGCATTTACAACTTTCACATCACTTACAAAACTTCCACAAATAATTCTTTAACATTTATTCCTGTGGGAACTTCCTTCATATTCAAGGGCATTATATTTCAGCGACTTTCAACACGCGCTGCACTAGCGATTATACATTCATAGTTCCACTTAAAAATTTTATAATCATAATTTGTTTCAAAACTGTTTTTCTATTTAACCTTCGTAGATTTCATTCATGAACTGAAATGAAGTCAAAACTTGCCAATCACAAACAAATTTAATAGTGAATACGCTTATATACGCCTATCTGGTCTATCAAAATTTAAGACTAACATCTTAAAAGAAATTGTAGTATGAAAATACTATCTTCAAATAAAGTGCGACTAAACTGCAAAGTAGTCGAATAGAATCCAATTAGACTGGGGAATGCAAACATCGTTATATAATTCTCTAATTGAGAAAAACTCCTAACAAAAGTACTTGACTTTAATGCATTCAATAATTCATTATTAACATTACTCTTTCACAAAATTGTCTATAATGCAATGTTCATTCATAACTGACGATAAATGTCTGTGTTGCAATCAATACAAATAACGACTAGTATTTCCAAGATCGTCGATAACGTAAGAGATTTTAACGCTCTAAAATCATTTAAATGTTCTTCCTTCTTGATGATGACAGAAAATTGTTCAAAGTAATTAAACTGGGGTAGAACTACTTTAATAAAGTGACACGCTGTCTGAATTTAAATCTGCCATAAAAATCATTAACTTACAGTCAAATCGTGACTACAAAAAATTAATTACTGAAAAATCTAAATATCAGTCTCAACTGATTCAAAATCGTTAACTATGCCCATGACATAACAATGTCTTAATAAAACGTCGAAAAATGCAAAACTCATCAAGGTGTACTGAGAATAAGAATCTCAACAAGAAAATAAGGCAAAATACATGAGGGTAAAAATATGGGAAAAATGGTTGCTCAAACATTACTAGGATACTCAAATACAATAAACGTTCACGACTACCTTATCTGCCGATTGACGTTCCAGAGGAAAATTCCCCAAAGAAGACTGCTGATGGATCCATTTCACCACGTTAAAGCTGAGCTCCATCCTCGAAATAGGAAATAGCACCATCGGAGAATCGAACTGCTTCCTTCTCCGTGAATCGCTCTGCTCCTCGAAAACGAATAGACATCCTTCCGGCAATAATCTTCTTTGTGAGTCGGGACTACCCTGACCTCTCTTGAAAAATTCCCTGAAGTTCCAGTAGACAGTCATCATGAAGTTTTGTAGAAATTTCCGAAGAAATTATTCATATTCAGAGTATGAAATTGTTTCTATGGCTGTTCGATGGTATTCAGCCTTTACTTACGAAACATGGGTGTAGATGGTATTCACCGCATGTTCGCTTGTGTGGAAAAGCAATTAGCGAAGTTCCATGTCGCTATCTTACTCCCATGAAGTATGTCCCAATTGCAATAAGCCTTCTTAGCCTTCCATCTGCACTTCAGTTGTAGTGTCAGAAGAACAAACTGCCGTATTCAAATGCTCCATTATACTGTATCGTTCTGTAAGCAAGCACTCTGAAGTCCTTCTACTCCACTCGCAGCGTCAGCCTTGCGTTGATTCTGGCTTATACAAAAGTGTTTCTCTAGTGGCGAGATAATCACTTTTGCCAGTCGTATAAAATAGCTAATATCTTTTGAAGTACTCGGTCGAAATTGTTCAGCTTTTCTCTATAATTGCATGTAGTACTGCACAATACAATTATGTTATCGTAGACCGCTAACTGTTTGAAGCTAAACTTATAGAAGCTTTCTAAGGTCCGTTTCAACTTCACCTAGTTTGACCTGTATCTCGTTACAATAGTGGCCTCGCCACGCGTTATAAAAACGATTCTTTTCACTTGCTGTTCACTTTGATGTCTCACTATATTGAATGTATAATAAACTGACTTTCACAAATACTTCGATGATCTGAGCATTAGATCTCAGAATGATCAGCGAACGTAAGAGAAGAGAAGAGAAGAGGCTCCTTTCCTCTGCGCAAGCCCTTTTATTACCTTCTCGAGAGGCGTTACCATCCCTTCCAAAGCGTGATACTACGTCATCGCTAGAACTTCCAACTTCGTTAATACATGACGGATTTTCAAAATTCAAAAACTGAAAATAAATTTCACCAAAATTCCAAATCAATGCTTTTACTGCAAATGTATTTCCACAATTCTGCATTCAAAAAGTCATAAAAATACCATAGTTTCAGCAATCTCCGTCTTCCTTTAAACTATCGTTCATTGGTTCATGCCTCTCCTCCAATAGCATAGCTTCTTCCTCAGCAGAATTCCTCGTTTCCTGCGACTGCGTCGTACATCTTGGAATATTCTGGACTAAAATGCTGACGTCACTGAGTATCTCAGCTCAAGTAGCTTGTTGGCATAACATTTACGTCATCCGTGCTTACGTCATGACTACCCACGTCATAACTATGACAGCCATAACTTTAATCATAATTTCAAATATAGCCACCGTGGTCTCTACATAATTCAATTACGGGGGCATTCTCCTCCCACCACGTTTTAAAAACAGTTGCAAATTGTTTTTAAACTCTATGTTACAAGTATCTCAACTCTCTTGAACACGAAATTGAATTATTACTGGCTTACTCTAGGATAATATCTTTTTAAATTTCCAGCATTGAACTTGCCGTAAACGACATTATTCTCTTCATCGTAGAGTTCATAACAGTTGTTTCCATAAGCGTTCGTAATCCTAAACGGCCCCAGGAACACTAATCCAAATTTGGGGTATATTTTCTTGGTCATATCAGCCTTGACAGGTCTGCGTAATAATACAAGATTTCCAACTTGAAAGGGTGTACCAAAACGTTTTCCAGCTACTCTCTTCAATCGTTTCTCTGCTGCTTTCTGGAGTTGTTCCTTTGCCTTGTCAATCCTCTGCTGTCTTCCTATGTCGGGATCTCTCGGTATGTGGTTGAAAAGATTATCCCACGGCCTTTCTGGGTTTCTTCCTAGATGAAGTCGCATTGGCACTTCTCCTGTGCTCTCCTGCACTGTAGAGTTCAGACATTCCTCAATAAGGGGTACAAATCTCACCCAACCAGAATGATCATTAGGACAGAAAATTCGACAGAATTTCGAAAATTCAGCCATATATCTTTCTGAGGAATTCGATTCAGGGTAACGCACGCTTGAAAATAAGTGCTTAATGCCAAGCCTTTCCATATCCGCTGCAAATTCCACGGACGTAAACTGCGTTCCATGATCCGACAGTAGATATTCCGGTATACCAGCTTTAGGAAATACAGCATTTTCCAGTCTGCTTACTACGTTCCTCGTGTTAGCTTTCTGCATGGGACTCATTGTAACAAATTTTGAGAAAACATCCACGGTCACCAACAGGTACTGGTTACCCTGGTATCCCTTCGGACAGGGGCCAAATATATCCGTCGCCATAAGTTCGTTTGGCTTAGAAGGAATCATCGCCTTCGGTTTTCCCTTTAATAAAGCAGAAGCATACTTTGCTCTTTGACATTTGTCACAGGATCTAATGACCTTGGCAATGCTGGAACGCATGTTAGTCCAGATAAATCTCTCTTTAAGTGTATTAAGAGTTTTATCTAAACCGGCATGTCCAGTTGCGTGATGAGCTACCCACACTAAATTGACAACAAGTTTAGGTGGCACGACTATTCGAAGTTTTGTATGCGCAGGGTCAGCATACTTGCATACAATGTCTCCACTCAAGACAAAGTGTCGTGAATTTCTCCGTGTAGTCTCATAGTCAACATCCGTATTGTCCATGTAACCCTTGAGGAACCTGTACATTTTCCTTATTGGAGCGTGTCTCTTCTGTGACACACCGATTCGGGCTAACCTCCTAACGGTTTCTTCATCTTCTTGCTCCAATTGTACATGGTGTATCTGCACATTTTTAATAGGGTTACGTGATAGAGCATCAGCCAGTAAGTTATCTTTCCCAGGCTGGTGGACGATAGTAGCGTTAAACTGTTGGGTGAACAAAGCCCAACGTGTCAATCTATCACTTGACATGTCAGTTTGCAACATAAACTGTAGTGCTTTATGGTCAGTAATTATGATGACCTTATGTCCCAGCAGGATTTTCTTCCAGGCTTGTAAAGCTGTCACAAAAGCTAACGCTTCAAGCTCTGTCGTGAAGTAGTTTTCCTCGTGCTTTTTCAACTTCCGACTAGTGAACGCAATGTAGTGCTTGTTGCCTGCTTCGTCTTTCTGGTATAAGACTGCACTAATGCCTATTCTTGATGCATCAGACTCAATATAGAACACCTTCTCAAAGTCTGGGTACTCCAGTTTCACATTATTTTTGAGCATCTCTTTTGCTTTCTCAAAAGCCTCGTCTGCAGCGGTACTCCATTTCCATCTGTTGTTCTTCTTGAGTAAGTCATACAAAGGAGCCATAATTTCCGAGTATCTTGGACAGTGGCTGCTAATAAATTGGCATGCACCTACAAATTCTCTGACTTGTTTTACCTTAGTAGGCTTTGGAAATCTCGTGATCGCATCTACTTTTTTCATGTTTGGATGATATCCATCTTTATCAATTGTATGCCCCAAGTAATTTATCTCCTTCTTCAAAAATTGACATTTTCCAAAGTTCACCTTTATGTTGGCCTCCCTTAAATTCTCGAACAACTTTCTCAAGTGCACTAAATGTTCTGCGGCGCTGGGTGAAGATACGATTAAATCGTCAATATAGCAGATTACATTTTCTTTCACTTCGTCAGTGAGTTTACTATCAAGTGCTCGAATAAGTGCTGGTCCACTGTTAACCATTCCAAAAGGCATTCTGGCAAAGACCCATGACGTCTGGTCAAATAGGAATCCAGTGTACTGCATACTATCCTCTTCTAATTGAACTTGATAAAATGAAGACGTCAAGTCAAGAACGCTGAAACAAGCTCTTCCTTTGAACTTCCGAAGCAGATCTCTAATCTTGGGTGGTCTGTCATTTTCTGGAAGAATCTTCAAGTTGATGGTCCTGGCATCGAGACAAAGACGTATCTGACCATTACTTTTCTTCACTACTGTGATGGGGTTTATATAAGACGACGCCTGTTTTCTAATAATCCCGTCTACCTCCATTTTTCTGATTAACCCTCGTACTTCTTGATAGTATTTCTCAGGAATGGGGTATATTCTCTTCTGGTAAGGGGTTTCATCTGTCAGTCTTATCTTGTACTTATAATCCTTAATCAATCCAGGCTTTTCATTGAAGATATCTTGGAATTCCTTTATCAGATCCTCAAATTCCCCCTGAATTTCTTCAAATCCTTCAGTTTTTCTACTGGGTATTTCTTCTAAGTTTTCCACTTCATTAATTATTGTATTCAAAATTTCTTCCCTAAGGTCTATATCCAGACTGTTTTTCACGTCCTGTTCTTCTATCTCTTCTGTGATTATGTATCCATCATTAAAGCTAATACTTCTGTTCTTCATGTCAATAATAGCTCCAACCTTCGATATAAAATCGATTCCAAGCACCATATCAAAATTGATCTTGCTCACCACAATGAAGATCTGTTCATAATTCCTTCCATTGATCTCAAAGTTCAATAACACTTGAATCTTGCATTTTACTGCCTTATCTTGGAATATCCCTCTCACTTTGACGGTAGAAACAGGTAGAACTGTCATGTTCTCTCCTCTTAGCAGACTTTGATAACATTCCTCTGAAATGATGGAAACAATAGCACCAGTATCCAGCAGGGCTTTGTACTGCTGTCCATCTATCCGTACAGCAATAATCGGTAAGGCACATGGTCTTTCCTCTTTAACAATACCCCTCTCTTCTAGTAAATCTTCATCGGTAACTTCGTATATCTCATTAATCGTAATCAGGTGTGGTGTGGCAATGTATTTACAGGTTCTCACTGACGTTGAGAAATCGGCGTTTTTTTTTTGTGTGTTACCGACCTCAAAATTCTGTTGGCTCGTAGAAGGCCCAGGATCGATTACAACATCCTGCCTTTTCCTTTGATTGTCAGCTTCTTTATCCCTTAATTCTTTTAAGTATTGCTGGCTTTCCTTTTCTCTTTGCTGATATTGCTCAGGTGTCATAACCTGACTTTGAGTATTCTGGTTTCTACTTTGGTTTTGGTTATTCCTATTATAGTTACGATTATACCCATTATTGTTATAATATCTGCCTCTTCCATTATAGTTTCCTCGGTTGTAGTTCCAACCTCTTCTCTGTTGATATGGTCGGTAACCTTGTGATCTGTAATTTCTAAACTGATTATTCCTGTGAGGACCTACATTGTCAGTTTTCTCCTCCTCTGGCTTGTCAGTTTGTTGGACTTGGTCCATGTATACCGTATTGATTTCCTTATACTCTTGCCTTTGACCTTTCTGGACTACGTTAGGCATTGGACTTGTGTAGTCTAACCTTCTTAGTAATTCATCCATGCTGGATAAATCTCTGATGTTGGACGAAATTATAAGTCTCCTCACCTCAATTGGCAGCATACGAGAAATCGCATCTATTAGTTGCTCCGTGGACAATGGTGGTTGCAAAAATCTCAAGCGGGACAACTGACTCGTAAAGAAATCAGCGTACCTCGTTGGAAGAGTACCTGAGTATTTTCTTGAATATACCTCCGCTCTTAACGAATTCTGCGCTTCTATGGACCAAAATCGTTTGATTAATGCCTCTGCAAACTCGTCAAAGTTACTGAATGTATATCTAAAAGCTCTAAACCATTCAAGGGGTCCTCCAATCAGATATCTCTCTACAATCTTCATCTCTCTCTCTCTGGGAATGTGAGCTTCGATGAAATAATCTTTGAGATTCCTTACATACTCTATAGGTGTCAAACTATCAGTGTTACTGAATTTTTGTGGTTTGTCCTCGAAGTTCCTAATGACCGTCACGTTCCTTGGATATGAATCCGGATAGTTTTTCCCACTATCTCGATAATTCCACTCAGATTCCATATTCCTCTCGTCATCCTCCTCTCTGAATCTGGATACACGTTCTTCAGGAGTCACGTCTCTTTCTTCTAGATCTAGGTGACATCTTCTGGTATGCTTCCTGTTCAATTCGCAAGCAAAGCCTTCTGTATCCTTGTCGGTGATTTCTGTTAAGACTTTCTTGACTATCTCTTCCTTGTAGTTCTCCATTAAACTAGCCTCTCCTAACTTCAAATTTTTCAGTTTACTCGTCGTTTCGTTTACGTCAGAGACAACTTTATGAATTTGATCCTCTAATGTAGATTTTAAAGTTTGCATATCCTGATCTAGTTGTGTTCTATCGTCAACTTGTTTTTCGGATAGCGAATTTATCCTGACGCTTAAATCTTTTCTAATCTGAACTACTTCATTGTTAATTTCTATCTGCGTACTGGCAAGTTTTCTTTCAATCCTTTCCTGAATTTGGGTTACATGTTCCCCACTTGACTTATTCCATTCGTCTTTCCATACCGCTACGTTTGCTGTTAACATCTCGGCTATGTCTACTTCGATATCCTCTTTTAATACTCTATTGTGGTCTAATACCTGTGTTCTCATGACCTCTACGTCGTACTTCAACTCTGCTAAAGACGTTGTTGTTCTAACTGATTCGTCGACTAACCTAGTCGTTAATGCAGTTATATTACGCGTACAAAGAGTTTTTGAGTTTTCGATTTCTTCCCTGACTTTATTGACATCAGTTTGGACTTTAGTGATATCTACGAAAACTGTGTTGACCTCTACCTGAATCTTAGTTACATCACTTTGCACCTCAGTTATATCCGCATGAATATTGTTAATGTCTACCTGAACATTGGATACATCTGTTCTAGCTTTTTGAATTTCTTTCTGGACTTCCTCGACCTTGTCTTGGACAGTCGCTACATCGTTTTTGACAACAACAACTTCGGCTCTAGCACAAGAAATATCCCCTCGGACATTAGCTACATCTAAATTTAACATTGTAAGGTCCCTCTGTACCTTAGACACATCATTTTTAACATCATCAACATTTTTATGGACATTAGATACATCTGTGCGGATGTCACTTACAGTATTTTCAATTCCTAGGGTATTGATCTGTAAACGCGACATATTATCCTCCAAATTAGCAGCACTAGTATGAAGAACCTTCAAACTTTCACCCATGCTAGCTGTCAAATTAGCAGACAAAGTACTAGCATTCTCCTCCATTCGACTAGTATTCCTAGCTTCCATCTCCTTCATACTACTATTCAAATTAGCAGACATATTACTAGCATTCTCCTCCATCCTTGCATTCAAATTAGCAGACAAATTACTAACATTCTCCTTCATGCTTTCATTCAGCATCTGCTTCATGCTACTAGTCATGCTAGCTTTCAAGTTAGCAGACATCTCCTCTAGCATCAACCTCAAACTTTCATCTGCCATTACAATATTATTATTCAAAATGGATTGCTGTAGGGACATACATCAAAAGAGCAAAATAACAACGTTTGAGCAACACTTTTCACCATATATAATTTTGATCAATTTTCTGTCTTAAATCTAACTTATAACTACCTTATAATTAATATTCGAAGATACTTCATGTTGAAACAAACTCAAGCACATGTTCAAATTTCTCTGGCTCATTTTAAAATATCCTAACACAAATAATTTACATTTACAATCCAAATAATTAATTTTATCTTTAATATGACTGAAATGTCATAAGCCGGTCAAATAAAATAAGATTCCAGATTATAGGCGATTTTTCTAAGTTTCCTGCCCATTTAACCTTTCTCAAGTTGTATAAGATCTGATCTTTTCTGAGTGTAATTTTCCTAATACAATACAACATTTAATTCCTATATAATCACACTCTTAAATACTACAATTGGCCTAGACATCTAACAAAGAATCAACCTCTTTATTTGAGTCTAATCGAACCTCACGTTTTAGGTTTGTCAATCTTTCTGGTGTTCAACCTGGTAATCCAGTTTTGTCGAATTCGTCCCACATATTAGGGTCAATCTTACTGTTGACTCAGCCCCACGTTGGGCGCCAATCTTTCTGTCCCCGTTTACCTGGATAGTAGGCTGTCAGATATCCGCCCCCTCAATCGGATTGCCAATTATCAATCGCACCGGCACAGTTACATCAATGAAAATGGCACTGACAGATACTATCGAGATAAGAGCACAGAAATTCACAGGAAATCATTGTGGAACACACCAAAATAGACGGGGGTGTATACTTACCGTTGCTTACCTCTTAATTATCTCGGGGTTTGAGTTGACAACAGGATCACTAAAAGTCTGTTCACACAATAATCTCCGCCATGACATTTAAAAATGAACCAGAAACGAAGACGAGAACTTTGAACTGTACAAAAGCTTTATTTCTAATAAAGGTATGATTTTCCTAACACAACAAAATATACGTGGCTATCAGTAGCCCAAGTCAATCTGACTACGCCCTCCAGTAGGACTTGCAAAATTATTATACAACATGATATAAAAACATTTTAGCTCCCAAGAGCTCCAAATACCGTAATATTCATAACATTATTGGATTGGAAAAGGATGTCAGGGTGTGACATATATAGAGCATTTGTTTCCTTTTAATAAACAAGAGAATGATATTTATAGTCGCAAGGCCGGAGTGTACGACCTCACTCTCTGAAAACCATATGTTGACACAGCTGCGGGCTACCTTCCAGCCTGACGCATACTGGTCAAATGCACTCCCTTCTCACACGCTATGTTACGTAAGAATCCAGCCTGCACTCTCAAACTTTTAAATGTCTTACAAGACAACTCACATTATATTTACGCAAATCTTTCAAGTACTTTGATCACATCCTAATGGATCATTACATAAATTTCTTAAACTTGTTAACTTCAATCCCAATGTTTAAATTAGCTCTTAAATGTTTATAACAAAATCACATAAATTATTTATAACAATTAGAAATTGTTTATAATATTTGTCAAAGACAATAAAAATATTATAAGCACGCCTTTAACATCACTCTCGTTTCATATTATTTTCAAAAATATTTACAGCAATTATTTACAATATTAACATTTAAATTGTTTAAATTATTAATTTAATAAATACATTAGCCACATGTTCATTCGGTTGGTAATTTTATAATCCTGTTTAATATAATCGACCAATGAAGGTTAGTTATACATGTTAATGTCACAATCCGGTTTAATAAAGTTTTTAATAATGATTTGTGACGGCAACCTTCATTCAACATCTTGTCTCAAATTCTTTCAAAACTCGTGTTAATTATAACAGTAAATCACTTGATTAATTTTCAACGAACTATAACAATCTTACTCCAGCGGAAAATCCTTCGCTAACAAGTTAATGCACAATCTGCATTAAAAATATGCCCAAAATCATCATATTTTAATCTATATGGCATTTACAACTTTCACATCACTTACAAAACTTCCACAAATAATTCTTTAACATTTATTCCTGTGGGAACTTCCTTCATATTCAAGGGCATTATATTTCAGCGACTTTCAACACGCGCTGCACTAGCGATTATACATTCATAGTTCCACTTAAAAATTTTATAATCATAATTTGTTTCAAAACTGTTTTTCTATTTAACCTTCGTAGATTTCATTCATGAACTGAAATGAAGTCAAAACTTGCCAATCACAAACAAATTTAATAGTGAATACGCTTATATACGCCTATCTGGTCTATCAAAATTTAAGACTAACATCTTAAAAGAAATTGTAGTATGAAAATACTATCTTCAAATAAAGTGCGACTAAACTGCAAAGTAGTCGAATAGAATCCAATTAGACTGGGGAATGCAAACATCGTTATATAATTCTCTAATTGAGAAAAACTCCTAACAAAAGTACTTGACTTTAATGCATTCAATAATTCATTATTAACATTACTCTTTCACAAAATTGTCTATAATGCAATGTTCATTCATAACTGACGATAAATGTCTGTGTTGCAATCAATACAAATAACGACTAGTATTTCCAAGATCGTCGATAACGTAAGAGATTTTAACGCTCTAAAATCATTTAAATGTTCTTCCTTCTTGATGATGACAGAAAATTGTTCAAAGTAATTAAACTGGGGTAGAACTACTTTAATAAAGTGACACGCTGTCTGAATTTAAATCTGCCATAAAAATCATTAACTTACAGTCAAATCGTGACTACAAAAAATTAATTACTGAAAAATCTAAATATCAGTCTCAACTGATTCAAAATCGTTAACTATGCCCATGACATAACAATGTCTTAATAAAACGTCGAAAAATGCAAAACTCATCAAGGTGTACTGAGAATAAGAATCTCAACAAGAAAATAAGGCAAAATACATGAGGGTAAAAATATGGGAAAAATGGTTGCTCAAACATTACTAGGATACTCAAATACAATAAACGTTCACGACTACCTTATCTGCCGATTGACGTTCCAGAGGAAAATTCCCCAAAGAAGACTGCTGATGGATCCATTTCACCACGTTAAAGCTGAGCTCCATCCTCGAAATAGGAAATAGCACCATCGGAGAATCGAACTGCTTCCTTCTCCGTGAATCGCTCTGCTCCTCGAAAACGAATAGACATCCTTCCGGCAATAATCTTCTTTGTGAGTCGGGACTACCCTGACCTCTCTTGAAAAATTCCCTGAAGTTCCAGTAGACAGTCATCATGAAGTTTTGTAGAAATTTCCGAAGAAATTATTCATATTCAGAGTATGAAATTGTTTCTATGGCTGTTCGATGGTATTCAGCCTTTACTTACGAAACATGGGTGTAGATGGTATTCACCGCATGTTCGCTTGTGTGGAAAAGCAATTAGCGAAGTTCCATGTCGCTATCTTACTCCCATGAAGTATGTCCCAATTGCAATAAGCCTTCTTAGCCTTCCATCTGCACTTCAGTTGTAGTGTCAGAAGAACAAACTGCCGTATTCAAATGCTCCATTATACTGTATCGTTCTGTAAGCAAGCACTCTGAAGTCCTTCTACTCCACTCGCAGCGTCAGCCTTGCGTTGATTCTGGCTTATACAAAAGTGTTTCTCTAGTGGCGAGATAATCACTTTTGCCAGTCGTATAAAATAGCTAATATCTTTTGAAGTACTCGGTCGAAATTGTTCAGCTTTTCTCTATAATTGCATGTAGTACTGCACAATACAATTATGTTATCGTAGACCGCTAACTGTTTGAAGCTAAACTTATAGAAGCTTTCTAAGGTCCGTTTCAACTTCACCTAGTTTGACCTGTATCTCGTTACAATAGTGGCCTCGCCACGCGTTATAAAAACGATTCTTTTCACTTGCTGTTCACTTTGATGTCTCACTATATTGAATGTATAATAAACTGACTTTCACAAATACTTCGATGATCTGAGCATTAGATCTCAGAATGATCAGCGAACGTAAGAGAAGAGAAGAGAAGAGGCTCCTTTCCTCTGCGCAAGCCCTTTTATTACCTTCTCGAGGGGCGTTACCATCCCTTCCAAAGCGTGATACTACGTCATCGCTAGAACTTCCAACTTCGTTAATACATGACGGATTTTCAAAATTAAAAAACTGAAAATAAATTTCACCAAAATTCCAAATCAATGCTTTTACTGCAAATGTATTTCCACAATTCTGCATTCAAAAAGTCATAAAAATACCATAGTTTCAGCAATCTCCGTCTTCCTTTAAACTATCGTTCATTGGTTCATGCCTCTCCTCCAATAGCATAGCTTCTTCCTCAGCAGAATTCCTCGTTTCCTGCGACTGCGTCGTACATCTTGGAATATTCTGGACTAAAATGCTGACGTCACTGAGTATCTCAGCTCAAGTAGCTTGTTGGCATAACATTTACGTCATCCGTGCTTACGTCATGACTACCCACGTCATAACTATGACAGCCATAACTTTAATCATAATTTCAAATATAGCCACCGTGGTCTCTACATAATTCAATTACGGGGGCAGTACCATTCAAGAACAATTATTGCCTAGGTTCATTATTCAAACTTTCACTTCGATCGTATGATTACGACACAAGAAATAAAAACTTAATTTTAAAATTTCGCACAGCCGCCATCTTGAGGTTATGTAAACAATTGAATTAAATCAGATGGCAGTGCATTACAATGTGCAAAATCATTTACTGTACCACATTTCACTGCGCTCAGAGAGTTAAATCACGAGAAAAGTCTATTAAAATATTTCAAATTCGCTTGGTCGCCATGTTCGTTTTGTACTTTACAGGTTTATGAAATATACATGGGTAAACTTGTATCAGTATCCTTTATCACCGTACAAAATTGCAGGGTGATATCTGTAATAGTTTCGGAGATATAGAATGTCAGTTTAAATATTTCGCACAGCCGCCATTTTGAGGTTATGTAAACAATTGAACTAAATTAGACTTCAGTGCATTACAATGTGTATAAACATTTTCTGTACCAAGTTTCATTACGTTTGGATAGTTAAATCGCGAGAAACGTCTATTTAAAAGTCTCAACTTCGCTTGGCCGCCATGTTGGTTTGGTAGTCACCAGGTTTTTGAAAGTCTCATAGGTGAACTTCTAGTAGTGCCCTTTATCAACGTACACAATTTCAGGTCGATATCGGTAATAGTTTCGGAGATATTGAATGCTAGTGAAATATTTCGCACAGCCGCCATGTTGGATAGGTGAGACGTAACAAAATTTGAAGGGCACGGTCGAGGTCGCCGGGAATATTGCTATAAACTTGCCGAGTTTCATTGAAATCGCTCCAGCCGTTTAGATTTTATTAGGCACACACACACACCTCTCACACACACACACACACACATACACACACGCACACACACACACACGGACAAAAGGTGATCTCATAAGCCTATTTTTTCAAAATTGAAAATAGGCTAAAAATGAGGAAAAGGTAGACTTACTAGATAGATACGGGCAAATGTCTGTCTGTCTGTCTGTCTGTCTGTGTGCCCTCCCCCTACTAACTTCTAAATGACTGCAGCATTCGAAACCAAATTTGGTATGAGTAGAAATCTGAATATCTCACGGTCATTTTTGAAAATTACGCCAGTGCTACCAACTGCTAAAAAAAAACAAAATTCAAATTTGAGCTCGGTGTTATATATTACAGCAGTTATGCATGCGGACTGTTCTAGAGTGTCCTAGAGCTGGGAACATCGAATCGGAAGGGATACAACTGGTGAGGTGGGATTGGCACCTCGCTCAGGCGGCCTCACTTGCAAAGCGCACAGGGGCCTCATGAGGGAAGGTAAGGGATGGTTAGGATGGATAGACAAGGAAGAGGGAAGGAGGCGGCCGTGGCCTTGAAGAAGGTACCATCCCGGCATTTGCCCGAAGATGAAGTGGGAAACCACGGAAAACCACTTCGAGGATGGCTGAGGGGGAATCGAACCCCCTCTACTCATTTGGGCCACCCGAGGCTGAGTAGACCCCGTTCCAGTCCTCGTACCACCTTTCAAATTTCGTGGCAGAGCCGGGAATCGAACCCAGGACCTCCGGGGGCGGCAGCTAACCATGCTGACCGCTACGCTACGGAGGCGACTGTAGATTGATATCCTTTTAATAATACAAATTCAGTATCATATGGTTTATAAAAACGGCAGAAAACGCTAATGAAATCGTTATTTCCAAAACAAAATATGCTATGCAGTCATACTAAACCATTATGGGGTTTGAAGCCATTTTTTTAGTGTTGCCTCAGAAAACAAAAGTTTGTTGCTTTTCAGCCTAAGTGTAATGGATCTGATGATGATCGCTTGACGATCGAAACTGGTCAGCCTAGTGTATTTATTATTCTCATTTTTTTATTTTTTTTGGATTAGGGTATAACCCAACTCTTTTTGGTAAATTCGTGTTGACCGACTGAAAAAAACCAAACTTTTGTATCATACTAAACCAGTTGTAAACGTAATACTAGCCCTGGCCACGTGTAGCAGTGGGATAGCGTGTTTAACTCTTAATCTGGAGGTTCGTGGTTCAAAACCAAACGGGATAAAATAATGTTACTTCTTTTTTTTGTATTTATTGATTTATAACTACTCAAACGTTATAACGATAAGCATATATAGTGTATATTTGCAATAGAAATGATTATATATACTTGTAACCCTCCATATTTATACACTCGACCACAGCGATTAAAATTCGTTGTCCTTGATCCGCAGTACAGACTGTTGTTGTTGTTGTTGATTATGATGCTTCTTTAGGGGCTTTGCGGTATCACGGTCATAGACCCGTGTACACGGGTGTGTGTAGAAGTTGTCTGATAAACTGTGTCACTGTGATGTCTGTACTAGTGAGTGTTCTTGTAAATCAGGAAGGATTTTTGTAGGATAATGTCCTTCATCCGTGGTAGAGTCTGTTGTTGTCGTTGTTGTTGATTCTTTAGGGGGCCTTGTGGCATCGTGGGCATCTCTTTTAGGCAACATGTTGATAAAATAGTGTTGCAATCGTATAGAAACCTAGGCTTCCTGTTTAGAAATACTAGAGACTTTAGAAATATAACATCACTGTTAGTATTGTATCAATCCTTTGTTAGAAGCAAACTTGAATATGCATCTTCTGTCTGGCTTCCTAGTTATTTTACTTATAGGAATCATATTGAAAAAATTCAGAAGAAGTTCATTAGGTATCTCTATTATAGAAAACATGGAACGTTTGCAATGTCAGATGGAATCTCTTACGCTGAAATGCTTCATGACTTTAATTTAAATAGCGTGTCGAACAGAAGGGAAATATCCCAACAGATATTTTTTTATAAGCTTATGAATAATATTATTGATAATACTGAATTTCTAAATGACATTAGTTTTAATACCCGGAGAATGAATCTCAGACAACGTGCTTTGCTAGTCGTCCACAAACCAAGAACGTGCTCTCGACAAAACTCGCCACTTCATGCAATGTGCCGGACAGCTAATCTCGTCAGTGTGCATTTCGAAACGTTTGATTTCACTTTATCTTTGCAACAGTTTAAAAAAATATTAAGTTAGTACCTACATAAGTGAATAACATAAATTCAACTTGCAAAATGTCTGATAAAATGTCCAAATCTATGCATCATACTTTGCGCAACAGTAGAATGAACCCTGTTGTTTGTCAAATCTCGACCATCTACACAATGGTATCAAGTGATAATCACCAGGTATTAATACATTTAATAATTTGTTGTTTTCTTCCATTACTAATCACAACGTATTGATTTCTGTAATATTCATAATTTAATTCAAGTTTACTTTCAATTTATCAAGTTAGCAATCAGCATATGTTTGTGTTAAGAATAGTTAAACTTGAGTATTGTACAATATGAACTGTATTATTATTGTTTGTGTTTTCTTTTTATATTTAACGTGTGATTGTGATCATGCTATGTAAAATTGGTCAGTCTCCAGTAATTGGAATTTTATTCTGTTGGAGGCAATAAATAAATAATTAAATAAAGGTGGAATTCCAACAAATCCGAAGAAAAAAATGGGAAGAATACCAAGCTGGTTTCCGAAAAGGCAGATCATGCGTTGACCATATTTTCAACTTGAAAAGTATTCTGCAAACAAGAGCTTTAAGGAGCCTGAACACTGTGGTCATCTTTGTCGACTTTCGAAAGGCATACGACTCGATTGACAGACAAACTTTATTTAATACCTTAAAAGAGTTTGGAATTGACCAAAAAAACGGAGAAATCATTAAACAAACACTGACGGATACCATCCCGAAAGTAAAGTTCTTCGGATAAATTTCTGATCCATTTTAAATTAGGGTTGGGGTCAGACAGGGAGATGGATTATCTCCAATTCTCTTCAACATCGTCTTGGAAAAAATAATGTTAACTTGGGAAGAGGATTTGAATATGAGAGGAACTGTAGGAATACACCTGGGGATGGGAAAACAGAATCTTGAAGTCATGTGTTTATCTTTTTCTGATGACCTTGATCTCTTAGCCAACAACCGAGAAGATGCTCGAAAGATGCTTGACAGTCTTCATGAAATAGCTCGAAGAAGAGGTCTTCAAATCTCCTGTGAAACAAGATGTTCATTAAAGAACATATAGCCTACTTTCTCCTAAATGCATGGGTATTGTTATAACTCTTTGTCCTTTTCAAGGAGTATAATTGAATGTTGGTTGTAGTAGCTTGTTGAAATACAACGTGCTATAGGGATATTAAACATGAATATGAGGTGCCATTTGCTAGTGCTACCTCTGTAAAAAAAAAATCATTCAATTCGGTTTCACCGTGTTTGAATTGATCTGGGGAATGGATTTCCACACATACATGGCCGCTATTTGCAAACTATTGGGCTGATGACCTTGTAGTCAGTCATAAGATGCTTTCCACAAAAAGGCATGTTGTTGCAAAATCCGGTAGAGATCAAATTATTAGGATGGTCGAAATTTGATTTAAGCTTTTAACATTTGGGTGGCCGTCATTCCGTTTCCGTCAAGATGGCGGCGATATAAAACATGACACTGAGGTGCCTTTTGCTAGTGCTACCTCTGTACCAAATTTCGTTCAATTCGGTTTCACCGTGTTTGAATTGATAGGGGGAATCGATTTGCACACATACTTGGCCACCATCTGCAAACTATTGGGCAGATGATCTAGCAGTTTGGTCAGAATATGCTTCCCACATAAAGATTTGTTGTTGCAAAATTTGGTAGATACTAGACTATTAGGTTGGTCGTAATTACATTTTAGCCTTTAACATTTGGGTGGCCGCGATTACGTTTCCGTCAAGATGGCGGTGATATAAAACATGACACTGAGGTGGCCTTTTCTAGTGCTACCTCTGTACCAAATTTCGTTCCATTCGGTTTCACCGTGTTCGAATTAATAGGGGGAATCGATTTTCACACAAAGATGGCCACCATCCACAAAATATTAGGCTAATGACCTATTAGTTTGGTCAAAGGATGCTCCCTCCATAATGGTATGTTGATGCAAAATTTGGTAGAGATCGGATGATTAGGTTAATCGTTTAGCACTAAACTCTTGTTTACTAAGGCAACACTGAAAATATGGCTTCAATCACCACAATGTAGGTTAATCGTAATTTGATTTAAGCTTTGAATATTTGTGTGGCCGCCATTACGTTTCCGTCAAGATGGCGGCGATATAAAACATGACACTGAGGTACCCTTTGCTAGTGCTACCTCTGTACCAAATTTCATTCCATTCGGTTTCACCGTGTTCGAATTAATAGGGGTAATCGATTTTGACACAAAGACGGCCGCCATCCGCAAACTATTAGGCTAATGACCTATTAGATTTTTCAAAGGATGCTTCCTCCATAAAGGTATGTTGTTGCAAAATTTGGTAGAGATCGGATGATTAGGTTAATCGTAATTTGATTTAAGCTTTGAACATTTGGGTGGCCGCCATTACGTTTCCGTCAAGATGGCGGCAATATAAAACATGACACTGGGGTGCCCTTTGCTAGTGCTACCTCTGTACCAAATTTCATTCCATTCTGTTTCACCGTGTTCGAATTAATAGGGGTAATCGATTTTGACACAAAGATGGCCGCCATCCGCAAACTATTAGGCTAATGACCTATTGTATTTGTCAAAGGATGCTCCCTCTATAAAGGTATGTTGTTGCAAAATTTAGTAGTGATCGGATGATTAGGTTAGTCGTAATTTGATTTAAGCTTTGAACATTTGTGTGGCCGCCATTACGTTTCCGTCAAGATGGCGGCGATATAAAACATGACACTGAGGTGTCCTTTCCTAGTGCTACCTTTGTACCAAATTTCGTTCAATTTGCGCTCACCGTGTTCGAATTGATAGGGGGGGACAGACATTCAGAGTACACACACTCACACACACACACACACACACACACAGACTCACACACACACATACACACACACAGACAGACACACTTTTTTTTCGCCCTGTAGTGATCTCATAAGTCTACTTTCATTTTTCGCAAAAATCGAAAGTAGGCTAAAAACGGAATATATGGAGTGCAGACACCAAAATGAGAAATATATGGAAGTAAATCATTGGAAGATTAATAAGAGGATAGGGAAGTTTAAATACCTGGGGGAATGGATCCAACCCAACGGACTGGATAAGGAAGCAATCAAAGGAAGAACCAGAAAACTGGACCTGACCTACAAACTACCCCAGAATAAATACAACAAACGAACTTTATCATACAAGGCCAAAATCAGACACTACAAATCGGTAGTACAACCTGAAGGATTGTACGCTTCAGAGTGTCCTATTTTAAGTAAAAAGGGAGAACTTCAAGCACTAGAAAAGAAAGAAAGGAAGATTCTGAGAAAAATACTTGGACCACAGAAGACTTACTGATGGGACATGGAAGAAGAGGAAAAATGAAGAACTTTACAAGTGTACTGAAAAGATCACAGACGTAATGAAGAAGCGGAGGCTAAAGTTCAACGGACATTTACTACGAATGGATGAAGGCAGGCTGACCAAAAGGATCTTCAGCTATATCATGGGGTTAAAGGTCACATCTAAATGGGTAGATGAGGTGAAGAGGGATGCAGCGGAAGTTGGAATTACTCCACCGATGGCCCACGATAGAAGAGAGTTCCGTAGTCGAGTTGACGGAGTAAAATCATTTCAGGAGAAACCACCAAGCAGGAGGCCCAAACGGATCATTTCCGAGGAGGAGAGAAAACAAAGAAGTGACAGCATGAAGAAGTTCTGGGAAGAGAAGAGAAAGAAAGCCAATAAGACTTAAGTTCCTTGCGGTTGGCCAAATTCGATAATTTGAATAAAGCCCTGTGTACTTGGGTGTGAGTTGACGTTGTCTGATAAACTGTGTCACTGTGATGGCTGTACTAGTGTGTACTTTTATACGAGGAAGGATTTGGGTAAGTAACTGTTTTGTTGTTGTTGTTGTTTCATTTGTGAGGCTTGCACATCATGGTAATTTACCTCCGTGTACTTGGTTGAGTTAAGAATGTTGTCTTATAACCTGTGTTATAGGGATGGCTGTATTAGTCTGTGTATTTATAATTCAGGTGAGGATTCTATCAATCAACATATAATATGCGTATAGCACGTTATATTTCAGCAAGCTAATACAACCAACATTCAATTATAGTCCTTGAAATGGACAAAGAGTTATAACAATACGCATGCATTTTGGAGAAAGTATGCTATATGTTCTCTACTGAACATCCTGTTTTATTCTAATACCAATATATCAGTAAGTATGCAAGCCAATAGCTCCAAACGTTTCACACGTATCGTACCTAACATTCTAGATTAATTTTTAAATGCATGTGATTTCTATACTAACAAATAGATTTCAACCAAATTTTGAATGTGCTTTGTGTACCATAACAGATATGACTATGCATATACTAAAGTGCCAGCAGGGCTGCCAACTGATAATAAATGCTCTCTCTATTTTTCAATCCCAAATACCAATATATCAGATAGTATGCAAACTAACAGCTTTAATCTTTGCACACGGGTAGAACCTGACATTCTAGATTAATTTGGAGGATTTGACATACATCTGTGCTGCCATCATGATTCTAAGCCTACTGATTGGTCCAATTTTTTAAAGAATATAACTTCTATACTAACAAATGAATTTCAACCAAATTTTGTATGTGCTTTGTTTACCATAACAGATGCATACACTTAAGAGCCTGCCGGGCTTTTAACTATTAATAAATGCTTTCCATTTTTGTTTATACCTAATATCAATATATCAGAGAGTATGCAAGCCAACAGCCCTAAACTTTGCTCACGTATAATACGTGAAATTCTACATTAATTTGGAGTACCTGATATACGTTCATGGCATTTGTAGACTTAGAAAAGGCTTTTGATAACGTTGATTGGACTAAATTGTTTGACATTTTGAAATCTACTGGAATAAATTACAGGGATAGGAGGGTGATTACAATCTATACAGAAACCAGACAGCAGTCATTCGAGCTGAAGGACATGAGAGATAAGCTGGTATTCAGAAAGGTGTAAGGCAAGGCTGCAACTTATCACCCATACTTTTAAATCTTTACATTGAACAAGCAATGAAGGAAATTGGAGAAAAATTTAAAGTGGGAGTGAAGATTCAAGGAGAAATAATTTCAACTCTGAGATTTGCTGATGACATCGTCATCTTGGCCGACACGCCTGAGGATTTGAATGAGTTTTTGAATGGTATAGACCCCGTCTTACGGAATGAATACATGATGAAAATTAATAAATGTAAAACAAAAATACTGGGATGCAGCCGAAATAAATCAGAAACCTGCATGGACATCAAATTGGCAGGTGATAAGCTGAAGGAAGTAGGAGACTTCTGTTACTTAGGAAGCAAAACAGCTAGTGATGGACGAAGCAAAGAGGATATAAAAAGTAGGTTGGCTCAGGCAAGGAAAGCCTTTCTACAAAAAAGGAATTTGTTGACATCGAATATAGATTTAGGTATTAGGAAGTCATTTTTGAAAACCTTTGTCTGGAGCGTGGTGCTCTATGGAAGTGAAACTTGCAGCAGAAAAGAGGAGAATTGAAGCATTTGAAATGTGGTGTTACAGGAGAATGATGAAGATCAGATGGGTAGATAGGGTGACAAACGAAGAGGTATTAAGACGAGTGGGAGAGGACGGATGTTTCTGGCGACTGCTAATGAAGAGAAGATATAGGTTAGTAGGACACATACTAAGACACCCAGGAATAGCAAGCTTAGTTATGGATGGAAGGGTTGAGGACAAGAACTGTAGGGGTAGACCAAGGTTAGACTATGTTAAACAGATTGCTTCGGATGTAGGGTGTGGTAGCTATGTAGAGATGAAAGGATTAGCTCAAGACAGGGAGGCATGGAGGGCTGCATCAAACCAGTCAAAAGACTGAAGACTCAAACAACAACAACAACGATATACTTCAGTGCTGCCAACAAGATTCTAAGCCTGCTGATAGGTTTGATTTTTAAATGCATATAACTTATATACTAACAAATGGATTCACCAAAAATTGGCAATATAATAGATCGTAATATTTCAGATCAATTCTAAGCAACACATACATGACATTGTTGCCAACATGGTTTTACGCGCACTGAAGTCCCAACATCTAACAGCATGTAACGTCCATACTATCCATTGGACTTCAACCAAATTTTGTAGGTCAATTCTGTACCTTAAGAGATGTAACTAAAAATATATTCAGAGTCAACAGGGCTGCCAACTGTAGTGCTCTATTAGATTACACTATTTCAGGTATATTTCAAACTAATCTGAAATGTTAATATTACCGGTACCTACTTAAATTCGTTATTATTCTAGATAGGTCCACAGTATATGGATTAATCATTGTCATGAATCTTAAATTTTAAGAACTGTAGGCTCTTTAGTTCGATACTTGTTTTTGTATGGTGAATGTTAGCAAAATATTTTACTTTTATAAGCCCTATCTTATTGTATGTAGGGTGCTACTGTAAAGCTCTATGTGTAGCCGTGGAAATAAATCAATCAAATCAATCTCTATCTCTCTTTCGTCGTTGACTCTTTTTGCATTTTTTGAACTTGATATGACAAGGGGTAACGTAATTGTGATTCTTCCTGTGTACCTTTATGTTGTTAAATAAATATGCTTGTTGCAGTTTTAGATACGGTTTGCCTTAGAGAACCCTGCAAGTTGCACTCGGACTGCCGAAAGGGCTACGTGTGTATGGCCAAGCGTTGCTGTCTACGACCGCGACCCCAAGTGCTACCGTAGGCAAGGACGGAAGAGAACAAAATTCTAGTATCATCAAGTATGGGGTAAGTGGTACATAATATTATAATATCGTCATCACAGGCTTTTTACGTCCATCAAGTATTGGGTAAGTGGTACATAATTCTAGTATTCTCAGTACGTGCTTTTTACGGCCATTTACCTACATTTCTATCACTTGGTTAGGAAACGAGAAATTAAAATGCAGTTTAAAATCAATTTGCACAGACGCCATTTTAAATTAGTTATAAGAAAGAAATTAAGTAGACACCAATATATCGAGCACGGATGTCTAAACGCGAGATAACTAATGTATTATTTACTTCGCTTGGACGCTATGTTGGTTTCCTAATGCCACATACAGTAAGTTCACTTAGCTCAGAATGCAAACTTTCAGGGTGATAACTGTTACAGCTACGGAGATATAAAATATAAGTGAAATAATTTGGCTGCCCGCCATATTATATTGGTGAAACGTATTGAAATTTGGAAAGCTCGATCGAGGTCAACCAATATAATAATATGCACTCACGGAGTTTCGTTGAAGTCGCTCTTGGCGTTTAGATTTTATTACGGGGTACACACATACATACCTACACACGCACGATCAACAGTTGATATCATAGTCCTATTTTTCATATGAATAAAATAACTTAAGTCAAAATCAGTGTCCAAAACTTTAAATGCCAATAAAACAAATAGTTTCGTGACAAACTAAAGAGCCTGCTTTTCTTAAAATGTAAGATTCATACCAATGATAGCAGGTACCCGCGGCTTCGCTCGCGTCATAGTTGTGTTATGTCCCACTTATATATTTTGTTATTTCCCATTTTCTTTTGAATGCCACCGAACCAAGCGTTAGATGTTCATCGACTTTCGTCAGAAATGTAAGACGTGGACGTAAATTATGTGCTTTCCCGTCTGACTTCGGCCGCGGAATTGAAAAGTTTCACGTGTTATGTAACATTTATATCATAAAGAGATATTCTATTTAAACCGATTATCATTCCGAGTTCGCTGTTAAATAAAATTTGAAATTCCTTGTGATATCAAAATGCAAATATAATAATATTTTACATTACTTCTTTTGTAACAATTTCTTTGCCTGCTTTATGAATGGAATGAAATAATGAAATATTAAAGATATGAAAGAGCTTAATTAAATTGTCTTCAGGTTGAAAATTAACTTTTAAATATGAAATCAAAATACAGAGTTAAAATACAAATATTTGCAATCGAACTAAATTTTAATTTTAAAGATTTAAAGAAACGTATTATAATAAACTATATCTTTAACCTAATCATAAATAACTTAAATATATTTTGAAAACATGAACTTGAATGTACTTAATCAATGTATAAGTTACGTAACGTAAAATCGTACGTCACATAACAACATATAAAAGAAGAATTTTAAATATAATAATTTAGTTTAGAACTTCTTTATATACAATAGTGGCATTTCTTCCTTCACGTGCCAAAATGACGGAGAACTTACTCTGGAAAAGGCAACATAAAATTGTCCGAGTGAGAAACAGTCTTCGAGTAGGTCGATTCCTGCAAATCACGTCTTGTGTAAATGTTGTAAAAGGTAGTGAATGTGGTTTTTGGCGGAATGGATACTTGCTCGTAGAAATTATTTTCAGTAAACTAGACTGGTTCACAATATTTAAGTGCATATCGAGGTATGTGACGGCGGGATGCCTTTAGTGTTACGGAAACAGCAATAGCCGCCACATAGCTTCGTTGCTACTGACATAACGACCAGACTGATATGTTTGTACTTAACTGTACGGGATTGGTGAGCCCTGTGTTTATGAAATTGAACGTAGCTTGATCGCTACCTTTATTTAGTAGTCGCTACTGTAGTGTAACAAAATTAAAGGTGGTATTAAATGGCGCTGTTCGTTCGTTCGTTATTGTAGTTCTAAAACATAGAAAGTTATTTTTAAATTATGATATAGATATATCTTGAAAGAGGGATGACCGTTTAGATTTCCAATGTTTTTATCGTGTTTAAATATATCTTGAAAAAGAGATGACCGTTTAGATTTATAATGTTCTTATCGTGTTTTAATAATAATGTTATTGGATTTACGTTCCTTTTAACTACTCTGGCTTTTAGAAACGCCGGAGTGCTAGAATTTTGCCCCGACGGGGATCTTTAACTTGACAGTAAATCTACTGACATGGTTCCCTTGATTTGCGCACCCTCAAATGCCAGCTGATTGCGCCAGGATACGAACCTGCAACCTTGGGCCCAGCAAGCTAGAACATTACTGCTGAGCCTCGCAGTTAGTCTATCGAGTTTCAGATAATAAGTTAATTGGCATTGCCTCCTACAGGAATAGATGGGCAATTGGATGTCATGTCTTGAGCTACTGTTGTCATGGATACGGACTTGCGATTAATTCATCAGTTTATCAGAGCGTACTGTTGCCATGGATACGGACTTGCCATTAGTTGTTTATCAGAGCGAAGATAGTTTTCTAGGAATATCTTTGAAACTGTTGGTTTTAGGGCGTTAAAATGTGGTTTCCGGTGCCCCGTAGGGTCCTACCGAGTATTGTTTCTCGCATCGAGGGACGTAAAATGAGCTATGTCCGGTATTTATGCGACAACTTCGATATTTTGTCCCATTTAAGTACAACAAAAATGTAAAATCACATTTCACCCCCTTAACACCCCTTTAGAACCTGATTATCCAAACATTCCTCCTTGGTGTGCGTTTTCGACTTACAACGAACATATCCCCTAAATTTCATGTTTCTAACCTTAATAGCTTTGGCTGGGTGATGATGAGTCAGTGAGTCAGTCAGGACACTTTGTTTTATATAACAGACTAACAAACTACCCCGGCTTCGCCCGGGAAGAGTTATGAATGCATTACGTGATAAGCACCTTTATTTTCGATGTCAATGAACTACGACCCATATCCGTTTTCCTTCTCAGCATAATGGGTTAAAATCACTGATTGGACTATTAATTATATTATCATGGAGATGCATGTGCAACGAATTCTTGTCAGACGTACAATGGCGAGGTGCATGAAACTCAAATCCCCCTTCCGTCCAATCTAAAAACACTTATAGTAGGCGATGTATTGAAGATAGAGATATGCCCTCGCGGCAGTTTTGTACAACTTTTCATGCTGAACAATTCTTACACTCATAGTATATTGATATTTTTAACGGTTTGCCCAACGTAGGCTTAAAAAGCTCACAGACGCCAGGTTTTTCTTTCGATTTTTTCACTGAAATCGTTACTGATTGGCTTCCTTTGATCACGAATAAATTATTTTCTACAAAAACCTTCCTGGAGATATACTATATACTTTATCAGTATAATTTAATATTCAGTAATATAATCCCCCTTCCGTCCAATCTTAAATTCACTGTGAATTTTGCGGAACGAAAAGTTCACAGGCGAAATGAGAGTTGCACTTTTAGGGAATGGCGAGGTGAATGAAACTCAAATCCCCCTTCCGTCCAATTTTAACTTTACTGTGTTTCATAGGCGAAATGAAGAAACCCCGAGTTGCACTTCCAGGGAAACTCCAAACACAACCACCCTTCTCAGAAGTCTTAACTCAACACGACTCAACGGTTTGCTGCTGGCTGTATCTGGGTCAATAGGTTCGCCCGCTAGCTAGGCTGTAACAGGGATGATAGACTCGCCCTTAGCTAGCTCGTAAACTGTCGCCTCAGTAGTTGAATGGACATGGTTGGAAGAAATTAAAACGTAAAAACACTTATAGTGGGTGATGTATTGAAGATAGACATATGCTCTCCGGGACCTTTTTGCAGAACTTTTCATGCTGAACAATTCTTACACTCATTGTATTTAGATATTTTTAATGGTTTGCCCAGTGTAAGCTTACAAAGTGCTCGGACGCCAGGTTTATTTTTTCGACTTTTCCACTGAAATCGTTACTGCTCGGCTTCCGTTGATCATAAATTAATTCTTTACTACAGAAATCATCCTTGAGATATCCTTTACAGAATGGTGAAAACTGCATCAAATTCCATCCAGTGGTTCTCGAGTTTACCCGTAACATCTAAGAATCGGGGACTTTGTTTTATTTTCTAAAACTAGCAACCCGGCCCGGCTTCGCCCGGGAACAGTTATGAATGCATTACGTGATAAGCGATTCTTTACTATGTCAATGAACTACGATCTATATCCGTTTTACGTCTCGGCATGACGGGTTAAAGTCACTGACTGAACTATTAACTATATTAGCATGGAAATGCATGTGCAACTAATTCTTGTCAGACTTAATTTAAGAATGGCGAGGTGCTTGAAACACAAATCCCCCTTCCGTCCAATCTAAAAACACGTATAGTGGACAATACATTGAATATAGAGATGTGCTCTCGGGTACTGAAACCGTATTTTGCATTTAGTTGGAAATAGGTTAAGTTGGCAATAACACTGATGGCAGTACTGCGACATTCTTTGAAATGCAGGTGCGCGGTGAGACTGTGGTGAGGTTAGGAGCAGCCAGCAGCCCGCCATACAAAGTGATGACCACATGCCAGATATCTGTAATACCTGTATTGAATACAAGATGGAGACAGCACCACTGTCGTTATATTGCACACTGTGGTAAAGTAATATACACTTTGCAGTATGAAACAAAGATTGGGCAATGCATCCTATGGACAAAGGAAAATAACTGAGAACTTTTATTTGAGTATAAATGCATACAGTACTATAACAGGTGATTATCGAACTCGGCAATGTGTATATATCGATTGTCACTATCGATCAGAGAACGAGGTGCATTGTGGATCAACTGGAGACAGTATGATTTACGGGAGCAGATGAAGAGTTGATTAGAGAATACAATTTCAGCCAGGAGGGTCACAGTTCTCTGGTCTAAGCACAAGTGCGGGCGTTGCCGTGAAATCGTGTTTGTTCGGTATCGTGGAGTTGAACTGACGTATACGTGTTACAGTACAAAACGTGATAGGATTTTCGTCTGATCTTATTATAGTTTCAGACAGTGTTAACCTTCAATTTGAGCACAGTGAACTTGCATTCACGTATGATAACTTCTTCTCAAGCCAATAGCATAACAACTTGTTCTACATTGCAGTACAGTACAAACAGCATTAGCCATATTTATGATAAATGATATGAGAAGAGAGAGATATTGCTGCGTTATGAAGATGCAGAACATGGGCTAAATACAGACACGGAATGTGACACATAGCAGCATTGAATACTCAGGATGATTACTTGATCCCAATATGAGCAACTAGAGCACAAGGCTTTATAAGAGAAGATTGAAGAGATTGTGAAAGTTGGAATGACAATTCGTACTGCTACATAATGAAACCATATTGGCTTACTACATCAACGTTATCGTGCTCTTTAGCAAGTGATAGAACAATGAACTTTGTCAAACGAACATCTGTTAGCTTCATCTCGTTCGCGACCAGTAATCGGGTCTTCTTGATGTCCAGTCGTTTCGTGACCGGTGCAGCTGAGCAGATGAGGGTTCGATCCTTGACAGGAGTATGTGTTCTAGCATTCTCACTCCATTCAACTAGAACTTCAACAAGGTAGCTGGCAGTTTTCTTTTAGTAGACAGTATGAATTTGTCATGCTTTTGAGTGCTCCTTTTCATCAATTTTGATTAAAGTAGTTAAGAAATACAGCCGAGGGCTAGGGTGATTCTTTAATAATTTCTGTCTGAGTATGTATTTCACTTTCTAGTTCAATTTAGTACTTATTGTAGTGTTATTTTGAACATTACGTTGCCTTTATTAAGATATAATTTGGGAATAAATAGAAGAATATAGTTTGTTGGGAAGACAACATGAGAAATTTTTAGGAAAAAGCCTTTGGCGTGTGCACCTGCGTCGCGCGCGACACAGGAAGTGCGGGGGAACATAAGATTACGTCAGCGAAACATGAACTCACTTGTCTGTTGTATAAGTATCACTTTAGTAGTGGCATCAAGCAGCAAAAGACGTTTACTTACACAATCCATCGTTATGGTAAGCTCTTTTTTCTTATCATTATGGAAAGCTCTTAGAATAAAATGCTATATATAGTGGTTCTGGTCACTTATAGCCAAACTGTATTAGACATGATTTTTTTTGTTTCTTTATAGGCTACTACAATAAATATTCTCAATGCTATGGGGCAGAACTACGGATTAGAGATAAAGAAGCTCGCTGAATTACCAATGCATACTCTATTCCGTATCATCAACATTCAAAAAGCGGACACAATGTATGGTGAACGTGTACTATGTGTTAGTGAAAATTTTCAGACATTTCTTCCTACACGTTTTAATGATATGTCAGAAAGTGTGCTCGAGGATCTAAATCATGGTGGACATTCTCTATATCTAATTTACGAGGGTATAAAAACAATAAATGCATTGTACGTTTTAACGACTTAAAAACTCTCATGCTAAATAATAATCAATACTGTTTTATTTCTAACTACCCCCCCCCTCCCCACCCCCTAGTGTTTTTGTCAGTTCTAGGCCACCATTTGTTAGGTTAGGCTAGGTTAAGTTAAGCTAAGGCCGCCATCTTGTTAGGTTAGGCTAAGCCATTAACATAATCCTTTAACATAAGGCACCAACATAAGCCATCAATATAAGCCACCAACATAAACTATCAACATAAACCATCAACATAAGCCACCGACATAAGCCACCAACATAAGCCACCAACATAAGCCACCAACATAAGCCATCAACATTAGCCATCAACATAAGCCACCAACATAAGCCATCAACATAAGCCATCAACATAAGCCACCGTTATAAGCCACCAACATAAGCCACCGACATAAGCCACCAACATAAGCCATCAACATTACCCACCAACATAAGCCATCAACATAAGCCATCAACATAATCCATCAACATAAACCACCAACATAAGCCACCTACATAAGCCACCAACACAAGTCACCAACATAAGCCACCAACATAAGCCATCAACATAATCCTATATAAAACGTCAACACAAAATCACTCTTTCACCAGAATTGTTCTGACCTTTGTAGTAGGTAGATCAACTTTACAAGTCAGTTACTACTATGGAATATACTATAACCAATAAAGGCAAACCACGTGCACTGTATCATGGCTACTCTTATAACTATAAGCGGCAAAATGTGAATGGAATCATATCTTGGCAGTGCCCAAAACAAAGAACAACAAAATGTTTAGGTCATCTAAAAAGTAAGAATGGTAAGGTCTTAAATGTGGGTAGTCATCAATGTAGTGTACCAGATAAAACACTGTTGCTATCAACAAAATATCATGAAAATGCTAAAAATCTAGTTCAAGAAAATGATATTGCTGCTCAAGATAGTGCATTGTTCGTTGAAAAGCAATTATCATCTCCTCAAAAAGTCATGTTAGGACAGTTGTCAACGTTCAAAAAACCCTAAACACTATCAAAAGCAACACAGACTCTTCAAGAGGCCCCTTTTGAAAAGGAAAAAATGGAATTGGATAGTTCTAGTGATGTTGAGGATGATGATGATGATAATGATGGTGACAATGACTATAATAATTATGATGATAATATTTATAATGATGATGATGATGATGATGATGATGATGAAAAAGAAGAGGATGGGGGTTTAATGTCTATAAAACCATTGCGGTTTCCCCAGTTTTTAAGAACAAGAGTACCTGGAGAAAGTTATAAAAGGATCTACAACAAGCGTTGTGTTTAAAATCTATATCAAACAATGGTAAAGATATAACAAGTTGTATTCAGTGTGTAACTATTGTAAAAAAAACTAAATGAATAAAAATATTGTATGGGTATTGGCTGTGTTTCTTAATTGCTATCCCCATGCCCCACTATTATTGCAATTGTTAATCATCAACAGTCTCTGACTATGTTCATAAAGAGAGTGCCTTAAACAATACACTCTGTCTATGGTTTGTGTACCGAGTATCATAATAATACAGTGTGGCCAAGCCATGTTAAGTCAATAGTTATGTCAGGTAAGGGATTCGAACTCTTGCTTCCTTGTACAGAAAATTTGATCTTAAGTTAAACACCTTAACCACTCGACCAACCTGACAGTTACTAATTTAATTAGTCTTGTGGACTTGAGTGTTTACAAAACTTTTCCTAGTATACATTGATTAAACCACTTGCTTGTTTTGAAATATAGAATTTGTTTTGTTTTACTATAACATTGCAGTTATGAGTCTTGTAAACTTGGTGTTTAATATAGGGTTAAAGGCATTTTAAAATAATATTAGAAATGCTCTTAGGTATCGTGTCATGGGTTTTAGCAATGCATTACTGTTCGTTGACTAACACTTACCATCACACAACATTATTTTGGTGAGCTTACATGTTGTTGTTTGAGTCTTTAGTCTTTTGACTGGTTTGATGCAGATCTCAATGCCTCCCTGTCCCGAGCTAATCGTTTAATCTCTCTATAGCTACCACACCCTACATTCAAGACAATCTGTTAACATATTCTAACCTTGGTCTCCCCTACAAGCTCTTGGGTTCAATTCTTAGCTGTAACACAACATTTTAAAAGTGGTATGAGGAGTAAAACAAGTCTACTCAGTCTCGGGAGGTCCAAATAATTAGAGAGGGTTTGATTCACACCTCAACCATACAGCACCATGTTTTATTTTTATTTTTAAAATAATGATAGACATTTGTTCATTTTCACATTTCACACAATGCAATTTGTCAATTTTCCATTTGCATTTTTTAATGTCAGTTTGAAGTTTTTGAATTTCATGATATGGAAACATGGATTTTCCAAGTTGTTGTTTACACATTTTATTTTTATTTTGTATATGTCAAAAGTTCATATTTGTGAAACATGATTTTTTCATTTTTAAGTTTTTTTGTAAATGGTGTTAACGTGAGTGCTTGACTATGGCGATGGTACAGTCTGTCTATGTGTTTGCAAAACATAGAGGTCTACTACTACTACCGCAGGTGAAAATCCACACCCTGCTTCCAGTCTCCGACCGGGTCAGGAATGGAATGAATGAAGCCCCCATCTAGCGGCGAGGATATGGACTGTGGCGGCTGCCGAGGCCTGACGCACTCCTCTGGGGCAATGATTAAATGAATGACAGATGAAATGAAATGGTAGTGGAGAGTGTTGCTGGAATGAAATTTTGACAGGGAAAACCGGAGTACCCGGAGAAAAACCTGTCTGCCTTCGTTTTGTCCAGCACAGATCTCACATGGAGTTACCGGGATTTGAACCACGGACTCAGCGGTGAGAGGCCGGCGTGCTGCCGCCTAAGCCACGGAGGCTTTACTACCGCAGGTAATGCCGTTTTACACTCTCTCTCTCTTTCTGTGTAGTCGTACATTCACACAACCATGCCTGTCTTTGAGAACAAACACAACCACTCTGTTTACCCCCAAAAACATCATTGACATGCACACTCATTCCAAAGAACTTTTAGTTATACATTTCAGATTTACCATTACAAAAAATGGAATCCACTATTTACAAAAATTAACTATTTACAATTACAAAAATGAATATTTACAAAATACTTAATCTAATAAATCGAACCCTGGTATACCTTAGTGAAAAGGCTAACAGCTTAACCACTGCACCACCATGCTCCTGTTTCTTAGTTTGACTCGTTCTAGGCCTCAGAGCTGGAAATCGAGTTAAGACCACCAGTACAACAGTCTAAAGTGCTTACCACTGCAACACAAAATGGTTAGCTGGTAACATTAGACAACCGGAAATGATTATATTTCTGTTAGCAATGCATTTTGTCATCAGCCTACTGTCTGAACACTGACAGCAACACAGTTTAGTTTAGAACAAGCAAGTGCGTGTATAGATTATTAGCTTTAAGTACTTAAAGCTTATTGTGCATAGCGACCATCTTGCTCAGTAACCACTGAGTAAGTTTTAACAGTCAACTCATAAAAACAGCATAGGATAGTTGTGTGTGTGTGTGTGGTTCATGTACTTGGGAATATGCATTAGCACCATGCGCTAGCTTTACCATACCCCCTAAAGGTAGAGCGTTATCCCTTCCTTTGGACATTGCCAATGACTGCATTCCCCCCACAAGTTTTACACTTAAGCCCTTGGCTTGTTCTTGATTAGGTTTGGTTTGCTTTAGGCTTGGTTTGGTTCAGTTGGGTTTGATTCGACTTGGTTCAGTTTAGTTTAATGTAGTCACCATTTTATTTCTATTTTAGCTACACTCTTTAACTAATTAATTAATGATATTCTACCCTTAATTCTTGAATCGATAAATTGAATTTTGTGTACACCGTTTGTCAAGCCATACCTACAACCTATACTCCCTATGCACTACAGTCAGATCTGAAAACAAGTTCCAATGGTCAAAGACGTGTCAGTCACCATACATGTAGCCTACAATAATTCTTTCTTTACCTAGCTAGGTTTCGTCACTCACAGTAAATATCTAACATTATGGGTTTGCAATATATTAAGAAAAGCAAAAGTCCATGATCTTGTTGTTTTGGGTCCTTTTTGGGGGAAATTCATAAGCCAAAAAAGAATGACATCATGTCAAGTTCTGGGGGGACCTTGTATGTCAAAATCCCATTATCGGTTTATAAAATCTCAAGGCCATGCGCTAGCAGTTTTGGATTATTTCAATCAATGAGTCCACCATAGGAAAGATCGTAAAAATAAATACCCTTAAAACAAGTCGTCACATGACCCTCTCCGATCAATGCTTCGCAAAATATAAATTCATCCATTGAACATGGCCACCGTGATCGGCGACATCATTCTCTCTTCCCCCTCCCACCATGGTTGCCATATCGTTTGACCTTTAAGTGTCCTCAGCATCTCTGTGCTTTTTTCATTACCCTGTTGTCAAGGCAGGTCAATGCATTCCAATAAGCTCAAATAACATCCACATCCTGTCAGTCTGCCCCATCAAGTTTGTTTTCTATACTCACTTCAAGCAACATATAACCAAGTTCTGTTTGTTCTATCTAAAGCCAGTTTCATCCGATCAAGGAATTATCATTTGTCATGTCACTCATAATCGTTTACACGTTAAAGTCCCCCTTCAGAGGGGTTAGGAATTTGGAATTCCATCATAGGAAAAATCGGAAAACGAACCCTCGAACCGCCGTCTCATCAAATAGCGATTGCTGTATTGAGATATCACCACCGTGGCTAGTTATAGCCTCGTCGAAACACGTGCCCAGTGGTATTGTCTCTCTCTATCTACAACCACTCTTCATGAACATTTTAGACAGATTTTAACAAAGGTTTAAAAATTAAAAGTTTTTCAACAAAAGTGTCGTTAGACCCTTTCGCAATTTTTTAAACATAAATACTAGATTCGAAAGGGGGCGTCACCTCGAGTCCTACGACCCCTCGTACATGTCTCTAGCATTATTGGTTCGTGAGATATAACAAAAAGTCTAAAATCACAGCTTTACACCAAAAAATTCTGTTTCTCTCATTCTCAAAAAACTTTAACCTATTACCATAATAAAGAGGGTTTCGAGACAAGCCATTTGACACGTCATAGGACCAAATCCGACCATGCATTCGTGAAATATCGGGAAAAGTATAAAATCATGGTTTTACCCCCAAAATGCCTGTTTCCCTCATTCTCAAAACTTTAACCTAATAATGACATATAGAGGGCTTCGAGACAAGCGATTTGACATGTCACACGTCCAAATACGACCTTGCGTTCGAGAGATATCGGCAAACTTCTTAGGAAAGTAGGCGACTATCTAGCTCTCTCCTCACCACCAAAACCCCTTCTTATAAATCATTTTTCAAAAAAGCTCGCCCTCTTACAAAAATCCCAAGTGCGCATGCGTAAAAACAAAAAACAAACATGTTAATTCATGGTAGCAATAGGCTCTTCACATGCGTTTCATGTGGAACAACGTTTAATTTCATCATAGCATTAGGGACCAGTCCAAAGGGATCAGTCAAAAGGACCCGTCCACAGGGACCCGTCAACAAGGACCCGTCCACAGGGACTCGTCAACAAGGACCCGTCCACAAGGACTCTTCAACAATGACCCTTCCACAGGGACTCGTCAACTATGACTCGTCAACTATGACTCGTCAACTATGACTCGTCAACAGTGACCCGTCAACAATAACCCATCAACAGGGACCCGACAACAGGGGCTCGTCAACAATAACAGGGGCTCTCGCCTCAAGGCCTGACAAGACCCTCTTTGATTATTGGTTTACCTATCGACAAGCGCTGCTTAAAATACTTTTTGATCATCCCTCGAGGGTGGGGTTAGGTTAGGTTACACTACAGCCGCCATCTTTAAAAAGCCCACCCTCTTACAAAAGCAATGAGTGGGCATGTGTAAAAACAAAAAACAAGCATGTTAAATCATAGTGGATTTCCACCGTACACATGTCTCTTGTGTGGAACAACGTTTTAATTTCATCATTACATTGAACCGCATACAGGTTTTACATGGGAAGCAATGTTTACCTATTAAATTATTATTTCACCCCATAGTAGGGGTGGGTTTTATTTTGGGGTGGAAATAAGTTGTTCAGAGGAAAGGGGGTGTTAGCCCGAGTCTTACGGCACCTCATTTGTTAAAATCCATCCATGGGTTCGCGAGATATCACTTGGTCGCCATCTCGTGAGGTGGGTGAGGTGGCGGTGGATATAGAACCCCTCGAAAACCACTACTGTCGTCGTAAAACTTTAATATGCGCTTTCTCTTACCCTTATATTCGTAGAATCTCCTTTATACTTCCTGTTACCTTTATCTTCGTAGAACTTCAATATATTTTCTCATGCCTCTATATTCGTAGAACCTTAATATACTTTATTTTTCCTTCATCTTCGTAGACCTTTAATATATTTTCTCATACATCTTCGTAGAACTTCACTATACTTGACAATTGATTATCTTTCTTATCTTTCAGTATTATGCGTTAATCATTGCTATTATACTTTCTCAGCTTCACTTAAGCGACGTATTCGCTTCTTAACCTATTTAGATGCAGACATTATATAAATGAAACTCGCACTACGTGTTATGCTTAATTGTGAAGATTAATCTGCTTCCTTTAACTTAGTGATTGCGGTGCCGTTAAGTTATGGAAACTGTATATTATTTATTGCCTCTACGGGCTAACTTGATAATTCTTACGTAGCTGAAATGGTTTTCTTAGCCATGATTCCTATCTTTCTTTATGAACTGTATAGACCTTCATGAAATATTAATTAACATGTTGAAACTTCCTAAAAAAATAACATTTGTTAATGACATATTAACATTTCCTGTGAAAAAATATCATTTATTAATGTCGTGTTATTAAATACCCTTTTTAACCTTGCCATGTTATGTAGGGAAGGGGGGTTTCTTTTTACCTAATCTAGTTCGTATTGCTAAATCTAAAATTAATGCCTTTCCCTTACTAGGTATATTATATACTATATTTATGAAGAAATCTCTCTAAGGGGGGCGGGTATATACATGAAAGTTAATTCCTAAACGCTTAAGCTCTCCCTAACGTATATCCGCTATAATGATATTTCCTATACGTATCTCTAATGAAATACCCTTACTCTGTAATAAAATTATTTGGTTTCTCTGTGTTGAATCGCTCGTGATAGGTTTGCATAGTTTTCCTTATTTAATGCGTTATCTTGCCTTTTTAATCCCTTGAAAAAATTTTAGTTGATAAATTCGGTTGTTAATCTTAGCGTATGTGCACTTTATCTCATAATATTTATATCTCCTCATATATAATACCGTAAAATGTATAGTCTGTCAGTAGACTGCCTGAAGCTCGAACTAAATATGAATTAATATCGCCTATCGTTAGACTGACTGCTGCTCGATCTAAATATACAGTATATAACTATCGCCTATAGTTAGCCTAAGTGATTGCTCGATCTAAATATGAATTAGCATCGCCTGTCAGTCTATCTTCCTGTCATTTGAACAGAATATCGTATTAATATTTCCTAACCTTTTATCAGAATACCGTAAAAATATCTCCTATCATTTTATCAGAATACCGTAAAAATATCTCCTATCATTTTATCAGAATACCGTAAAAATATCGCCTGTTGGCAAACCGATTTACTCCGATGCAAACGCATCCCAACGAACGTTAAATCCACTATGTATTAGGTTGAAGTGGCCGCCGCTAGATTTTAACGCGGTGGGACTATTTCCCCGAAAGTATTAAGGCTCAGTTCCTACGTGTATGGGGTTGGCTATGTCCCAAGACATGTGGTTGGCTTCCGTCTTAATATCTAGGCTATTTCTTACGTGTCCCAGTGGTGGCTATTTCCTGCACTCTGAAATCGTAGCCCTCGATCGCTGGTTGTCAGCACTCTCCTGACTAATATAACTGTGACTACTTCATTCCCTCTTGACGTAACTTCCTTATTTAGCATCTGGATTGCGTAGAACGTAGGCTTTTGGCACGGTGGTGGCAATAATCTTAGTTATAAATGACACTTGTTATCAACGTAGTAATGCTAAAAATATCTCATATATCTCTTTCTTTTCTTCTTATCTTAAGGCTAGGGGAACCCTGGTCCCTGCCCTAATTCACTTGATACTTATTAATTAAACTTCTTATTCAACTTAAAATTATGTTCTTCGCATACGGGGTAGGTAATTATCGTCATTCCTCCCTTGAAAATATAATCTCTATTTCTTCCTGCATTCTCGTTTCTTCGTCGTAATCTCTATCTCTTTATTCTCGTTTCTTCCTTATACTTTCTATATCTTCCTGTATTCTCGTTTTATCGTCGTAATCCCAGTCTCTTCCTGTATTCTCGTTTCTTCCTCGTATTGCATAATAACAATCATGATCACATATGTCAATTATCACCGTTCCGTATCTAGTACCGTGAAAACGCTTGTGCTAATAACTTGGTCGTTCATAAATCGGCATCTTGCTAAGTTTCTGACTGCTTGCTATCGTCATGTCCTCTGGACTGCTAAATTAATCTTTGCTTCAAATGTACTTTCTAAAAAAACGCTGTGCATTTAGTGCATGTTATGGGAATCTCTTCTGAGTTACTAATGAGTTCCTCGTTCTTGGACGCTTCGATATCTGTTAAGGGGATGTATAATAAAATGGCAAATCTATGTAGGTTACTCTCGCGTGTTGAATGCTAGTGCCAGTTGCTATACTATCGTTATCTTACTTCCTTTCTTGTGACTGTTAATGTTGAGCTAGTAACACGGTGTCGGGTTTAACATCCTCGCCTGGCGGACGGTGAGTCCAGCACGTGTTTGCCATGAGTCTCAGCTGATTGTGATTGAAGTTACATGTAAGCATTTCTCCTGAGGTCCGATTGCGTAACGAAAGAGAAACTGTAGTGTGTCTTGACTTTGTGTGTGTGTACAAAATAATCGCTGTAGCACCTAGCAGAAATGTATATGTAAGTGTAGTTGCAAGGTATCTACTGATTCTATGTAGGCACTCTGTCTATACTACCTTTCACTAGGTTCTACAAATTACTCAAAAGAAAATTTTATGGCCTACAACAATATACAAGATATAATTGTACTGCTGAAATAAAATACATGATTAGTTGCTCATTTGTAACTTATCCTATGGGATATCACAATCTTATCATAGATATATTATAAGAGCTTTTATTTGGGGGGGGGGTAATCTTAAATATTGAGCGATCTTCTTAATAGAGTAGGGTGGTTTAAAATGCTTGGCAGCAAGAGGCTTCTCTCGTGAATTACCTATAGGGGTGGGTAGGGGAGAAAAAACTACCCTCTACATTATTCTTCTTAAAAAAATCCGCTACTTTGGGGGTTTGCTTGGCTGCAAGGGTTCTACCGTTCGCACTGCAGGGCCTTTTGTCTGGGTCCTTCTAAAAAGCAGTGCCCGGTGCCGTCCACCAAATTGTTGGGGATTTGATTGGAACAAGCATCGGCATTTCCGGTATTTACTTTAGTTTACCTGGCGCTCTACACTAAATTGTTCGGGGATTTGATTGGTGCCCAACCACCATTTGAAAGGGGTGTTGATTAGTTGGCATCCTTAGCATTTTCGGAGATTTACTAGGATGTATAATCATGGTGTTTTGCGAAGAGCTGCGGGGACATACTCACCAGACTTACCTGGGGAGCCTTAGCAAGCCAAGCGCTTGCTGTACAGCGGCTACTGCTCGACAGCATGCAGTGTAGATCCTAATCTAAGTTCTAGTCCAAGGAGGCAGGCTTCTTATAGCTACGTGAAATAAAAGATAAAGCATTTGACTGCAAAAGGGTTTTATTATTACTAGCAGGGGTGGCGATTAGGTTTAGATTAAAGGGGGGGATGATTATTAATGGAAAAAGGAATCTAACAGACACACTCACTCACCCTACCGATGACGGATGTCCATGGTGCTGATGGCGTTGGGGTCCGCCGAAGGGCAGCGCCCCTCGTGACCCGTGCGAACCACTGATAAAAGAGACAAGCGGCAAGAGCCCCAAAGGAGAAAAGAGGCCGTCTGCGTGGTCGTACCTTGTATTTATAAGGTAATACTGCGATGTCAGTCCCCTCAGCGGTTTGCATAGGTGTAATGTCCTGTATGACCTCCTTAATCTGCTAGGCTGGCGACCGTGGGGCTATGACCTGACATGTCCCTGTAGCAGATATGATTCCATGACGGTACTTCCGTAGTTTCTTCTATTAACTTTTAATTACTTGTATGTAGGAATAGGCACAACCCTTGTATAAGGGTTGGGGCCCTAACAATATGTTTGCGTTGACATTTCAAGAAATACAGGATTTTTCCTGTTCTGTTAAGACAGTTTGAAAGATTTTGGTACAAAACCGCACATTCTAACGCCCTCTGGTTTAAAAGCTTGAGTTTTGTGAAACATACACCTTAGCGTTATTTATTTTACCAGCGGACCCGTGCGAGAACTCTCGCATAATGGGTTGAGTGCGACCCATGTATACAGACTACCCGCGCGTCTCTAGTGCTATACGGGCTGTAGGCGACAGAGTTCTCGCAGGGGCTATCGTCTTGTTTATTTGTTTAAAAGCACTTTATAAACAAATACATATATTTCCGTTGACTTTTCAAGATATGCAAGATTTTTCCTGTACTATTGAGACGATTTGGAAGATTTTGGTACAAACCACACTTTCTAACTCCTTCTGGTTTAGGAGCTTGAGTTTTGTGAAACATACACCTTAGCCTTAGCGTATTATATAATAAGATTTTCATTTATGAAAAATAGGCTTATGAGACCGCCTTTTGTCCGTGTGTATTTATGTGAGTGTGTGTGTATCCCCCTAATAAAATCTAAATGGCTGGAGCGATGTTATTGAAACTCGATAAGAACATAGCTCGATTTTGTCCGACCCTGACCGTACCCTTCATATTATAATACGTATCACCAATCGAACAAGGCGGCTGTGCGAAATATTTTACCGGCTTTATATATATCTCCGAAACTATTACTTATATCAACCTGAAATGCTGTACGGTGATAGAGAATACTCAGTTAAGTTCAGCTATGCGATGCTTAACAAGTAGTTCCGAGAAAAACTAAATAACCTACTTGCATATATCCAGTTTTCTTAATTGCCTCTATCAGCATACACATTTTCAGTTCGATTCCTGCAATAGATTCGTAGATATTAAGAACCGTCTAAATATTTCGGATGGTCACAATGTTGGATTTTTATATATGTAGGCCTTATAGTTATATACTATTACATGAAGATTATTGTGTAGGTGATTTATTCAAACTGTAACGTTTCCGGTCCTTCTAAGTGAACAAAGGTTACGTTCCTGGCGGGGCTCCAATATTGCGTTCTCCTGGAGTACAGTAGAAGAATCGCAACAAGAACAAGCACCGCTTTACTCACACCACCAATAGGATACTTACCTCTTACCTGTTCATTAACAATGATTATAATCAGCTTGTGTGGGCGCCAGGACATCTAATACTTACTTTAGATGTGCCAAAGTATTTAATTGAATTAGTGATAGAGCACTCGAAACATCTTTCTCTCAAGCCGTGGTATAGCTGAGCCATTGTCTTATCGCTACTGGGAGAAGGTATGCATTATGTCTAAAGCTAGCTACTGGAAATGAAAGTCCTGCCATTACTTAAGAACAAAATTTAATTGATCAAAATTTAAAGCAGCAAAAGACGTAAAAAGAGAAACAAATGAATTTACAAAAAAAAATGGAAGTTATATTAAATTGGCGAGAGTTACAAAATGGAATATGAATTAAATTCAAACAAAAGCTGGATTCTAATTTGCCATAAACAGAATTACAGAGACTTGATTGGATTTAGTAAAGGAACTCACGGCCGTCTTCTTCATAGTGGTAGTCTAGTTTTCCCTCTGATCTTGCTGGCGGAATGTTGTTTGGTTCTGCCTCAATATTGTGTAGATCCTTATCTTGATACGGGCAGGGAACCAATTTGTCCCGTCTCCCGACTGACATATGTGAATGCCTTTGCTCCAAAATTCACTTTTGTGAATATGATCAAAGACACGATCATATTCACGTCAGTAGTATTAATTTTAAAACTTCTTGAACTGATAAGTTGCGATCTCGCAGTGAAGATGTCTGATAGACGTGAAGATTTAGAAAATCTGAGAAGATTGGGGGTTGAGAGTAGATGACCATTAGTTTTTATGGAAGAGGAACTTCCCCACTCTGCAGTATTTCTCGACCAATCAATTTGATATCCTGATGACATAGCTCCCCACTCCAGATCCCTAAGTTCTCATCATGCCTCTTCATTAGTTGGGTTAACCACGTGGGGTTGCATCTGAAGTAATTTTAAATCAGCGCCCTAATGCGGTGTTCTTCCAAGAATTCGTGGCGTCAGCGCTAACTGACCAACTTGCTTTGTCTTGAAGCCTCGCGTCCCCGGGAAGTTTGTACATATATCTCGTAAGTCATGTCTATTTTCAGCGGACTACCCGTGGCGATGCTGACGACACGCTGAACTAAATATTTCCTAATCAAGTCTTGTATAAAATATAACCTACAATGAATCTAACTAAAATCTCAATTTTATAACTTCCACCAAACAATAATTAAAACCCTTATATATATAAAAAAAGAAATTATGGAATAAATCTAGAATCGATATGATAATTAAAATATACATAATAATAATAATAATAATAATAATAATAATAATAATAATAATGAAAAAATGAAAATCCACAGCCTGCTTCCAGTCTCCGACCGGATCAGGAATGGAATGAATGAAGCCCCCATCTAGCGACGAGGATATGAACTGGGCCGGCTGCCGAGGCCTGACGCACTCCTCTGGGGCAATGATTAAATGAATGACAGATGAAATGAAATGATAGTGGAGAGTGTTGCTGGAATGAAATTTTGACAGGGAAAACCGGAGTACCCGGGGAAAAACCTGTCTGCCTCCGTTTTGTCCAGCACAGATCTCACATAGAGTGACCGGGATTTGAACCACGGACCCAGCGGTGAGAGGCCGGCGTGCTGCCGCCTAAGCCACGGAGGCTCAATAATAATAATAATAATAATAATATTAATAATAATATTAAATTAATTTTGGTGCTTAAAAAACATATAAATTACGGGGAAGTATTCGGACTATTACATCGCCCTTAGAATTTTTCGTCCAATCTTAGATTTGGGCGAACAAATTATATACACATTTAACCTAACAATTAACAACATCATACAAAATTATACCCTTCAATACAAAAAAATATACATATATACCCTTCAATATTTACAACAATGAATGCTTTGTTGTTGCTTTAAAGCGTCAATGTTCATTTCTTTCTTCCTGATATGTATGATTTCACTCATACTAACACTCGTTTGTTAGGCAGATATTCTGAGAGACTTGTATCGTTTTAATTCAAATCATTAATTTTCTTGTCTCCAGAATAATTATAATAAATATTGCCTTCACTAATTCATCACACGACACATCACACGCATGTGATAATCCTGCATACTTGATTCCTCACAAGTACTCTGTAATGAATTTACAAAATTTTACCTATATCACATAAAACAAAAAAGCATAGTTTTACACACAGGCATAATATTTGAGTGCAAATTACCCCATTAATTCCATAATATAAGGTACTAGGTCACCCTTCGCTTATCTGATTCAGATAACTTACTCGTTCCAGCATATGTGTCAACAGTCGGAAATGCCTCTCGTAAACTTAGTTACCTATCTATTTAAAACTACTAATTCTTTACCAGGGCATTGACACATGTTGTTCCGTTACACACGAGTCCTTACCTGACTCATTCCACGTATTTTCTTAAAGGGTGCACTCTTCTTTAGGTACGGTACTTAAGGAGTTAGCATATGGGCTTAAGGATGGTTCAATGATCTTATCTCTTAACATGTCGTCAATCTGCTGTTGTACTGCCTCTTGGTATTTAAATGGGATAGGGTATCTATTACCTACAAAGACTTTGCGATCAATTACATTTAATGAGTGTGTGTAGCAATTGGCCTCGCCAATCCAATTCTCAAAAACTCTACTATTCCTTACTAAAACATCCAATAATTGATCCCTCTGATCAATGCCTAAAGAACTCTCTTCCACAGCCTGACATAATGCATCCTCTAGATTGTCATTAGCCAGCAAACTGCCAATAAAATTAAAACCATCGTCACTACTTCCCACCTTATTGTCACATGACAAAATCACTTTAATAACGCACACTCTTTGAGAATAATCTCTTACCTGGCTCATTAAATGCAATAATCACAGCTTTCTTCCCCCATTTCATTCTAATACAACTCTCATCGTAACACACCTGAACTTGATTAGCAATGACATGAGACTTTTTACCTACAGTAGTTATTACAAAAGTTGATTTGATAGGGATTTCTTGAAATATAACACCTTCGTCTCTCATCCTATTATAAAATGAGAAGCTAATGCAACTCTTGACACACCCTGTATCTATAAGCGTATCTATACGCGCCCTCCACACATTTATGCTAATGACGGAATTTAAATTTTCAATATCACTAGGTTCTGTCACCTTTTCATCATAATCGCACAAGAGATCATCTCTTACATTTAGGTCATAACCACTAAATAGAGTATTGGCTGGGAACATCAACGACTGGAAATCTGACCTCGCATTACATGAATGCCCTACCGTGCATTCCTAACTTTTTATCATCCTCCTCTTTTTCTTTCTCTCGTTTCACTGTAATTATTCCTTCTCTTCTAAGAACGATAGATTGTCCCTCTTCAGTATTACTCTTATCAACCACAAAACTACACTTCCCCTCTCCCCTAGTTTCCCCTACCGTAGCCACTACTGTAAGCCATTGCATTCTATATTCTTTATCTCTTTCTTTCAATCTTCATTCCATTTCTTCTAGCATCGTAATCTGTTTCTCTACTTCCTTTCTACTCCTAGGACTTCTAACTTCGATAATCTGCTCGTTACTTACCTCTAAACTCCTCTTTTCTACATCCAGCCTTTCTTCATCCTCTACACGATTTTTCTCTAACGTCTTCGTTAACTGCTGCTCTCCTTCTCTACTCTCATCTCTTTCCTGCCTCTCCTCAATGTCTATTCTATTTTCCACTAATGTATTCTCTAACGTCGGCGTTAACTGCTGTTCTCCTTCTCTACTCTCATCTATTTCCTGCCCCTCCTCAACATCTATTCTATTTTCAACTAATGTCTTCTCTACTGTAATATTCTGCTTTTTCTCCTTCCTTCTCTTACTGGCCTTCCCCCCTTCCAACTTTTGCTTTTCTTGTTTGTCTGAGACCCCTTGTTTCATTCTATCCAACATACGTTTCTCCATCCCAGCTAATTTAATGTTCATTCTTTCATCTACCATTCTCTGAAAGCTCTTCCTCATCTCCTGCTGTGATTCCTTTATGCTAACATTGAATTCTTCTTTCATCTGTCTATTTTCTTCATCAATGGCTTTCTGCATATTCATCACCTGAGTATTTACTACTTTCCTTATCCCCGTTATTTCTACTCATATCTTTTCATTAATTCTCTTCTCCTCTCTCTTACTATGCTCTCTTATCTCTTCCGTTACTCCTTAACTTTCTCCCCTATCTGTTGGTTAGGCTCCCTAACTTCATTTCCTACCATCTGTAACTTTTGTTCAATTTCTACCCTTATTTGACCTGCTTCCACCTTCATGTACCTCTGAATGTCTTCCTTCACTGTTTCTTTAAATGTTATAAAATCTACTTCAAGCTGCTCATACATCTTACCTAACCTCTCTGTCTCTTTGACGACCTTATCTACTTTCTGACTATTATGCTATAGTCCCTGATCTAATTTCGTCATCTCCTGTTTTAATTCTTTATTTAACTTCTGATTATTATTTTCCATTTCATGTTTTAATTCTTTATTTAACTTCTGATTATTATTTTCCATCTCATGTTTTAATTCTGTATTTAATTTCTGACTATTATTTTCCATCTCCTGTTTTAATTCTTTATTTAGTTGCTCAAATTTATTATTATTTTCCTGTCTCATTTGAACTAATATACTCAAAATGCTATCCTGTGCTGACATCTCCGATGAACTACCCTCTACACTAGTCGCATTAGAATTTACCTACGCTAAATTCCTAGCTTCGTCTATCTCCTTCTCCAGATTCACGCTACTATCATTCTCTTCACCATCTCCCGTCAGCTCTATACCATTTCGCAGCTTCATCTTATCTTTATCCGCCATACCGACACACACAAAAAACTTATTATTACCCCCAAAATACTTGCACTGAAATATTTCCTTTTCCCTTCACGACAAACAATTGGTTTTCGGGCCTACGCTTGAGGCGCCAAATGTAACGTTTCCGGTCCTTCTAAGTGACCAAAGGTTACGTTCCTGGCGGGGCTCCAATATTGCGTTCTCCTAGAGTACAGTAGAAGAATCGCAACAAGAACAAGCACCGCTTTACTCACACCACCAATAGGATACTTACCTCTTACCTGTTCATTAACAATGATTATAATCAGCTTGTGTGGGCGCCAGGACATCTAATACTTACTTTAGATGTGCCAAAGTATTTAATTGAATTAGTGATAGAGCACTCGAAACATCTTTCTCTCAAGCCGTGGTATAGCTGAGCCATTGTCTTATCGCTACTGGGAGAAGGTATGCATTATGTCTAAAGCTAGCTACTGGAAATGAAAGTCCTGCCATTACTTAAGAACAAAATTTAATTGATCAAAATTTAAAGCAGCAAAAGACGTAAAAAGAGAAACAAATGAATTTACAAAAAAAAAGGGAAGTTATATTAAATTGGCGAGAGTTACAAAATGGAATATGAATTAAATTCAAACAAAAGCTGGATTCTAATTTGCCATAAACAGAATTACAGAGACTTGATTGGATTTAGTAAAGGAACTCACGACCGTCTTCTTCATAGTGGTAGTCTAGTTTTCCCTCTGATCTTGCTGGCGGAATGTTGTTTAGTTCTGCCTCAATATTGTGTAGATCCTTATCTTGATACGGGCAGGGAACCAATTTGTCCCGTCTCCCGACTGACATATGTGAATGGCTTTGCTCCAAAATTCACTTTTGTGAATATGATCAAAGACACGATCATATTCACGTCAGTAGTATTAATTTTAAAACTTCTTGAACTGATAAGTTGCGATCTCGCAGTGAAGATGTCTGATAGACGTGAAGATTCAGAAAATCTGAGAAGATTGGGGGTTGAGAGTAGATGACCATTAGTTTTTATGGAAGAGGAACTTCCCCACTCTGCAGTATTTCTCGACCAATCAATTAGGTATCCTGATGACGTAGCTCCCCACTCCAGATCCCTAAGTTCTCATCATGCCTCTTCATTAGTTGGGTTAACCACGTGGGGTTGCTTCTGAAGTAATTTTAAATCAGCGTCCTGATGTGGTGTTCTTCCGAGAATTCGTGACGTCAGCGCTAACTGACCAACTTGCTTTGTCTTGAAGCCTCGCGTCCCCGGAATGTTTGTACATATATCTCGTAAGTCATGTCTATTTTCGGCGGACTACCCGTGGCGATGCTGACGACACGCTGAACGAAATATTTCCTAATCAAGTCTTGTATAAAATATAACCTACAATGAATCTAACTAAAATCTCCATTTTATAACTTCCGCCAAACAATAATTAAAACCCTTATATATATATACATATATATAAAGAAATTATGGAATAAATCTAGAATCGATATGATAATTAAAATATACATAATAATAATAATAATAATATTAAATTCATTTTGCTGCTTAAAAAACATATAAATTACGGGGAAGTATTCGGACTATTACAAAACTTCAATCGCATGACTAGGACACAAGAAATAAAGACTAGAAAATTTCGCTCAGCCACCATCTTGTGGTAATATTAATAATATTTTTATATGTTTATATATGTAGGCCTAGGAGTAGGCCTTGTGGTTATGAAAATAATTGAAATAAATTGCGAGTGGATTACAATATATATAAGCATATACCTTTCCAAGTTTAACTGCTCTCGGATGGTTAAATTGCAAGAAACGTCCATTTGAATATTTAAATTTCGCGTCGCCGCCATGTTGGATTTGTGCTTTCCAGGTTATTGAACGTACCATAGGTGAACTTATGTTTATAGCCTCTATACTGAGCCCGCTGAGCTCATGCTCGGTGATATTTTCTTTGGAGCATACTTGTAAACGCCGTGCATTATCACAGAACGCACCCGGAGACCAGCACATGGCTAGACATGGTAGAGGAAGTGATCATGACTTTGAAGTAATCTCCAAAATATGTATCTAAGTACGTATTAATGTGTTTCTAAACTTCACAAGGCTCAGATCTTACCACAACGTAATTCTGTATAATTTGAACATTCTGGTGAATGTATTTTTATTCTGAGGTAAAGGTATTTAACATCGTGGATATGCGACGCGGAAGGAATTAGTTGCTCAGTGACTCAAGTACGCATTTGGACCCAGCAGAGAGAATCGACTCTCGCCAAACCGAGTTTGGAAGCCGTCCACACTGGACGGGCAATATAGTCCGTCCGCAGCGACGAGGTACAAGTCCGCCCACGAGGCGATGGAAACTATTATCTGAGTGCATCGCACATATTTAAAGCACCGTGTAGTGAGCAGTCTACGTGAAATACACGCCATTAATAGCGTAGTGAAGATTATTGTGAAATTAGGAAAATCTACGTATTATTTTCACCATATTTTTGACATCATGGAACGCCACATTTCAGACCATACACGCCATTAATCGCGTAGTGAAGATTATTGTGAAATTAGGAAACTCTACGTATTATTTTCACCATATTTTCGACATCATGGAACACCACATTTCAGACCACGAGGGCGACATATTCTGAGTCCGCGAGGGACCTGAAAATATTGAACATTATTCTACTGAAACCATACAACGTGGATGATTTAGACGCCACCGTCACAGAGAACATTATCGCCGGTAGTGCGAATATTCCATGACACCTGATTGACACGATAAATTGTGGTTTTCAAAGTATTAGATTCTGTGTAACCACGCCATGTGGGTGTATTAGAATCAGTGCCAAGCAGACAGTGAAGGGCCATTTTATTACAAGTCTGCGACATCGTGTAGAATCTGTGTACTATTTGCTATCTGACAACTGTGTAAAACTAGGATTTGTGAATTTGACCACGTGTGAATCTAGTCAAAATATATAATTCGACCGACCACGTGAGTGATACTATTCGACATCTATCTACCGTGGGTGTTATGGAATAAAAACCCCACAATGTGAAGGAGCCGTTCTGAGGAGGAGTTTCAACATGATGGACGAACCAGGCGACCACGAGGAGCTGAGGAGCGTGTTTCGAGCCTGGACAAGAACCGCCAACATGAAGAAGAAACCATCTGTAAGTCGACCGCGAGGACGCATCAAATACCTGGAGATGGATGAAGCTTGGAATGGAAGCCTAGCTTGGGAACCCCATATCTCGAACCCAGAGGATATTTTACCCCTCAATTCCAGAGCGAATGAGGTGATAATTCTCTAGTCTGTGAGTCTGTTACTTCCTTCATGTACGGGTCTTTTTGTGGCAGAGGTAGTTAGTTAAACCAACCGAACTCATCTTGACAGCCAAATAGGTAGGGAATTTTAGTAGTTTTGCACTCATCTTTGAAATTTATTTCGGAGATAGTTAGCCACCTTTTTGATTGCACATGGTTCAATCGGTGCATTCTTTTGAACGTCATAAGACGTCGAGGTCTACTGCTTACTAAACATGACTGTAGTTGCTGAGCTACTTTGTTCAACCCTAGATGAGGTTATCCTTTGAGGAGATGGACAGCCATCCATTTAGTTATTTTTTATTGTTTGTCGTGACGCCTCATGTTTGTAATTCTCACGTCACGCCACTGACTTGCTTAGACAGGCTGGCAGTAGCTATCAGTTTTGTAATTGAATCATGTGTTTTCATTATGGTGAAGCTTTGAAGCCACCAGTGTTCTTAGTGAAGAACAAGACAGGGATTTTCTAGTATATGCTAGTAGAGTATTGAACCCTGGACTTACGACGTATCATTTTGCCAACCCAGCAGATGCGAGGTTGTGCCCGTTTAATCTTTAATTTGTGTCCGGTGATATTAGACACAGAAATGTTTGTAATGTGATGAATGTAAATATTTGAAGTGGCACCTCTGTGTGACCAAAGCACTCCGAGCGAGTCAACAAAGTCAACAAGTCAATCCCTGTCACTATACAGCCCATGACGGGCTAAGACCGACCAAGCGACCGCTGCCCATCCATTTGGCCTGCAGATATTGGGGTGACGCGTGATCAGCGCGTCGGATCCCCTCGGCCCTTAATCTTGGTATTCGTGATCGGGGCGCTGTCTCACTGTCAGACAGCTACTCAATTGTCCTTACGAGGCTGAGTGCACCCCGTTCCAACCCTCACGTCAGTTTTAAAATCCCTGACGGAGCCGGGGATCGAACCCGGGGCCTCCGGGTTCGAGTCAGGTGCGCTACCCCAACACCACGGGGCCGGCACTCCGAGCGAGTGGTGTTCTTTGTTATACAAGACATGATGTATTATTGTACCGCGTATCTTTACGTAGTCACTGTTGTGTTAATTACTATTAGATTGAGGCAAGCCAGAGGCCAGTTCACATCAGGACTTTAATTCAAGTGAATTTGCTGCCTAGAATGATTGAAATGGTTGTTACAACTGCCTGACGCAGTGAGAGCAGTTCGCGCGAGGCGAACTCAGTTACAGAGCAGGTGTGCTTACCCATAAGGCACCAGCGTATTGATTTGAGACAGACAAATGAAAACTTTTAGACTGATGCGCTAGCATCGTATTTACTGTTATGAATTGTTTCATTATTAGGTCAAGGTTAGAAGCCATTTTGTGAAATCAGATGTTCATGCTTATGTAATGGATGTCCAGCAGAGTCCTATGTTCCGATCGCTTTTGTACAGCGAAGATGTTTAACACTATTTTGAAGGTCTTTGTAAATTGTTAATTTTCCGTTTATTGATTAGTGTAGGACACCCTGTTCGAGGCGATTTTTATGGTATTTCGTGCATGTTGTGCACCGTGTCCAGACTCAGTTCTGAAACCCTTGTTTGTACCGGGAGGTAACTGACGTGTTCCCAGACCTGCCCGAAGACTGTTTAAGTGTGCCGAGTGCCACTAACAGTGCGTGTTATTGTATTGTCCGAGCGTTGTGAGCTCGTGGAAGGTATTCCTACTTTATGTCGATGTTATTATAAGTGAATGATCTCGCAGAAGACGTCACTGCTTAGCCCAGGTGTCAAGGATCGTTAGAATTATCGTCATAAACCTACAATAAACATAAACTTACGTTTTAATAATCATGAAAGTAACGATAATAAGTGGAACAGATAATTAATTAATCGTTTTGCTATAATCTTGGAATCCACATGTTGTGCTTGCTGACCGACACCTTGTGATTTGAATCATTTCCTGACGGGAATGACTTAGTACAGAATACACTACCTTGAGACGACGGAGTGCGCTTTATCCATTAGTTCGTACTCGGTGGAGCGCGACACTCGAGTAATGTAAGTCGTAGTTTTAACTACGCCATTACCACCGTAACAAACACTCACATAGATGACTTTGGGTACAAACAGTATTCCAAAACGTGCAGGCAGGCTTGAATAAGATGTTGTTGTTGTCTATTGCCTCATTTATTTATTTATTGATGTTTATAATCCTTATGTACCTCTCTCTGTGTTGATGAACACATAGCTGTAAGAGTGATTATAATGTGTTATTTTTCTTGGCTGCCATGTAGATCTGAATGTAAATGTTTTGCTTACGGACGTCACCGCCGTATTTTTTGTATTCATTGTTAGGACTTAGCTAAATTGATTGACCGTAAATGTAAATAAGGAATTAGTACCATCATAACCTAGATTTTGCTTTGCTTCTCTGTTAAATGTAAATTCTGATATCTAAGTATTTGTTTGTAATTGAGTAGGATTTCCTTTCGTACCTTATTCCTAGCTTTGTTGCCGTTGCTCAACCTTTTGCATGTTAGATCTTGCGAGAGGGTTTTTACTTAGCTTCAGGGCCTGGAACTTTTTTTTATTAGCTTGCGGATTAGCCGATACAAACCCTCCGAAGTAGGATAAGGGTTTGTCGACTTTTAGATAAAAGTGTTTACGAGATTTAATTAAGGGATTACTTTTGTTGTTTTGGGTGAACTTCTTGGGTCGTTTATGAGTATTGCCACCATATATGACCCAGATCCCCTGGATCAAGTTTCTCGTATTGCTTTGGCCTATAAGAAGTGCATCCGATCCTCTCGGCACATGTGTTCGGCAAGCGAGGTGTCTGGGAAGTCATTTCGGTTGTTGACAACCCTGCCGGCTTCTCTGACGGGCTCAATACACATACGAAATTTCAGTTTGATTGCCATCACAGATTAATAGATATTGAGAACCGTCTAATTATTTCGGATGGTCGCCATGTTGGATTTTAATATATATAGGTCATAGAGTTATGTACGTTCATTATTGAAACGTTAATTTTGACCACAAGATTACAACACAACAAATAAAAACTTAATTTTAACATTTCGCACAGCCGCCATCTTGGCGTTATGTAAACAATTGAACTAAATTAGATATCAATGCATTGCAATTTGTATAGTGATTTTCTGTACCAAGTTTCACTGCGTTTGGACGGTCAAATCGCTTGAAAATCTCATCTAATCTAAAGAAATCTTCCTAGTTTACAAAATTCAGATGATAGCTAATTTTATAAACCTCCAAAATTTGTCGCTTACCGGCCTTCTCTAACTTTTAATGTGTATAAGAAAATTTTGACTTTTATTCTTATAAGTATTAGGGCGTTACGGCATAGCGTATTGGCAACTCAAACTAACACTTGGGGCGCTGCGGTCGGTCTGGATAAGTAGGGTAAAAATACTCAATAATACGCGTTTGATATGGAACACTTTTTATTTTTCGGTTATAATCAGTAAATGTGGTCCCTAAAATAATGACAGTGTTATTTTCAATTGTATATATGTATAACTGTGCGATACACGTGATCTAACTTGTGTGTTCCACTGGATTTTATGTGTCAATTGCATATTATCAAGCATCGGTTGTCTGCTGGTGTTAGTTTTTGTGCAGTTCGAGTCATGGCGCTGTTACGTTTATTAGCTATATTTGAGTTTGATCACTGTACCATAGACTCTAGAAATTATTTGCTGCTTGGTAGGGCGAAGGGATGAGTTTAACTTGTATTAAAACTCGGGGTAGACAGGAATTGCTTGATTTGGATAGTAGGTATTAACCCTGCGAAGTCAAATTAGGCCTATATGACTCGTAGTGGAATGGCTCTGATATCGCAGAGCTAGGTGATGGCGGTTGGTAGGGTTATTGGAAATGAACTAGGGAGCGGGGAAGGATACCTGACAGATGAAGCTTGGCTGTCCTCGGCTGGTGTAGGCTTGGCTGTCTTGGTTTGGTCTTGGTACGGCTAGGCTCGGTGAGACTGTGCTTGGCTGCCTCAGTGCGGCTTGGCTCGGCGTAAGTGAACAACCCGTCCTGTCGTCAGTGAGTGTAGTGATGAGTGGTCCAACACGCTCTTGTTGCCCGTATTTATTTGATATCGTCACCTTTCGGCTAATGCTATTTGCATCTTTTGGAAAGTGATGGGAACGTATATCCGCAGCCCTCTTATACATCGACTTACAGCCGTAAACTGAGCAATATACGTTGCTTTTACTCATTTTGCACTCTTATCAACGAGTAAAACTTATTACTTATGTATAAACACGAAGAATTTACCACGATCTGCTTACCAATACAAGAAACCATATACAAACAGTCACCACGTGACAAATGTACCCTACTTGGTAAGTTTCTCATTTTTACCGCTAGATGTCATATCAGATAGCTGGAGTTACCAATAGAAGAGAAAGTGACGTAACTTGTGGAGTTTGTATGGTCCAGCCGATAGGCAGCTCTAGCGTCGGCTAGCGCTGAGTGCGGACGGCAGTTGAATACGGTTGAATGTTATGTTTCAGTTATCAGCTTCTACTACGATGTATTAGACAAGATGACCCAAATATAAAATTCTCCACACTGTATTCATAAAACGCTGACGTCCGTTGAGTTAATTATGAAACATTATTTTACGTCATAGAGTATGTTCATATAATAAGGAAATAAAACATCCTGGCGGGGATCAAAATGTAATTGAATGTGTAAAAATCATAAGCTACAGACCATTCACAACTGAAAAAAATACAGTACATATAATGTAATATAACATAATATAATATAATATGGTTGGTTGGTTCTTAAGTTTAGGGGCTGCGACAACGCGGTCATGTAGCCCCGTGTACTTTGGGTGTGTGTAGAATCTGTCTGATAACCGGTGTTAATTGTGATGACTGTAATAGTGTGTGTTATCTGTTTTTTAAATTTAAGTACTGCAACTTAGAATGTTTCAAATAGTTCCTACTTTTGCCGCCAAGCGCCACCGTCAACGACCACTAGGCCAAGTTCAGAACTTAGCTACTAGACGCCACCACAGTCGGCTCTTGGCAACGAACGTAGAAACCTAAGAGCGTTGTTTACATTCTTAACCTATCCAATTTAGCTTCAAACAGATGCAATTAGTGGAAGGTTCTTTAACATGCCATAAATCTATGACATGGGACCGCCGACTTTACTTCCCCTCCGAAGGAAGGCATACTGAGGGATTTTTAACGCTCTTAAAAAATCCGACGGCTTCGGCCGGGTTTGAACCCGCTATCTTGGGCATAGAAGCTCAGCATGCTACCGACTACGCCGCCGAAGCCGCTGTAGTATAATATAAACTCGCCCATGTAACTTATAGCTGGCAGTTGTTCGAAACTTTGCAAAGCTTACGGACGATTTTGCAGACTTAGCAAATGACTGTTCTTTCCTAATTTCGTACGAAAGATAAAGCGACACTTCATGAAATGAAAAACGAGTTTTCCAATAAGGTCCAGTTTATATTCCATAATATATCCTAAATCACAGGGCCCTAAAACAATCTCATCAATGCTGTCCAAACACTCATAAAATATGTTGTTGTTGTTTCCTATTGCTAGCCCGGATTCCAATCCATCAGCTTTCTAGCGTTCCAATAGAGTTTTGTGAGGTTTCCAGAAGTTCTAGCAGTCACATCAAGTTTGTTGCAATGTAGCAGGTGCCCCTTATCCATTTTACTTCCAGGTTCGTGACAAAGTGTGCATTCTTCAGATCTCAGGACATTCGTTTCAGATGAGCTGCAAGGCAGTCGTGGCCAGTGTTAAGTCTGAAGAAGGCTACAGCTTCTCTTCTTGGTGTTAATTTATATTGATCCCATTTAGCATCAATGTCTTTCCATAATTTGGTTTCTGCTGTTTTCTTTGCCATTTCTTCATACCTGTTTTTGATAGTATTTTTCAAGATCCTTTTTGCTGACATAAAATCAGTCTGACTGACAGGTTGTTGTAGTGTGGTACCTTTTTTTTTGCTAATCTGTCTGCCTCTTCATTTCCTGCTATTCCAACATGAGAAGGGATCCATTGAAATGAGATCTGTTTGTGGAGTCTTTGAAGGGTTTTTATCATACAAAAAAATTATTTCAGCTCTTTATTTTGGGGCTTATAATTTGACGAGATGGCTTGGATGGCTGCTTTTGAATCTGTAATGATAACACATTTTTGATAATCAATGTTTCTGCCTAATAACTGATGGATGAAGTTACTCACGTCCGCAGCATACCTTAAGCTGTACGTGTCCCCTGGGTGGTGCTAAACGAGTAACAATTTTGGCAAAAACGTTCCAGAATAGAGAAACACTCATAAAATATATCACCCCACATATTTGAGAGGGTAGAGTGACAGATTTTAATTATTACGGACAGGTTTATGCCATGGACACGTCCCCCGAGTTCACAGTTCTTTTCATCGACTACTTCGACCTGTAAAAGAATGTTGAAGACACTGTCGAATGGGTGGGTTAGGTAAGTAAGGGTATTTATTGAGCCAAAGTACTTTATGTCAGTGAAAGTTGCAGCTGTTGTTTCTGACGGCCTTTCACTTTGAAGGGTTGTTGCACACTTCACACAACTGATTCCTTTTTTTAGCTGCTTGACAATGCGCCCAGCTAGATAGTAAACCAAGCATTGTTTCGGAATGTTGCCTTCATAAGGAAGGGGAAGATCAATCTCCCAGTCCGTTATCACCACTTTGTCTCTAATTTTGTCGTTCGCAGACAACTTAACAGATTTGTGTTGTTCCTCGGTTTGCTTCACACATAATCGCATTTGATTAACGAATGATGTGAGAGGTGGTTCTAACTTAGGTTCGCAGTTCCCGAACAGAGATATCGCCACATTAATTGGAACATACACACATTGTAACACATGCAAATGCAGAAAATCTACAATTGATGGGTGATCGTCACAATTTATGGAGCTTAAAATTCCGAATAGACGTTCCAAGGGGGCTTGATTGAATTTCCCTGTCAACACGTACCTAAAGCATTTGGACCATAAATATTGAGTGACTTCTAAGGTACTCTTTATCGTGACTAAGATATTCCATTGTCTTATTTGAGGCAAAATTAATGCCTTGTGCGAAGGGGCATCTTTGTAGAGTGCGTTTGTTGGTATTCTGGAGTTAAGCGCATTTGCTAGATTGCTCATGTTTCTCGTGAATAATTCTGTATTCTAACTGCCGCTAAAAATAACGGGGTAAGTTTGCAGGAAGAACTTAATGGCATTCGCGGTCGCATAGCTGAATAATTGGAAAGTCTCGCGTTCGTTCTTTGGAAAGACGTAAGGTTTATCTGTGTGGAAGTCAATTTTGGACAAGATTTAAGGCCTGTGAATTCGGGTAATGTGTCCATGGCATAAACCTGTCCGTAGTAATTAAAATCTATTACTTGATTTTTGCACAGCAACTTACTTTTATCGTGGAAATCGCTTCTTGATAGAATACACTTGTCAGCACCAAGAAATACGGACTAAATACGGCAGCATTTCTGTGTTTCAAACTCGCGAGCGCTTATTAGAAAGCACAGATTACCTACTACTGTTAGAAAGTGACTCCAGCCAGCAACAGTCAACCGCTGCGCAGTCTGTCGGCGGGTGCAGCAACTACCCATACTAATGCACGGCCGACTGAATGCGAGCTGCGCTCATACCGGCCTAGACAATGAGACCTTTTACATGAAATCTTGTTAGTTACTCAACTGCTCACACAGCGCTGTTGACCAAGCATTGCACGACTAAGACTTATCTCTACTTAGTGTAAAACCAAGTCCCCGATTCTTGGATATCACAGGTAATCCCGAGAACCACTGGGTGGATTTTGATGCGGCTTTCACCATTCTGTACAGGTATTATCGAGGAAGATTTCTGTAGAAAATAATTTATTTATGATCAAAGGGAGCCAAGCAGTAACGATTTTAGATTTCAGTGAATAGGTCGAAGAAAGAACTCGACGTCCGTGCGCTTTTTAAGCTTACGCTGGACAAACCGTTAAAAATATCAATATACTATGAGTGTAAGAATTGTTCAGCATGAAAAATTGTACAAAAAAGTTCGCGTGAGCATATCTCTATCTTCGATACATCGCCCACTATAAGTGTTTTTAGTTTGGACGGGAGGGGGATTTGGCATGCACCTCGCCATTCGTAATGTTACGTGCCACCCCCTAGTGGCAAGTTCCGTTAACTGGATTACGGTGGGTGAAAGCACAAACACAATTGTTCCTTTAAAGAGAAGTTAGCTTTATTGCTTGCAGGTCAGAAATATACACCGTACACTAAGCAGATAGAAACAATTAGCTGTCTTACAGAAGCTACCTCCTGTATGGAGCCCGACTCACCCTTTCACTCAGCCTTGCAGTTAATCCTCTCGCTAATGAGGTGGTCCCGTACGCTGGCTGGAAACAGCTGCACTAAGTCTGTCACTCACTGTTTTGCAATTCACCACAATGACCTCTGTCGCACTAGGTAAGCACACACTCTTCAATACCCAGCCTCTCCGTATGATTCACACTCCTTCACTGTCAAGAGAATCAGCTTCACAAGGGTTCCGCAAGTCACGTCGCCAACAACTGTCGCTCAAGGTAAACGCTCGCTCTAGCTCGAAAAACACACACACACACCGCTTGACAGGTCGCTCTTATATAGCAGGCCGGTGACTCAATAAGTGCTTCTAGACCCATCTAGGGTTCACGGCTTCTCGAGGTTTCCATCACTGGCTTGGTCACGAATATTCTGGACCATCTCTTTGTCCTAGTAGTCCTGTTACATAAGGCGCACGCAATACACTGAGGCAGAGCACAGCCCAGCCCGGGGGCAGTTGTGACTCATGCGGAGAGCAATGAAACAAACTCACAGCTGTAACAGTAAATTACGTCTGACAGGAATTCCTTGCACGTTCATAACTGTTCCCAGGCGAAGCCGGGGTGGGTTGCTAGTGACACTATATATTATCATTATAATTCCCGCAATATCAAAATGCAAATTATATCACAAAATAAAATAGCGTGCTAATAAATCTAAGAGAAATTATACATACCTTGTACCTCGTTACAGTTGAATTCGATCAGAATCACTCGGTTTTCATTAAAGTTTATGCATTTTCCTGCTGAATGGTTTGGAAGTTCGGCAACAGGAAACTAGGACTGTTATTAACTTAAAATATTTATTTTTGTATTTTTGTACTACAGTATTTGTGTTCATGATTTCATTACATTGCCAGAATCAATGCTTTAATTAGTAGGGTATACTATTCAGTGTACCTATTATAAATAAAAACCGTGAGGTTTCTCACCTCCCCATATTACGAAACCCGGTTGCCTAATACGGGGAAAGTGCATTTTTAAAGTTAACAATAATATCAGAGGGTTATTACAACATCAAACGTGCCCATATTTGTAATATACATAATATATCGTCTGAGGTTTACATTGGTGAGAAAACCAAAATTATTCCGTTCCTTATGACTAATGTGAGCCCTATAAAAAACTCCCCATTTCTGGCGACTTTCCTCTACCCATTTTTAGAAGACACCTTATGCACTGGACAGTCGAATCCGTGATTAATTGTATAGGTAGCTTCGTAAGTCTCAGAACTCAGGAAGTCCTTTCTAGCAGCGTTACTAGCAGCTTTCAAAGTTTCAAGGTAAGAAAGAAAATATTCCTCTAGCCAGTTTAGGTGACTGTCATTTAATGAGAAAAAATGCCCTTTATCTGGATTTCTAGACTGAATATGATGATATGTGATGCTTAAGTCATGCATAGCGAACCATTTATTAACGTTTTTCAAAAAACTTATGGTTGCTTCTGCGTCCATGAATGTGTACGCTTCCGGGTGCATGCCTATATTTTCTTTCAGTGTACTAATGGCACCAATAACTTCTGACGAGAACACTTTCTTGGCACGCCGAACATTCATTTTTTCAAATTTAGTGGGTTTGATGTGTTTTTAGTGAGGTGTCTGACCGGTTTGACGATCTCATCCTTTTGCATTGTGTATAGTAATGACAAGTATTTCCTTGAAATTATTCCAGTACCATCAGTCATCTCTCGTTACAGAAACTGCGTTCTAATGTTTTTTTGTTTTTTTTTAGAATGTAATAATGATCAAAACTAGGGAATAAATTCCTAGACTCGTCGTATGGGTGATTGACCATTGGTTGCAAATTCCCTCCCCCTAAATGCCTCATCATTGTAGTGTTAGTTTTGTGATTATCAGAGACAGTTATTATATGCTGCTCAAAAAAATTAAAGCACCACTTTTTCAAAGGCCACCAAATTTTGAAACGTTGACCGCACAAGCTCGAAATCTCAGTATGACGTTTGTCCTGACGCCTACCAAGCATATGCTTCAGCACAACTCCCCAACTTGAGTAGTTTCGGGGTAGCACCCCCTAAACCAGCCCATTTTCGAAAATCGCAAATTGAAGTTTACGAAAAACGCTGTAGGACTTGTCGTAGGTTGCCAAAGCAGTCGAAAGTGAATCAGTCTTGCTCTTAAAAGTTCCACAAACACGTTGAAATCGTTACATTTGACGTTTGGGCATTTTCAACCCCCTTCATCATCCCCTAAACATGGACTACCATTGGGGGCGTCTGAGAAGGTACCGGGTGTTTTTAACCACCTGAAAACCTACACACCGTCCTCAGTTGCTGATTGCAGTAAGTTCTTAAGGCCTCCGGTAATGTCCACACCCCCCTAACACCCTCAACTGGCATGGGACCAAACCACCCCCTCTCGATTCACCCCTAAGGATGGTTTTAATCGAGATGTTTATCAGTGCTGTGAATGGGGGGGGGGTCTTCCCCTAACGTTTCAAACAAGGAGGTGTGCCTGTGTCACCACCCCTTCCCCTGCTACCCCCGTTTGTATGATTTTTCGAATCAGGCCCTTTTTAAGAGCTGAAACGAGGTCTTAATCGCTGAAAGGGCTGAAAAGGTCCTTAGAAGTAGAGGTGACACGAAATCAACCCCTTCCGATCGTTGATTGACATTCCGTCCCCCAAATTCGAAATTTTTGCACCCCCAACCCTCCCTGTCTGCACGCGTAACGCGTCATGGCAGAGTTTTCAGAGTTGGATGAAAATGAAGCTTATGACCTGCAATCGAGCCCCAAACAGCAGGTTGGATGGAAATTCATCGGTAGGGTGGGAAACGGGACCAAAAAGTTTTCAAAAAGGTTAACAGCCTCTAGTAAGTACACCAATGCATAGGCAACCCACATCACGTCATTTTTCTCCCATTTCCAAACTTTGTAACCTATTGCCGATCATAGGCAACCCACACGCACGGACGTGATGTGGGTTGCCTATGCATGGGCTTACTTACTATAGGCTGTTAACTTTTTGAAAACTGTTTGGTTCCGTTTCCCACCCTACCGATGAATTTCCATCCAACCTGCTGTATTGGGCTCGATTGCAGGCCATAAGCTTCATTTTCATCCAACTCTGAAAACTCTGCCATGACGCGTTACGCGTGCAGACAGGGAGGGTTGAGGGGGCAAAAATTTCGAATTTGGGGGACGGAATGTCAATCAACGATCGGAAGGGGTCGATTTCGTGTCACCACAACTTCTAAGGACTTTACAGCCCTTTCAGCGATTAAGACCTCGTTTCAGCCCTTAAAAAGGGCCTGATTCAAAAAAGCATGCTAACGGGGGTAGCAGGGGAAGGGATGGTGACAAAGGCACAGCTCCTTTCTTGAAACGTTAGGGGAAGACCCCCCATTCTCAGCACTGATAAACATCTCGATTAAAACCTTCCTTAGGGGTGAATCGATAGGACGTGGTTTGGTCCCATGCCAGTTGAGGGTGTTAGGGGGGTGTGGACATTGCCGGAGGCCTTAAGAACTTACTGCAATCAGCAACTGAGGACGGTGTGCAGGTTTTCAGGTGGTTAAACACACCCGGTACCGTCTCAGACGCCCCCAATTGTAGTCCATGTTTAAGGGATGATGAAGGGGGTTGAAAATGCCCAAACGTCAAATGTAACGATTTCAACGTGTTTGTGGAACCTTTAAGAGCAAGACTGATTCATTTTCGACTGCTTTGGCAACTTGCGACAAGTCCTACAGCGTTTTTCGCAAACTTCAATTTGCGGTTTTCGAAAATGGGTTGCTTTCGGTGCTACCCAGAAACTACTCAAGTTGGGAAGTTGTGCTGAAGCATATGCTTGGCAGGCGTCAGGACAAACGTCATACTGAGATTTCGAGCTTGTGCAGTCAACTTTTCGAAATTTGGTGGCCTTTGAAAAAAGTGGTGCTTTAATTTTTTTGAGCAGTTTAATTATGAAACCGCATTGTTCAACCTCGAGAATAACGTCCAGCAGGAGTTTATGTAAGTCCCGTCCTGACAGATGCTTCGTGATAAAGAAGACACACGGTATCTGATAATTTGTCGAAAGATCTCTTAGCACAAAACACAACACACGATTGGCTGCTACTTGTTCTCGGCTGTAATTTTTATCCTCTCTTTCCTTTTGATGAGACGGTGCTGGAATTGTCCTTGTACCCGAAGAAGGTGCAAGGTATGTCTAATTTCTCTTAGATTTATTAGCACGCTATTTTATTTTCTGATATAATTTTAATTTCGATATTGCGGAAATTATAATGATAATAATTATATAGTGTCACCAGCAACCAGTGGCGGTCCGTGAAGGGGAGCTGCAGAGCTGCAGCCCCCCCAGAGTATTTGACAATATCAATTTACACTTTGAACGTAACGGGGTGACGGTATAATTATACGGATCTCTGCTAGGCGATTACAATTTTTCGCAAGTATAGGCTGGCTTGTAAATCCGCTTCCCCCCACGGCAGCTGCATCATCTGCAGCAGCTTAAGAACTTAAATCGCACTTCCTGAATCCACTTCCCCCATTGCCAAGGCAGGTCATTAAAGCCTCTTAGGGAGCTGCACTCCATGCAGCATCGATACGAAGTGCCAACACATCTTTGGAAACAATCGGATATACAGTTTACAAACAGCTCAAATAATGTACTGGCAGCGGTTAACTGCTCCTAATTCGTATTCAGAAAATTAGCAACTAATATTCTAATGCAATAAATTATAGATAGAATCATAATACTATCGCAAGGATAAGTTTAAATCGCAGCGGCTTTTGCTGTAACACGGCTAGGTTTGTATCACTGAGTGGCAACATAATCATAAGTAGAAGCAGGAAGTAGGCGCTCACGGCATCTGTTAGGTTCTTGCAGAACTAAGTCCATCTCCTTCCCTTAGCCAGTGAAAGCAAGGAGGGAGGCATTCAAACATTTCCATTACTGGCGCTATTTTCTTCAAGCACTTGTACAATCAGTCTTGCCAACGTGCGAATTATAGCTAAAGATTCTAAAGTAGTATGCTTGCGTGATTTTAACAAATACTTGCATATTATATCACAGTAGATTTCGCCCTATTTTAATGATACCTAGCAATGTTCCTTGTTCTTACAAAACCGATTTATTTCAGACTAGTCTTAGAAAAAAAAAATCCGTTACTCCAGTGCTCTACACAAGCTGTGGAAGTTACCCCCTTGTCAACAACCGTAGTACGTGCTGTTGGAGTTTGTGTACGGTTGTGTGATTTGCTTGTGATTGTGTTTCAAGTGAATAATGAGTAACACTGTGCAATTTTTACAGTCGCTTCAATTTAGTAGTTTGACGCTTCACGAGAAATGTGATGTAAAGAGTAAGGGTAGACCAACACCTGTATTAGACATCAAACAGTGTTCTACTAGCAGGCAGAAGCAATACACTAGGAGCTTCAATCCTGACGTGTATAAGAAATTTGATTGGCTGTGTGGTTGCGAGGTAAAGCATGCTTTATTTTGTTTTCCATGTATTTTGTTCGGTGGAGAATTCAGCTGGACTCAAAAGGGAATGACAGATCTTAGAAAACTGAGCGAAAAAAATCAGAAACACGCATCTTCCGGAACTCATTTAAATAACATGGTAAATTTTGCAGTGTTAGGGAAAGTGGATGTACAGAAAAGCTTAAGTTCGGCATATCAACAATCGGTTGAGCGTCATAACAATGAAGTAACTAGAAACAGGGAAATACTTTCAAAGTTAATAAACTGTATTAATTTCTGCGGCTTTAATGAGTTAGCGCTACGCGGACATGATGAGAAAGCCGATTCAGACAACAAGGGCGTGTTTCTAAATTTAGTGCAATACACGAGTGAATTAGATTCCTGTTTTCAGAGTCATTTAGAAAGCTCGACAGCATTCAAAGGAACATCGAAAAGCATACAAAATGACTTGCTTAGTTGCATGCTGGAAGTATGTCGTGAAAGAATCTTAGCTGAAATTGAGGATGTAGATTTCATTTCTCTTCTTGCCGATGAAACTACCGATATCACTGAGAAGTTGCAGTTAGTGATTGTATTGCGATATTGCACTAATGAAGGCAAAGCAGTTGAAAGGTTCTGGGGATTTTTTGAGCCAGCTGGTCAGGATGCAAGTTCAATATATGAATGCATTGTTTCTCAGCTACATATAATATTGAAAGACAACAAGGGAAAGTTAATTGCCCAGAGCTACGATGGAGCATCTATGATGAGTGGCGCAATAAATGGCGTGCAGAAGCGAATCAGGGACGAATACATGAATGCCTTTTTTATCCACTGTTACGCCCATCAGCTGAACCTGATTATGGAAAGAGCTGCTAAGCAGAATACAAAAGCTCGAGTATTTTTTGCCAATTTGTCTGCTATCCCAGCATTCTTTTCGAGATCGTCGCACAGGACATCAGTTTTAGATTCGTGTGTGTCCAGGAGAATACCGTCTGCGGGAGCAACCAGGTGGAATTTTCGAGCTAGAACGGTGAACACTGTGTTTGAGAAAAAAGAAGCCCTAGAAGAATGTTTCTCTATGCTAGTCGAGTCAGATTGTTCGAGTGATATTACAGTTAACGAAGCTAGTTCTCTTCTTCGGACACTGGATGATCCAGAATTCAATTTCTGGCTCCGTTTCTTTCATTGCATCATGCCTCATGTGGACATTCTGTACCAACAATTACAGAGTCGTCAGATCGATGTAGGGAAAGTGCGTAGCTGCGTTTCGAGTTTTGTTGAAACTGTCCAGAAAGTCCGAGACTCATTCCATTTGGATAACAACGCTGACGAGAGTGAACAACCTAGAAAGAGACGGAAGATCGGAGGAAGTCAAACGCGTATTGCTGCTGCAAGGGAAGTTTGTGACGTCATCAACAATCAAGTCACATCGCGGTTTCAATTTGTTGACCATTTAGTACTTTCTTCTCTTCTGCAAAACGAAAAATTTGAGATACATAAGAACTCATTTCCGGAAGGAGACTTACGAGCTACCGTACGTGTCTTTCCGATGCTCGAGCCGGACAAACTCAGGACCGAACTGACTATATTGTATCAAAGAGAAGAATTTCGAAACATTGGTGGTGCTGTAAAACTTTTGAGTTTCCTTCTCACTGAAAACTTAGGTCCGTCATTTACAGAGGTCGTTAAACTGTTACGTATCGCTATCACCCTGCCTATGACTACCGCTGAACCAGAACGCTGCTTCTCGTGCCTCAAGAGGATCAAGACGTACCTCAGGAATGCCATGGGACAAGAAAGACTTACTGCACTTGGAATGCTGTCTATTGAGAAGGGTATGATAAACAGCATACCGAATTTCAATAACCTTGTCATCGAAAAATTCGTCACGTTCAAGACTCGGCGCCTGGAGCTGATCTACAAATAAGGTAAGTTAATGCATGTGCATGCAGCCCCACCAACTACGATATAAGCGAGCCGCCACTGCCAGCAACCCGCCCCGGCTTCGCCCGGGAACAGTTATGAATATGCAAGGAATTCCTGTCCGACGTAATTTAAGAATGGCGAGGTGCATGATACACAAATCCCCCTTCCGTCCAAACTAAAAACACTTATAGTGGGCGATGTATCGAAGATAGAGATATGCTCTCCCGGACTTTTTTGTAGAATTTCTCACGCTGAACAATTCTTACACTCATAGTATATTGATATTTTTAACGGTTTGCCCAGCGTAAGCTTAAAAAGAGCACGGACGCCAGGCTCCTTTTTCGACCTTTTCACTGAAATCGTTACTGCTTGGTTCCCTTTGGTCATAAATAAATTATTTTCTACACAAATCTTCCTCGAGATTACCTTTACAGAATGGTGAAAGCCGCATCAAAATCCATCCAGTGGTTCTTGAGATTACACATTTAATAAACGTACTCTACAGCTGTTTATTAATCGCGCCTACATTGGGATGGGAGTGCGCTCTATCGGCGCCGAGTAGAAATTTTCCAATTACACGTTATGCATGGGCTCTAACTGGGATTGTCAAGGCCGGTATAGAGCGCAGCTCGCATTCAGTCGGCCGTGACTAAAGATAGGGCAGATTCGGGAGTCGGCACACTTTCTCTTCTATACGCTATGCTTAAGGTAATAATAATAATTATTATTTATTTTACACGTTACAGGCCTATTAGACCACGCGAAGCAATCATGACTTTTTGTTCTTCCTGTCTTTCCAGTACTCTTTCATTCGTGCACTAAAGGCCCTCTTCCTTTCTTCGGTCCACTTTGGTCTTTGGGCTGTAGGTGCAGCTCTCTCTGACAACACTTCCCACTTGTATACTTTGTGTCTAAATACGCTTTTGTCTATGACGTCTTCTGGGTTGACTTGTGCTTTTACTAGATCAATTTTGACTTGCATCATCCAGGGTGTAGTAATCTTGAGCCGCTGTATGTATCTAAGAATTTTGTTGGTGAGTCTAGTTTGTGGGAGTCTGCTGATGTGGCCATAAAATTTTAGTCGCCTCTTTCTGATGTCTGCTGCGAGGTTGGACAATTTCTCTGTGGTGTCTCTGGAGTGAAGCCTGTATCCTTCATCTGTGTGCTTTGGTCCAATTATTTTCCTTATTATTTTTCTTTCCTCTGTGAGGATTTTTTCCAAGTCGCCCTTAGTGTGTAACGTCAACGTCTCACTAGCATAAAGCACCTCAGGTTTAATAACCGTGTTGTAATGACGAAGTTTAGTGAATGTGGACAGACATTTTTTGTTGTAGACACTCTGTGTCTTGTATAAGGCTCTCTTCATTTTCATTAACCTAGTGTTCTGCGCGATTTTCTCTTTTCCCGTCGGTTCAAGCACTTCACCTAGGTATTTAAAGTGGGCGACTCTATTGATCTTGCCATATTTCGTGTTTAAATTCTGTATGTCGAATTTCGTACAGAAAAACTCTGTCTTTTGGAACGAGATCTGTAGTCCTACTTTTTCGGCGCACTCTTGGAGTACTTCTATCTGTCTGATTGATGTGGTTTCGTTATCTGAGAGTAGAGCCAGATCATCCGCGAAGGCTAGACATCCAACCTCCAGTTCGTCCTTTGGTCGTCCTAGTCGCACTGGCCTCCAGTAACCTTGAAGTCTCAGTTCTTTCTCCCATTCCTTGATAACTTTGTTCAGCACTAGGTTGAAGAGAAGCGGAGAGAGCCCGTCACCTTGGCGAACACCTGTATTGATCTGAAATGGTTCTGAGATTTCCCCCATGAATTTCACTTTTGATGTCGTGTCTGTCAGTGTCTGTTTGATCAATCGCAAGGTCTTGCTATCCAAACCTTGCTCGTGCAAGATGTTGAACAATGACTGACGGTCAATGGAGTCATATGCCTTCTTGAAGTCAACGAACGTACATATAACTGGAGTATTCCTGAGGGCTTTGATTTTCAATATACTTTTTAGGTTGAAGATTTGTTCCGCGCAGGAGCGACCAGGACGAAATCCCGCCTGGTACTCGCCAATCTTGTGTTCCAGCTGGTCCCGAGCCCTTTGGAGTAGGCACGCTGAGAGGATCTTGTACGTAACTTGTAATAGTGAAATGCCCCTGTAATTGTTTACGTCAGAGCGGTCGCCTTTTTTGTGTAACGGGTGGATCAATGCACATTTCCACTCATCTGGTAGCTTTTCTGATGTCCAGATGTCAGTGATAATCTGTGTGAGTTCCCTGAGTGAGTGTGGCCCTAGGTTTTTCAGTAGTTCGGCCACTATGCCGTCTTCACCAGATGTCCTGTTGTTCTTAAGTTTGATGATGTGCCTGTGAACTTCCTCTTGTGTCGGAGGTAATGAGTCTGCGTTCTTGACTGTAGGTTCTTCCTCTGAGAATCTCTCTATTGGTTCTGGACAGTTGAGAAGATCAGAGAAGTATTGTGCCATCACCTTGCAATTCTCCTTATTCGTTAGTGCTAATTTTCCATCACCTTTTCTGAAGCAAAGGTTTGGTGGTGTGTACCCTCTGATGTGTCCTGCAAACGTTCTGTAGAAGTCCCTTACGTTGTAGTTACGGAAGTTGTCCTCAATGGAGTCTAACTGTTCCTTCAGGTATCTCCTCTTGGATTGTCTGATAATTTTTGCGGTTGCTTTTCGTGTTTCATGGAAATTCTGTAAATTTTCTGGGGATTTTTTACTGTTGTATTTCTGATATGCCAATTTCCTGGTAATGAGTGCATTCTCACAATCAACATCCCACCAAGGATGTTTGGAATTCTTCTTCAAGGGAATGAGAGCTTGTGCTGTTTCTATGATTTTTCGGTGGAAATGTTGCCAGTCATTGGCATGTTCTTTTTCCCAGGCTTCCTTCACTCCAGAGTCTGCGATCTTTTTTGTGTCAAATTTTGGTAGGGGGGTTTTCTTACAGAAAGTTCTCTTTGGGGTGAACTTGACCTTGACGCGGGTTAGGTAATGGTCAGAGTCAATGTTGGCTCCTCTACGTACCTGTACATCATGAATCTCCTTCTGTACTGGATATGAGATTGCCACATGGTCGATTTGGAACTCACCTAACTGCTGGACTGGAGAACGCCAGGTTTTCTGTTTTCTAGGGTGTTTTCTAAGAGATGTTGACATGAGCTTGAGGTTATTCTGCTGGCAGAGTTCTATGAGTCGTGTGCCATTTTTATTTGTGAATTTATGTGCAGGATAGTTTCCGACTGTTTTCCTGTACATCTTTTCTCTACCGATCTGTGCATTGAAGTCGCCCATGAGGAGTTTGACGTCATTCCTGGGGACTTTGGACATCACTGTGTCAAGGGTCGACCAGAATTTTTCTGCGGACTGTGGATCGCTCTTGTTACTTTGGTTAGTGGGGGCGTGTGCGTTGATCAGTGTGTATTTTTTGTTGGCGCACCGGAAGCGCATGCTCATCAATCTGTTGTTTACTGGAGTAACTTCTTCTAAGGATTCTACTATGGTCTTGTGGACCATGAAGGCCATCCCCAGAAGTGGAGCGCCTTTGGCAACGCGCCTGTCAGTCTTGCTCTTGAACAAGCGATAATTGCCGTAGTCCATGGTGTCTTCATCTGTGATACGTGTCTCCTGCAGCGCGAGGATTAGAAGCTTCTGTCTATCGAGTTCTGTCACTAGATTGTGCAACTTTCCAGGCTGTATGAGAGTGTTGATGTTTAGAGTGCCTACGTATGTTGGTGTCTTATGTGGAAGTTTGCCAGAGAACTCCGATTTTCTCTGTGGCCGTGGTTGCCCGGGTCCCCCAGAGTCCGAACGCCCGGGTGCCGTCAGTTGACGGGTGGATTGGTTACCACCTGGGGTAATACTGTTATTATTTGCACGCGCCATGGTTACTTGTAAGAAAAGGGGTCTAGTGGTTATCCACTAGGTTTCTTAGAACCAGGGATTGTTAGTTCCTGGAGCATGTTTACAGCCGCACCACATGGTGAACAGACGCTGACCATAAGCCGCCCAATCTGGGAACAAACGCTTTTGGATTTAGAGTTCTTTATTGGTGGGGAAACCACCTGGCTCTTCCGCTCCATCCATCGTTGGGAATCTTAGATTCCTCTTCCGCCATCAGGACCGTTGACCAATTTTCACCTAGTAACCCTAGGCAGGGGCCCTTACAGGGTGCTACCATCCGGAGCCAGATGGACCCAGGTTTTTTAACGAGGTGTTACTCCTCCCCCTCCTCCTTCCTCATCGCTTACGAGATGAGGCCCCGGGCTTGGGACCGGCAGTGGCGGAGTTATAATAATTATTATTATTACTATTATTATGATAATACTACAGACGAAGTTGGCTAATGAAATTAAATGTACCGAAAAAATGAATTGTTTAACATTATATTAGAACCAGCCTCGTTTTATTTTCATGAATAGGAATGTCATGGCACCTCACGAAGTGTTGGAACTGATTATTATATTAATAATAGTAATGTTATTGGTTTTAAGTCCCTTTTAACAACTGGGCTGAGGTGCCAGAATTTTGGCCCGAAGAGCATCTTTAACGTTCCAGTAAATGACTCCCTTGCATTTGCGCACCCTCAAATGCCAACTGGCTGCGCCAGGATTCGATCCTGCAACCTTGCGCCCTGCAGGCGGGAATGTTACCGCTGAGCCACGCAGCCAGTAGTTGGAACTGAGCAAGTTCGTCAACAACAATAACAATAATAATAATAATATTATACTTACCTATGAACCTAACCAAACCAAACCTTTGGTTACAGCCCATGAAGGGCCTTGGCCCACCAAGCGACCACTGCCCGGCCATTAGGCCTGCAGATCATGGGGTGACGCGTAGTCAGTGCATCGGGTCCCCTCGGTCGATAATCTTGGTCTCCGTGACCGGGGCGCTGTCTCACTGTCAGACAGCTACTTAATTATCCTCGCGAGGCTGAGTGCATCTCATTCCAGCCCTCACGTCAGTTTCTGACGAAACAGGGAATCGAACCTGGAGCGTCCGGGTGCGAGGCAGGTGCGCTACCCCAACGCCACTTATGAAGGTATTTTCAAATTATCATTTTGTAAGTTGAATACAGACCCATGAATCACGTACATTGTCGATTAGTTGATTTCTTGTTCGTGACAATAAACGTTAAGAGTCCTGCCTAATACTTTCGAGGTAGAAAAAAATAAGACTTAATAAAGGGTGGTTGGACCAAAGGGATGAAAAACATGGACCCGAAAAAAGAAATGTGAAAACAATGCCGAATTGTTTAGATTCCGTGACCATCCTAGGGAATCGCTGGATTAATCCACTCCATTATTTAACATGTGGTTGCGTAGGTGGGTGTTATGACTCCTTATAACATCCAAGCTGTTTTCTGATTGAATGTGAACTCTCTTCTCCCTACAGGTATCACTTGTCCTCACTGTCATCACGCTTTTTGTGGTCGCTGCTGCCCAGGAAAGCACCAAGGAGGAGAGAGGTGTGGCTGGACTTGGCTACCCCGGATATGGTGGACTGGGATACTCTGGTCTGGGTTGTGGTGGACTTGGCTTCCCCGGATATGCTGGGCTTGGATACTCCGGTCTGGGTTATCCTGGGTATGGTTATGGATATGGCCTGGCTGCTCCCCACTACGTCTGTTAAATACTTCTTGTACTCTTCTCGTATTTTAGCTTAATAAAGTGAGCAATCTGTAATGTCAGTTTTGTTACATGAAAAACGTACCATTTCCTTATTTCCCCTTCCACGCTTAACCCTCAATTGGTCAAGTCAATTGATTATTTCTGCTGAACATGGTTGGTTTGACTCCATAGTGTGGTGGCGCAGTGGTCAAGCTGTTGGCCTCTCACCAAGGTGGACTGGGTTCGATTCCCGGTCAATGCATGTGAGATTTTCGAAGTGAAATGTCATGTCCAGTGGTTCGGATTCCACGTAAAAAGGAGGTTCCGTGGCTCATGATCATAAGATTCACGGTCACGTAAAACTACAATCTTCCTTCTCTTCTCCTCACCTCTCGCCTAACAACAACACATGTCTCTTATCAGTTTCGCTTGATTACCATAATCAAAATGTTCTATACCTATTCTAATGTTCCGTCCAAGATTAGTTAGTTATTGAGGTTTTAACCCTACAAGGACCAAGGTTTGGTTGTTACACAGAGGACCAAGGGGGACGGGCTTCTGAGGCCCAATCTAAGAAATATGTCATAATTGCTGATGATGATCATCATCATCATTTATAGCGTGTCACAGGCCATTAAGACCGATCGCAGAAAAACAAGGGAATACAATTATTTTTAATTACAATACCAATAGCAAGCATAACATAACATAACACTACATTGTACGTCATAACAGGAAGAATGAATCCAGCTTCTCAAATAATGGTTGCATATATTATTTAACGATTTCTATCCCTGGCATCTTCCATACTTGCAGCTGGATCCACCTGGCTCAGTGCCAACTTAACTCGATCTTTCCATCTTGTCTTGGTCGACCTTCTGTCCTGATAATGTGTCCTAATCATTGTAATCCTCTTCTCTATATTTCTCTACTGATGTCTGTCTTTTTATAACGGCGATATAACTCCTCTTTACTCCATCTTTCCCAACTGTCAGTTTTTGGGCAGTATTTTGTGCCATACATTTTCCGCAACATTTTCCTTTCAAATACACATATATGTTCTTAGAAAGTTCTTGGAGTCGCCCACGTCATAATTGCTGATAATACTGAAATAAATTATGAAACACCATTTCATGAATACTTTTAAGAAAAACTTCATTATAAAATATTAAATTGAAATTATATTCACCCAAATATAAAGTACAAACACAAATCAAACACATTATTTTCTAGTCAGTGTCATTTCCAGGCTCACATTGTAAACAGATTACAGTTTTCTTGCTATGTTTGCCACAAACATGTATCAAACACTTTACAGAAACAACCTTGGACAACCCTAATTTATCACGAGACGTGAAAATCCATAAGTAAGCAAATAATTGGTCCTCACTTGGACCATGGTTTGATTGAACTTAATCTCGATAGCGCTGATCTCGCAAATAAGAATAATGTTAATTTTCTAGGCATGACATTAAATAAGAATCTATGTTGGTCGAGTCACATTGACGGCCTTGTTAAACGATTAAATAGCTTTGTATATGCAGTATCTATCCTGGTAGGAGCTACCGATATAAGGGTCATGATAACAGTGTACCATGCATATTTCTTGTCTGTTATTAGATATGGGATTATATTTTGGGGTGGGGATTCAGATATGGCAAGAATATTTATTATGCAGAAAAAGATAGTCAGAGCAATGTGTAATGTAAATTGAAGAGTATCTTGTAAAGAACTATTTAAAAAGCTAAACATTATGACTGTCCCTTCTTTATATATATTTGAAATTACTTTATTTGTTTTCAAAAAACTCTTGTTGTTTCAAAACAATCACTTTTCCCATAATTATGATTCAAGAGATAAATCAAATTTCAAACTGCCCTGTCATAGACTAAAACTGTTTGAGAAAACTCCACATTATGTAGGAATGAAGGTCTTCAACAAAATCGGGAGGAAATTCAGTAACATGTCCATTATGCAGGTGAAGAAATCCCTTCAAAAATTTCTGATTGATAAATGCTATTACAGCGTTGAGGATATGAAAATGATTTTTTTTTGTTTTGTTTTATGTTGATTGTAAAATGTCCAGATGAGGATGTCATTCTGTTTTATGTGATTATTGTAAATATTGTTTTCTTTCCTTAAATTTTTATTTACTGTATAATTCATTTTGAATACTATTATTCAGCTGACGAGCCATCAATGTAATGAAACATATCAGTAATAATAATAATAATAATAATAATAATATCGTATGGCCTCGGGTGCCTGGTGCAAGCTTTGCTATTTGACACCCAGAGGGTAGCTTGCATGTCGAATTTCGTAGTTCCTTGACTATGAAAGTCAAGGAGGTTAGATGTTAGATATCTAATCTCCTTGAACACAATAGCGCTTTCTAGTAGAGAAATGAGGAACTTTGTGCTGGCGGAAACTCCCGAGATTAATTTTGCCATTATGAACTCGGCCTACTGAATTCAAATGGGTTCTTTGACATGCCAACATCGTATGACATGCGTATCGTATTTTTGCCGCCTTTCAAAAATCACTTACCACGGTCAGGGGCGAACCTGCAATCTTGGGGTTAGTAGACCGATACGCTATCCACTCACCCACCGTGGCAAGCTAACATATCAGTGTTCCTTGTATATAGGCCTACATGTTATGTGGCAATAAAGAAATGAAATGAAATGAAACCTTTCTAGGGTAGGAAAAATATGCTTTAAATAATTAGTTTAATATGATAGTGAACTTATGACTCAAATAACAATATCATTTATTCTCAACAATCTAAAACAATATATCCCATTATCATTAATGATAGGCCTATACGAATCACAGCCAATGGCCATAAGTTGAGCTTTTTTGATTGAACGTCTGAGGGCTCCCAACAAGTTCAATTTCCAGCAGTTCCAACTTTGGCTACCAGATGCTACTGTCATGAACACTAGCGATGAACGTTGAAACTTGATAGAGCGTTGTGTACAAGGCAAATATAACCTACAAATTTTGCTACACGCTACCAATTGCAGTGGTAGGTTCATTTACGTGCCATAAATTTATGACATGGGCCCGCTGGCTTAACTTCCCCTCAGAACGAAGGCATACTGAAGAATTTTAACATTCTTAAAAAATCCAACGACTTCAACCTGGTTTGAATCCGCCATCTTGGGCATGGCAGTTCAGCATGCTACCGACTACGACACCGAATCCGCAAGTAAAATAAATGAGTGAATATTTAGGCATCCAGGTTCAAGTTTTAGATCGATCAATTTTTTAAATCAATTTGTATGTGTTAAGAGGGGTTCTGCTCCCTAAATCAACAAAAACTAACATTTTATATTATAAAATAGAAAATTTACTACAGTCAGAAAGGTTAATCCAAACCTTTCAAAGTCATAATCGTAAATGATTTTATTTATTCAAGTTATCCCATGACAATCCTAAACATGAGATTATTTTCATATAAAACTTAGATGCCGTTAGGTACAACACACCCCTTAATCCTGGTTAGGACAATTCATTAATACTCATTTATTTTTTAATCTTTTTACAATTTAAAATCCAGTGTTAATTTCTTATCAGAAATGTCAAGTGTGCACTCTTGTAAATATGGTGCTACAATATGGCCACAGAGTCAGCAATGATATCCTCAGCAAGAGTGATCAGGCTATTCCTTTCTATGCTGTCTTCTGGAACAGTTCCACAACTTCTCGATAGATAGTGCCCCTGTCAAAACAGTATTTCTCGCACATTGAAGGTGTGATTAGTGTATCTAGGGTAAACTGTACAGTTATTGGCACTTTAAGGACACTAAGCAATTAAATGAATAATTTTGAACAGAAAATCTGCTGTTGTTTGTCTCATTGTTTGGTCTCATGTTCTATACATTATGAATATTGATTATAAATATTAATAAACTAAATATAGAGCCTTAACATATTATAAATCGGTTATGAAATATTAAATGAGCAAACAGACAGTACTTGGGCACCTAAATTAAGTTGTTGGCTCCTTGGTCAGGTACAGTTCTTGGCACCTTCCTTTTCTTTGCGTGCCTCCTCTGTTTTTTAATACAAACATGTAGAACAATATTCTTTCCCACTTGAAACGCATTGCTCAAGACCTTAGGCATGGAACAAAACTGTGAAAACCAAAATCACAGTTATTTGCACAGGGTGCCAAGTACTGCATTTTATCGTCATTTTTAACACTGCAGTAGTCGCGCGAAATTTAGTAACATTAGTGGTCGCGCAGATTACTATTGTAATCCATTTCAAAATAGATATTTTAATACTATTTTTTATTTATATTTAATTTATTATTATTTATTAGGGCTAAGGGTTTATATGAGACACAATTTTGGGATAAACAATAATGCTATTCAAGATTATAATTTTATATATAACAAAAATACAAAGTTAAGCTCATATTTACATATGTTTCCTATGTAGTTGAATATTTTCAAAAAATAAAAAATACTGATACAAATCATGTTTTTTCATATAGTAATATTTAGGATAAGAGTAACAAACACAATCAATGTATTTATGATGATGATGATGATGATAATTGTTGTTTTAAGGGGCCGAACATCTAGGTTATCGGCCCCTAATGGTTTGGGTGATGGTGAAAAATGAGATGAGGCAAATAAAGGACAGGAGGAAAAGAAATGTCCTAAACCCTCGAAGAATGCGGGTTGAGGGACTTGGAAGGAAGGAGAGCCATAAAAGGCAGATAGGAAAGTGAAAGAGGAGAGGGTCGGTCCCACAGGTAATGGATAAAAGGGGGAAAACCGGACCCAGCTCAGGAATCCTCGGCGTCGCCAACTCCCGAACTCACCAGCCGTGAGCCCCTGACTGTGTAGCAATATCTAGGGTGCACCAGAAGTGGTGGGGCTACATACACCCTGACTCCTTGAGGGCCTTGAGCAGAAGGAGGAGATAACATGAAAAGAAAAAGAAGACCCCTTGCAGAAGGAGAGAATCAGAAAAGATGAGACAAGGGCCAATTAAGGCGGGAAAGGAAGAGACTCCCTAGGCCTCGGATACCCTAATACCGTCGGGGTGGGAAGAGAACAAGAGTTGACCAAGTGAGGTCGACAGGAAAGAAGACGGAGAGGAGCCCGGCACACGTAAGTGGAAGCAATGGCGGATCAGCTTGGGCCCCGTGGTCGCCAACCCACGTCCCACTAGATGTGAGCCCCTGGGGGGCGATCAATGTATTAATTGCCACGTAGTCTTAATGAAAAATATAAATAAAAGCACTAAAAACACAAAAACAAGAAACTACTTCAGAAACAAAAAAGTAACGTAAATAGTCGCGCGGATTACTATTGTAATCCAAACAACTTTAAAATTCCACCAAAAATCGATGCGTTTGCTTTGAGCGCTGCCACTTGACTGACAGCAGTGCGGGTATGTGACCGGAAGGTAGATGACCGCTCAAGGTCATAAGTGTTGCCAATCCTTAGTTGCAGCATAAAATGTACCCCTGGATTACAATACGTGAGGTGAGAACCAGAGGGTTCTATCTGACTAAGTTAATTTTTTAGGAGAGGTGTTTGAAGTCTGGAATTGCATCAAGTGTGTAGTATTGAAGCTGCTTTTTGCAAAGTATTTCAAAATGATGATACAAGGTTCTACTTTAATGAATTAACACCAAATATTACAATTACATAGAGAACATAGGTATTTTAATGACTTATTCCAAAGATTGCATGCAGATAGAACTTTATGGCTCTGAAATTTGCATAAGATGTTGGAGTCATAAGGTTCTTCATTTCAAAATTGCTTTGTAGAGCTCTACATCGACAGAGGGTATTCATTTCATCATAGAATGGATATCTGTAGTCTTCTCCTTGGAAAATTTCCTCCATGATATAGAAACTCTTTCTTCTGGAATTCGGATTGGTACTATGCTTTGTTGCTGATTGTTATCAGTCCTGTTGGTTCTACTCTTCGGTATCTTGACTTTATTCCACTCCTGAGTACCGTGACTTGTCTTAAAGTACACACTGAACAGGTCTGCACAAAATTTCAGCTGCGAGACCTGCAGATACGGTAATTTACTGTAACGGCTACCTTTGTCGTTGGATATCGCTCTACAAGTTGGGCGATCATTTATAACGTTTCTACAGATATTACACTCAAGACTCCTTAAAACCACCTCATCGTTCTTATTTAGCATTGGCCTGTCTAGACAGACGACATACACTTTATTAATTTAGATTTACTGGGCGCCAGTTATCGTAAAGATAACACATTAAAATTTTATTTAGCCACGGCCGCTCCCTTCCTTGAGCCAAGATCTATCATCGGAGCGTAGGGCAATAAACTTGCTCTATGAGATACTCTTTGCATTCCAACTATCCTATATATTCAACTCCCAATGAACAAGACATTTTAACTAATACTGGTTTATTTACAACAAAATTATTAACATTTGATCTGAGGTTTCGAGCTGTGTACAATATGTGCATTAATATTCCCTAATTGCGGGGCAATATTGACTGTCTTCTCGCTAGCGCTGATCTTCTGTGTTGATAATAACTCGGTCCACATACCTGGTGCCTTGTGGTTCAAAGTCCATCTCGTTGGTCTGCTTGCAGTCTAATTTGAGATCTTACGCCAACACACGTTTATTGACCTTTGAAAACATATGTTTTCTTGTTGTTGTTGCTGCTTGTTTCTGAGTTTGATCACCATGGTAAGCAAATTTGAACAAACCAGGCTAATTGAATTCACTAAGTCCCATCTTACTGAGGGACTGACAGAGTCTACGACTCACAAAGTCAGTGAGTGAGTGCGTGATCGAATATGTGAATGACAGAATAGAATCTATAGAATAGCCAGTGCTGAAGTCGCGCTGGGCTTTTATACACTCTGAATGGTCCCGATGTTTCGCGGCATAAATTTGCCCGCGACCCATCAGACCAATTATAGCAAAGCATTTCTCAGTCCTCAAGCGACGCTAAAACTTCTCCGAGCGGGAATACTGGCCCGCGTACTTCAAATATTCCACTCAGAACCCGCTATTCCTCTCGTTGCGCATATATATATTCCGCCGAAATCTTTCTCCAAGCCCTTGTCTCCAGTCCGCGTGGCTTCGTTCCAGAAATACATTTTCTTGCAATATGTTGCTTCACCGTCCGTAACTTCTTCCAACCATGCCCGTCCTGTCTTTCCAATTTAACTAATAAAACAGCCCTAGACCTCTATAAAAACCCTGTTTCTTAATCTAAGCACTTGACAATATTATATATGACTATGGTAATGACGTGAATATGGTATGGCCCCTCCCTTGATATTAATGGGTGAATAAAACGATATAACTTTGATATTTCAATAATAATAATAATAATAATAATTACACAATGATATTAAAAATAATAATAATAATAATTTGTACCGTAATCAAGATTACGTTACAAAACGTCCCCATGGTTTCATAAAGAATGTAATGAATGATGAAATCACAAATATTCCCTTTAAAACTTAACAGGAAATACACTGAATATACATATATGACCCTTCAAATTACATACATAATGATTATACCCTTTTCATTTTCCTTGATTGATCTGCACTCTTCTTGCAATGTTACATAAACATTCTGATTGTCCTGTGCAGTCATACAGGATTTACATGCTACATTTGTTCTTGTAGTCCCTTACAATAACAGAACGCAATATATTGCTTCTTGTTTCACGCAACACAAGTGATTTATTTCACTTCCACCAATTCCTTAGAGCCACGACACGACTCTAATTATAAACACACGGCAGTCTGCCCTTCTTGCAGCACTTGCTCTTTTCTATGATATTTCCTCAGATTGAAAATGTTATATGTACCAATGACACAATTTTCCTGATCTTTCAATAAGTAGGCATTCTTTCCTATCCTCTTCGAAACGACATAAGGTCCAGTAAACAATAAAAACAGCTTTGACATTTTCCCTTCCAATGCACAAGATGGCAACGGCTTACGTAACAATCGTTGCTACAAACTTCCATGTACTTCCTACCTCTCAACAAAACACTGGCTAGCCTGAATAACATCACATGAGTCAACAATACATACCTGAAATAACTACCTCGTGTCCTACCTAATTTACTAACTAACGATGAGCAACTACTACTAAAATCTACTGTCGAGAACCACTTCCGCCCCTGAAAACGTTGAACTAAATCCTCCACTGTTTCAGTTCTCAGCTGGTCGCTTTCGACCCTAGTATTTAACATTCTGCCGTCTATGCACAGTCTCACTGAATTATCTTTCTTGGCTACTACAACTAATGGATTTAAACAATGGCTAGCTGAAGGCTCAATTATGTCGTTTTCCAACATTAATTCTATCTGTTCTTCGACGGCTTTCATATATTTAGTTGCGACAGGATACCTAGGCCCTACGAAACTACTTGTGTCTTTAACGACAAAACTATGCTCATATAAGTGTGTTGCTCCGGGTTTTGAGCTGAAAATTTCCTTATATTTTATTAATACCTCATGTAACTGATGACCTTGCACCTCATCCAGCTTACACTGTGACAATGCATCATGGATCTTACTCTCAAGTTCAGACTCCATTGCAACCTGACACACCTTAAAAACTTTGCTCTCACTAGCATCTCCGCGGTCTACCTCATTTACTTCAGGAATCTCATCACTCACAACCACGTTGCTTTCTTCCTCAAACATACACACTTTCATTTGTTTGTCAGTCTTAGACACCTTATACGTAACCTGAACTTCTTTATCCTGCCAAAATAAACATATCCTGCCAAAATGAAAATCTAATTTAACTTGATATAATGATAACCATTCCGCACCGAGAATCACCGGATATACTAAATTTGGAACTGCCAAACAGGGCTGAAATTTAACTAACTCACTAATGTTAATTGGAACTGCGACTTGCTTACATATTTTCTGAGACCTACTACCTACAGCTGTGACAATGAATGTGGACTTAACTGGAATTATATCAACATGAATACCTTCTCTCATTACATCTTCCAAAAATCTTAAATTTATACAAGAGTTTTCGCTTCCACTGTCCAATAAAACATCAACTTCTTTACCCCACACATTAAGTTTAATTACTGGTGACATAATCTCATTCTCAATATTGTCTAAATTTCCACCATTTAGGTCATAAAGCAGTTCTTCTCTAACATCTATATTAAAATCTCCTAAATACTCAATATTCCTAGGACATTGAACTGCAATCACTTCGGGCTGTCTGTTGACCTCACTGCAACCCGTTATTCGTTTAAATTAGGCCTACCTGCCCCTGGTGTAGATTGTTGTTGTTGTTGACCTGTACGTCTGTCTGGCCTAGTACCTTCCCCTACTCTGTTCAAATTCTCGTTCCTCGCATTTGCTGTGCGTCCCCCATTGTCAAGTCGTCTTTCGTAATTCGCATTCCTGCCTTGTTCTCTTCCCCTCTCTCTCTCACCCTGCACGAAATTATCTCCTCTACTTATTGGCTTGCGGTCGGTCCTACTATTTTCAAGAGAGTCAAAGTTTTCCAATAGCTTCTCGAACCCGTCAATAGTAGTAATATTCTGCATGAAGAATGCTTCTTTAATTATATCAGGAAAATGCCTTAATAATGTTTTAATTACCTGTGATTCAGTCTCTAAACCTTCTAAATTCTGGCATATAAGTACATGCGCTAAGAAATACTCTGTGTACGAAACACCATCTCTCCTTTGGTACTTTCCAAAAATAATGTTACATCTTTCTCTTTCTTGCACATTTTCATTCCAGTACTTGGCTATGAACTTCTCTTTAAATTTTCTAAAACTAGTCATCTGGTATTTATACACACTGAACCATGACCTTGAATCCCTAACAAAAGATTTATCTAGCATCTCAAGTACTTGTTCCCATTGAACGATCCCCTCTTCTAAATCTTTAGCGAACTTCTTTTCTACTGTTTTTAAGAATTCCATTGGGTTATATGCCTTGCCTGTGAATACTGGCAAATCTGCCTCTTTAGTTAGAAATCTACTTAAATTTCCTATTTGTACATTACCGCTATTTGTTGCTATTTGCTTCTGACATCTCTGCAATTTCTCCTCTATTTTATCTGTTTTACTCGCTACTTCTTCACTGAAACTGTTAAATTTACTGTTAACCTCTTCCCTAATTTCTTGATTATCGCTCTCTACTTTATTTTCTAAATGACCTATTTTAGCAATATTATTATCACACTTGACCTTCATGCTGTTGACTTCACCTTCTAAGTCAACCCTAACCTTACTACATTCAATTTTCACTTCCTCGTCAATTTTGTCAACTCGCTCCGACACTTGTTGCATTCTGGCGTCAACCTTAAGTGACCATGATTCTTCCACCTCACTAATCCTGCTTTCTAACTTATTGTGAAATTCTCGGCCTACTTCATTAATTTGTTTATTGAAGTTCTCTGTAGCTTCATCAAACTTCTTACGTTGTTCATCTAGCTTCTTACTCTGCTCAGTGAACTTAAGATCTATTGCTTTTTCTAATTGATCACTACGCACGTCAAATTTCTTACTTTGTTCCTCTTGCTTCTTACTCTGTTCAGCTAACTTAAGATCTATGTTTCTGTTCTGTTCTGTTATCAGCATCGTCAGGTTTCGAAGCCAGGAAGGATTCTCCCCCTCATTAATCTGGATGTTTGTAGCCCCGTCTTGTTTATTTTCCTCAGTTTCCTGATTTTCGCTTACTTTTGACATCTCATCATTGGTACCCTGCACATCTAATTTCGACATTTTAACTGATCTTATAATACTACGGTTTCTCAAATTTATGTTCCCAAAATTATCCCTGTTACTCATTACCCAAAAAAACAACTCATCAAAGGAACACTCCTAATTTATAACCGTAGTTCCCTAACTTGATATATGCCTCTTTATTGAAAAACTCGGAATGAATGCAAAGAGTACTCGTTTATATCGTACATGAAAACAACTTTAAACTTCAACATACTTGAAATAAACTGGATTTATCCGTAATATCCATTCAATTCAGTACGATATTTCGTAGCCCCACGTTGGGCGCCATTTGTAACGGCTACCTTTGTCGTTGGATATCGCTCTACAAGTTGGGCGATCATTTATAACGTTTCTACAGATATTACACTCAAGACTCCTTAAAACCACCTCATCGTTCTTATTTAGCATTGGCCTGTCTAGACAGACGACATACACTTTATTAATTTAGATTTACTGGGCGCCAGTTATCGTAAAGATAACACATTAAAATTTTATTTAGCCACGGCCGCTCCCTTCCTTGAGCCAAGATCTATCATCGGAGCGTAGGGCAATAAACTTGCTCTATGAGATACTCTTTGCATTCCAACTATCCTATATATTCAACTCCCAATGAACAAGACATTTTAACTAATACTGGTTTATTTACAACAAAATTATTAACATTTGATCTGAGGTTTCGAGCTGTGTACAATATGTGCATTAATATTCCCTAATTGCGGGGCAATATTGACTGTCTTCTCGCTAGCGCTGATCTTCTGTGTTGATAATAACTCGGTCCACATACCTGGTGCCTTGTGGTTCAAAGTCCATCTCGTTGGTCTGCTTGCAGTCTAATTTGAGATCTTACGCCAACACACGTTTATTGACCTTTGAAAACATATGTTTTCTTGTTGTTGTTGCTGCTTGTTTCTGAGTTTGATCACCATGGTAAGCAAATTTGAACAAACCAGGCTAATTGAATTCACTAAGTCCCATCTTACTGAGGGACTGACAGAGTCTACGACTCACAAAGTCAGTGAGTGAGTGCGTGATCGAATATGTGAATGACAGAATAGAATCTATAGAATAGCCAGTGCTGAAGTCGCGCTGGGCTTTTATACACTCTGAATGGTCCCGATGTTTCGCGGCATAAATTTGCCCGCGACCCATCAGACCAATTATAGCAAAGCATTTCTCAGTCCTCAAGCGACGCTAAAACTTCTCCGAGCGGGAATACTGGCCCGCGTACTTCAAATATTCCACTCAGAACCCGCTATTCCTCTCGTTGCGCATATATATATTCCGCCGAAATCTTTCTCCAAGCCCTTGTCTCCAGTCCGCGTGGCTTCGTTCCAGAAATACATTTTCTTGCAATATGTTGCTTCACCGTCCGTAACTTCTTCCAACCATGCCCGTCCTGTCTTTCCAATTTAACTAATAAAACAGCCCTAGACCTCTATAAAAACCCTGTTTCTTAATCTAAGCACTTGACAATATTATATATGACTATGGTAATGACGTGAATATGGTATGGCCCCTCCCTTGATATTAATGGGTGAATAAAACGATATAACTTTGATATTTCAATAATAATAATAATAATAATAATAATAATAATAATTACACAATGATATTAAAAATAATAATAATAATAATTTGTACCGTAATCAAGATTACGTTACATTACTATACTGAAACAGTTTCGTTTGAATCTGGTAGTCAGGGAAATCGGATACTCTCAACTAAAGTACATGGTATGTTGACCTCCTGTTGCAAGAGAGAAGAGTTCTTATTAGTAAAACTGGAGACCATACCTCTGATAACCGCAAAGACTTCTCTATGTTTGAATTGATGTTGTCAACCTCCTGAATGCAAGAATGCCCTGGTGTTGAAAATTTCATGGGGATTTCCCTTATGTGGATATTTTCTTAAAGAAAGCTAGCCAAAGCAAAAGAAATCTGCGAGTTCCTATTCTGAGGAACATAGCTATCACTCCAAAGAATATATTCCCTAACTTCTGGTTGAAACATTTTTTAATACTTTAATTACAGCACTTGCAATGCCATTTCCAGATCTGCCGCATAGAGCTTCATGCCAAATAGTACAATAGCCATGTTTATTCCTCGATACATGAGCAGTAAGATTGCAAGCGATCAGCTTTCTTTTATAAAAGAAGCAACTAACATTTGCACGAGGTAATGCTATCACATTTTGTAGATCAAAGCATATCATCATAGCATCACTTCGTCTGTCATGTTTTCTTTCCTGTCGCATGAATGATTTCTCTTCTATATGGTTATCAAACTTCGTTGACAAACTCTCAGTGACTATTTTCCTTTTTCGCCATGATAAACTCCTCACACTGATCGGATTTTGGTGCTAAGAAGTCCAGATTATATTCAGTGTTAAATATTGACAAGTACTTTGACAGTGTTGCCGCTTTATAGCAATTCTGTATGCAAACTTCTTTACACAGCTCATACATTCGAGTTTCACTTAAATCAGGACTTAAGTATTCCTTAACCCCACCAACCTCGACCCAATGTTTGGGAAGCCAGGCCCTGCCTGTCACAAGTCAGGACAAAGGGCGAGTGATAGAGGAGTAACACCTCTTTAAAAAACCTTGGTCCAGCTGACCCGGCTGGTAGTCCCTTGTAAGGGTCCCTTGCCAGGGTTACGGTGGAGACCTCAACGGCAGCTACAGTGGAGAGGATAATCCTCGGTACAGTGTAGATGGCGGATGTGGCAGCCCAGTGCTCGGGATTAATTGAGTAAAAGGTATCATCCTCATTTTGGGGGTAGATATCAGTTGTAGCGTCTGACCCGGAGCGGGCGGCTACACACGGCATCTGTACTCCATGTTAGGGGCGGCCGAATTATATGCTGGCAGTAGCGTTAAAATGCCCTCAACGACAGACGAAGCGACCCGTCGGTTGAGGTATTTCCTGTCGCATCAATGGCTACGTCTCTTCTAAATTCGGAACATGCTAGGGCGTTCCCCCAAAGCGCCGCGCGCCACTTGCGCCCGAGTGACGTGAGAAATGAGCGAGGGTTACCTACTCATGAACGGGGTAGGTTAAAGAAGTTAGTTCAACCAAAACAACCAAGACTAAGATTCGCTACCCTCAATATTGGAACGTTGACTGGCTGACATCGTGAGCTAGCAGAAATGCTTAAACACAGGCGTGTCGACATTGCCTGCATCCAGGAGACCAAGTGGAGGGGTTCAAAGGCGAAAGAAATTGGAGATGGCTACAAACTCATCTATCACGGTACCAGCGCAGCACGAAACGGTGTAGCAATAATCGTAGACCAGCACTACCGCAACAGTGTCACCAATGTCAACAGGGTGTCAGATAGGCTTATGTCTATCAAGATTGATTCAACAGAAATCACTGCCCACATTATATCTTGCTACGCACCTCAAACTGGATGTACAGAGGATGAGAAAGATGAATTCTGGAACAGTCTGGATACCCACCTTCGAGCAATCCCCCAGGATGAGTCCATTATTTTTGGAGGAGACTTGAATGGACATGTTGGGTCTCAGCGTGAAGGATATATGCGATGCCATGGAGGACATGGGCTTGGTGTGCGCAATGATGACGGATGTCGGATACTTGACTGTGCAGAAGCTCATAACTTGATTGTGACCAACACATATTTCAAAAAGAGGCTAACACATCTGGCTACTTATACCAGTGGAGCACATGCTACTCAGATCGATTACTGGCTAGTTCGGCAACAAGATAAGAAGCTGGTGACAGATACCAAAGTGATTCCGTATGACAGCGTTGCCCCTCAACACCGATTGCTTGTCCTTGATATTCATAAAAATGTTAAGCGACCCAAAACAAAACCTAAAACTGGGCCTGAGCGTATCAAGTGGTGGAGATTGAATGCCCACCGCAATGAGTTGGTCACAGCCTTGGCAAACTTCTCCGTGAAGTCTGATCAATCAGTTGATGGCATGTGGAGGGATGCTGTGAAACAGATACATCAGGAGGCGAAAGAAACTGTGGGAAAAACCATACCCGGACGAAAATACATTGATAAACAGACCTGGTGGTGGAGTGATGAAGTCGAGCAAGTTATCAGGGAGAAAAAGATGGCCTACAAGACTTGGTGGAACTCGCGTCTTGATACTGACTTCCAGCAATACCGTAACCTGAAATCAGCATCAAAAAGAGCAGTAGCTGCTGCAAAGGACAATTATTATCAAGACCTGTACGATCAGCTTGACACACCATCAGGAGAAAACAATGTATATCGTCTTGCTAAGTCCCGTAATCGTTCAACTCAGGATATTGGACACGTCATGCATATCAAGGATGCGAACGCTAAGCTACTACGAGAACAGCAATCTATCCTCCAACGTTGGGCAGACTACATTTTTGGCATCTGCAACGAAGAATTTCCACACCCACCAATTGCAAGTCCTGATCCTACGTTAGGACCCGTTCCTCCAATTACATCCGAGGAAGTAATGCTTGCCATTAGCAAGACGAAGAGTGGGAAAGCAACTGGCCCAGATGACTTACCGACGGAAATATGGAAAATTCTAGGAAGGCCTGCCTCAGAATTCCTTGCCACACTCTTTAACCGGATCATTGCTGAGAACCAACTTCCCCATGCATGGACAACTAGCATAACAGTTCCAATCTGGAAGGGAAAAGTTGATGTGGGTGACTGCTCAACTTATCGCCCTATTCGACTCCTCTGTCATACGTTTAAAATATTTGAGCGTGTGCTTGATTGTAGACTCAGAAATATTGTCATTGTAACACCAAACCAGTGTGGGTTTGTTAAGGGATGCAGTACCATCGATGCTGTCCATGCCACACGCCTTTTAATGGAAAAGCACAGAGAGAGGCAGCGGAGTGTACACTTGGCATTTCTCGATTTAGAGAAAGCTTTTGACCGTATCCCTCATGATCTTATTTGGCGAGCTCTTCGTTGCCATGGAGTCCCTGAGGAATATGTAAGCTGGGTGCAACTTCTGTATCGCAATGCCACTAGTGTAGTTCGGAGTCCAGCTGGAGTCTCCCCACCTTTTGAAATCACTGTGGGTGTTCATCAGGGCTCTGCTCTATCACCACTGTTATTCATCCTCTGCATGGATACAGCAACGGCGGACATACAGACCTCACATCCCTGGACCCTTCTCTATGCGGATGATGTGGTAGTTGCCCAAAAAACCCGCCCTGAACTCCAGCTCAGGGTTCAAACGTGGAACGACAGACTGGAAGAAAATGGACTACACCTCAATATCCAGAAGACAGAATACCTGGAATGTGGCCCCCAAACTAGAGGTACCATCAGTATCAGCACAGAAAATCTGCAGAAGACCATGCATTTTAAGTACTTAGGGTCCACTGTCACTTCAAACTGTGACGCCACTCCTGATACTCGGATGAGGGTAAACGCAGCCTGGCTCAAGTGGAGACAAGTCACTGGAGTTCTCTGTGATAAAAAGATGCCTCTGCATTTAAAGGCAAAGGTCTATAAGTCTGTGGTACGCCCAGCAGCCATCTATGGGACTGAATGTCGCCCTATGACCAAACAACATGAGCAAATTTTGAATAAGATGGAAATGAAGATGCTCCGATGGTCGATGGGGCTGACCCGATTTGACCACGCAAGGAACACAGACGTCCGGCGAAGATTTGGTGTTGCACCAATTGTCGAGAAGGTGAGGGAGGCTCGTCTATGCTGGTACGGTCACGTCATGAGAAGACAGAACAACTCAGTTGCCAAAAGAGCACTCCACATCAACCCAGGTGGAACAAGACCACGTGGAAGACCTGCAAAGCGGTGGACTGACATCAGGGCTGACATGCACGCTGTTGGTCTAACACCAGAAGATGTCAACGACCGAAAGAAGTGGAGGAGATGTAGCAAAGTAGCAGACCCCGCAAGGGATTAATGCTAGGAAGGAGAAGAAGAAGAAGTATTCCTTTTGTGTCACAGCCCTGCAGTAATGAGACTCTGCCCTTGGACATGATTCAATGTGCTTTCTAACAAAATCTTTACGATTTTTGGAAATCCTATCTTGTTTTCTTTCCTCTCTCATTGGATTTTGGAGTCCCGGATGTTTTATCTTTGTTAGAATGCACATTGTATATTACTTTTTGACTGACCAACAAGGTCTCTTGCCATTCACTTACGTTTCTTACGGTCAACTTTCATGGTCCTCGGAGAAGATTTACACTCAAGAGTTTTGTAAAATATAATGTTTTTCTCATATCTTGCAGTGAATAAAATAATATCATTATGGAATTCCGGTCATCTTTAAAAATCTTATGATAACACTTAAATTTGCACATAGTCTTTATGTTTTGCTTCCTTCGCAACCACCACTTTGTCGCAGTCTCTTTTGAATATTCATTTTCCATTGTTGAGGGTTATGCTTTCTCTCCCTGGACTTCTTAAGAGTTATAGCCAAACAGATGAGATGGGATAGAAGTGAGCAACTCTAAACAGCTGATCCAGTGTGTACTGTCTAACAACATTATGCAGATAGAACCATCTGGTTCTCAGCCTTGCAAACTTTTGCAGATAGAACCAAATTTACCTGCTTATCGACTGGAAATGATATGGATATTGCCATAATGGATAACGATAGTACATATCTCCCAGTACCATTTACGACGACAAAATCAAAATCCTCAAAAAGTGTAGATAGAACCCTCTGGTTCTCACCTCACGAACAGTAATCCGCGCGACCACTCCAGTGTTAATACAGTAATTGCCACCCCCATTACACAGGATAATTATAGGTTAGAGTGCTTCATAAACACACATACATTAAGGCGTATTCAACATGTTTTCACACTTATCCTTAAAATACAGTTTGTATACTGAGCTCCAAACATCAAAGTTTGGTACTAGTAACCTGAACAAAGCTGTAAGATGTCAACAAAATACCAGCAGTGATGAACCAACACCAACTTGTTCCAACATTCACTTCAAAACTGTTCACCTGGTGGCAGTAAGATGAAGTATAAAGGCAAAGGAGTAATAGAGTGGAAAGATAAAACACACTGTGACAATGTTATTGTTGTAAAAATACTATTATATTCAAATAAATGCAAGCAGTGCCAATAACTGTACAGTTTACCCTATCTCCGTATTTTTCCCGAAAGTACGGAACGCAATCTTCACAGATGGCCTTTTTCTCCTGGTCAACCTCTTTAGCCTGATCTAGTGCATTCCTCTCAAACCGAATTGTTGGATCAAAAATATAGGCTTCATTAGATGTTTTCAAAAATGCAACTGTCAGCAAAACAGTTCCTACCTTGAGAATCGAGAGCATGAACTTCCTCATGGCATTCAAATCCCTTTTTGCTCAGCATGTTGATGACTGAAGATTTAACTTTGTTATGTCTTCTGTTACGCAACATATCTTTAAGCTTTTTAAGTTGAATATTCTTTTCATTCCTTTTCATTAGACAAATCACAACATATAGAGAGTATTACTCCACATTTGAAGACTTGAAATAAAGAAGGCTCTAAGTTCCAAAATAATAGTTTTGAGAAAAATGAGTTTAAAGTATAGAAGGCACTTAATGGTAATCATTTCAACTTTTTAGTGTTTTAATTTAAAGATAAGCATTCTATGGATCTACTATCCAAAGGATCTTACAAATGGGTTATTGTAACAGAATGGAAAACTCATTTGTTGTAGAAATTCAATGAAAGGCTCTTAGTCCCATAGCTCAATACATAGTAACATTATTATCATTATTATTATGAATACTACTCTTGCGGATAGCAATCTTCGCTGGCGCCCCGGAATTCCTGGTTCGATTCCCGACTTTACTAAAGAAATGAAATTCTGGTCTTAGTTCTCAGCCTGGAGAGGCAGGACGTGGTTTGTCGTGGATTCCCCTCTTTTACGACAGGGAAATGCTGGTATGGTAACTGATCCATCAAGCCACGGGCGCCTCCTCCCCCCAAATCCTCGTAGGCTATGAGACCATGCATCCAAGTACACGGGGCGAAATGCTCACAATGTTCAACCAAGATAGCTTGTCTCAGTAATGTACGGAGTGTTTCTTGATCAACGGATTCCGGGCCTCGTCATGTTCCCCAGGCATTCATTACAATTGAGACGTGGCTTGGCTACCACGAGACCCCGGCTGGATCCGGCATTGCCTCCACTTACCTGTGCCGACTCCCCTCTCTCACGTTTCCTGTTCTCACCTGAGTAGTCGACTGCTTCTCTGGGTTCTTGGCAATTCTTCGAAAACATTTTGCCCATGACGAATTACTTGTCTAGAACTCCCCCTAATTTTTATTTTTATTTCTCTTATTCATGGAAATTTATGAACTCGTCTCAATCGTTGCCTACTTCTCTCAGGTCATTTTCGAAAATATCCTTTTTGAAATCGAAGATTAAAAAAATATTAAAATTTAATTATGCAGGTCCTGCTTATTTCCGAGTGTCGTCTCTTGACTGATTCCCGCGAGAGATTGTCCCTGTGGCGACCAAGGGTTGCAACTTTCTCTTACTGTTTGCCGCCAATGCTATGAAATTAGTAGTACTCCTTCCGAATAGTTTTTAATTTAAAAAAATGTGTTTTTTAAATATAAATCGAAATCTGAACACACGTATCTGAAAACGAGCTATGAGAAAATGCGTGCGGAGCATAGAGCCTTTCATATGTTAACAGCAGCGACAGATAAACTGCATGCCATCAGTTGATAGAGATTGTTACTACACCATCATTCGTGGCAGTTCGAGCCTTTTATGCATTGTTAGGCTCGGCGAGTAGATTCTATTTCACACAATATCTCAAAAATGTGTAACTTTGGCACTTAGAGCCTTCTTTATTTCAAGGCTTCATTTATATAAAAATATATACTGTTTTGGTTAATTTCCAATGTGTTTTAGAACAATGCGATTGAATTGTATTATTACATGCTCGTAAGTGGTTTTATTTGTTAGGATCTAAACAAAGCTGAAGGAGGTCACGACGTGGCCGAAATTGGTACTAATCAATTTTTTTTTTTTCATTATCGTTTTACCCTCCAGGGTTGACTTTTCCCACGGACTAAGCGAAGGATCCCACCTTTACCGCCACTATAGGTTGAGACCTCTGAGTCGGGGATACAACTGGGCAGTGTGACTAGCCTGCAAAGCGAACAGAGGCCTTATGAGGGGGATGAGAAGAGTGGGAGGGATAGACAAGGAAGAGGGTAGGAGGTGGCCGTGGCCTTACGTGAGGTACTGTCCCCGATATCCGGATAGTAGGCTGTCAGATATCCGCCCCCTCAATCGGATTGCCAATAATCAAACGCACCAGCACAGCTACATCAATGAAAATGGCACTGACAGATACTATCGAGATTAGAGCACAATAGTTAACAAGAAATTATTGTGGAACACACCAAAATATACGGGGGTTCATACTTACCTTTTACTTACCTTTTAAATTTATCTCGGGGACTGGGTTGTCAACTGGATCACTTAAAGTATGCCCTCACAATAACCTCCACCATGATATTTAAAATGAACCAGAACGAAGACAAGAAACTTTTAAACTGCACAATAATTTATTTCACATAAAGAATGATTTAACAAAAATAAAACAACAAAATAAACGTGGCAATCAGACGCCATCGTCCATATAACTATGTCCTCCTGTAGGACTTGTATACTCTACATACAATGTTTCAGCTTTCTCAAGCTCAAAATAATAATGCACTTGGAATGGAAACGGGATTTGGGACGAGACACATATAGCAATTGTTTTGCGTGTTTATACACATCACATTTTATTTATAGCCACAAGGCTATTATGGAGACGTCCTTGGCCTCTATCATACAGTTGTCCGGGCCAGCTGCGCTACACCTGCATCGTCAAAGTGGACTCACCCGTCCGTTCAACCCCAGCATATGCGAGTTACATCAGAGCTTAGCTCTCCTTTCAAAACACGTTAAATGTCCACTTCTCAACTGAAATATTATCACGCAAATGTTTTAAATGCTCCATTCAAACACCAATGGATTACTCTAATAATCCCAAATCATGTTTAATTGTTCAATCCACTTGTTTAATTAGCGTTGTTTAGAGTATAATAACAAAACTCTTAATGTTAATAACAAAAGTTCATTAATTATTTATAACAATAATAAATTGTTTATAACAATGTCAAACGACAATTGAAAATTTTATACACGCCTCTATTAATCCCTTTCATTTCAAATTATTATCAAAGATATTTACAAAATTATTTACAATATTAATTATATTGTTTATATTATTTATATAAGAAATACATTAAACCACACGTTTATCCGGTTGATAATTACTTAAATCGTGGTGATATAATCAACCAATGAAGGTTAGTTATATTTAAATGTCAAATTCAGGTTTAATAATTATTACAATATTTGTGACGGTAACCTCCATTCAAAATCTTCATCTCAAATTATTTAACACTCTTGTTAATTTTAACAGTATCTTCATATGAATAACTTTCAAAGAACCAGGACAATACATTCAGCGGAAAAATACTTCGCTCAAACGCACAAAATTGCACAACAATTGGCCCAGAATTCATCATATATCTTCATATATATGGCATCAAAATCTTCCACAATTACATACAAAAACCTCCACTTATAAATTCAACAACTTCATCCATATTACTGTGGGAACCTCCTTCACTATTCAAGGGCATTATTCATCAGCGACTTTTACACGTCCACTGAACTAACGATTATACATCCATTGTTCCTCTTTAAAAATTCTTATATTCATTAATTGTATTAATGACTTATTATTTAACCTTCGTGGGTTCCATTCATGAATCGATATGAAGTAAAAATTTGCCAATCACAAATAAATTTAATAGCAAATACGATTAGACACTCCTCCCTGGTCTATCAAAATTGAGATTAATATCATCAAAGTAACGCAGTATAAAAATACTATCTTCAATCAAAGTTCATCTAAACTGCATAAATAGTCGAATAGAATACAATTAGACTGTGGAATGCAAACATTATTGTTCCAATCTAGAATTGAGAAAAACTCCTATCAAATGTTCATTACTATAGTGTATTCAATAAATCGTAATCAAAGTTCATATTTCATAAAATTGTCTATAATGCAATGATAAATGTCTATGTTGCAATCATGTTCATAAGACGACTAGTATTTCAAAGATCGTCGATAACGTAATAGATTTTAACGCTCTAAAATCATTTAATTATTCTTCTTTCTTGAGGATGACAGAAAATTGGTCAAAGTAATTTACTGAATAGAATTACTTTAATAAAATGACACGCTGTCTGAATTCAAATCTGTCATAGAAAATCGTTAACTTTGCAGTTAAATCGTGACTACAAAAATATGCAAATTACTGAAAGAATCTAATTATCAGTCTCAACTGATCCAAAATTATTTAAATATGCCAATGACATAACAATGTCTCAATAAATCGTAGAAAAAGGCATAAATCAACGAAGTGTACTGAGTACAGAAATATCAAGCAAGAAAATGGGGCAAAAGATATGGGACAGAAAATATGGGAAAATGGTTGCTCAGATATCGCTACATGACTCAAATAATACAAGAAACGTTCACGACTACCTATCTGTTGATTGAAGTTCTAGAGGAAAGTTTTCAAAGAAAACTGCTGTTGGTTCCATTTCACCAGCGTGAAGATGTGCTCCGACCTCGAACCTGGAATCAGCGCCCTCGGAGATTCGAACTGCTTCCTCCTCCGGAAATTGCACTGCTCCATGTATACGAAAGACATCCTTCTGGCAAAACTCTTCTTTGTGAGCCGGGTCCACCCTGGCCTCTCTTGAAAGTTCCCTGAAGTTCTGGTCGCAATTCGCCATGAAGTTTATTGCAGTTATTTCCGCAGAAATATTCATAATCGTGGAGTATGAAAATATTTCCACTGCCATTTGATATAATTCAGCGATGGATTCACGATGCATGAGTGTAGTTGGATGTTCACTACATGCTCGCTTTTGTAGAAAGACGATTAACGAAGTTCCATGCTGTTATTTCACTCCATCGATATATGTCCCAATTGCATTAAAGCCTTAGCCTTCCATCTCAACTTCTGTTATAATCATTGAAAGCACTGCCAGATTATAATGTTCCATAGTAGGCTGTATCGTTGTAACACCAAACGTATTCTCCAATATCACGGTTGCCAAACACGTGTCAGCCGTAGTGTATAATGTGGAATTTTAAAAGTGCTTCTCAGGTGGCGAGAAAATCACTTTTGTCTGCAGCCTTAAAATGTCAATATCTTTCGAATTATAACTGTGAAATTGTTCAAATCTTCTCCACACCTCAATGTTGTACTGCCCAATAGATTTATAATAAAGGCAGAAGTTAACTCTTTATATCTTATCTGGTAGAAACGTTAATGTGAGCGTTTCAACTTCGCCTAGTTTCGAACACCGTAAAATGGAACTGCTCCGTGTTCGTTCGATGCGCCGGGCTTTAACCACACGCTAAAGACGACTTGCTTCACTTATTCACTCGAAAATGACTATATGACATCTGAAATATATATGCGGTATCTGACATCAGATATGAGAGATATGAGCGGTATCAGCGGTATGAGAGCTCCTCTCTTCTGTGCACGACCTTTTATCAACTTCTTAAGGGGCGTATCCATCCCTTCCATAGCCTGTTGCTCCGTCATTGCTAGAAGTTTTAACTTTGGCTATACTTGACGGATTTTCAAATTTCAAAAACTCAAAATTAATTTCTTCAAAATTCCAAATCAATGCCATAACTGAAAATAGTTTTCCACAATTCTGCATGCCAAAAGTAATTAAATATCGTAGTTTCAGCAATCTCCGTCTTCCTTCCAAACTATCGTTCATTGGTTCGAGCCTTTCCTCCAATAGCGTAACTTCTTCCTTAGCACAATACCTTGTTTCCTGCGACTGCGTCGTAAATCTCAGATCTTTCTCGAACAAAATCATGACGTCACCAAGAATCTCAGCTCAACCAGCCTACTTGCATGAAGTCTACGTCATCCGTGCCTACGTCATGAATATACACGTCACAACTATGACATCCATAACTTTATTCACATATGCCAATACAGCCATCGTGGTCTCAATATAATTCAATTTACGGGGGCAGTACAATCCCGGCATTTGCCCGAAGACCAAGTGGGAAACCACAGAAAACCACTTCGAGGATGGCTGAGGTGGAAATCGAACCCGCTGTACTCATTTGAACCACCCGAGGCTGAGTAGACCCCGTTCCAGTTCTCATTCCACTTTTCAAATTTCGTGGCAGAGCCGGAATCAAACTGCGGACCTCTGGTGTGGCAGCTAAGCCTGCTGACCACTACACCATGGAGGCGACAATTAATTTTAAATGAATAATAATAAATAATTATTGATTAAGGTGGAATAAATCAATTCAATAATCTTTGGTATTTACTTTAATTCCTGAACATGGTAACATTACTGATATCTAATCAAAATGTTGAATAAACGTTGATTTCTGATAAATAAAATTAGCATAATTAGTTTGATTAGAATGAATGTTGTATTATCAATTAGACAAGTTAACAAACAAAACATTTTGTGTTCAGTCTATTATTTAATGCATATTCTAACTGCCTACATCAAACAGTAACCTGAAACGCATTTCATCTCTTTCCATAAAAATGAATGTTAAGTGATAGTCTGTGCGTGTGTCTTTTATGCGTTCAAATACCATTCTTCCGATTGCGATGAAATTTTGGTGAGTTATTGTGAACACTCCCATGAAAGTTTCTCACTTAGTGAATCAATTTCACAGTTTGTAGCGCATGAATTGATTCAGCAAATGAGTGAAGGTGCGCGAATCATTTCAACAAAGTCTCATATGCGTTCATATACCGTACATCCGATTGCGGTGGAACATTGGCGAGTTGTTAAGTATACTCCTGCAAAGGTTTCTGACTTAGTAAATCCATTTTACAATAGGTAGCACACGAGTAGAACCTACAAGTGAGTGATAGCGCGTGATTCGTTTCAACATAGTCCCATATGCTTTCATATACCATACTGTACATCCGATTGTGATGGAATTTTGGCGAGTTATTGTGCACACTCCTACGAATGTTTCTGAATTAGTAAATCAGTTTTACAATAGTTTAGAGCAGTGGTTCTGAACCCGTCGAAGTCTGCGGACCACTCAGCGTGAAATTGAATCATGTACGGACCCACCCCCTCCTCCTCCACCCCAATACCCCTTATCAGTTGTAACCCTGCCTCAATAACACTTATTTTAAAGATATTTCATTTCAATTCATCACCGAGAATACATTCGAACGATTCTCGTTCAACGCACATCATTTTCGAAATCCCCATTTATTGGCCACTTTTTTATACGTGCTGGTGGACCCTTTTCTCCCGCGGACCACTCCCGAGGCACACCACCGGTTAAGAACCACTGGTTTAGAGGCAGTTAAAAGAAAAAGAAAAATTGTGTATCCAAAAGCACTTCAACAAACAAAATTACAAAGCCAATACTTTCTTTGATTCTATAATTCTACGATTGGCATTGCAACGCATGCTGGGCACAACTCGTAATTAATAAAATTTGCTTTTGTACCTTATGGAATTATAAATACATATTTGAAGTTTTGGCAGACTGTTTAAGGGGTAACGGCTTTGAATACTTAAGAGTGAGGATATTTAAAGACTTTCTTTCCCCTAAATTGTCAGAAGCTAAAATAACAGCTGGTATTTTCGTCGGTCCTCAAATTAAGAAACTAATTGCCAGTAAAGAACTTCCATAATTACTCGAAACCCACCCAAAACAAGCATGGTTCAGCCTTAAAGCAGTGATCCATGGCTTCCTTGGAAATAAGAAAGCTGGGAATTACAAAGAGCTTATTTCCACTGTGCTTGAGAACTTGAAACTCATAGGTTGCAGAAAGTCCCTTAAAGTACACATGTTACATGCTCACTTGGACCAATTAAAAGATAACTTGGCGGCATATTCAGAAGAGCAAGGGGAACGTTTCCAGCAAGTCGTGATGGACTTTGAGCAACGTTATCAATAGGGGCCGTATATTTTGGTAATAGCGATACACGCAAACTTTTTCCATATCTTCTTTCTTGCCTATATATGACCTTCTAGGTACTTAAAGTACCGTATTTTAGCAAAATGAACTCTCAAAATAACACAAAATCTGATTTATTGTGCAAATTGCGCAAATTATCATGAAATATACTCCACTTGGTACGAAAAATGCTAAATATGTTCGAAAAAGCTCTCCAATAAATGTTTAAATGCTTCTGAGGAACTGACCGTGGTGGTCTCCTCATTTGATTGATAGTGCTGCATATTCTCTACATACCGTAAATGCCCACAAAGCATTCAGTTCCGCGATCTCTAAGGCTACCGGTATAGATGAAAGGAAGGAAGCTTGTAGTTTAACGTGACCGTTAATCTTGAGATCATGAGCCACGGGACCTCCTTTTTACGTGGAATCCGAACCACAGGACATGGCATTTCACTTCGAAAATCTCACATGCATTGACCGGGAATCGAACCCGGACCGCCTGGTATAGATGACAATCGATATCTGCTATCGATTACATCAAATGGCATTGTGGTCGTAGATACAGCAGTGCGAGTTCGCGACTGATAACATTTTGTATATTTGGTTGTTCTTTGATTTAATAACAAGAATACATTAAAAGAGTACTCTTTAAAACCCTTATCACATAATTTGTTAGATTTACCCCATACTATAAGGAAGATTTCAAAAGAAACTTAGATCATTATGACAATTTATTTCACGAAATACCCACCAAAATAGTGTCAGTTTTAACACCAAAATCAACAGGGAGGAACAAGAAAGACAACGAAAGCAGCCACGGAACATTGAACAGCTCCGAAAGCAGAGATCCGAGAGGATGAAGCGAATGTGGGCAGAGAAAAAAAAAAAAAAAAAAAGAGACATGTGGCAAGATTTGAAGTATTGATTTTATGTGCTCTATAATAGTGCTATTCAATTTAATAATAAAATTATAAACTTATAAAAATAGAGAATTTCCTTCACATTCGTACTTAGGCTACAATGTGGTAGCTACAAAACAAACTTTATTACGTAAAACTCCTTCTTCTTTCATTAGTTAGGCATGACAAATCAAAAACAGACATACAGGACACACACTCAAAATGCATATTTGTGGGTTCATTGGATTTATTGCATATTCTGAACATATTTTAGCATATACATTTGAAATTAAGTATAATTTGAAACATCTTGAGCAAAATTGGTTTTTCCTGCGTGTTGAACATTCCTTGTAAGGAACTTTCTGAGCAACAGACTGCGAGACAGACTGCAGTAAAGTGGTGCAGTTGCACTTTATATAAAGGGAGGTAGCGCGCAGTTTGCTATTCCTGTGGGGGTCCCGGCGGGGACACCACAAGCCCGCTGATGAGCCAGCTTGGTGTCCTGGGCGAAACCCCACACACAAGACACGGCACAAACCTAGAAGAATTGCTGAGTTTTAATTCACTGGCCGTAAAAGCCAGTATACCATCTTTTTGGAAGCCTTCATAGGGAGGTTAAGGCTGCTTGAGCTTCTAGTTCTCGCAGTAAAGTGGTGCAGTTGCACTTTATATAAAGGGAGATAGCGCGCAGTTCGCTACTCCTGTGGGGGTCCGGGCGACGACACCAAGAGCCCACTGATAAGCCAGCTTGGTGTCCTAGGCGAAACCCCACACAAGACACGGCATAAACCTAGAAGATTTGCTGAGTTTTAATTCTTATAATAATAACAATGGTATTAGTTTTACGCCCTTTTAACATCTGCGGTTTTAGAGACGCAGGGATGCCGGAATTTTGCCTGAAGGGGATCTACTAACACCACCATCCTCGCCCCCTGCCCCTCCGTCAGAGCCATCAATCATCTGGTTCAACCATATCTAAACAGATTCACGGCAGGTTGCGACCGTAGACATTTCACGTTGAACACAGACAAAACGCATGCTGTACTCTTTCACCCTCGTCGCGACACAAACGCACCTTCTCGAAATCCCGCCCTACTCATCCTCCAAATACATTACCATCGTCTCCGCACTGGCCCATCTCACCGCTAACTTGGAGTGGAGTTCGACGAGCACTTCACATTCAGATCCCACCTTCGAGCCCTCACAGCCTCCGCACAACAATGCTCTCGACTACTCACCCACCTACTTGGCACCTCCTGGGGTCTTCACACAGCTACAGTATTCTACACCTACAAGGTACTCATGTGTTCGTATATCACCTACGGCCACATGGTATGGGCCGGCTGCGCCACCAGTCGCTTTTGTGCTCTTATTACAATGGAGCGCAGTATTTATCGCATCGCTCTTTGACTCTCTCCGATACATCCAAGCGAGGACCTGTTCCGACAAATGCCCCTGCCACCCATCACCTCCTCCAACGCGCTCGACGCACTCACTACCCCATATTTCAACAGCTTGAAACTCTCCCTGCCCGAGCTCCTCTCTACACCAAACTCGGTCTCACACACCTAAAATCCCTCATCCCAGCCCCCAACTAAACATCCCCCCCACCCCACCTCCTCAACGAAAATGTGGCATCACATCGCCACTCCTAAAACACATACTTATAGATATCCCCTGACGATGGCAAATTCTTGCCTATCGTATGATGTATAATTCCCCACCCTCCAACTCTCAGTCATCAACTCATTCTCCCCAATTCATTCCCAACCTTTAATCGATCACATTCAACCACCACATTGAAATCACCATCATCTCACTACACCCAATTTTAATCATCCCCCATTTCCATCACAATTCTAACATACAATTATATCGTTATTAATGACGGTGTAGTCCTGTCAAAGAAGATCATACAGACAAACGGCGTACTTCAGGGCGACCCCATGAGTCCTCTATTGTTTAATGTCCTAACAGCTGACATTTTCAACATCGTTCAGGACCAACCAACGGTGAAACTAATAATGTACGCTGATGATATGGCACTAGGATCGCACAGCAAAAGAGACCTGCAAATCGCACTCCAGAAGCTCGCACTGTGGGCTGGTGAAAATAGCCTCGAGATCAACGAAGAAAAAACCTTCTACATGATTCTCAGAAAAGGAGGTAAACTGGCAACAGATGATCATTTAACCCTGCAAGGTGTTAAGCTAACAACAGTGAATAAATTTCAATACTTAGGAGTGTATTTACAAACAACCATGTCTTCATACAGGATCCACATTCAAGAGAGAATCTCAGCAGCTATAAAAGCCATTCACAGAATAAAGAATATCAGCAAACTATCATTGTCTACTGCAATGACCTTATTTAAGGCAGTCGTTTCACCAATAGCCTCATATGGAATAGAATAAATATGGCCGCATTTAACAAACAGCGATCTCACAAGATTGGAAAGTGTGAAAGCAAGATACCTGAAGAGAGTTCTCGGAGTTGGGATTTATGCACCCTCAAGGATAGTATATGAATTAGCAAGGGAAAGTTTCTTCGTGGAGGACTTAAGACTTCAGTTCATGCTACCATCTACAGGCCCATTCCAAGCGCTACTCGAATCACGATGGATGAAGAGGAAGGATATTGATCCCGATTTCTATGGCACAAGCGCAATGATAGACCGACAATGGACAACGTCTGGGCAAGACCAAAGGCATGTGGTAACCAGACTTGCTACCCATGGCTTCCACCATAAAATCTGCCGAACTCAAAGGTTTCACCAACCTGGTGAAGACTGTATATGCTCATTGTGCAACAGGAAGTGCGACCGTTACCATATAATACTCTGTGGCAAAAGAACAAAGACAATAAGAGAATATAGTGAAAACTAAATATCAATGTATTAGATTTAGGTTTAATGCTCTTTCGAGCGCGTCTTAATAAATTAATTTCCATCACAATTCATCCCATCGATGTCATCCATTTCACAAACACCCATTACCTCTCTTCCATCAAAGAACCCATCTCATTTCATCAATTCGTCATCATCCATCTCTCCATCACAGCACAACCACTCATCTAACTTCATGAAATTGTTACCATCCATTTCAAAACTCCATAAACACAACTCACCCCATTTCATCAATTTGTTAACATCCAACAGACCAACAGCCCATCTAACTTCATGCAATTGATGCCATACATTTCATCTATATACCCAGCTCCATAAACACAACTCACCTCATTTCATCAATTAGTTATCATCCATCTTTCCATCACAGCACAACAGTCCATCTAACTTCAAACAATTGACATCATCGATATCCTTGAATTCATAAACACAACTCACCTCATTTCATCAAATTGTTATCATCCATCTTTTCAATCACAACACAGCCTCCATCACATCCAATAAAATAGACTATCACCCCAATTATACCAACACAACTCACCAAACTTCAACAAAATTGCTACCAGCCCACTTCTCCATCAAAATAAATGTTACTTCAAGAACACAAAGAACAAAATCTCCAAAACTACACAACAATAATCTTAGCCAAGAGGTCACCCCCACTCAACTCCTCCATTTCCGCACTTCAACACCCCCACCTTCAATTTATCTCCCTTCCCCAAATCTCTCCCCTCTCCTGTCGTGAGGCCTCCCGAGAGGCCGCGTGCAGGTCTTTCTAATTGACGGCCGTGGGCGACCTGCGCGCCGGAATGAGAGATGGAATGGATTAAGATGAATGAAACTGGGCAAGAATGTGCAAGGAAGCGGCCGTGGCCTGTCAGAAGGTACCGTCCCAGTATTTGCCTGGTGTTGAAAATGGGAAACCACGGAAAACCATTTCAAGGACGGCTGACGGTGGGACTCGAACGCACGCGTCTACCGAGTCAGCAGAGATTGGACCCATGACCAAACGCTGCGCTTTAGCGAGAGTAGCCACCGCTGTTGGTATTAATTCCTATAGTGCCAGGAGATGGAATTGTTTCGAGGTATTCAGTCTTGTGAATGTTCAAACGAAGACCAAATCTTTGCAGACAATCATACCAAATTTGTACTTGGATTTCAAGATCCTTCTTGGAGTCTGCTGCAAGCATCACATCATCAGCATATAGCATTGTCCATGGTACATACTGCAGATGACTTACCTTAACCTACACAATATGCCAAAAACCAAGAATTTCTCAATTTATTTCTCCTGCTTCTCTGTTTTGGCTTCGGCACACATCGCTTCTGTGGTCAATACGAACAAATAAGAGAAACACATACCATACTTTTGAATGACTTTATTTTCAGTGCAATTATTACTCCTATGTTAATACCATAATATTAAAGACTCAAGACAAAATAGAAAATATCACAGTAATTTTAAAAACAAGTATTATGAATGTATTTAAAATAAAATAAAAACATCTTCTCGCACAGAACAACCTTTACATTATCCTTCATTCTCTCTCTCTCATTGGACAATCTTTTTACAACACAAATAACATAAAAGAAGAAAGGCTTATTTCAGCAGAATTCACATAAGTTAAACAATCATAAAACATAGCTGTCAACACAATGGAAAAAAGTTTAACCATGTAGCTATGTAGAGATGACACGATCAGCTTAGGAGAGGGAGGCAGTGAGAGCTGCATCAAACCAGTCAAAAAACTGAAGACTCAAACAACATCAATCAGGAATTTTAATTACTTAGAGAGACATGTGAGGCCCAAGGGTTGTTGGAGAATTTCAATCCCTGGGATGTAACACTGGAAGAGACTGCATAATGTACACCAGCGACCAAGGTGAGAGATATTTTACTATAGGTCTATTAATAGCGACATGTTGACGTTCAAATCAGCATTAAGTGTGGCAAAATTACACCCAGAATAGCTTAAGGAAAAATACCGTATATACCCGAATGTAAGACGACCCTGAATATAAGACGAGGCCTAGTTATCAACTGCCTCTTACAGATATTTTCCAAAAAATACTCGCTAACTCATAACTTGCACAATATATGCCCTTAAGGTCATGCTTTCATTTTTATAACGTCTCGTGTTATCGGAAATCCCTCTGCCCGCTTTTCCAAGACATACTCTATAATTTCTTTGTTCAAGAACGGGAGACGTAATTAAATTAAGATACGTTGATCACTCGATTACTGCTCGTAAAACTGACTGGTTGTTCTTGTAAAGATTGTTTTAAGACATATTTCCGTATGCTTTCGAACATATAATTTATCCGCTTAAAATGACGTGTATGCGTAAATCCTAACCTCAAAATGTACGCTATTCATATATGCATGGTAATTAACCATAACAAACCATACTTTAATCTTCATTAAGGCATTGATTTGTTGCTAGTTGCAAGATGCCAACACCACATACTACTTTGCAAATGAAAAAAATCCACAGCCTGCTTCCAGTCTCCGACCGGGTCAGGAATGGAATGAATGAAGCCCCTATCTAGCGGCGAGGATATGAACTGTGCCGGCTGCCGAGGCCTGACGCACTCCTCTGGGGCAATGATTAAATGAATGACAGATGAAATGAAATGATAGTGGAGAGTGTTTCTGGAATGAAATTTTGACAGGGAAAACCGGAGTACCCGGAGAAAAACCTGTCTGCCTCCGTTCTGTCCAGCACAGATCTCACATGGAGTGACCGGGATTTGAACCACGGACTCAGCGGTGAGAGGCCGGCATGCTGCCGCCTAAGCCACGGAGGCTTGAACTACTTTGCAAATAATAATAATAATTTTAAAAAATATATATTTTTTTTAATTTTTATACCCTGAATATAAGACGACCCCAAATTTTTATAACACAAAAAGTGGGAAAAAACCTCGTCTTACATTCGGGTATATACGGTACTTTTAATTCCCCATATTCTGATAGATTTGACATTCCAGTGTGCAAGAGTGCAGTTCCCTCTTCAAACAATTTTCGCTATTATTTCTATTAACAAAGCGCTATGACACACACTTAACAGCAGCAGGTGTACATTTAGACAAAACCATTTTTCCCCATGGGCAACTGTATGTGGCGTGCTCGCGAGTATCCGGACAACAAAATCGTTATGTCTCAGCAGAAGATGGCAAAACCAAAAACGTAATTTTTAAATTTGTTCACATAATGTAACATCGTACCCTGCTGACTTTCACAACTCTATAAAATTCCCACTTTGCTGCTCATATCAATATACTGTATGTATCAGAATTAGAATGGACCAACCTGTAGCCGCGATTGCTGTAATAGAATAGACCAATTATCAGCAATAATGCATCGTCCCCATTGTCTTGATCGCGAGCGAAGCGGCGGGTACCTGCTAGTGGTAGATATGCAGGAACTGGGTGAGAGGCTGCAAAGCTGGAATGAGGAGTGTAAGAAATATGGTTTAAACATCAGCAAGACAAAGACGGTGGCAATGAAAGTGTATGAAGAAGGAGCAGAACCAATAGTCATGCTAAATGAAGCCAAATTGGACAGCGTTCCAGTTTTCAAGTACTTGGGTAGCAATCTATAAAGTGACAACCTAGCAAAACATGAGGTAAACAATCGAATTAATAAGACAACACAATTTTACCACCAGGTAAGAAACCTGCTGTGGGATGAGCAAATGCCCATGAAAACAAAGATGACATTGTACAATCCTATCATACACTGATTTTTACATACTGTCTCGAAACTACAACTACAACTCTAAACTCCAGGCAGCCGAAATTAAATTCCTACGTACCATGATTCAGAAAACCAAGGAAGACAAGATCAGGAATGAGAAGATTAGAGGAGAAGTAGGAATAGATGATTCTCTCCTCAATAAGATCCAGATCTCAAGACTGAAGTGGTTTGATCACATGAAGAGGATGCCAGCAAACAGAACTGCATGAAAGGAATTTGAGAGAAAAGTAGAAAAGGCCACGAAAGAAGTGGATAGATCCAGTCAAGAACGATGTACTGCAGAGAGGTCATGATTGGGACAAGCTGGTAGAGGAGGAGTGGTTTTTATTTAGCGTATGATGCTTACAAGACAGAATAGAATTATATACACTATTTACAATAAACACTATTCACAGCATTAGGACCATCTCTTCAAATTTGGACAGAAAGGTCTGTAATCCACGCAATTGCATCAGGAGTTGCTGAGTGGAGATCATCCAAGGCACCGGGATATGAATGCAGAGGGCACTCCTGAACAATATTCTCAATAGTCTGCATTTCAAAACCACAGTCACATCGGGGGGAATTTATCCAACCCCACTGGTAGAGGGCTGCACCTGTTCGACCAGTACCACATCGGATTCTGTTGAGCCTTGACCAAACTGCCCGAGGTAGATTAAAACCAGCAAGTCTTGTGATGGGGTCACTGATTTGAAGTAGGCCGCGAGGTGAGGAGTTTCGCCATTTATCTCACCAGGCATTTCGGAAGTTGAACTCAGTGGACGAAAGATCAATAGCTGTTTTGCATGCTGGCTTTTGGGATTTCAACCTCTTAGGAGGAGTGGTACAAGGACGGGATGGAATGGAGGGGGCTCATATACCACACCCGGGCAACTGGAGTTGGTTCGGGATGATGATGCAGGTCTTTTGGGTTTTGTGGGAGAAAGCTAATGTCAAGTTTTGAAGACATTCAGTCAGTGAACGCTAAGTTTGCCCAATGACTGGGTGTGGTAAAATGAATACGGTAATAAGTAAATTCATTTGGGAAAAACTGTAACAGTAACAGCTGACATACAAACACCTCACCCATGGACAATCTTAAAATGTGTTGATGATGTATTTCTCGCCGATCAAACTCGTGTTAAAATCTCGAGAATCTCGCTCTGTGTTGGAAAGATCGTCTGGGCAAAAACTTATTATCATAGGAAAAACTGAATATCTGCAATGTGGCTTTAGGGGCAGATGACCTCGTAGTTCCACCCCTTAAAACAACAATAACTAACTAACTAACTAACTAACTGCAATGTGGCACTCAGACCAATGGTACCATTAACATTGAAGACCATCACCTCAATAAAACCACTACATTTAAGTGTCTTGGTTCTCTCATCACTTTGGATGGCGAAACCAATCTCGACGCCCGAGCACGAGTAAATGCTGCGTGGCTGAAATGGAGCCAAGTCACTGGAGTACTGTGTGATAAGAAAATACCTATCCACCTGAAAGGAAAAGTTTACATGACCATGATAAGGCCAGTGGCACTCTATGGCCCAGAATGTTGGCCAGCTTCAACTTAACACGAACAAGCCTTCCATGGCATGGAAATGAAAATGCTGCATTGGTCCATGAGTATTACAAGGCTTGACCATGTCAGAAATGAACATGTAAGGAAGCAAATGGGAGTTGCAACAATTAAAGACAAAATGAGGGAAGCACGTCTTTGCTGGTATGGGCATGTCACTACAGTCCTGCCGCCGAGTGTCTGGCTCCGACGTTTGGCGATGGTAGGAGAAGAGGAGTAAAGAGAACAATACAGCCAACTTACGGCAGTAAGAAGCTGTTAATAGAATCTTGAAACTTGCCATGATTGTAATTCTTCTCTAGGGTCTTCACTATGTAACGTGGGAGTCCCACGTTACACGTTTCGACCTTCTAGTGGTCATCATCAGATCCGGATTCTGTGTTGAGGTTTAATTTATATGCAAATATTATATGACTACAATTTTTCTTTTTTTGGTAGTATGGTTGATCGTAACATAAACATCAATAAAACGCACCACAAAAATTTTGGTACACTGCGTTGTTCAAGAATATAAAAATTTTGATCCATGAAAGAAAGACACAAAGCTCCACATGGCAATTGACGTGTTCCCCATCGCGACGAAGTTGTGTACACATGCAGAAACAACTGTCAACACGTAACACTTAATAAAAAACATTTTGAGTTGCTCTGCGTGCATCTAAAAATGCGAGAAAATATCTCTACTACTTCTCACATTATTTTTTTTTATTATAACTTAAAGCTGGGCACCCAGTTGTATTTCTTCAGTATTTCCTATTTTACATTTTAAGGAGAAACAAGGTAATGAAATAAATTAAAAATCAAATCATTACAAAATAAGCCCAATTTTCAACCTATTGACAGCTGTATTCTATAATTGTTGAACACAAAAATAATAATAAAATTAAAAAATACAAATACTTTCTTAAAATAAACAAGTATCACTGCCAATGTATTTAACTGGCTGCAACAAACAAAAAAATCCTTGACCTACAAAATATTACATACTAAGACCATACAATATTCTAAATGCTTATTTGGAGACCGTTTTATATTCAATTCTTATTTTATACAAAGTGCAGTCAAACCCCTGTTTCTGGGTTACCAGAACCCTGAGGTTCCATGGAACGCTGATTGCAAAACTCGCTACAAAGTTATGAAACATAACATTGTTAGAAATGGTAGATTTTAGCATTTTTAAAATGTGGCATTACAAATAAAAATATAACAAAACTGGTATAGGTTTAAAGTCCCTTTTAACTTTGGTTGGTTGGTTCCTTAGTTTAGGGGCTGCGACATCGCGGTCTTGTAGCCGCGTGTACTTTGGGCGTGTGTAGAATTTGTCTAATAACTGGTTTTAATTGTGATGGCTGTATTAGTGTATCTGTGATTCAGGTAGAAGGACTGCCGACAATCAATTGTTCAAGTAGTGCCTACTTTTGCTACCAAATGCTACCACGACACCTAGCTGCGATCTTGGCTACTAGATGCTATCACAGCTAGCACCTGTCGGTGAACGTTGGAACTATTTATTTATCGTATGGCTTTTAGTGCCGGGAGTGTCCGAGGACATGTTCGGGTCGCCTGAGTCTGTAGCTGCTTCCAGCGGACACCACTAGAGTGAGCTACAAGTTCCGTTCAATTTCAAGTAGTTCCAACTTTCGCTACCAGATATCAATGATACCTGGTGGTGAACGTTGGAACTTTGATAAAGAGTTCCGACGAAATCTAACCTAACAATTTAGCTTGACGCAAGTTTAGTCCTTGGAAGGATCTTTTACATGCCATAAATCTATGACATGGGACTGCCGGCTTTACTTCCCCTCAGAAGGTAGGCATACTGAAGGATTTTTAACGCTCTTAAAAATCTGACGACTTCGGACAGGTTTGAACCCGCTATCTTAGGCACAGCAGTTCAGCATGCTACCAACTACGCCACCGAAGCCACTAACGTTGGAACTAAACTAGTGTTATCAAACTAATCTACAAATTTAGCTTCACACTGTGGAAGGTTCCTTTTCATGCCATAAATCAATGACAATGACTTCCCCTCTGAAGGAAGGCATACTGAGGGATTTTTAACCTCTTAAAAAATCCCACGAATTCGGCCAGGTTTGAACCCGCTCAGCATGCTACCAACTACGCCACCGAAGCCGCCCCTTTTAACTTCTGTGTCTTTCGAGATGCCAGGGTGTTGAAATTTTGCCCTTGGGGAAGATCTTTAATGTACCAGTAAATCAACTGAAAAGAAAATCCAATTGACTTGCGCAAGCCAAGTTTAGATGTGCCAGGTCAGACTAATGAGAGGGGGAAATCCTACTGATTCGAGGTTGTCATTAGAATGAGCTATGAACGAACTCTCTATCTAAAGTTTTGAAGGCCAACATTAAACCGACTGCGCCACTTTGCCAGACATATAACTGTACACGTGAAACTTAAAGAATGTTAAGAATTTATTTATTACAGTGTAGCCTGATGATTTAAAAAAAAAAAACACCCCAATTTCTAAGTTTTACACCCTGGCGTCATTTCCATTAACCACATTTCTCGTGAAAAACCAACCATTTTCTGGTTATCTTTATAGGTTGATTAGTGCTAACAAATTTTTAGCTAATATTACTTCTGAATTTACAAGCATGTGAAAGCAATTTTTAAAGCATAAGTGACCCAACTTAGGAAAAGGGAGGTAAATTCAGAATTCTCACTTTTACAGTAGAACAAGAAAAAAATGTGATCAAGTAATGATCATTGCTCTATTTGTCGGAGCAAACTTTAAACTAGGTGATGATGACGCCATCCCAGTAAAAACAGTTGGCAATACATTGAAAATGTTATTTTCCGAAAGGACTGTGAATTTGCAATGGAGATTTAACATAGCCAAATTCATGTCCCATTTTATTTTGTTTATGCTTCTATGTTGTGTCACATAGTGAGTTATTGTAGTTTTAAGGGGCAGAACAGCAAGGTCATCTGCCCCTCACATTTCTTTGCCTTTAATGTTGTTTAATACTAATTTTGATGTGTTTTAATGTCTAATTGTTAATATTAACATGTAGTACTATTCCTGCTTTGTAGTAATCTGTGATTCCTGCCATTATTGATGATCTGTCCATTTTCTTCCGAATTACAGTGAGCTTACAGATGATTTACAAGAAGTATATAATGATTACCTCTTGTCAAACAGAACTGGATAGCCCTGCTATCGGTGTCAAAGTTTGTAGAGATTCCCAAGGCCTTGCCAGGAAGTATTGTACCAAAATGTCTCATGGAAGTGTGGAAGAAGGATTTGTATGAAAATATTTGACAATATTGCTCCGATGAAGCCAAAGATCTTCTGTGTTCCTTCCTCTAAATTGCCAGGATAATTAACATAGTGTTTTTTCACAGAATAATATAGATTGCTTAATCTTTTAAACAAGAAAATACTTATTTTGACCGATCACCTCATGGTGTAGGGGCCAGCATTCTTGGCTGTCGCTTCTGAGAACCAGGTTCAAAGCCCTGCTCTGCCAAGAAATTTCAATTCTGCTCCGAGGGCTGGAACGAAATCCATTCAGCCTCATGAGGCAAAACTGAGAAGAGGAGGGTTCAATTACCACCTCAGCCATCCTGGAAGTGGTTTTCCGTTGCTTCCCCACGTCTACTCCAGCAAAATGATGGGATGGTTCCTGACTTAAGGCCACTGCCGCCTCCTTCCTAATCCTATCCCCAATTTACAAATATACACACTAGTACAGCCATCACAATAACACAGGTTACCCTACAAATTACACACACAGTGCTATATGATCACGATGTCGCAGCCCCTAAAATAAACAACTTATTTTGACAACATTTGGTTCTATTTATGACACTGCAAAAATCTACCATTTCTTAACATCTCCCTTTTACTCTTGACAACACCCTGCAACAAACTAACAATACCAATCGATCACTCAATCAATTAATCCTCATTTAATTTTAAATGAGTTCTAAATAGGTTGGTAACTTTAAATGAGAAATGAAGACACACTCTGTTTTATCAAAATAATCCATAAATTTTACTAAAATCTAACAGTAAGAAAAAATGCAGTAACGTATTTACTCGTGCCCTAAAGTCAGGATGATCACTATACATTAGTGATGAGTGATGACTTACTCACAGTCAGCTATCTGCTGAAAACTGAAGATATTGCTGATGCATACCACAGTTCAGGACAGAGGAGTTTTATAGGGTCACTTCTTCAAAATGCTACTGAGATCAGCAAGAACCAATAGACACGAATTAAAATCTCTAAGGAAACATGACAATTGTGTACATTACATGCATCATTGTACTAAGCATTTTATCATTTTGTGGTATGGTCATGGCTATGATTATTGTAACATGCAAAAGGTAACTTATTCTGAACTGGATGATAATCTTATGATGATATTTTGAGGTTAGAAAATCTAGAAACTAAATAAAAATTGTAACAAAAGAACATTCAGAAAAATAGTAACATTGGCTTTTTAAGAAACACTTATTCTCAGTTGTTTTTTAACCAAATACTCTTTAAGGTTTTTCACATACTGAAAATAGCTAACTTCAGGATGTTAACCTATTTAGTTCATTACTATTAGAATAGAATCCAAGATAAAAATATCCCAACAATTTTTTTTTAATTTTTTAAATATTATTTTATGTATTACATACCTTTTCTGGTTGCTAATACAGTATCTGATGAAAACGTTTATACTGTAGGTTAATATTCTGAAATTGTCTATTCTCAGTACGGTATAGGCTACTGTATGTAAAAACATAAGAGAATATTTAGTTGATAAACAACTGAGATTCCTGAATGAACTAATATTGCTTTTTTTCTGAATTTTCTTTTGTTATAGCCTACGGTAGCCTACTGTAATTTGTATTAATTTTCCCGATTTTCTAACCTCAAAATATCATTATATGGTTATCATCCAGTTCAGAATAAGTTACTTTTTGCACGTTATGAGAATCTTAAAGATAGCTTTGAAGCCATGTTTCAGTGTTGCCTTATTAACAATTAATATTGTAGCTTTCAGTCCGACAACACAAAAATCATTCCAACTACTGGAATATGTGAAAAAACCTCAAATACATTACAGGAGATTAAGATTTATATATATTATTAATATACCTGCAGAAACTCCGTTCCATTATGCACATCAAATGGGACCAGTGCCGGATTAAGGTAAAATGATGCCCAAGTCCCTCAGATTTTTGGGGCCCCTTTATTGTTTTCAAATATTTTTTTATTTTTTAGCACGTGTATATTTAATAAAGTATATAGGCCTATAAGAGTTTTTTTTTCTCAAGATAAATAATACACTTTTTTTAATTAAATCATATATACATACATTTCAATTGAAACGATCATCGTTATTTGAAAACATTTCAGATGATTTGATGAACAATGTAACAAATCATACTATTTTTTACTTCTGTAAAATGTAATCAAAATTTTTTTTCTGATTTTTTCGGTCAATTTAATCTTCTACAATGTCATCAACATCAATTTCCCGCAGAACATCTGACTCTATATACATTAAACTTGGCATGTCTAATCGTCTTGTGACATGATACTTCTTGGCGCACTTTTGATCCGTTTCAATTTTGAAAACGAGCGCTCTTCAGAACAATCGTTATCATGAAGGTCAGGAAAATGGGAAAAGCAATTTCAACGTTTGGAAAAACAGACTCAAGCTGGTCTCGAATAAGAATTTTGTAAAGTTCAGAATGATTGAACTCAAGTTTTTAAAGGAAATTGTAATTTAATATAATGCTGAAACCGTCTCAGTTCTGGATAAAATTTTTCTAAATCTTCGGAATAAAATTTTGGGGGCCCCAGATAATTGGGGGCCCTAGGCCTGGGCCTAGTCAGGCCTAATGGGTAATCCAGCACTGAATGGGACGACTATATAACGAATGCTGCGGTTCTCGAGAGAGCAGAGATGAAGAGCATAGAGGCCATCATCATTAGTCACCGGCTTAGATGGATCGGTTATGTCCAATGCGAAAATGACGACAGACTCCCACGGAAAATCCTGTACAGCTAGCTCAGCACGGGCAACAGACCTCTAGGAGCACCACGGAAGCGTTACAAAGACCAGCTTAAACAAACCTTGAGGAGTGTAGCCATTGATCCTGATAATTGACATACACTAGCGGAAGATCGCGCACGTTGGAGTGCAGCCACCTCAGTTGCAGTTTCACATTTTGAAGAACACCGAAGGCAGGAAATGGAAACTCGTCAGAGGAGAAAGCTGCACCAGATAGTTCCACGTCCTCTACCTTCCATCATATGCATTGTGTGCGGCCGTATGTTCTATGCCAGAATTGGTCTGTTCGGGAACAGATATTTCCAGTTTGGTCTGTTGAGTTACCAGCGACATCACCATCGAGTGAATACAAATTAGCAATGCAGGAAAGAAACATACACTCGGATACGAGTATTGGCCGACGACGATATTGTTAATATATAGATCTTATAATATTAATATATATAAATCTTAAATCACATGTAATTTATGTTCTGTTTTTTCACATATTCCAGTAATTGGAATGATTTTTGTGTTGACCGAGAATCTTAGCCATAGCCTGACCACGAAACAACTGCAATGATGCCTGATAATGTACACAATTCACAAGCTTAATACAGGTAGGCAGAGGATGCCTCTCCAATATTGCTAGTTTTGCCAAAAGAAGAAACTTCACAATAATACTAAACTTTTCACAGAGAGACATCCTCTGCTCATGATTGTGTAAGAGGCAGTCACGCACCAGTTGCGCAGTGGTAAAAACAGAATTCTGATATACTGTAGTTGCCAGTCATTAGGCGTAGTTCGTTTCTCTTACACGAGCGCAGTTGTCAAATCTCAGGAGAGATCAGTTGGCATTGGCTTTATACCAGAGTTCATCTCTGCTCTATGGTTGTGAAATCTGGACTACCTATAGAAGGCACTTGAGGAGTTTGGAAAGGTACCATCAGCGTTGTATCAGGAGAATTATCAAAGTTAAGTGGCAAGACCGATGCACTAATATCAGTGTCAAGCTAATACTACCAGCATTGAGCCTATAATATTAAAGCATCAGCTTCGTTGGGCAGGACATGTTGTTCGCATGCCTGAATCACGTCTCCCAAAAAAAAAAAACTTGTACTGAAAGTTGCAGGGTGGACAAAGAAAGCAAGGAGGATAACAGAAACGCTTCAGAGATGTTCTGAAATCCAATTTAACCAAATGTCAGATCACCATGGACAAATGGGAGATTACGCCATCAAATCGTCAGACATAGCATCGCCTCGTCCACCAAGGTCCCCAATGTTTCGAACAACATCGGCAAAGATGTGAAACTGATAAGTATAATGCAAGGAAAGAGCACAAGGATTACAGGAGTATCAACCCTCAAGAAATAGTGTCTACCCCAAACAATGTGTGTCTACTGTGTAAGAGTTTGTGTTTCCCAGGATTGGACTATACAGTCATCTAAGAACTCACCTTTAGAAGACAATCTTATCATAGACTAATAATAATACCAGAGTTAGTTAGTTATAGTTGCTTTGAGGGGAAGACCAGCGAGGTCATTTGTCCTTTTATTCCAGAGAGTAAATTAATTTTTGAAGTATCCGAAATCTAAGAAATCTGACGATTACCATTCAGAAATAATTTACGCTCATTGTAAACAATGGTTTACAGAACAATTATCATACCTCAGTCCCCTTCCAGTAATTATTATGGGCAATGCAAGTATTCACTCAGTGCAAATTAACACAGCTCCCCAAAACCCATCCCAAACCAGAGCGGAATCGTTACTCATAGTTAATGCTCACACACCCGCACATTGTACATATTACATAACATGTGCATCGTGTAGTTAAAGATTGCCTCCGTACCATTGTCACTACAATCCAATTGAGCATTTGTGGGCAGGAGCCAAAATAAAAATTTAAAAAAAAACACGTTCTAATGGAGGTTTTGGGGTCTGAGAGATGTGAAACACGAAGATATGTCGAAATTTTCCGGAAATCGCAACATAGTGCCCATTGCAATACTTAGCTTTCTTATGAACTCGACACTGAGGTAGCAAACAGCCAACTGGTAAGTTTGCACTTTGCTAAACTTGCTAACCTCTGGAGTACTGTATTTTGAAAAAGTGAACTGTAAATCTCTTCCACCCTGAACTGTAGCTACCTTGCTTGCACCAACAAAATGATTAATTTATGTAATACCTCAAGTCTGATAAAACTAGATAATGTCCATTGAAACTTATCCGCCAAATCTATAGCCTACATTTTAAGATCTACATAGTTCTTAGTAGGTACATGTTTCAGGGCGGGCTTACATGGCTCCCTTCTTCAGCCTTACATTATTTTGTAATATCTATACACACCATATTGTTAAAAACATTGAATAAAACATGCAAAACACATTAAAATGCACTCATTAATAAAAACTTTAAAATCATTAAAAAGTAACTCTATTGCTTTTATTTGTATTCTTATTTTAAAGTTTTTATTAATAATGAGTACATTTTAAGGTGTTTTGCACGTTTTATTCGATGTTTTTAACAATATGGTTATTCAATTATCGTATGGCTTTTAGTGCCGGGAGTGTCCGAGGACATGTTCGGCTTGCCTGAGTCTGTAGCTGCTTCCAGCGGACACCCCTAGGGTGAGCTACACGTTCCGTTCAATTTCTAGTAGTTCCAACATTCGCTAACAGTTATCAATGATACCTAGTGGTGAACGTTGGAATTTTGATAGAGCGTTCCGACGAAATCTAGCCTAACAATTTAGCTTCACAAAAGTTAAGTCTGTGGAAGGATCTTTCACATGCCATAAATCTATGACATGGGACCGCCGGCTTTATTTCCCCTTCGAAGGAAGGCATACTTAAGGATTTTTAACGCTCTTAAAAAATATGACTTCGGCCGGATTTGAATCCGCTATCTTGGGCACAGCAGTTCAGCATGCTACAGGCCGGACGTTTGTTTTAGAATAGTGAAAAATCTTAATGGAAGCCTGGAGGCGAGTTACTACAGTACCCGTTTTGTTGTCACCTGCCCAATGATTGACAAAGCTATTTCACACTATTTCTGAAGTACAGTCTTTGGCAAATATAATGGCATTCTGTTTGTTAACTATATGTAACGTGTACTTCCGCTTCACACAATACTTAGACGTCAACTGTACTGTCTATACGGTGATGTCGTCACGTGCTCATGTCTGAAATTCCATTACATCAGACTGGTGATGACAAGTGTGAAGCGATAGTGCTCGAGAGTGACTGTACAGGCTCACCTGCAAGCTTCAAGGTCAAGGGCAATCGTCTAAAACAAACGTCCGGCTTGTACCAACTAAGCCACCGAAGCCGCTTAACAATATGGTGTGTATAGATATTACAAATGTAAGGCTGAAGAAGAGAGCCATGTAAGCCCCGAAACACGTACCTACTGAGAACTATGTAGATCTTATGTTCAGAATATAAAATGTATCGATTGGGCGGAAAAGTCTTAATGAACATTATCTAGTTTCGTCAGATACTCCATTTTCAATACGGACCAAAAATGGATTCGAGTAATCCCGGAAATACCTCAAGTCTTCGATGGACAGCTGATTGAGTATTCGATCAAGAGTGCTAAATGCGAGAGACCTTTCAATACAAAATTCTAAAATAACAGCAGTAAAACAGAACTAAATGCTTATCACCTATAACTACCAGAGTTTTCATTGGAATCATTTCAGTTGTGATGGGCACCGATAGTCAGGATTTTATCCTGCAACCCTGGGTACAATAGACGAGTGACTAATCACACAGAGCCCATAATACACGAGTAAATACAGTATTTAAAAATGAAGGAACATGCAAGTCTGAAGGTGGCTACAAAAGCTATCACATGAGGCTAATGATTAAGATATTAAGCCCCTTAAACTCAAACATCAATTGATAATTGCAATATGATACAACAATTATTGACATTCCAAACATGGGCGGAGCTTCCATAGACATTCAACATGTCTTATCTCGGATAATTATGAACAGTCATATTAGGGGTAGATGACCTACAACAATCATTCCATCATTGTTATAATACAGTGAGTCCGGGAATGTTCTCCGCAGCGCCTACATGCGTCTGCGAGAGCTAGCTACAGCAGTTAAGTTGGTAGCACGGTTGCCGCTTCCATCATCTCTATCTCTACTTAGTATAAAACTAAGTCCCCGATTCTTGGATGTTACAGGTAAACTCGAGAACCACTGGATGGATTTTGATGCGGTTTTCACCATTCTGTAAAGGATATATAGAGTATGATTTCTGTAGAAAATAATTTATTTATGATCAAAGGAAGCCGAGCAGTAACGATTTTAGTGGAAAAGTCGATAAAAATACGTGGCGTCCGAGCACTTTGTAAGCTTACGCTGGGCAAACCGTTAAAAATATCTAAATACTATGAGTGTAAGAATTGTCCAGCATGAAAAGTTCTACAAAAAAGTCCGCGAGAGCATATGTCTATCTTCCATACATCGCCAACTATAAGGGAACAACTGAAGCTTGTCTCTTACAGCTTTATGTGCTGTCGACTTAGAGATTCCTGTTTGTTGAGCTAATTTTCATGTTGATTTACTTGGACTACGCAGCATTATATTGGAGATTTCATCAATTTTTTAGTCTGTTAAAAGCGTAGGCCTGCCTGTTCCCGGTACATCGTGCACTGAGCCAGTCACACGAAATTTACATACCAAATTCCGAACGGTATCACGATTTGGACACTTTGAATTAGGAAACAGCGCCTGAAATCTTAATTTTACATTTTCTGTAAACCGATCGCCTTCGCGAAAAACGTATTCCACCAAAAAACTCTCTCTTCAGTAGTAAACATTACCGCCTGTATACTGTTGCACTCTTCCAATAATAATCTATCCGAACGCTCGCTGACTGTAATACACGCTGAAGACCTGCAGGCTGCGCGCTTATCGCGATGCACACCGACAGCTCAAACAGGGAAGTCCCGCTTTGAAGGACACAGTGCAGTGCAGCCAAGTAAAACGCATGACTCAACCACTCACAGCTGCACGTACCCACTGCGGAGAACATTCTCGGGCGCCTTGTACAAGGGTTGGTATTTTAGTTTTTGCAACCATGCTGTTGCAACGGTGTTGGGCTTTGCCATTGTTACCAAAGGTTGCTAACCTGCATCCCCTCCCTTAGAGAAAATGACCTCCCCCGTTCGTGTGCAGTGGTCACGTGCAGATGAGTAGTTGTAAGCAAGCGCTCGTGAAAGACGGACGTAATGTTTTCCAAACAGGAGCAGAGAACATGGATAAAAGTTCAGTGTGCTAGAGGTCGCACAGCTCGATAGTGTCACCAAGGACTGAACAAGGTGTGTGGTGCAGCTGCGTTAGCTTACAGAACGATTGCAAGATGGGTTGCAGCCTTTCGAGAGGGGCGTGAATGTGTAGAGGACATGCCTCGATCTGGTCGCCCACCAGTCATCATCTTGAGCAGTTTCCGAACGGATGTTAGGCCCCTTAAAACAACAATTATCATCATCATCATCATAGTTTCCGAACGCTGGTCGGGTCTGCTTGGAACAGAAGCCTTTCCATCGTTTCCTGTCCATCCACCATAATTTACCATGATATGGGAGAGGTCCTCAATACAAAATTGCAAAGAATGCAAAATGCTTGCTTGCGGTTTGTTCTCAATGTACCAAGAGAGTCCCATATAACTCCATTTTACGTCCAGATTGGATGGCTAAAGTTAAAGGAACGAATACAGTATGCCATGGCTCTGACTGTGATAAAAATTCTAAAATTCAAAATTCCGTCTTATATTTACTGCACACTAACTCCCATGCAATCAGTGCATAACCGTGCGAATAGACACACTGCACAAATGCTCCAGATACCTCATCACAGAACCAAAAAATGCAAAGGTTCATTCCATATTTCAGCTAGTATTCTCTGGAATAAATATAAATTGCACCAGTATTCAGAACTTCCTATCAGAGCGATAAAACACTCCCTTCATTGTAATCTATCAGCTATACAATTATCATGTTCAAGGTGAACGGATGTAATAACAAGAACTTCTATTGTCAACTGTATGTTTAGGTTAAGTTTTTTTCTTTCTTCATTTATTCTATTGTATTTAACCGCCCTCTGAATGAAGAGAGCTGCATAAAGAGGCTTTGTAGCCTCAGTGGCCTGTATCAGAGAAACAATAAATTCAAATTCACCATGTCTCGTCTTTCGCTGTGTCCCGGCACACTCCTCTTTCCTCCACACTCTTCTTAACATCCTTCGTCCATCTGTCCCTTGGTCTTCCCCTTGGCCTCCTTGGATACCCGCGTCAATGGAAGCGGATCGAAACTTAACGCTTCACGAATTAGCGCAAAGATACGGGACTGGCATGTGCACTTGCTCACAACTACTCATCTGCACATGATCACTGCAAACGAACGGGGGAGAGGCCGGGCGAGGTCATGTACTCTGAGGGAGGGGATGCAGGTTAGCAAACTTTGGTAACAATGGCAGAGCCCAACACCGTTGCAACATAGCGCAGCAGCATGGTTGCCAAAACTAAAATACCAGCCTATGCATTTTTTTTTTTCCATGTACGATTCATATCAGGAGCTGGGAAGAGAAAGGGAAAATCTACAATAAGATTACATACAATATTCGGCCTTTCATCTGGGAGGAGACAGGGCGAATCTACCATAAGATCACATACAATATTCGCCCTTTCAGCTGGGGGGAGATAGGGCGAATCAGCAATAAGATTACATACAATATTCACCCTTTCATCTGGAAGGAGACAGGGCGAATCTACAATAAGATCACATACAATATTCGCCCTTACAGCTGGGAGGAGACAGGGCGAATAAGCAATAAGATTACATACAATATTCACCCTTTCAGCTGGGAGGAGACAGGGCGAATCTACAATAAGATCACATACAATATTCGCCCTTACAGCTGGGAGGAGACAGGGCGAATAAGCAATAAGATTACATACAATATTCACCCTTTCAGCTGGGAGGAGACAGGGCGAATCTACAATAAGATCACATACAATATTCGCCCTTACAGCTGGGAGGAGACAGGGCGAATAAGCAATAAGATTACATACAATATTCGCCCTTACAGCTGGGAGGAGACAGGACGAATAAGCAATAAGATAACATACAATATTCGCCCTTACAGCTGGAGGAGACAGGGCGAATAAACAATAAGATTACATACAATATTCACCCTTTCAGCTGGAAGGAGACAGGACGAATAAGTAATACGATTACATACAATATTCGCCCTTACAGCTGGGAGGAGACAGGGCGAATAAGCAATAAGATTACATACACTATTCGCCCTTTCTCCTTCCAGCTCCTGATATGTAGTAGAAACTCTTGTCATCTACCAGGTAAAGTGAACTTCCGAATGATACGAGTAGCTGATAACCTCCTTAAAACAAGCCATCACCACTGACAGTGTAATGAATGGAGTTAGTTAGTTATGGAGGTTTTAAGGGGCAGATCTACAAGGCCATCTGCCCCTCAGTGTAATGGATGTAAGAAAAGTAGGATAATAGGAAACTATCATAATAAAAAAAGGTTTTAGCTTGTTAAATACTGTATTACTGTTTCTGTAAAACCAAGCACAAATCCAAACAGGGAATAGCAAAGAGGAAGCATAAAGCACTTGTATGTGAACAGATTAAGCCTGCAGGGAACTCAAATTATCGTCCTTACAATGAACATACCTGCCAACCTTACAAAACCAAACAATAGGAGATTTTGATATGAAAATTCAGTAGATGCAAATAGTGCATATTAGCTCAATTAATTGGCAAACTATGTTATGGTGTTCACAGCCATTTTTCAGTGTTGCCTTAGTAATCAAAGTTTGATGATTTTCAGTTGGTCAACACGATTGTACCCAATGTAGAAGTTCCACTTTCATCTGCCTACTGTGCTCAAATGGCCTTATTCATAATATCCATAGCAGTGGATATGCCCCGATCAACTATGATGGTAAATATGTTTTGTGTTAAATTTCAATTAACCTATTAACTGCTATGTACAGTATTTCCAGATGAATGAGCACCTTTGTGCTGAGTTATTTTCACACAACTTAGTCCCATTCTACATCAAGTCCATAAATAAATTTAACATATTCCTCCTCCTCCTCCTCCTCCTATTGGTTCCATATATTACATAAAAAATACATTGGATTACATTTTACACACGTGTACTCAATAAGTTTCCTTCAGGGACATACCCGGAAAGTAATTTTGGCGAGGGATAGTAGACCTGTATGTAGATAAACACAGCCTTATGTAATGACTGGCTAAAAGGCCTTTCACTAGGTTTGACAAATCAGACTTTTAGGGGGCATATATCTCTTAACTCTTCAAGTAACATTAGCTTAGTGTAATTTATTCCACTATTAGCGATTTAGAGGGCAAGGCTGTCCTCCATTTTTCTGTCAGAGAATTTTGGGCTTTCCTTTACTCTATGAACCCATCAATGACAGATAATGAAAGCTAGTATCTGGTGATAATTTTCTTGATCTTGGAGCACCGTTAACCTTGTGAACTTGAGCTGTGGGACTTCTGATTTTAGGTGGAAACCGAATCACAGGATGTGATATTTCACTTCAGAAATCTCACAAGCATTGATCGGGAATTGAACCTGGTCCGCATGGGTGAAACGCAAGCAGCTAGACCACTGCACCTTCAATCCCACTTTTTGATTTCGGTTTTGTTCAGTAGTTTTGTCTTTTTTTTTTTTGTTTGTTTGTTCTTTTAATTTTTTATCTGTGTTTTTTTTGTTTGTTTTTATTATTATTTTATTTGTTTTTTGATTTTCCATTTAATTTTTGGTTTTGCTTTTGTTTCATCAAGGAGATTCAGTAAATATGCTTGGTTTTCACAAATATGAACACTTCCACAAGAAAAGGCGGTAAAATTCAACCATCAGCACCTTTGATAATATACTTGTAAATTGTCCTTATGTTAGGAGGTAGGTGTAAGGATTCATTTGTCAGTAGATTATCTAGAAGTAATAACTACCTATTTCAAGAAAATTAGTTTATTGTTAACTGAATGTCTAATGAGTTAAGTAGTTTCTTCTTTTATTGTATGTAACCGTCCTCTGAATGAAAAGTGCTGCATAAAGAGGCTTTGTCGCCTCAGTGGCCAGAACAAGAGCAACAATAAATTCAAATTCATCATGTACCCAGCTCGCACCACGGACTCGCCACATCTTCTCACCGCTCACCATGTACCCAACGTACACCACAAACCCACCCCTTCTCCAGTCCAGACAGACTGGTAGGGCAAGTATACAGTTGACCGCATCCTCTAGTCTAGTCTACTTTACAAAAATATAATACCAACATTGGAAAAAGGAAGGAAGCTTGTTGTTTTACGTGCCCATTATTCTTGCGATCATGAGCCACGGGATCTCCATTGACCGGGAATCGAACTTGGTCCGCCTTGGTGAGAGGAAGAAGCTTGACTACTGCACCGCCATGTCCCCTACAAACATATGAGAAAACTGACCCCATAGCTAATTTCCAGGCAGGGTGACACGAAGCTCCGTCTTTATATAACATATATCTTCATGACATATTACATGGCCACACCACTGGATCTGGGCCTTGCACATCTTGTCAATGATCGGGGCAACTACCACGATCTTCCATATGTCTATGTTCCAGTCATGATAAAAGGCGGGTCAGGCGAAGTGAGCAGCAAAGCATGCACATGCTTCTCCATGACATAAAATGCTTGCTTGTACTTATTGTTGCTGGCCAGCGTTCAGAGCAATACAGAGCTGGACGAACAACAGTCCTGTAAATCTTGGACTTCAGGTGGATTGGTATCCGACGGTCACAGAGAACTCCACTTTATCCAGACCGTATTTAGTTATACGTTGGCGTCTGAGAGTGTGTCACACTCAGCAGTAACTAGTGAATCAAGGTACTTTAACTGATTGATTTTCAGGAGATTTTAGCCATCTATTTGAATGGTTCCAATCATATGTGGACCATACTCCATGCACTCTGTTTTCTTAGCATTCAGTCAAAGCCAATTTTCTAATAATCCGCCATTCCAATTTTCAACCTGTTCCTGATATTTGTGCTTCTCAGCTGCCAGTAAGACACTGTCAACATATTGGAGTGCCCATAGCGAGTGGTGGCTAGATATCAGAGGTGACCAAGTCCATACATAAGATGAAGAGAAGTGGTGATATTGCCAGTTCTTGATGGACAGCTACCCAAATGGAAGATGGTGGTGACATACAGCAGGGCATCTGCAGACACTTATTTGGTTTCTTTGGGACTGATGACCATGATGTTTCAACTCTTAAAATAACAATTACCACTAATCATCCCATAAATACCGGTAGGTTTCTTTCAGTTAAGAAACTTTTGTCATTGTCAATTACCATTTTTTTCAAATTTTCGGTTCACAAAGCAGGATGTATTCAGTCTTTAGACTGATTTCATGCAGCCCTCCATGCCTCCCAGTCGTGAGGCATGGGTTATTATTTTTATGAAATGTACAACAGCAGAGTCCAAATTATAGGACATCATGCACAAAGAACAATGGACAATATACATTCACATTAATTTTACTTCTGTGAAGAATTACAGAGAAATCTCCAAGTTCTATAGTTACTGGACGTATTTTTTTCCCAGATTTTGTGGTTCCGAGAATCTTCCTATTTAACGGGGCAACAAAACTTGTGTTTATCATTCCTTGAAGTGTAGATTTCCTGCATCTGTCATCTAGAAATCTTGGCCCCAACAAACGTTGATCCCGTATTGATAGCTTATTCTTGTTTAAACGCATCTGTGTATGTGTGCATAATTTTATGTTTATTTAAATTAGGAACCATGAACTAATTTTGTATTGCACACAGTAAGTTTTAAGAAATATGTGCAAAAGGTAACGATATTCCTGTTTACTTATCAAAATCTGTAATACTGCATACTGGTTAGTTAGTTATTGAGGTTTTAAGGGGTGGAACTACGAGGTCATCTGCCCCTATACTATCTACTGGGAATTATCACATCAAATAGTGATAAATAATAATGAAAATATTTGCCAAAAGCAGCTTTCGTGCGAGTAGATTCAGTATAAATATGATGGTAATTTCCTACATTACAAGCACATAGCATGGGCTAAAATAATTCATACTTTCCCCAGCCACCACTTGCTTTTAAGAACAAATAATTTGATGCAAGTTTTATTTCTCGACTGATCTTTTCCAAGTCTATGACGTTCGCTTGGGAATGCGCGTCGTTGTAAACAAGCACATATCTATGTTCAGCTGATCGCCTTTGGCACCATCTGTTGTGTGTTGAAGGGTACGGCCATTTCATCGTGTGATCGACTCCAATACAAATGCGATGAATTTCTAGTCTAGGTTAGCCTATTCTGTGTATTGTACAGATAGTAAAAGCCATTATATGGGCTACTATATCAATGTGATTGTACCAGCGTAGGAATGCTTCACCTTGTCAATGAGTATTTAAACATCTTTCTATTAGTTCAATGGTAGAACAATGGTGCACGAATCCTTACCTTCGATCAAATGGCTTGAACTATTTCCACATTACATGACCTAATGGCAGAAAGCCAACATTTGTAATAAATGTTTGTTTCTCATGATGTAGGGTACCTAGAGTTTGTGGTTTCTATCATTCGTGGTTTATCCAAGATGGATCATGTCACTTATCTTCATGCTCTGTGGCCTCAAAGAGTGGTTTTAAGCGGTATTTAATTAGCAAAATTCATACCTGCCAACTTTCAAATTGTCTACTACAAGCGATGATACATGGGAAACCACATGCATCAAAAATGTAGTAAAATATGTCAAAATGCCTATTATTTTCATCACTAACATAAAATACTACATGTAAACTGATGACATTCTAAGGGACAAAGCATTTCACCTGAATTAAACTGCTACAAATATATTTAAGTTGTCGAAAAGGGTTTCATAATATTACATTAATTATAATGGTCTTCTTTTAAGTCTTGGAGCAAAGGATCATGTTTTGTACATTCGGGAACAAGAACATGAAAATGTACAGTTTATAAAGGGATTCTGTCGCCTAGGGTTGGGTTTGAAATTTTGGAATTTTATGGCGGTATCTGCATTGCGCTTCCACTATTATTAGGATGTGAGAATGGGAGGATTGTTGTGGCATTGTTGGACTCGCATCTAATGATTTGCTATTCAGTACTGTAGAATGGGGCAATACCGGTATAGTGGGGCAAAAGCAATCATTTGGCCTGTAGTTTGAAAGTTGAGCTCTCCAGCCAAACTGCGACAATAATAGCGCCGTCGCGTATTGTAATAACAAAGATAACATTATTGCTTACTTGGCTGGGCGCCAAGAATTCGCTCGGTTGTTACCTGCAATCGGCTAGTGAATGTTGTGAGGAACACATTATTAAGTGTAAAACAAATTAACAGTGAAAACTTCAGTTGATGAGTTTCACAGGCTGTACAAATACAGTAAGTTAATATCAATAACTATTCCTCAGTTAGTTGGGTACCATACGAACATTTCTGTAAGTTTCTAAGCAATGCCACTTTGAAGTTATAGGGCTTTATATGAAAAGTTGTCTTGTTATAGGTAATACCGATCATGGTGAGAACATACGTCAAGAAATTTGGGCCTGATAGAAGGTGGAAATACAACTCAATTTTCCTAGAAAATGCAGTAAAGGCTGTGCGACAGGGGAAATGAGCATCAGAAGAGTTTGCTGTGCCGTACACAACCCTTAACGACAAGTTAAGGCATATGTATAAACACAGCCTTAAACAGGGAAGAGGAGAAAACGCTTGTTGAAGGCTTATTGGTGAGTGCCAAGTGGGGTTTTCCACTGAAACACGGATGTACGTAGCATCGTGCAGGGTTACCTTAACCACGCAGGGAAAGTGGAAAAGAGATTCAAAGACATTCGGCCAGGACTAGAATGGGTTCATGCATTTCTGAGAAGAAACTCCGAACTGACTGTGAGAATTGGAGAGAACACGAAAAGAGTTAGAGCAGCAGTTTCGAGGGAGATTGTTACGGAATATTACGATAATCTTAGGGAAACGTCGGATGGAGTTCCTGACTCTAATATAAGTAACTATGACGAAACAAAATGTTGTGACGAACCGGGACAGGTGAAGGTGCTCGTCGAAAGAGGCGTGAAGAAGTTTTCATTTTTCTTATTCGATTTTTTAATATGCATCTTTTTATTTTGCAATTATGGTAGTTTCTGTATATTTTTTTTAAAGTAAAATTTTGATCGTTATAACCCCTGAAATAGAGTAACACCGATAATCAAGCTAAATAAACCACTCCATAGGGTAATTCCGATCAGCGATTTCTTTCCATTACTCGCGATATACTCCATTGCTTCGATTTTCTATTGTTATCAAATGGACGAGAAAGAGTCACACACTTTAAAGATAACATTGCGTAAATATGGTTTTATTGGTATGGGAAATATCAATAAAAAACACCGAAAAATGATCGGTATTACCCCGTTTTACGGTACTTCCTAGAGCATCGAGAAGTTTGGTTGCAGTGAAGATGAGTGAAGACTGAATGTGCAAGGATGTCTTGTGATGTTTTAGTGGCAGTGATTTTAGTTAGTTAGTTAGTTAGTTATTGTTGTTTTAAGGGGAGGAACTACAAGGTCATCTGCCCCTCTTAACACAGGTTAAACTATACAAATTTGGAATGGAATTTAAAATTTAGATGTGGACACCTAAATTTGAAGAAAAAAAAAAGAAAATTAATAAAACAAAAAATTAAATAAAACTAATAATTATAATATAAACAAAAATTACGGAAAACAAAGACTTCAGCATTCAAAAACGAACAAGTTGTTGAGTCAATGTAGGCAGTGATTTTGGTTTAAGCACAAAATATTGAACATAAACATGAATATTTGCCAAAAATCAAAGAACTTCATTTATAATCATCTGAAAGTGAATTGTTAAGTGGTAAAATGATCCTTCCCTTAAAATAAAGTTGCTGTTTATCTTCCTTGCATTTATGTTTCAAAATAAAGCAAGTAAAATAATTGTGTGTTTATTCTTTGAAAATATGCATAAGTAAAGCATTTTTTTGGTCGGCAGAGTATTTTGTAAATAACACGAAGAGCAGTTTTATATTAATGATTATATTCGTCCTGTTTGCTATGTTATAATATTGCACAAAACCACATTTGAAATACATTTGCAACAAAATCTAAGAATCATAGATGCTAAAACACTAAATTTGAAATTCTTAAATGATAAAAATCACAAACTCCAAGGATACCATATTCCGAATTGTTCAGGAAATCCCCCTCCGTTGACGAACAAAAGGTTAAAATGTATGGCATATCCAGAATTTTTTGGGCATCTGATAACTCTATTTATAGTATGATATGACTAGTGTGAGGCGAACCTCCATGGCTTAGGCGGCAGCATGCCGGCCTCTCACCGATGGGTCCGTGGTTCAAATCCCGGTCACTCCATGTGAGATTTGTGCTGGACAAATCGGAGGCAGACAGGTTTTTCTCTGGGTACTCCAGTTTTCCCTGTCACAATTTCACACCAGCAACACTCTCCACTATCAATTAATTTCATCTGTCATTCATTTAATCATTGCCCCAGGGAGTGCGACAGGCTTCGGCAGCCGGCACAGTTCATATCCTCGCCGCTAGATGGGGGCTTCATTCATTCCATTCCCTGACCCGGTCGGTCGACTGGAAGCAGGCTATGGATTTTCATGATAGTGTGAGGCACTTGAGAAAATTCAGCAGTGTACCAAAGAGAAGGAAGAAACATGCACTGTCAACACTTCCCCAACTTCCAGCAAAATTTCTGGAAATTTGCCCAGTATAAATACCTAACTTTTTCAGAATGCGGCTACCCTGTTTTTTCAAAATACATAAATAAACTGAAGATTCTCTACAATATTTAACTCATATATTCATTTTTAATGGTTTCATAAATGCAAACACAAACACAGAAGAAAAAAAAAGTGATTCCAAAAATAAAAATAATAATCCAAAACACTAATATTATCCTCGACAATTCAAAGACACAAATCATACAATAAAACTGTTATTACAGTACTGTATTTAATATACTGTATATTGTAGTATCAGAACTATCAACAAGGTGACACGATGAAAACCAAGACAATACAAGGATGCAATATACACACATACACTCACACTCACATAAATAAGACATCACACAGGCATTTAACACTACATGCATGATGAATGGTCTATAAAGAATGTTACTACCTGCTAAACATGTCTTTTTGCAAAATCGTACACTTACGATTAATGTCTACAGATGTTTGTTGTTTCTTTTCCAACCAAGCACCTAGAATGTCAATAATGTTACAACAAATATTTACTTAATTATCCTCAAGATTTGTTAAAATTACCCCACAATACAGCACTTCTTTTTAAAAACATTTTTGACCTTAAACTTTCTCAGGAACATGGGCAAAAAAAAACAAAAAACAGATGTACTGCTATATCCGTAACAAAGGAAGAGCAGTACAGATGCTTTCATGAATTGTAAATATCATATTTTCTCAAATATCCTGTGCACCTTTTTGTTTGTCACATTCCAAAACAGTGTCGAAAAGTAATGTACATCAAGATATCCGAGGCATTCATGTGTAACATTTCACTCACAGGAAAAGCCAGATGATCAGGCCTTAACTGGTTCTAAGTGAATGGATGAGTGAGAGTGTACAAGGTTATTTAAACTGATTTGTAAAAAAGACATTTTGTGTTACTAAACATACAAATGTCACTGGTCTTGCAGTCCGGCCACATATCAGAATCTGTATTGTGAGAGAGATTTGTCGTACTGTCTTACATTGGCACCACAAAAGTAGTGTATAGGAACTTTTCCTATGTACTATATCTTGCATGGTTTTGGTGTGGCATTTCCCATTTCTCTATTGTATACCACTTCTTTAAAATGCTATTGGCTTGAACCTATTATTCTTCTTGAAGTGAATTATAGTGTTTGGTATTGCACACCAACTGATGTACCAACTTGGCCTCCTTCAACTTATTTAACATCAACTGTTAACATCACTCTCTGTGGACTCTTCAGATAGTTGTGAAATTGACAACTATGATAGATTAGGGTTTAAAGTTTGCTGCAAATGACAGCACATAAGACAACGACAGTCCTGCTGTGTTATTGCACAATGGTGTTGCTACAGTAATTTTGTGTGTTCATTTGTCACGAAATATAGTATGCTACAGTCAAATGTTTTGAGTGTGGTATTACAAGAAGCCACATTTCCATTCAAAGGTAAGGAGGCGTTTCAACTTCTCCCCCATGTGGGACAGTTGCAAACATGTTTAATGACCCCTAAGATCGCCAGATCTTACTTCACTGAAGTTCCTACTTTGAAGAGCCAGTGTTCCCTCCATCCTCCTACTCACACATTGGAGATACTGTATGAATTGAAATATATAGCAAGAGTTCAAATTGTATTTTGTGTCAGTCCACTGTTATTCTTTCATTTACAGAAAACAGTACTGGAATTGTGCATTTAAGTTGGTTGTGTAGTGATGAATGATTCTGACGGTCCACATTTGTTGAGAAGAGTTTTTAGAAATGTGGCCCTTTCAATAGTCTTATACCATATTTTCTGGCATAATCGTTGCATAGTTTTAGCCTAATATTCATAGTAGAAAAGGAGGGTGTGTTGATTATGCCAAAAGAGTTGAAGTTAAAAAAATAAAATAAAAATAAAAACTTTTTTTTTAAACTGTACAGTATCATTAATTATTGTTGTCCCGTGTGTTTCAGCATACATTATCCCTTTTATCCTTTTAACTTAAAGCTCACCATATATTATTATTATTAATATTAATCTTGATTGGTCACATTGGACCACTTGAGTCGTTCCACAATCACTTCTTTTTTGAAGATAGCACTGCTTGGTTCTTGCGCTGTTTTCAGTACTTTTTCATTCTTTCAGATCGGAATTTTCTCATCTAAAATGTCCATAGGCTTTCTATGTGTCATTCCTGCAGAAAATTTGTGAGTTTTAAGAAAATTCACAGCCTGCTTCCAGTCTCCGACCGGGTCAGGAATGGAATGAATGAAGCCCCTATCTAGCGGCGAGGATATGAACTGTGCCGGCTGCCGAGGCCTGACGCACTCCTCTGGGGCAATGATTAAATGAATGACAGATGAAATGAAATGATAGTGGAGAGTGTTGCTGGAATGAAATTTTGACAGGGAAAACCGGAGTACCCGGAGAAAAACCTGTCTGCCTCCGTTTTGTCCAGCACAGATCTCACATGGAGTGACCGGGATTTGAACCACGGACCCAGCGGTGAGAGGCCGGCGTGCTGCCGCCTAAGCCACGGAGGCTTCTTGTGAGTTTTAAGAACGGTGTTAATTTTATTTACCTCTTCGGCATCTGTTATCTTGAGTCCAACTGCTTTGAGATCTTGTTGGATTTCTTGGATCCATTTTCCTCCAGTTTTCTTTCCTAGATTTCTCATCACTAGTTGGCATACAACTCTGTTTTCTGGAAGCCATAAGATGTGAAAACAATATGAAATTCTTTTCTTCTTCATTGTGCTGGTGATAGGATCAATCTCACGATAGACAGTTTCATTTGGGAGAATCTTCCAGACTCCCTCAACCTGATACTTTTTATTTATGCACGTTCTAATGATTCTTCTTTCCGTTTTGAGGAGCTGATCAGTTCTTTGTTCATTTTTAATTTGGAACAGTGTTTCACAAGCATAAGTGGCTTCAGGGGGAGTTACAGTTTTATAATGTTGGATCTTAGTAGCTATTGATAGGCATTTTTTATTATATGTTGACCAGGTTAGAGATTGAGCCTTTTTCATTTTATTTGTTCTATTTATCCAAGTTACTTTTTCATTCAAGTTATGTGTGATAATTTCTGCAAGATACTTAAATTGAGGAACTAGGTTAATTTTATGATCATTTATATAGACTTTTATATAAATAATTCATGCTTTTGGGCTAATGCCGTGTGTATTTTAAATTTAAACCATACGTTTCGGAGAAACCTTGCCTCCTTTTTCAATGGAAATAAACAATGTGGCCAAAGAAAGTATATCAATGAGATTACAAAAAATATAGATAAATTCCTCTGTTCGTCACCAGAGAGCAGCTGCCAGAAATTACTGTATGGACCATGGTGGAACGGCGGACAGAGTAGTAAGTAACAAGAAGGTAAAGGGAGTGGTGTGAAAATATAGAAACTCCTCGAAGAATGAGGAGGGGGGGGGGAGAGGTGGGAGGGTTAGATGGATATAAGGAAACATAAACAAAAGGGAAGTGTAGCTGAACGATACCTAACGTCATACAGTCAACGGCGAAAAAACAGATGGAAACTCCTCCAGTGACGAACAAAGGAGATCAAATCCAGGCTCTTAGCCCTAGAGGGAAAATGTACAATTTTAAATATGAGAAGAACAGAGAGACTGAGAGGAACTATCTCCCTAGATCCTTAATAACTGGTAGCCAAGTGTCACTTAGCTGATATCCAGTGTCTCTGTTAAAATTATTGGGATTTTTACGAATTTCAACTGCCTCCCTTATAATTCTAGACCAGTTGTGCTTAACAAGGGCAAGCGCATGAGCATCATTGAAACATATATCGTGCCCTGTTGACTGTATGACGTTAGGTATCGTTCAGCTACACTTCCCTTTTGTTTATGTTTCCTTATATCCATCTAACCCTCCCACCTCTCCCCCCCCCCCCCCCCCCTCCTCATTCTTCGAGGAGTTTCTATATTTTCACACCAATCCCTTTACCTTTTTGTTACTTACTACTCTGTCTGCCGTTCCACCATGGTCCATACAGTAATTTCTGGCAGCTGCTCTCTGGTGACGAACAGAGGAATTTATCTATATTTTTTGTAATCTCATTGATATACTTTCTTTGGCCACATTGTTTATTTCCATTGAAAAAGGAGGCAAGGTTTCTCCGAAACGTATGGTTTAAATTAAAAATACACACGGCATTAGCCCAAAAGCATGAATTATTTATATAATAATCCGGGCCGTGAAAGCCTTAATATGCAAAATATATAGACTTTATTTATATCTAAGGGTTTCATAGGGATGATCTCAGTTTTTTCAAAGGATATCTGTAATCCTATCCCTTGATTTCTTGGAGACTAGTGATCTGAATACAAACCTCTTCTTGGTCTAGTGCTAAAAGAGCCAAGTCATCTGCAAATCCTAAGCAGTTTATTTTTATTGATGGTTTTGTTCCAATTTTGATCTTAGTATAGTATTTTTTTTATTTTGAATACTACGTGCCTCACCACAACAGTGAACTGATAGCATGTGCGACCAACCGGCGCGCAAATACAAATATGCTATGCAACGATTATGCCATTAAATTTTATAATTTTTACATGAAGATTATGATGATGATGATAATTGTGGTTTTATGGAGCCTAACATCTAGGTCATTGGCCCCTGAAGATTATGCTATGGAAAAGAATATTCCAGGAAATATGATAAACATTGGAATACAATCCCATTTAGTGTAGTGGTGATAAAAGGCACAATATTGTTCCTGCTCCCTCCCAAACTGGGGGCAGATGGCCTCGCTGTTCTGCCCCTTAAAACAAACATGATCATCATCACCACCTCTCTACATGGTCTGTTACTGTGGTTGTTTCTTACTCCATGTTACTGTATTCTACAGAATTACTGTTCAATTACTGTTGTGTGGTGTATTATTGGAACTGCAATTACATTTCTTACAAATGTTATACGAGGGCTGTTTTTTAAGTAAGGGCCGTTTTTTTTCTTCAATTAACTGAACATTTTATTTTGAAACCACATTTATTTTTAGGTTTTACATACCTTCCTCCATTTTTCTACATAGTTGCCATACCTTAAAACTAAGTTCTGAAATCCCTCTGCATAAACGTTTGTCGCCTGCTCTGACAACCAAGAATTCACAGCTGTTTTCAATTCTTCATCATCGGCGAAGCGCTTCCCACCAAGATGACGTTTCAGCTGCGAAAAGAGGAGGAAATCGCTCGGAGCAAGGTCAGGGCTGAGCGTTCATCGTCATGAACATTTTCACGGCCACTTTTGAACTCGCGTATCCATTTTCGCACTTTACCTTCCGTCATTGCATTATCACCATACACCTCACAAAGCTGACGATGAATATCTGCAGCCGACATGTTTCTTGCACTCAAAAAACGTATCACAGATCGTACCTCACATGCGGCGGGTGAATCAATAATCTTGAACATTGTAAAGATGCACAGTTCAGCGTACAGGTTAGCTGCACAGCTGCAACTGATGCCTGCTTGTTCGCAAAGGATTCCGGGAGGTAGCGCGCACGCTTGTTGCGGCGTGTGCACTAACTACGGGCTTTAAAAAATAACGACCCTTACTTAAAAATCAACCTTCGTATTTTAATCTCAGAAACTGGGGTCTGTGGTTCATTTGAGGGCACAGGGTATTCGGAAATATATGGTATATGCATAATAAACCCCAGTTGATACAATAATAATAATAATAATAATCATCCAAGTACAATATATCGTGCACATTGGATAGGTGGGTATAAGAGTCGTGTCTGTTTCCACAATGGTGTTATGAAACCTTTTCAATGAAGAGGCATCATACAATTACAATAAGAATAGTTGAAAAGACAGAAACAATGCAGCTACCATCATCTGTTCAACAGATGATCTAAACATAGGAGCCCTGAGCCAAATCTCTACACCTTCATAAGGCCCACTCCCACCTAGATTAATGAAATCAAACCGCTTGTAGGAAGGAAGGAAGTTTATATTTTAATATGACGGTCAACCTAGCGATCGTGAGCCACAGGACCTCCATATTTACTTGGAATCTAAGCTACAAGACATGATACAGTACTTTACATCGAAAATCTCACATGCATCGACTGGGAATCGGTGAAAGGCAAACAGCTTGACCAGAATTGTTGGTTGGTTCCTTAATTCAGGGGCTGTGACAACGCGGTCATGTAGCCCCGTGTACTTTGGGTGTGTGTAGAATCTGTCTGATAACCAGTGTTAATTGTGGTGGCTGTATTAGTGTGTGTTTCCGTTTTCAATTCAAGTAAGGACTACAGACATTGATTTTCTTCAAGTAGTTCCTATTTTTGCCACCAAACGCCACCGTCAACGACTACTACTTCAGAACTTGGTTACCCGACGCCACCGCAGTCGGCTCCTGGCGACGAACGTAGGAACCTAAGAGCGTTTGTCAAATGTTTAACTATAATTTAGCTTCACACAGGTGTTATTAGTGGAAGGTTCTTTAACATGCCATACATCTATGATATGGGACCGCCGGCTTTACTTCCCCTCCGAAGGAAGGAATACTGAGGGATTTTTAACGCTCTTAAAAAATCTGACGACTTCGACCAGAATTGTACCTAGATAGCTTTGAAGCTTCTTTTTAGTGTTGCATTGTTAATCAATTGAATGGTAACTTTCATATACAGTATACTCTCGATTATCCGGGGTGAATGGCACTGATAATCAGAAAATATGGTTAATCCAAAAGCATGTGCTTATTGCAAGACGAATGCATTCTTTTATTAAAAAAAAAAAGCAGTACCATATAAAGTAGGCTATAATACATTTATAAAGAAAACTCACACATTATTGTGCTCGGAAAAGTCTCTAATGGTTCTCTGCTTTTGGTTGTTTATCTGCCTAACAGCTGTTGACCATTTAAGCGGCTCCCTCAATGGAATTCAGACAGCACTTGCCTTCCAGCAACTTTGAAATAAGCCTACCCCCACCTTCTTATGGAACTTACACTTTGCTATTACGAAACAAGAAGTCGTCGACATGTCACAAAGTACCGTACTAAAAATAACTTACCCCCACTGGGACTACACTACAAAAAAATGTAAAAATAAATAGATTCAAACGTAATCAATTCACAGTACAGTATCAATTAAAGAGATTTTTTTTTCTGTTTACTGTCTTCACAATCAATATTTTTAATTGGAAAAAACATGCACGGTTAATCCTCAAACCAGATAATCCTCACACAGATAATCGAGAGTATGCTGTATTCATATGAAATTAATCATAAACGTGTTTTTTGGGGGGGATCCGTACTAACTTACAATAATGTTGACCTTACAAATGATGAATTTTTTGTTTTAAAAAGTTTCCACCATGTCAATGCTTGTCACTTTTTAAAATGATGTTTAATCACCTGTACATGTTTTGACTCATTATTTTTGAGCTTCCTTCAGAAAGCCTCAGAAGAATAGATTGTGAGTATTTTTTTAAAAGTTTGAAATTGTTCATGTCAAGTTTCGTACCGTTATTTATGTAATAATATTTTTCTGTTGGTTTAACATCAATTGAATCGGCCTAAGCTGAAAAGCGTTAAGTCCAAAATTTTAAACATTTAGTATTGTGAAGTATTGACTAGAGGGCCATCGAGCGGCATAAGGTAGAATTAAGTCAGCCTTCTCTTTAAGCCACAAACCACTGTTACATGTAGTGCCATCAGAGGAGAAAACCAGTCAATGACTTGCTGCCTTTCAGCGCCGTATTCCGTACTTAATGTTGGCCACACTGCAAGATTTCCACGTGTTATACTGGTATTGTAAATTACATTTAGGTGGTTTTTATGTTGCAAATCCATTTTACAATAGCATATCATGTGAAATATTCATTCTGGATAGCTTTAAGCCTTACTAAACTGACCACAGAGCTGAAAATTGATTTGGAAAACTGATATTCCGCTAACACAAATATAACCTGAATAGTTGCTTTACAATGCCTGCCCATTCAAACTCAGAGGCGTGCAAGATATATATTAATTCACCGCTAGGTTGCAGCATCATCCTACAGACATTGCCGCGGCTATTTTAAGGGGAAGATACTTAAAACGAAGGATTGTTAAGTTTGGAGGCTTAATATCGAGATTAACGGACGTAAAAACATTGCATTAAGTTAGTTCTTTTGTTATTCAATCATCATAAGGTATATAATAATTCAGGCACATACTTACGGGCAAATTTTCAATATAAAGGAAAGCAAATACATGGTGGTGGAGGTGATTGTTTTTAAGGGGCTAAATGTCTAGCTCATTTGCCCGTAATTATAGAGATGATAAAAATACAACTACTCCCAACTGACTTAAATCTAACGAACATACTTAACGAGATGAAAGAAAGGAATAAGGGCAATAAAAGACAGGGAAAAGAAATGCCCCCTGCCCCCGAAAAATGGGATGTTAACTTATTTAGAGGCTTTGCGACATCGTGGTCATGTAGCCCCGAATACTTGGGTGTGTGCTGAATTTGTCTAATAACCCATGTTATTGTGATGGCTGTATTATAAATTTTTACAGATTTTTTACTAATTTATTAACTTAGTTATTTATTTATTTATTCATTCATTTATTAATTTATTTACTTATTTATTGCCTTCTCTGGAAATTGCACGTAACCACTTCTCATGCAGTGAATTGTCCGATGGTATCTCGTGAAATGAGAATCCCCGGTATTCTAACTTGCCCTGTTCTGATTTACAAAAGGGCATGCAGCAGTACAGCATTATAAAATCATTTCAGAATACATTCTAAACACAACTTTGCCATTAACATCAATACAAAACTTATGTCTGCCATAGTGACTTGGTGCTGCTTCCCAGCGCCTTTACTTGGAAATGAGGTTGGACGCACAAACCAATGCTGTAATCGTTGAATGGGCAGGCAGTTTAAAGCAGCCAGGAGGGATGCGATCCAGCTGGCAGTGATCTAAACTGTAGATTTGTATGTTCTATTTAGCTGTGTGTTTGTATCAAGAATGGTCATTGGCTGTAGTAAAGAATATATATTATTATAACAAGTATTGAGGAGGTGGAAGCTTTTTAAAACTAAAAAAAAAATTCACAATTTGTAAGGCAACTTCCAGTCGAGCAACACGATTTTCATGCCCAATTAAATTGGGATAATGTGATACCACCTGAAAAAAAAATACCGTATATACCCGAATGTAAGACGAGGTTTTTTCCCACTTTTTGTGTTATAAAAATTAGGGGTCGTCTTTTATTCAGGGTATTAAATTTTTTTTTTTTTTTTAATTGTTATTATTATTTGCAAAGTAGTATGTGGTGTTGGCATCTTGTAACTCGCAACAAATCAATGTGTTAATGAAGATTAAAATATGGTTTGCTATGTTTAATTACCATGCATATACGAATAGCGTACATTTTGAGGTTAGGATTTACGCATACACGTCATTTTCAGCGGATAAATTATATGTTCGAAAGCATACGGAAATATGTTTTAAAACAATCTTTACAAGAACAACCAGTCAGTTTTATGAGCAGTAATTTTGTGATCAACGTATCTTAATTTAATAGAGTCTCCCATTCTTGAACAAAGAAATTATAGAGTATGTCTTGGAAAAGCGGGCAGAGAGATTTCCGATAACACGAGACGTTATAAAAATGAAAGCACGACCTTAAGGGCATATATTGTGCAAGTTATGAGTTAGCGAGTATTTTTTGAAAAAATCTGTAAGAGGCAGTTGATAACTAGGCCTCGTCTTACATTAGGGTATATACGGTATTTACATGTGATTAATTGCACAGATTATGGGGGAGTGGAGGATTAAAAGAATGACATGGTTCATTTGTCAAGTGAACATCATCAGATGAATCAACAAATATTACAAGACAAAGTTACGTTATGAAATGCTATTAACCCCCCGTCAAGCGCACATAATCTGCGAGATTAAGAGGAAATACGTTTTCCCTCCCAAGCTTTGTTTTTTCCATGAACGGTGCACGCGTCGCAATGGCTTCCACTCTCCCCGCCAGTTGCGTGAGGGAGAGGTCGTCCTTGTTTCAGTGCCCTTCGCTACTCTGTGGTGAGACGATTCATCCAGGAGATTAAAGGCGCCCGATTGAGTAAGTATTAGTAATGTATGCTTTTGTTTACGTATGTGTGTCTATTTTTTTTCTAATATTGATAAAAACATTCCTTTGTTTTAGTTAATTCAATCTGTGATTTGTTTAAATCACAATAGAGAAGCTACCAGACTGGTCATTGATGACACTCGCTCATCACAGCATGGGCATGACAAATAGAAATAAACAGTGCAATCACTCCGCTCCTTTTAGCTGTGCGCAGCGGACTTTGGAAACTGTGATGCTTTCTGCTGTTGGCTTGTGTTAGCAGCAGCCCATGTTCCTATTGTATGGAGTGCAGTTTTGATGTTTTCTTTTACTGACCATATTTGTTTCCTTGACTTCTGATAGTTGCCAATATTATCTGTAATACTGTGAGCCTCACATAAACTATGCCAAAGCAATATAAGGTGTAGGATTTGATAATAAATGCATAAGAATGGCATATTGTTTCGTTCTAGGTTGAAATTCAGGACACAGCAGGGATAATTGAAGGGAAGAGAATGGAAGAAATGAGTGAAGTTATGTGTGTTACTGATGAATCAGTAAAGGAAGGAAGCTTGTAGTTTTATGGGACTGTTAATCTCTTGAAATCTGAACCACAGGACATGATATTTTTACTTTGAAAATCTCACATACATTGTCCGGGAATCGAACCCGGTCTGCCTTGGTGAGAGGCAAGCAGCTTAATCATTGCACCATCATGCTAGTTAGTTATTGAGGTTTTAAGGGGTGGAACTACGAGGTCATCTGCCCTTACACCATCATGCTGCTGATGAATCAGTAATGATGGCACATACTGCTAAGAAGGTCAGTCTAACAATCTAGATCAGGCTAGTTTCCCAACAGGTGCTGAAAAGACCACAACTCATAAAGGCAACTAAAAATGTGAATCATAATCTAACATGGGCTAAATATAATCTGTCATTAGCCAAGGCTTGAGTTAACTCACTAGAATCAAAGGCCCGGCATTCTGCTACGTCCACTCGCAAACTATCAAATGTAGCCGACAACTAGTATGGAGAGCAATTCATTTCATAATTATCGATACACGTTAAACGATCATGTATTTAACCTGTTTTAGGTATTAAGTAACAGAACAAACATTCACCTCCATCTTCTCATATATTGGTTGTGAAACATAACTATCAAGGCCAGAGATAAGCACCGTATTGATACATTCGAGCTTTGGTGTTGGCGCAGAATGCTGCGCCTAAAATGGACTGATAAAACAACTATTATGTCTATTATTAAAGAACTTAACATCTCAAGGAGTCTTTTTTGTAGTGTCATGCAAAAATTCCTTTAGTTCTTTGAACATATTGTGGAGAGGGTACGAGACAAAGGAGGAGAGGAGCAAGCAGGTGAATAGAACAAGTTAAGAAGATCACTGGTTTATCTCTTCAGCACGCTTCAAGAAAAGCTGCTAACTGTCTGGGATGGTGTCGCTTAGTTCACGGGGTCACGATGCTCAGCAATGAGTAAAACTACTTGTGATGATATTTTAAGTACCTTACTTTGGTACTAACCATTGCAAAATAGAATAGAGCGGTCTAGGCTACAATGGTATGGACATGTGAAGAGGATGCGAGAGGAGAGGATACCAAAGATGATGTTTGGAATGGAAATGAAGGGAAGGAGGCCAAGGGAAAGACCAAGGGACAGATGGACAAAAGGAGTTAAGAAGAGTGTGGAGGAAAGAGGAGTGGGCTGGGACACAGTGAAAGACGAGAGATGGTGGATGGACAGGAAACGATGGAGAGGCTTATGTTCCAAGCAGACCCAACCAGCGGTCGGAAACTGCTCAAGATGATGATGATGACTTTGGTACTGCTGTACAGGAGCTACTATATCCCGATACTAACCTATGCATCAGAAACATGGCCAATGAAGAAAAGAGACATAAGCAGAGTACAGGCAAGTGAAATGAAATTCCTACGAAGTAGGATAGGAGTAGCAAGAAGAGACAGGGTGAGAAATGACACGATCAGGGAAATAGTGAAAGAGGAGCCCTTGCAGGGTAGGATTGAGACATCAAGACTGAGATGGTATGGATACTTGAAGAGGATGGAAGAGAAGAGGATTCCCAAGAGGACACACGAAATGCGGATGCAGAAGAAACAACAAAGGGGAAGACCAAGGGATAGATGGCTGAAGGGAGTGGAGGAGTGTGTCAAAAAGAGATGACTGGACCAGAGTGATAACAGAGAGGTGGTGGGAGGAGAGAACTAAGTGGAGAGGCCTATGTTCCTAACAGACCCGGCCTGGGGCTGGAAACTGTGTATGATGATGATAATGATGACTTTAGTTTTTCTTTTCGATGAGTTATTTGAATTTTGCAGTTAGGAATATTGTGCAACCTGATGCTCCCCGTTAGGTTGTATTCCCTTCTACCACACACGGTGCTAAAGATGGGTCCATCTACCCAAAACTTAATACACAGATCTGGTGACCATGGTGATCATAGCTAGTTGACTTACAAAATGTTCAATATTTTCACCTTTTCACTCCCAAGTATCTTTCCTGCTTATGCATGCCCCATCCCGGGTTGGAGGTTGGGGTTTCTAGGCAGTAAAGGAAGTGGTGAGTCCCTGAGGATTAGGATGATGTGGTGATAATTGGGGGGCCTAACTACACTTATGTTGAACCCATGGTCGGATTTTGACATGTGACATGTCATAGGACTCGGTGTGACGCCCCCTTTCCTATGGATGACCTATTTTCACCCAAAAATAAAAACTACCCTTACCCGGGGGTGAAATAAAGATTTTTTTTAATGCATGCGTACTTGGGGCTTTTGAAAGAGGGCGGGCTTTTAAAATGATTATTTATAGATGAGTTATTAAAAAAATATTAATTACATAACCCAAAACTAATAGGTAATCGGGTTTTCAGTATCTCGCTAACCAATAATCGGATTTAAACATATGGGGTGTCGTAGGACTCGGGGTGAACCCTCTATTTCTATGGACGACTTATTTCCACCCCAAAATAAAAACTACCCTTACCTGGGGGTGAAATAGTGACTAAACTCAGGACCGGGAGAGAGCGGGGCATTTGAAATACGAGTTAACTCGTGGTTGGGACAGCGAAAGACACTCGGATGTCCGAGTTAACTCGGGCTTTGGAGTGAGAAGGTTAAAGAGACCTCCTTAAATTTGTTGATCTGGGTAACCGATCTGCCCACCCTCGGGTCATCATCCTACTTGTGAAGTCTGAAACCATTCTTGACTTTAACACAGGCCTAAAGCCCGTTGCTCACGGGAAAATGTTTCTTAAAATTTATTTTACAACTAATTTTATAAAAATTGGACGAAAGCAAGCTGTGTTGTTCACGGTAAAATTATTTTATAAAATCCGTGGATGTATCAGGATCGCCATCTACCGATGAACTTCTGAACCAAGAATCAGCTGTTCAACACACATTGGTTTGAGAGTATGGCTCCAACAAACAAAGCAAAAATTGCTGCTATAGCTACAATTATATGTCGTACAGTGGTAAAAAGGAAGAAAAGAAATGCTAGGAAGTCCTGGACTTGGGAAGGGATATAAAGAAGAGAAGAGTAGAGGAATGCTTTGGTCGAAAATGAGTTGAGGTTAGAAGATCAGAATTCATATAGGAATTTTCTAAGAATGGAGGAAAGCAGTTTTAAAAAAACTCCTAGATCTTGATGGTCCCAAAATTATTCGACAGGACACTAATATGAGGCAGTGGCGGTTTCTGGGTATTCGCCCTGGAGCCAGTGCACACCCATTATTGAAAAATTGACGTTCACATTTCAATTTTACGAATATAAAAATTAATATAAGATTTTATGGTAGTATAAAGCATCAACAAATGTCCAGGATACCGCTTTTTACATTTAAATGTACCGCGTTCATTGCGCCTCACTGTACGTTGCTTGTGTGCTGGCTCGGGTATCATCAAATATCGCCGTTCGCCACTTGCAGCTTTGTAGCCAGCGTTAGGCTTGACGGCAGAAGAAGGGTGGCAAGAGGGGAGAGGGGATGAGTGTTTACTATAACAGAATCGGAGCCAAATCCTTGCCTGGCGAATTGTACTGCGCATGCTCCGTTTTATTTTCCATCTCCTGTCGCACCTGATTGACAGACGAAGAAACGATGACCGCTAGCGTGCAGGAGCTACCGCACTATCTGTTGGTGAATTGTTGTACCAAGTAGAGTTTCATGCGCAGTTTGAAAGGTTGTGTCTTTACGCAGCTTGTATAATAGCGCGAATGCCATTTGATTTTCAATGTGCATTTACAAACCACAATCATACAGCCAACTGTATGATATTATATAGTCTATAGTTGTAACAGTGAATTCAGTTTTATAACATTTCTTTATAATTTACAGATTTTTAAGGTCCAGTAACTTGGAGGATTAACGCAGCCTATTATCTTGTTGATCTTGGCCGTGGCAAGTATTTGTCACAAGTGTGTTTCTAAAGTGTGGAATATTTGAGTGCATGTGCATTATTAAGTATTTGATAGCTTATCCTCCCAGCTTGGCTTCACCCACTGACATAGCGGATCATTTCTCTACCGTCGGAAGGATGGTGTCTGGGAGGCAAACACACTTTTTCAGCAAATGCAACTGGGGATGGCGACAGGTGACCGCAAACTTGGGTCTAATTCAGGGTCAAAGAAGAGATTTTGACTGTTGGCCTGATAGGAACCGTCCCGGTATTTGCCTAGTGATAAAAATGGAAAACCACGAAAATCATTTTCAGGACGGCCGAGGTGGGATTCGGGATTATTATGGCTACTGTTCAGGATTTAAAAACTATTACATCGTCCCAACATACTTACTCTGCAAGAAAAGGTGGCCATATAATAAGAAATGGGAAGACCTATTCCAAACCTGAATTTAATTCAAACATCCCTGTGCAAAGCGAAGGTTATTCCATGATGAAGTTACAGCAAGTTAGTATGAGTGGGCTTGTGGCTGTGAACTAACCAACTGGATGTATTGTTTTCCGTGCTTAAAGTCGTGCTACGTGCACAAAAAAAGAAAATCCCTCTCTGCACGCCGGAAGCAGAGGTAGATTTCACCGGGCAAAGAACAATGCTTCGAATTCACTAAATTTGCCAATTGTTGTACAGTATACCTACGAAAGTTCCACATGTTTAGCATACAGCATCTTCTTATAATACCTGAAACATTTTGCTCATCCCTTGGTGCAAGGGTGGGTCATATCAAATATTCTTTCAGACAAAAAATGTTGTTACGATTTAGAGGGGTATTGGCCATTTTAAACTGTTTTGATAATGTGCCTATTAAGGGAGGTATGATTTCTTTTCTCTAAAAACTCCATTTTCTCCACCCCTTTGGTCAAACTTACGAAGATAAGCACTTGGCCCTTATTCGAAAAATAATACGAACTTTAATGGATTCAGTTTTTAACATACTATGAAAGTTATAGCAATATTTCACTTTACCCCCATTTCCAAACCCTTGGTCCGATTTTGCCCGTCAGCGAACTCGACCGAGATTTTGAATGGTTATATTTTTTGTAAGCCTATACATATACATTATATATTAACTTTTGAACTGACGGTGGTTTTGGGATCTGTGGGATGTGAAACGCGAAGATATGTCATTTTCTTTCCGGATGTCGCAATGGTACCCTTTGCAATAGGTAGCTTTCTAATGAAATCTAACTAAAATCGACAAATGTGAACAATCAAAAGCCTACATGAATGCAGAATTGGAATTACAAGTACTAGGAAAGTAACAAATCAGACAACAGCTTCATTGTGCATTCAGGAGGGAACATAGAACAGCAAAATATCGAGGTGTCGAAAAACCAACTCCAAGTGCCACTAGATGCATATCTAAGCATACAAAATAGAGTAACATTGTGATGAGACAGTTATTTTGTATGCTTAGATATGCATCAAATTTAGATGTTTTTTTTGAAGAGTGCACACCCACAAGTTTTCTTCACCAGCCGCTACTGACATGAGGCAAGCCATTTCTCTTGAAATGATAGTGCAAGTGAGTTCGAAGCCCGTTTATCTTCGCCTTCACATCAGCCTGGCTTCTGTTCGGTCGAATTTGTGAAACATATTCGGCAATTGAGATTTCTGCCTCCCTTCTCGCATTTCTATTGTGGTATACCGCATACAAACACTGATATTTATGGTACTCGTCCAGTAAAACACTAACAGCTTCCTTAGTCCAGCCGGAGCCTGCCATTTTCGAAGTGTTTGTTTACAAGCGAGCTTCACAATCTTCTCACCACGTGGCGCCAGCTTCATCTTCATGTCAGCTTCCCTGATTGGTTTGTTTCGTAAAATTAATTTTACGGAATAGAACATGTCCTATTTTATGGAAAGTTTTATCAAAGGTTTTATAAAACTTGAATTTGACCGTGAGCAACATAAATTTTATAAAATTAAATTATTGTACAATAAATTTGAAGGAAAATTTTACCGTGAGCAACGGGCATAAGCAACCAGCAACTTTCAGTATTCAAGCAGTCCCAGTGTAAATATCACCTTCTGAAGAACTATCAACACTAACAATCGGCCAATCTACACAAGCGCCTCGCTGTGGTTCCTGCTTGAACTCCATGAGTGACTTCACTATGTCTTCTATTTGTCATATCGTGGGTAAAACATCCGGTATGCTCACTGCAAATTCATTAACTACAGAGTGATTCATAATAAAAGTAAAATTAAACTGTAGATGTTCTGTTTAAATTTTGCTTTAAACATACAAGATTCCACCCGTAGTTATGGCTTAGAACTATACTGAATGTTAAGTGGATTTTAGACACAATACTGCTGTACCACTTTCAGAAACGCAAATGGTCCTAGTGTTCACTTAGCCTTCAACAGAAAAGAGTAGCAGGGTAATTCATGGGAGCAAAGGCAGCCAGGCATGAAGTCGACAACTTCATTATTAGTCTAGTGCCAAAGTTTAACATGCCCTAGATGGGAATGGGCCTTTTCTCGGTAATTATTATACATGTGGTTTGTTTAAAATTCGTGTTAACACACCGAATAGAGCAAAAAAGTGACTAAACTCATTAAAATTCTGTTAAAAAGCTAAGCATCACCAGCAGTTTTATATTGTTTTTTTCTTTTTCTTTCTTAAAAAATATTGATTGATATTACGGACAGGATTGGTTAATTTATTCTCACTCTTCTCACTCTCCCCACTGCTCCTCTCTCCCCGTGTTGAGATTGTTCGGATCGGAACTGCAGGGGTTGTGCTGCTGCTTCATCTCGCGTCACCTCGGGAGGGGGAGAGACAGTTCAGCGGTTACGGTCTCCCCACGGTTCTGAAACAAAGAATAATTTATTTATTTATTATTCGCTAATCGGCCAACTAGGGACCACAATAAGTTTCACTATACAGGGTCTTTCATATAAAATAAGAACGGCAAGCGGCAGTTTTGTTATTCGCCGCTACAGCGGCCTTGGCCGAGCTTGTGGCGCGCCATGGCCCCCTGCTGTACTGTACTATTGAAAGTGCGCGCATAGTACATTTATATGAGGGCTGTTTTTTTATTATTATTATTTTTTTTTTTTTTCATGTTCCCATGTATAAAAATAACAGATTGACATACCAAACTGATTTTACTACTAAATGTTAGCTTGTTTTATTCGTATGTCTCAACATAATCGCCAAAATGATTGAAACATTTGTCGTATCGTTACACCAGCTTTCCAATGCCCTCGGCAAAATATTCTGCCGCCACTGAGGTGGGTACATCTAGACAGTCTCCTGAAGTTTTTCCTTTTTGATGAGACGTTGCCGCCTAACCATACCTCCAATTCTCGAAAAAGGTGAAAATCATTCAGTGCTGGTTTGGACTAAACGGTAGATGGTCCAAAACTTCACACTTGTATTCTTTTTAAAAGTCTATCGTAACGTTGGTGCAATGTGGACGTGAATGATTTCCCCCTTTTTTAGAATTGAAGGTATGGTTGGGTGGCACGCCTCGCCAAAAAGAAACATCAGGAGACTGTCCCGACGAACCCACCTCAGTGGCGGCACAATATTTTGCTGAGGGCATTGGAAAGCTGGTGTAACGATACGACAAAAGTTTCAATCGTTTTGGCGATTATGTTGAGACATAAGAATAAAACAAGCAAACATTTAGTAGTAAAATCAGTTTGGCATGTCAATCTGTTATTTTTATACAGTCCATCGGAACTTGAAAAAAAAAACCTGCCCTCGTATGTAGGCTACTATGCGCACGCTTTCAATAGTACAGCAGGGGGCCATGGCGCGCCACAAGCTCGGCCAAGGCCGCCGTAGCAGCGAATAACAAAACTGCTGCTTGCCGTTCTTATTTTATATGAAAGACCCTGTACATTCTGGTGTTTGTTCAATTTACGATTGATCCAGTAGGTTTTCATTAACTTGCTGTGTCGAGCACGGCGTTCATCCGACCACTTTGCACCGGTTGTCCATTTCTCATTTCGGAAAGTCCCAAAAGTCACGATGCATTTTCGGAAAAGGTCTCGTTTGTGCGCGTCATCAGGTCGTAGGCCCATTTCTTGGAGGTCTTTCTTGACGTTAACGTACCAGGGAACTGTTGTTTTTGGTTTTGAGTCAAAATTGTTAAATATACGTTTTGTACATCTAGAGTCGTCCATCCGTAGCAAGTGACTGTAGAAGCGAGCCCTGCGTTTGCGCATTGTGTCCGTGATCTTTTCTATCTTAGAATAGATTTCTTGCCTGGATTTTCTTACGTAGATCCCGTTTTTGTAGTTTGGACCAAGTATGTTGTGGAGAATCTTTCTCTCTGTTTGCTCTAACTTAGCAAGCGCACATTTCTGAGAGAGGATAAGGCATTCTGACGCAGAGAGAGATGCCGGCTTGACAATAGTGATGTAGTGATGAATTTTGGTATTTATAGAAAAGCACCTTTTGTTATATATGTTCCGAGTGGTTTGAAAAGCTATCTCCAGTTTCTTTGCTCTGGCCGCTATAGCCTCTGTATCTAGTCCATTTGATTGGATCCACTCACCAAGGTATTTAAACTTATGCACATGGCTTATTGTTCCATATTCAGTGTTCAGTTGGGTCGTGTTGTCTTTGATGTTTGACATTATTTCCGTCTTTTCAAAGTGTGAGGCCTGTGGAGAGACCTGATGCAGGTGTTTCTTGTTGATGCTAGTAGGCTACCAGAACTTTGAGATGAATGAAGAAAACACAAAAACCCAGTTCCAAACCAAATTTTGTGAAATTACTGTTCAAGTTTTATCATTTCAAATGATCTTGTCGACTTCATAGTTATGCTTTGGTCTACCGTTATGCGTCATGCGTTACGGTTACGGCGTGTATGACTTCATCATGTTGTTCAGTGCATATGCACCGAGTCTGAGTTTACTCCTGGGGTCTGGCGTTATGCGATACTGAGACGGCGAGTGCGTGGCGTCATGCAGCAGAGTGCACCTCCCGCTCTCCGCTCCCCGTGCGGGAAGCCTAAGTTAAAGGGTAATGGAGTCTGTTGAGTCTGAGTTTAGTTAGTTAGTTATTGTTGTTTTAAGGGGCGGAACTACGTGAGTCTGAGTTTACTCCTGGGGTCTGGCGTTATGCGATAAGGAGACAGCGAGTGCGTGACGTCATGCAGCAGAGTGCACCTCCCGCTCTCCGTTCCCCGCGCGGAAAGCCTAAGTTAATGGGTAATGGAGTCTGTGGAAAGAGCCCTCCTGAGCCTTTCTAACATGTGTAGCATTTGTAGCATGTGTCATTTGAAATGATATAAAGTCTAGTCTCTCAGACTGACTGTATCATTTGTTTAACAAAAAATATCTCCTCCCTATATTTTTAAGATAGAATGTTACAGTGATATTATACGAGATGTCTCATAAGTAATGTCGTTTTATAATGAAAATTTTATTTGGAAAGCTTTCTGACAAGAAATTAAACTATTCTTCAAAGTAGAGACCATTAGATTCTATGGCCTTGTGCCATTTTTCAGTAAGGTTTATTATCCCGTGACAGTACCAGTCTTTGGGTTTTGATGTGAAGAATTCGGCGAGATCCATTTCCACAGCTTCAATGTTTTCGAAATTTCTTTCATGCAAGAAATAGGCCATGGATCGAAAAAGATGGTAATGCAAGATCAGGGCTGTATGCTCAATGCGGTAGCAGTTCGACTCATCCCAATTCTTGAATTTTTGCCATGGTTGTTCGTGCAGTATGAGGTGTCGCATTGTCCTGCTGTACGAGAACACTATTTCGGTTAACTAATGCTGATTAGGAATAGCACTCATTTCAGGTTCCATATTGACTGTATATATGAAAGAAGTATTGGAGAAGTAATACTTCTTTCATAACTAATGCTGGTAATCTCAGTCTCAAAATTTCATGAATTCGTTCCAGTTGTTGAGAATAAAGGTCTGCAATGACTGCAAGCCCGTTTGGAACAAACTCCCAGTGAATCACTCCTTCAAAATTCCACCAAAGACGCATCACTTTAGGGCCGAACCGATCCTTTTTAACAATGACTTTGGCAGGTTGACGAGGACTGAGTCACTGTTTCGAGGCGTCAGCGTTGCGGTAATAGACCCAATTTTCATCACATGTAACAATTCTCCTGATGAATCTATCATCTATGGGGTTACCGATAAGTAGGGACCTGAAAAAATAACATTTGCGATAAATGCGAATTTTTTTAATTTCGTACAGAATACAAGCCTACGTTAATTTTAATGTGAAAATAAAACATTTTTACGCGTAAACCAGAGTGCGACAAAATACGAATTGTGACCCAAAATGCGAAAAACACAAACCGAATAAGTGCGATTTTATAGCGAAATTACTTTAAATCTACTAATTTATTTGCGAATGTGTTTATTAAACAAAAGAAAATGTTTAGTAGGTGGCCTAATCGCTCGCTAGCGATACCTCATCTCGGACTCGCAGTGTGTTACACATATTGGTCGATATAACAATCGATTTCTGTATCGATATGAACTTTCGTCTATCTATAACTTATTCAGATGGCTCACGAACCAAACTCGTTTGTGTACTTGGCGCATTGTGGCGACTGGTGGTTGGTTTGTCGAACACGTGGACTTCGCTAAGCGGAACATTTTGCGGCTTGCCGCTTGAATAGTAACCTTATTCTTTTTGTAACCTTCAAGCACTTCAAGGTTCAAAGTTTTCTTTCTAGAAATGGGACGTACTGCTGTAGATCTTTTGTGGACACCAACAAACAATGTGGACAGTGAGCGTGTTTTGTCGCACTACAATACAGTTGTTACAGACAGAAGGTGTAACTTGAAAGAGTGCAACGCAGAGTTATTTACAATGCTTTCAATTGAACATTAAATTGTATCTCAAGTGTCGCCAATAAAGTCAAATAGTCCGTAAGAATCCGGAAAAAAATAGATGCTAATTTTCCAAAAATAGATGCTAAATAGGGAAAAAAATAATCATCATCATCATCATTTCCCCTTATCCAGCTCCTGCCGGGTCGGGGTATTTATGGCACTTCTCCACTTTCCTCTTTCCTTCCACAATTCTTCTCCCACGATCTTGTCCCAGTCCAGATTTCTTTTTCTCACGCTGTTCTTCACTGAATCGATCCACCTTGTTCTAGGTCTTCCCCTTGCACTTGGCCTCCAGCATCTGTCTTGGTATTCTATTTTCCTCCATCCTCTTTACATGTCCAAACCACCTTAGTTTGTTCTTCTCAATTCTCTCATTTAGTTTTCCCATCCCAACTTCCTTCCTAACATCTTCATTCCTCACTCTGTCTTTCCTTGTCTTACCTATCATTAGGGATAGGAAAAATTCGCAATAAATTCGCAATTGCGAATTTTAAAAAAAAGTAATCCACAGGTGATAATGTGTTATAATAACCCTAAAAATGGAGAAAATAAATGTTTTTGAGCTCGCGAATTTCGCATGAAACGCGAATTTTGCATGAAAACGCGAATTTCGCACGAAAACACGAATTTTAAGCTTTTTTTTCTTTATAGTGCACTTCCGATAATTCGCGGCAATTAATGCACGAATTTCCGCGGATTTTTAAAAGCCGCGAATTATCTGCAGTAATGTTTTTAAGCCTAGCAAAAAGAAAATTATTGGTTAAAATATTGAAATGTATTTTAAGAACAAGCAGAAAAAAATAATTATAATACTTTATAACATAATATTGTAAGAGACACTATGTGGATTAGGCCTATACCAATATTAAAAACTAAGAGAAATGACTGTCATCACTTTTTGTTTCTTAGATTTTTTTTTTCTAATTTTAGATTGTATAATTCTGAAGAAAACAATATATGAGAACGAAAATTCGTCTCGATTTTCTATATAAGAGATAAGTGTGACTATAGACACACTAGCTTGACTGTGGGAACTTTCGGGATTTCTGTTGCATCACTCCTTCACTTGACATGCACTGGATTTCAGTTTACCTCACCGACAGTCAAATTCCGTACAATATCCTCATCGCTTTCATGTCTGAAACCATGATCGTCTTTATCGAAGTCTAACTACTGAATGTCACTTTCTTCTGCATCTTGGCATTCATCCAGGTTTTTCCCTAATGTCATCGTAGCGAGACCACCTTGCCCGTTTAAAATATCGTCGCCACAGAAGCCGACAAAGGCTTGTTTTTGGGCGAGTGTAGTAGCAGTAATTTTCTCTCATGACTTGACTGCATGGAGAGCATCCAACAAAAACGGAATGATCGGAAACTTAACGGTAGATAGCGCCTCGCTTTCTGCATACAGCGATCTTTATCAATCTGGGCGGTCATCCTGGTAAGTTACTAAGTTATTGAGGTTGTAAGGGCCAGAACAGCAAGGTCACCTGCCCCTTCATCCTAGTGACTACTCGACGCGTGGCGTCATATAGTGCGTCTTTCAGACATGAATATCTAGATGGCAAGTATCCATATCCAAATGTGCCACTGTTTCCTGAACCAGTCTTAACCAGGTGGTCTTCTTGGTTTCATTCTGTAGTGTGCCTGTCAGAGTACTTGAAAGATATTGTGCAATTTATGAATGAAGTAGTAGGGACTGATAACTCTAGTGTTGATTTCCTGAACAATGTTTCACATGACGAAATACTTGAAATTCAAAGAATTTGGCACAGGCATCACTGAACTCATCCCTTTATTAGAAGGCCAGTCTTATCAGACTGTTCACCTTCTAGATGGACATCTACCGAGAATTCAGCAAGCCCTTAAACTTACGGTACCAACATTAAGGAGCTGTTGGAGGGTTGTGGAAATGTGTTAAAAAGAGAGAAAATATATTCAGTTTTAGTAAAGGCTGGGTCCCATGCTCTTAGAATATTAATCAGCCTGAGATCCGTTGGCCCTGGGAACAAGATTTACAAATGTGTGCGTTTGATCCAGCAGAAATAGTGCCAATGAACATCAATGAGGACCTTGCAAAGAAAATTAAGAAGTTGCCATTCTGTGGAACACTGGAAAAAAGTGAGGTCATAAGAGGATACAACGAACTGCAAATTTTAATCAAGAAGCAGATGCATGACATGACCAAGACAGACATTGTTCGAGTTTTGCAAGGAATAACATTTGTATTTCCAAAGTTCTCAGAATCTGTGTTGAAAACAATTTTGATACCCTGTTCAAACGCTAACTGTGAACTTTGTTTTTCAGCTTACACTAGCACGTTAAGTGATATGTGTCACCGTTTGTCACAAGAGAATTTGGATCTCTTCACTGTTTGTCACAAGAGAATTTCGATCTCTTCACTGAAGTATATTTTGAAGGATGACTGAAATGTGTTATGTTATCCATGATATTTAAAAAATCCCACCTAAAATTTAACATTTTGAAAGTACCGAAAAGTGCACTTGAAACCACCGAATTTGCCACTTTAAAATACCGCTTTCTTCACTCTGAAATCACCGAAAAATTCCTATCCCTACCTATCATACTTTTTAGGAATTTCATTTCACTGGCTTGGATTCTACTCTCTTGTCTGCTCGTCAGGGTCCAAGTCTCAGCTGCATAAGTTAATATGGGTACATAGTACATTTTATACATTACCTCCTTGCTTTTCCTTGGTACTTCCTTATCCCAAACAAGTTTTCTTACACTTTGATAGAATGCATTGCTCTGCTGTACCCTCCTGCCAATCTCCATGTCCAACCTACCAGTTTACATTAATTCACTTCCTAGGTATTTGAACGTGTCCACAATTTCCAAACTCTGACTTCCAATTTTCACAGTGCCCTTTCCTTGTCTTTCCCCTCTTGTCATCACCATGGTCTTGCTTTTCTCATTCAGGCCATACTTCTGAATATTTTCGTTCAGTGCATCTAGTTGTTTTTGCACTTCTTCGGTGTTCCTTCCCCAGACCACAATATCGTCTGCAAATAATAGTAGCTTCATTTCTTTATGTCCATATGTTTCCTTTGTTTCCTTTACAATTTCATCCATTACCATTATGAATAAAAGAGGTGACAGCACACTCCCCTGTCTTAGTCCAGTCTTGTTCCTAAACCAATCTGTCTTTCCAACTGGGGTCAGTACCCTGCTAACACAGTTGTTGTACATTGCTTGCACCATTTCCAACATTTCTCTTCCCAGTCTCTTCTTAACCATGGTTTCCCATACCTTCTCTCTGGGGACACTATCATATGCCTTTTCTAGATCTATGAAAGTCATGATCAAATCCTCTCCATATTCCCAGTTCTTTTCCATCACCTGCCTCAAGCTAAAGATTGGGTCCACTGTGGATCTTCCACTCCTGAAGCCATACTGTTCCTCTTGCAACTCTCCTTCCACCTTTCTTCTCATTCTTCTTTCTAATATCCTTTCCAGTATTTTTACTATCTGTGATATGAGGGTGATCCCTCTATAGTTAAAGGAAAATAGATGCTAAATTTTCAGGTCCCTACCAATAAGCTGACAACAGATATCCACTCTACGTTGAGCCAGTTGAGTCAGTTCATGAGGTACAGATCTAGAGCTTCTGTCTGATTTACCAAGTTACTTAATCTGGCGCTGAATGGTATCTTTTGATGATACATTCTCACAATACAGTAGAACCCCTTTTTAACGAATCTCAGGGGGATTTGATATTTCTTCCTTAGAAGGGGGTTTTCCTTAAAAGGGGGTTCGAAGAAAATAGGCTATATATCACAAGAAATAATGATACCGGTACATTTATGTCTTCAACTAATGTAATGTCAAGAAATAATAAATGAACATGTTAAGAAATACTAAAAAGTCAAATTAACACAAGAATAACAGAAAATATTTACAAAACAGCACAGGTAACGGATTCCTTAGTGGTCCATTGGGAGCACAAGCTGCAGCAAGGAAAGGAGAAATAGGTATTACTGACTTGTAATTGTAACTTGAAGGAACAGAGGCCTAACATATATTAAGGATATTTGTGAAGGCAGACCATGAGAACTATGAGAATAAGCATAAGGTATTACCCTTCACTTTCTGAAGTAGTCCAGTAAAGTAGTTTGCTTCCTCTTGCCCAGATGTCCCATGGAAAGAAGTTTTCTCTCAATTTGGTTGAGAGTGTTGATGAGCTCTTCATCCACACTGAAGGAGGAGAAGTACCGGCGGACAATATCCAGTCCTTCCACTGCTGCCCCAAAAGTTGGTGGTGGTGGTGGTGGTGGTGGTGGTGGTGGTGGTGGTGGTGGTGGTGGTGGTGGTGGTGGTGCTGCTTCTTATTCTTCTTCTTCTTCTTCTTCTTCTTCTTCTTCTTCTTCTTCTTCTTCTTCAGTACTTTGCCTTTTTGCATCATCACAAAGGTCTCCAACATCCATCTGTGGTGGTGAGGTTAGGATATCATCATCACAAGTAACAAATTCTTCAAATGTTGCAACAGTAGAATCCTTTGACACAACCCCCCAATCTTCCCCAATGTCATCAGTAACGTCTTCTTCATTAAAAACTTCTGAAATAGCACCAAAACCTGCATGGCCAAAGCAGTTTTGAATAGTGGTCGTTGTGACTAGTTGCCATGCTGCTACAAACATATGCATGGCTTGGAGTATGTTCAATTTCATCACCTCATTCCTTTCGAGGAAAGAAACAGCTCTTTGAACCAGGGCCTTCCTGTACTTCACTTTCACAGAATGAATAATGCCAAGGTCCAAAGGCTGCAGGTGACTGGTGCAGTTAGGAGGAAAGAAAACCACTTTAATATTCCGCAGGAAAGACGTATCTGAAGGATGAGCTGGACATCTGTCTATCACCAGCACTATTTTCCTTCCTGCCGATCCCATCTTGGCATCCAAGCTTTGTAAAAATTTTCGAAATATCTCCGATGTCATCCATGCACTTTTGTTAAAATCATATTTACATGGGAGTGTACGGGTGTTCTTGAAACATCTTGGATTCTTAAATTTTCCAATTATTAGTGGGGGTAATTTTTCACTCCCGTTGCTGTTAACACATAACAATGCTGTCAGTCTTTCTTTACTTTTTTTGCCTCCGTGGCATTTTTCTCCGCGAACAGTGTATGTTTTGGACGGGAGCAAGTTGTAAAACACTCCCGTTTCATCGGCGTTAAAAATATCCTTAGCATCATATCCTTCAAGAAGTCGAGGCAAAGTTTTCTCTTTCCAGTATACAACTGTATCGTCATTAACTTCCGCACTCTCGCCGCACATGTTTTGGAACGAAAGATTGTGCCGTTTTTTGAAGCGATCAAACCAGCCATTAGAAGCATGGAAATCGACCAAACTCAGCTTAAGTGTGATTTCTTGAGCTTTTTGTTTAAGTATGTTCCCGTCAATTGGAGCGTTCTCACTCCTTTTTCCCTCGAACCATTTCATTAAAATGTTTTCAAGTTCCTCGTACAGCGAAGAACGAATATTCTTCCGTATTGTCCGCTGTAACTCGCAGTACAACTCTTATCACAGACACAACAAACTCGTAGCACAACTTCCAACAACACAGGAACAAAAACAGAGAATGAGCCTTCAGTCCGCACCCCTCGCGTCCGCGTGATTCCTAAGCAGCGATTGGAGCAGCGGGACAGAAGTGCCTAGCCGGTGTAAGAGCGCTGCGGCTATAGGTTAAGGCAGCTGACGTCACTGTAGACATTACCCGACTAAAACTGTCCTGACTCCCTAACGGTTGGAGATAAGTATATGCGTTCGCGGACTTTTTTGTAGAGCTTGAACAGCTCTACATTTTGTACACATATATTTGGGGTCTATCAATGACGGTTCAGGCAGCGTAAGCCATGGAAGGCACGACTTTCTACTTATTCCGTAATTTTTTCTAGAATACATTTTCATTTTGTAGAATATCCATAAACAATTTCAGTTTCTTATTGCTTTTAATCTTTCACCTAAATCACGTGAAGTTTGCAAGAGACCTTTGACCTAAATATTTATATTTCGTGAAGTTACCCGAGTCTCGCGGCATTTACACGTAGGCCCTACGTCAGTCATGCCTCTAGGCTGTATAGCTAGTCTCAAGGTAAACCGCACTTCGTTCCCATACAGCCGTCATTCCAGTACTACCTACAGTTCAATGGACATAACTAACCAACAGCGTCTAGCGTGATAGTGACTGCTGCTTGCCGGTAACAGTGATTTCCAGCGGCCGCGCCAATTTATCACGGTTCTATACATCGCTAAAGGAGCGGTTTCGTTTAGCGCGTCAACTTCGGACTGAGATTACGTCAAAACGGAAGTTAATTTACATTCAAAACAAGTTTAGAAAAAAGTATCTTATCGACATATTCGTTACAACGGGATGCGCGATCGTAATTTATGTGAAATATATTCCTTAGAAGCGGACTTTTCCTTATATCGGGGTTCGTTAGAAGGGGGTTTAAATAACACTGTGCTTATGGCGATTTGGCTGGGACTTACGAAAATCTTCGTTAAAAGCGGGAATTCGTTAAAAGTGGGCACGTTAAAACGGGGTTTTACTGTATATGCAATTCTAGTCATGGCATCCTGTAAATAGCATTGGCAAACCAAAGAAATCCAATTCTAATAGAACACCAAACTTAAAAAACGACATTACTTATGACATCCTAATGTTTCTGTAGCAGATAGATATATTTTACATTTATTAGATTCCCCCAGAAGGGTGCCAGGTAGAAACACTGTTTGTGGACCGCCTATTGAGAAGTGCTTGCTTACCTTCAACCTAATTTCTCGTAGTGTGTACACTCAGTACCAGAAGTAGGACACAACATAGGATAGCAGCTGAAAGTGAATGTAGGTCGATGTGATGAAGAAGAGGTGCAGGATGGCGAACCGTAGGCAGTCCTGCGACACTTCCGTGGGAGGTATGGGGGACGACGAGAACTCGTGGCAGGGGAATTGGCCAGTCTTATAGTATGCGTCTAGCATTAGCTCCTTCTCCGCAAACCGGTCGTACAGCCACTTGGCCATGGCTTCATGGTCTTGTGGAACCTGGGGACACAGAGGACATCATTATAATTCTAAGCTAGGATGTTGGCCTATTCATAAAATCCAATATTCTAGATCTACACTAAACACTTTCCCGTATGGCACTTAGACGGACTATTTAGCAGCCAGAACTGGGATTTTTAATGGATCTTCAAAAAGTCATAACTCATGAATGGTTTAAGATAAATCCTTGCTCTTTTATGCAGTCTTATTAGTGAACTTTACGCTTTAAAGTAAAATAACACTTACATTTACATATTTAATTTCATGTTTCAATGACCCCACAACGATGTTGTTGTTAAAAAGAAAATAAAAAAAGTCTTACAACAGGATAGAATTCAAGGTAAACAAAATAATATATACAGAGGGGTCCCAAAAAATGTAGACACTCTTTGATAGTTAATATCATTGGAACAAAATGACATACCGTTACATGTTTTGCACGGGGGGAGGAGTTATTTCATGTGTTCAAAGTGACCTCCATTAGCAGCCAAACAATGTTGATGACGCTGAACTGCTGACCGAAGTACAGCTGTCAGTGTTGCCGGTGTGATAGCCGCACAGGACGACTCGATGGTTTCTCGTAGCTCGTTCTGTATAGCTGGTTTCTGTTGATATACTTCATTTTTCAAGGTTCCTCATAGGTAGAAGTGATGAGGTGTAAGGTCTGGAGACCATGGTGGGCACTCAACAGCTCCTTTCCGACCTATCCATCATCCAGGTAGATTTTCATTCAAGTAGGATCTGACATCTCTGTGGTAGTGAGGCGCAGTGCCATCTTGTTGTAGGTAAAATTTTTCATTTCAAACACCTCTCGGATGACAGGTAAAATCGGTTTGCAGCATATACTCCTGACCAGTTACGGTACCGTACCTTCAAAGAAGAATGGGCCAAACAAACCGCGCGATGACAGACCACACCACATATTAACACAAAGTAGATTAACAGGCGGTTACGGACTTCTTCACGCAGCAGGATATGGTGTTTTACCACATGAAGATCTTCAAACCAGGTGCATCGGTGGGACGAGTGCCTCGATGCTCACGGCGATTTTGCTTGATTGGCATACCGATTCTGAACTGTACGGCCTTCAAACAGAAACTTTTTGAACACACCTTTTATATGTATACTGTATAAATAAAACTTATTATTTAAGCATGATTCGTCTCATGGCAATCCCTCGATGGGGAAAGGAAAAAGGAAAGGAAGCTTGTAGTTTAACGTGACCGTTAATCTTGAGATCATGAGCCACGGGACCTCCTTTTTACGTGGAATCCGAACCACAGGACATGGCATTTCACTTCGAAAATCTCACATGCATTGACCGGGAATCGAACCCGGACCGCCTTGGTGAGAGGCATACTCGATGGGGAAAGCTTATGGTTTGTATTTTCAAATAAATAACTTACAGTTATTTCTCCGCCCACTCTCAATGTTTTGATTGCGTCACAACCCCACAAGGTCTTCACCCCTCCCCACTCCTGCTGCTTGCTCACAAGCCGCACGCTCTCCACACATCATATTATGCAGCCAGAGCGTGCGACTCATTTATATCTCGTATTCCTCACACCCCGTTGGTAAGTTTTTGACGCACAAACTCAGTGTTAATTTTCTTGCTTTCTTTCGATCCCGGTGTTCTCATCTTATCGTAAGATTCGTTTTTTCCTCAGACCTATCGATGCTCTGTGACGACTTAATCACTAAGGATACATAATTACAACCTAAGTAAGTTTTAATTTTTCTTTACATTAAGAATTCTTCACAGTTCAACTTCTTCTCCTAATCAAGTTTTCCTTTCGTTTTAGGTTGCATTTAACATCAAGGATTCGAATCATTTATACCATTTAATGGAAATATTCAACCTCCACTAAGAATTCCACTCAATAACAACTATTATCGTCTTCCATTCAACCATATGTGAATTTCCTAGTTGATCAATATATATTCATAACCTATGGAAATCACAACTAAGGTCAAACAATGACTAATATGAGGAAGTGCAACCCATGTTCAATCAGTTTGTCTTCAAATATAGTGCAATGGGACCATACAGTACTAACAAATTTTAAAGTTTTCATCAATAAAAACTCCAAACGAAGTGTTTATATTTTAAGCCTCTGAAGTTGCTATGTTTTAGCTAATGTAGATTATAGAAAGGACAATTTTCCATTGTATTGGAAATGTGATATTTTGATTTTACAAGTTTGTTTATTTATTTATTTATTTATTTACATAGGTCCCAATGAGCCAGACCTCATGTTAGGGACAATCAAGTGACTTTTTTAATGAACTATATGTATTTGCAATGTATTTTATGCCATAAGTGTTTATAATGTGTATATCTGGCAGATGAAGAACAACATTATTGTTCGAAACATGTACCAGTACTTTTTTTTTTTGTCGTGTAGCCTCCTGAGAGGCCGACGGTGGGGCTCGAACCCACGCGTCTACCGAGTCAGCAGAGAACTTGGCCCCTTGACCTAACACAGCACTTTAGCCCGCATAGCCACTACTGTCGGTATGTACCAGTACTAAACAGTGCTAATAATATTACAAGTATTGAAAAGACAGAAATAAGTGTAAGTTATTTAGTGGAATTAAATTCAATACAGACCATTATGGACAAAAAGAATTGTATTTTCAAGCAATAAATATATATACGACTGATAAATTTAATGGGTAATGTTCCCATGTTTCAATTATTTCTGGGTTCCCCTGGTGTGTAGCTAGTTTGTAAATTCATCCCTATGGATATGTACTAACCTCAGAGCAACGAAACAACCTGTAGAAGAGGAACGTCTTGCAAGGCTTCCTGTAGCCAGTGACGATCGCTCCCAGGTCTAGTGGTTTGCCTTCGGGATAAGCTATTGTGATGTCCAGCACCCAACTCAGCTTATCGCAACTGGCTTTAGCAGCTGTACACACAAACAGAACACATTTTAAAATAGAGCTTGTAGGATAATATACAAAGTTGCTGCCCATTCATACCTTCAATTCTCAAAAAAGGTGAAAATCATTCACAACCGCAATGTGCCTACGTTACGACAGATTGTTACAAAGAATTCAAGTGTGAAGTTTTGGACCATCTGTCGTTTAGTCCAAACCAGCAATGAATGAGATTCACATTTTTCGAGAATTGAAGGTATGGTTGGGTGGCTACGCCTCATCAAAAAGGATCAACTTCAGGAGACTGTCCAGACGTACCCTCCTCAGTGGCAGGAAAATATTTTGCCGAGGGCATTGGAAAGCTGGTGTAACGATACGACAAATGTTTCAATCGTTTTGGCGATTATGTTGAGACATATGAATAAAACAAGCAAACATTTAGTAGTAAAATAAGTTTGGTATGTCACTCTGTTATTTTTATACAGTCCATCGGAACTAGAAAAAAAAAAACAGCCCTCGTATGTACTATGCGTGCGCTTTCAATACTACAGCAGGGGGGCCATGGCGCGCCACAAGCTCGGCCAAGGCCACCGCACCAGCGAACAACAAAACTGCCGCTTGGCGTTCTTACTTTATATGAAAGACCCTGTACACCATCAGTAAAACTGTTATAAACATTCGAGAATAACGAAGGTTAAAAATTCATTACGATTCCCGCAAACTATAGTAAATAGGAAAGTGTGCCCTCTTGGAGACCATTAGATGGCTCCACAATACGGGAATAGAGTAAGCACAAGCTATTGTCATGTCGTGTGAGACTCGACATCGGGGCGGAAGTTAAATATTCTAATGTCGAACCCAACTCGACATAGGAGTGCAAAAGGTTAAAAAAGCCTGTCATCACGTAGAACAGGGGAGAGGATGTTAAGGCAGTTTGAGAGTTCTTATAGTTAGTTGTTTTAAGGGGCGGAACTACGAGGTCATCTGCCCCTCTTAACACAAATTAAACAATACAAATTTTGAATTGAATTTAAAATTTTGAGGCGGACATCTAAATTTAAAAAGACCAAAAATTAATAAAACAAAAAATTAGGCCTAAATAAAAATAAAAATTATAAAAATAAACAAAAATTACGGAAAAACAAAACATTATCATTCAAAAACGAACAAGTCGTTGAGTCAATGTTCACTGGAAAATTTAGATTGCTGGCCCTAACCCACTCTCACTTATAAAGCGCATAACGCGATCAGCAGCCACCGTGTCATCAGCTAATATAAGTTTGAGTGTCATCTGCAAACCAAGGTTTCTTCGCAAATCAGCAAGATCTACACACACGGTGAAACTGTGGGCCACGGTGAAAACGGCTCCACAGGTACAAAGTGGGGGGGTCTTCCCTTCTCATTAGGTACGAGTGGGTGGATCTTGTATGACCTATCCTTAGCCTACACAAAATGACGGACTCTCTCCGGGCCCGGAAGGAGCTCCGCCACACGCGAGTAGTTCCCTTGATTGCTCTCAGTTTACTGGGCAGTGGGTCAGCTAGCCACTGACTCTCCCAAAAAGCCAGAACTTGTAGGCGTAACTGAGAGCGAATATCTCTAGCGGGTACCTCCAATGGTCGAGGTGGTAGTGATACCGCCTCTTTTGCAGCTTGATCCGCTAACTCATTTCCCGCAATTCCCATGTGGCTTGGAAGCCACAAAAAGGTGATTCGAGTGTCAGCGTGGCACAGCCCGGCTAGTAGGTCATGGATTCGCTGCACTAGGGGGTGTTGCGGGAAACATGTAGCAATTGACTGCAACGAACTCAAAGAGTCGGTACACACAAGAAAGTGGATTCATGCATCCTGTCGTGCAAACTGCAGAGCTTCATAGATGGCAACGAGCTCCGCAGTAAACACACTACAGGCCTCAGGCAAAGAGATCTTGGTATTCGCACCATCAATAACATAAGCACAACCCACCTACGCGTCCACCTTCGAACCATCCGTGTAGAGAATGCCAGCGTCCGGAAATTGGTGAACTATGCTGTGGAACTGTCTCCGGTAAACGGAGGCATCCGTGTTCACCTTAGGACCTCGGTGCAGATCTAACCGAATTTCCGGACGCGGGACTTGCCACGGAGGCACCTCGCTAGGTGTCCGGATCATACATGGACCTACAGCCACTCCTATTTCAGTACACGAGCTATGTCGGTTGGCGTACCCCTGGTGGTTTTGGGTACCGAAGAGAGCTCGATAGGTCGGGTGTTGCGGCATTTGACGCATATTGGCAGCATATGTTGGCGTCTATAATTTAAAGGTGGAACACCCGATTCGGCGAGTAGGCTGGGTATCGGGCTGGTCCGGAAGGCACCGGTAGCCAGCCTAACGCCACTATGGTGGATACTGTCCAGCATTTTCAAAGTTGCCGGCCTCGCTGAACCGTATGCCACAGAACCATAGTCTAGCCGGGATAGGACGAGGGCTTGGTAGAACCGTAGCAGCACCGCACGGTCAGCCCCCCACGTAGTGCCACTAAGAAACTTGAGCATGTTCAGTTCCCTGAGACACGTCATTTTCAATTGCCGTATATGGTGCTGCCACTTGCTGTCAAAATGGAGCCCCAGGAAGCGATAAGTGTCAACCAATGGCAACGCAGCATCCCTGAGATGTAGTTCAGGGTGTAAATGTAGCCTCCGGAGTCGACAAAAATGGACAACGGAGGTTTTCGCTGCTGAAAAACGAAAACCCCGGTCGTGAGCCCACCTGTCGACCCGGTTGATAGCTAGCTGCGATTGCCGTTCCACGACTGTCATACTTCCAGAGCTGTAATGCAGAGCTAAATCGTCTACATACAGCGATGGAACTACCGCGGACCCAGTGGTGGCAACAATGCCATTTATGGCAATCGCGAACAAGGTGACACTCAGCACTGAACTCTGACGAACTCCATTTTCTTGAGTATAGTATTGCGATAATGTCCTACCGACCCTTACACGGAAGAGTCGGACGGACATGAAATTCGCAATGAAAGTCGGTAGATTACCACTGAGTCCCCACTTGTGAAGGGTGGAAAGGATCCCGTAGCGCCATGTGGTGTCGTAGGCTTTCTCAAGGTCAAAGAAAACCGTGACTAGGTGCTGCTTTCGGAAAAATGCCTCCTGTATGGCGCTCAAGTCGCACCAGATGGTCAGTGGTGGACCTATGAGAGCGAAATCCACACTGGTACTCAGACAGGAGACCTGTCTCTTCCAAGAACCACACCAGTCGGCGGTTCACCATCTTTTCGAGCAGACAAATGGGCCTATAGCTGCTTATAAACTTGGGATCCTTTCCAGCCTTGGGAATCTGTATCACGATCCCCTCTCGCCATTGAGATGGAAACTCCCCTTTGCAGAGAGGCCAGGTCCACACATTCAAGAGAGAGTGCGCCACGGTAAGGTGGGTGCCGCAAGTATCTTTAGCAAGTGAGAGTGCATAGAGTTTCCCATGGCCGATCTGCAGTCGACAGAGGACCACAGCTTCCTTTCGACTAGATAGGAAGGAAGATTTCCATACCTTCGTTATCTCCTTGATGGCTCTCAGTTTGTTGGGCAGAGGCATGGCACGCCAAACTTCCTCCCAATGCGACATACTTTCTGATAAGTTTTGATTTCAATTCATTGAACTATATCCGTAGACAAACGCTGATTGTTTTAATTTTTCACACTTGTAGGCTTTTACTGCTTATCAGTTGGTTGGTTGGTTCCTCAGTTTAGGGGCTGCGATAACGCGGTCATGTAGCCCCGTGTACTTTGGATGTGTGTAGAATCTGTCTGATAACGGGTGTTAATTGTGAGGGCTGTATTATTGGGGGTGTTATCTGATTTGAATTCAAGTATGGACTGCATACATTCGATTTTCAAGGAGTTCTAACTTTTGCTACCAAACGCCACCATCAACGACTAACTAGTTCTGCACTTTGTTACTAGATGCCACTGCAGTTGGCTCCTGGTGACGAACGTTGGAACCTAAGGGCGTTAGTCAAACATAACCTATAATTTAACTTCACACAGGTGTAATTAGTGGAAGGTTCTTTATCATGCCATAAATCTATGACATGGGACCACCAGCATTTCTTTCCCTCCAAAGGAAGGCATACTGAGGGATTTTTAAAGCTCTTAAAAAAAATCCGACGACTTCGGCCGGGTTGGGCATACATTGCTGAACTCCGTGATGTCATTAGGCACGAAAAGAAGATACACTTCACGAAATGTCATGTAATATGGTGAAACAAGTACTGTTCTGTATGGATGCTGCAGGAGGGCACTTCCAACACTTACTGTAAGGAATCTCCCAACAAGTTATTGTAACCAGTTTCTTTGGTGACCGAATAATCTAAAAACATAAGGTGACCCTCCCGATCACCTGATCTAACCTCGCCAGACTTTTTCTTAAGTGGGTATGCAAACTCCGAATTGTGTTTTATCATCTCCCAAAGTTGCACGTATGTTTCTATAGAGCATCCAGCATTGAGAAAAGACTATGGGTCTTATGGGCTTTTACTTTTAATGGAAACCCCCCCTACACTGGTTTTATTACGTGACTTTTTATCATGAAGGAACTCTGAACATACACTCACCGGCATAAAAAGTGAAACACTACGAATTTCAGACAAAACTCTATGTTGGACCGCTTGAAACTTGGTACAAATTGAATATTGTGACATTGCAGCAATATGGCAATGTATCATGAGTTAATTAGCCCATTTGAGAAGATTCAGCACAATAATTGCTAAACATTGTTGATCGTGACAATTACAGCACCAATATTACCGTTTCCCGCCTTTGGACAAGAATAACCACAGACGGCTGTCTTAAGGTTTATTGCTGTGAATTCTCGTGCCACATATGTTTGTGGACATTACGGCTAGTCTACAATAGTTATTTTCGCTCCTAAGTCAGATTATAATGGCTCTCTCTCCTGAAAACGCAGCAAGGGCAGTGGCATTAGTGGAGGATGGGCACAGTATACGCTATGTGGCAACCGTTGTAATGTACATCTTGTTATAACGTGTACAGGACTGTTAAAAGGTGACGAGAGTACAATATCTACTCCAGGAGGCTCGGTTCTTGTCGTAGGAAAAGCACTACCGAGCGCGATGATCGCTTTCTCGCAATGAAGGTTCTTCGTGATCGACACAAAACAACTGTGGAGGCCTGAAATCATTTGCAGCAAGTACGGGGCACGAACATGAGTGAAAAGACAGTAAGGAGGAGGTTATACGAAGTGGATTTACAGTCCACGAGGCCCACCACAGGACCTCGCCTTAAGACATGAGCACCGCGCCGCTGCAATTCGCCAAAGTCCATCGAAATTGGACTGTGGAGCAGAGGAGCTCAGTGCTGTTTACGGATGAATCCTGATTCTATTTGAGGGCACCGGATGGGAGGGAGAGAGTATGGAGAAAGCCTGGGGAAGTTATTCACCCTGTACCTTCTCTGCAAGGACACTGTTCAATGGAGGCTCTGTGATGGTCTGGGCCGGGATTACCACGGATACGCGCACAGAACTTGTGTTTGTTGACAATGGGAGCCTGACAGCCCACCGGTACATCGAGGAGATTTAAGTACATCAAGTCGTGTCTTTTTCGCCTGTCATTGTAGCGAACTTTATCCTGATGCATGACAACGCTCGCCCACACGCTGCCGTCTGTGTATGTGAGTATTTGAATGAAGTCGGAATTAAGAGCATGGTGTGGCTTACTTGTAGTCCCGACCTAACCCGTTAGAGCTGTCTGGGATATGCTTGGGAGACGTGCTAGGAGTCATTCTCCTGACTTCGAGCTTCGCTCTAGGAAGAATTGAAGCTCATACCACAAGAGAATATTCGAGATTGCATCCTGAGCATGCCTGATCGAATCGCAGTTGTAACTGTGGCTAGAGGTGGTAATACCCGTTATTGAGCCAATGGAAATGTTGTGCAAACAAGTGGACAAACGGACTAAGTCGTAAAATAATAATTCGTAATCATACAGTGAGACGCGTCGGAGGACAGTACGATGGATCCCAGGTTTCGACATATCCAAATTCGTGTTTGTGCACTGTTATGATTGTTATGATAATTAATTAGTATCAATTATTGTGCTATTTAGGGTAATTAACTTATGAGTCATTGCCATGTTGTTTTAATGTCATCATATTTGATTAATACACGGTTTGATGCGGTCCAACATTGAGTTTAGTCTGAAATTCCTAGTGTTTCGCTTTTTATGCCGGTGAGTGCATATATTTTTCGTTATAATAGCTTCATACAATTATCTGTCAATTGATTACCTTTGTTATTTCATACAAGTATAGTTTATATTACGTCTTAGTAATTTTAAAATTTTCGAGGTTAGCACGCTGGAAAGAAGAGCCTCAACCTGAGCTGCTTGCTCGCCCAGAGTGGTGCACGTGCTCAATTCCGCCGGCAACATAAAAATATATGAAGCACTATCCATCTTTGGTGTTATTGTCGTGTGTCGGTTTCATTTTCTGTTCGATCGAATCAGGACTGCCAACATTGGGGTTAGAACCCACTATCTCTCGAATGCAAGCTACCAGTTGCACGCCCCTAACCACACGGCTAACTCACTACAATATTACAAATATTAATCTAAACAAAACAACAAGAATAAAATTGAAAGAAAATAAATTATAGCCTAATAACGAAAAGGGTGATGATCAACAGTATTGCTGACGTAAAGATTGTTAACATCGTCAGCATACGGTACATCCGAGAAGAAAGGAAGGGTTGTGCTCGCGACATCTGTTGATCAGTAATGCGTCATATCACAACTAAATTAATGTCGTTATTAGTTCTCTTCGCGTACGGTAACCTACTGGTCCAATACGTTAACACCTGCAAAACTGCTCCTTCCAGGGCGTGTTCTATTTCAGGTAGCTGCTGGGGTTGTGTTGTCTCGCTAACTGATGAAAGCGCAGTACTCGGAGCGGGTGAACATAACGTATGACGTCAGCGCTACCTCTGCCTAGAGTTAGCAACACTGTCACTATAAGGCTCCACAGTCTTTTCTCAACGCTGGATGCTCTATAGTAATTGTTGAAGACCTTCACAAAATGATCAGTGTGTCATCAGCATATCTAATCGTATTTAGCACAACACCATTCACTCCAACTCCTAAATTGGTATTTTCTAAGGCTTTCTTAAAGATCCTGTCAGAGTACCGTATAAGTCTGCATTGACAGTCAAATCCTGACCCATAGAATCACTTATAATTTGAATAACATAAAATCATTAAAATTTCATCAACAAGTACTACGCATTCAACTTACGTGGTGTTTTCGTTTCTTTGTTCCTACTGTCACTAAGGCCCACTGCTTCAGAATCGGAAATTGAAACACTATCCTCATTTTTTGGGTGATGGTTAGCAGTTGAATGAGTTCTCTTCCCAATGGATGTGCTAGGTTGTTCTTCAGACACATCTGTAGGGTAAAACAATGAAACTTCATAGCTGCTTAAAATCAAGCAGTCATTTACCTAGCCAATGTATTAAGTCAATGTTATGTCTATAACCACTTCTGAAACATACATGGTGAACTGAATGTCATGTAGTAGTTTATGTCAAGATTAATATTCTGAAAGAATTCGGTCTTCAAAGAGCACCAAGGACCTATGACACAGTTTAGGTCTGGATTAACATTCTGAAAGAATTCGGTCTTCCAAGAGCAGCTAAGCTTGTTATGTTCCAAGGACCTATGTGACAGTTTAGGTCTAGATTAATATTCTGAAGGAATTCGGTCTACCAAGAGCAGTTATGTTCCAGGGACCTATGTGACAGTTTAGGTCTAGATTAATATTTTGAAAGAATTCGGTCTTCCAAGAGCAGCTAAGCTAGTTATGTTCTGAGGTCCCATGAGGCAGTTTAGGTCTAGATTAATATTCTGAAAGAATTCGGTCTCCCAACAGCAGCTAAGCTAGTTATGTTCAAAGGACCGATGTGGGAGTTGAGGTCTAGTTTAATATTCTGAAAGAATTCGGTCTACCAAGAGCAGCTAAGCTAGATAATGTTCAAAGGAACTGTGTAACAGTTAGTTCTAGTTAAATATTCTGAAAGAAATCAGTCTTCCAAGAGCGGCTAAGCTACATAATGTTTAAATGAACTATGTAGAAGTTTAGGTATAGATTAATATTCTGAAAGAACTCTGTTTTCTAGGAGCTGCTAAGCTATTTAATGTTCAAGGGCTATGTAGCAGTTATGTCTAGATTAATATTCTGAAAGAACTATGTCTTCCAAGAGCAGCTAAGGTAGTTAATGTTCATGGGAAATATGTAGCAACAATGATAATCTAAAAACAAGTACAAATCTTCATAATCTTGACCAATAAAGTACACTGTCGGAACATTTTCACATATCGGTTAAAACTTTGGCTTTATCCTGGATGAGATATATAATGACCAAATATACAGATCCCGGCGACAAGCTGGCCACTTACTTAGAGAGCTCAGCAGTAGAGGCAAGGAGCGGTGCAGGAATCGTGCCGAATACATTCCAGGTTGAGAACATGACGCACGTCAGTAGCACGTTCCCTCGGACATTACTAGTCTAAGCCAGTGCCGCTAATGTTTAACGCTGCAGTAGTATGCAGGAGGAAGGGAATGGGCACATGCAGAGCTAGCTGCCGGTAACTGTGACTTCAATGCAATTTTTGTCTATTTGTTACGGGATTGGCACCAAAACCACTGGAGTGAATGGTACGACAATTTGTATTTATGTAGTAGGCAACCCTAAAATAAAACTACACAACAAATTATTAATCTAGTCCTAAGGGATGAGGGGGTAAGATGTAGCCATTAATTGTTTCTTTGCTTTCTTCTTCAATTAAAACGTACAGAACGATAATTCTTGGGAATTTAATTATGAACATTTTCAGCTAATAATGTTTATGTTGGAAAGAACCCTTCCTGAGATAAATGCAAAATGTTTCCCGAATAGTAAAAATCTTCATTCACTTCCTTTCCTTGCAGACAAATTGGCTCTGAAGGCAAGCAACTCATATCGCCCATCTGCACATCACAACATATGAAGGTGAGATAGTGGAAATATATTAGTGCATGTGTCCCAATCTAGCTACTCACTTCATTATTTTTTCTTGCCTGCACGCCAACAAGCCAGCGCGGGTCAGCGGTAAAGTGATCTTGAAACCGAGATCACACTCGGCTACCACTTCAAATACGGCCACGGGCATGTATATGTGTATTTTCTTTAATTATAAGCCCATTTAATTTCTATGATACAATATATAAACGGAACTATCGATATAAAGAAATAAATTCATGTCAAATGCAGACTTCAAATCAAAAAGAAAGTTGTAATAACACTTGAAAACTGAGATATGTTGCCCTAGTCCACTCTCACCCATTAATTGGGTAATACAAACAGTAGTTACAGAGTAGTCAGCTAATATGAGACTATAGACAGCTTTGAAGCCATTCTTCAGTATTGCCTTATTGACAGTTACATACCTACCAACCTTTCAAACTGAAAAATCGGAAGATTTTGAAGACGATCGATGTCAAATCATATCATATGTCTTCGCCACAGTCTATTACCGAGGAACCGACAAAATCACTCCGATCAAAAAATCACAATAGCCTACCGGCATAATAATGCCAACATCTAAGTTGTACACAAATAATTTCACGTGTTAAACAGAAACAATATTCCGCAGCCTACAACTACCTCTCACCCTCAGGCTATTATGAAAACTTCTAGGAACAAACGCTGAATTAACCATCGACTATTTCAAACAAAGGGATATTCAAATCCAACGGTACGAGTAGTTATGGAGTTATTATCGATACGAAGCGAAACTGTGGTATTGAATCACACTACAGCACACGTAAAATCAACCTGTTTGATGGATGACTGAAGTTTGTCACTTCGCACTTTTAGTCCGAAATTACATGAGAGATTTTTTGAAAATTCGGGAGATTTAATAAGTTAAGCGGGAGGGCGGGAGAAATGGTGCAAAATCGGGAGTCTCCCGCCTAAATGTGGATAGTTGTTAGTTAGTTATTGTTGTTTTAAGGGGTGGAACTACGAGGTCATCTACCCCTCTGGAGAGATGGAAGGTATGCAGTTAATATCGTAACTTTCAATTGGTCAACACAATATAATTCCAATTGCTGGTATCACATAGAGTACAACTAACAAATATTGACGAGTTGCATTATCTCAACTAATACTGCAACTAAATAAGTATACATATTATAAATATTTTCACCCATACTTTCAGACATATTTTATAGCCCAAGTGCAATGGATTTGATGATGATCGCTTGACGATCGAAACTGGTCATCCAAGCGTATTTATTAATCTCATGTAATATTTTTTCAGGATTAGGGAATAACCCATATAACTTGGGTACAATCGTGTTGACCGACTGAAAAGCACCAAACTTTTGTTTGCTAAGGCAACTCTGAAAAATGGCTTCAACACCATAATGAACAGTAAAAACATACTGGGACAGGCGACAATAGCGAGACCTCCTTCAACAGCCTATCTGACAAGCTGGAGGGGCTACGGAAGGCGGATCTCCCCATTAGCTCCTCTTCTTTCAATCCACCCTACCGATATTATGGACGATGCTGCCACTGATAAGTAAGATAACTATACATATAATTACTGTATTCATGTAAGAAGGTCAAGGACGCCACATTTCATACCACCAGCAAACAGCGACCTTGACCCGTAGTTCACACTGCAGGATGTCTCTTTATCACGGTCAACACAACCTGACCTCATTGATAAGATAATAATTGTTACATGCGTAATTGATTGGTGATATCTGCTATGGTCATTGACCTACTTGTTATCACTAGAGGTCATCATTCACACAAATAAGCAGCTTTGGTGGCATAGTTGATAGCATGCTATGCTTCTATGTGCAAGATCGCAGGTACAAACCCGGCCGAAGTTGTTGGATTTTTTAAGAGCGTTAAAAATCCCTCAGTCTGCCTTCCTTCGGAGGGGAAGTAAAGCCGGCGGTCCCATGTCATAGTTTTTTGCCATAATAATAATAATAATTATTTTAATATCGTATGGCCTCGGGTGCCGGGTGCAAGCTTTGTTATTGACACCCATAGGGCAGCTTGCATATTGAATTTTTTTGTTGCTCCTTGAAGCACTACGAAAGTCAAGGAGGTTAGATATCTAAGCTCCTTGACACTACAGCGCTTTCTAGTAGAGAAATGAGGAACTTTGTGCTGGCGGAAAATCCCGAAATTAATTTTGCCATTATGAACACGACCTTCTGAATTCAAATAGGATCTTTGACATGCCAACATCGTGTGACATGCATGTCATAATTTTTGCCGCCTTTAAAAAATCTCTTACCCACCGTGGCATGAAAAAGAACCTTCCACTAACTACACTTTTGGAAGCTAAAATGTGTGGGTTAGTTTGATAATGCTATATTAGTTCCAACGTTTGCCGCCAGGTGCTGACTGCGATGGCATTTAGTAGCCACATCCGCAGCTAGGTGTCATGGATGGTAGCATTTGGCTGCAAAAGTAGGAACTACAGTACTTGAAAACATTAATCTTCAGCAGTCCTTCTACCTGAATCACAGATAACACACACTAATACAGTCATCACAATTAACACCGGTTATCAGACAAATTCTACACCCACCCAAAGTACACGGGGCTACATGACCGCGTAGTCGCAGCCCCTAAACTATACTATAGGTCTATACTCTTTCATACTACAAAAATCAACCTACTAGAGGTCTTTCTTCCTTCCTTCCTAAAGTTTACCAAATTTTAAAACTAAACATTTTCAACTTTCAAACTTTTATTATTATTATTATTATTACTAAGCTGAGGTCGTTGCCAATGCCGGCCATGGCGCACGCTACATTTTAGAGCCATACCACCAGGCAGACCCGACCAGCGGTTGGAAACTGCTCAAGATGATGATGATGATGATGATGATGATGATGATGATGATGATGATGACCACCAGGCTAACAGAGCTCGTCCTGCTATGACAACTGTTTATTCCCCGAAACAAGGCAAATAATTATACGTTTTACAATCCCAAACTTATTTCATAACGGCAATTTAAAAAATAATTTACCAACATATACACGCAACCGCCGAAGCGACTGCCGGCCGCTCTCATAGGGAAGGTCTGAGTTAATATCAACGGCCTCTTATTAATATTGAAGTCTGTTAATGTTATGGGTTTTACGTCTCTTTTTACTACTGCGGCTTTTAGAAACACCGGGGTGCTGGAATTTTGCTTCGAACGGGATCTTTAACGTGCCAGTAAATCTACTGACACGGCTCGCTCAAATCTAAGCACCTTCAAATGCTAAACTGACTGCGCCGGGATTCGACCCCACTATCTTGGGCTCAGCTGGCAAGAACTTTACCGCAGAGCCACACAGCCAGTAAATACTGAAATCCACTGCTATCTTTTCACTCCATATACGGTAATCAAAACAGGAATTCTAGATCTCATTCTCATATCCACAGGTCAAATAAATTCTTACCATGTAAACTGTAAGCTGTTGATTAATTTTCAGTGGCTTTGTGACATGGTGGTCATGTAGCCTCATGTACTTGGGTATGTGTGGAGTTTGTCTGATAACCTGCATCATTGTGATGGCTGTATTAGTTAGTTATTGTTGTTTTAAGGGGTGGAACTATGAGGTCATCTGCCCCTCTTAACACAGATGTTAGTTAGTTAGTTATTGTTGTTTTAAGGGGCGGAACTACGAGGTCATCTGCCCCTCTTAACACAGATTAAAGAATACAAATTTTGAATTGATTTTAAAATTTTGAGGTGGACATCTACATTTCAAAAGACCAAAAATTAATAAAACAAAAACAAACAATTAAATAAAAAATAAAAATTATAAAAATTAACAAAAATTACGGAAAAAACAAAACATTATCATTCAAAAACGAACAAGTCGTTGAGTCAATGTTCACTGGAAAATTTAGATTGCTGGCCCTAACCCACTCTCACTTATAAAGCGGATAACGCGATCAGCAGCCACCACGTCATCGGCTAATATAAGTTTGAGTGTCGTCTGCAAACCAAGGTTTCTTCGTAAGTCAGCAAGATCCACACACTCGGTGAAAATGTGGGCCACGGTGAATACGGCTCCACAGGTACAAAGTGGGGGGTCTTCCCTTCTCATTAGGTATGAGTGGGTGGATCTTGTATGACCTATCCTTAGCCTACACAAAATGACGGACTCCCTCCGGACCCGGAAGGAGCTCCGCCACACGCGAGTAGTTCCCTTGATCGCTCTCAGTTTACTGGGCAGTGGGTCAGCTAGCCACTGACTCTCCCAAAAAGCCAGAACTTGTAGGCGTAACTGAGAGCGAATATCTCTAGCGGGTACCTCCATTGGTCGAGGTGGTAGTGATACCGCCTCTTTTGCAGCTTGATCCGCTAACTCATTTCCCGCAATTCCCATGTGGCTTGGAAGCCACAGAAAGGTGATTCGAGTGTCAGCGTGGCACAGCCCGGCTAGTAGGTCATGGATTCGCTGCACTAGGGGGTGTTGCGGGAAACATGTAGCAATTGACTGCAACGAACTCAAAGAGTCGGTACACACGAGAAAGTGGATTCGTGCATCCTGTAGTGCAAACTGCAGAGCTTCATAGATGGCAACGAGCTCCGCAGTAAACACACTACAGGCCTCAGGCAAAGAGATCTTGGTATTTGCACCATCAATAACGTAAGCACAACCCACTTTCTCGTCCACCTTCGAACCATCCGTGTATAGAATGCCAGCGTCCGGAAATTGGTGAACTATGCTGTGGAACTGCCTCCGGTAAACGGACGCATCCGTGTTCACCTTAGGACCTTGGTGAAGATCTAACCGAATTTCCGGACGCGGGACTTGCCACGGAGGCACCTCGCTAGATGTCCGGATCATACAGGGACCTACAGCCACTCCTATTTCAGTGCACGAGCTATCAAGTCTAATACCAACCGGCCGAGTGGCACGAGGCCGGTTGGCGTAACCCTGGTGGTTTTGGGTACCGAAGAGAGCTTGATAGGTCGGGTGTTGCGGCATTTGACGCACATTGGCAGCATATGCTAAAAGCATATGTTGGCGTCTATAATTTAAAGGTGGAACACCCGATTCGGCGAGTAGGCTGGGTATCGGGCTGGTCCGGAAGGTACCGGTAGCCAGCCTAACGCCACTATGGTGGATACTGTCCAGCATTTTCAAGGTTGCCGGCCTTGCTGAACCGTATGCCGCAGAACCATAGTCTAGCCGGGACAGGACGAGGGCTTGGTAGAACCGTAGGAGCACCGCACGGTCAGCCCCCCACGTAGTGCCACTAAGAAACCTGAGCATGTTCAGTTTCCTGAGACATGTCATTTTCAATTGCCGTATATGGTGCTGCCACGTTAACTTGCTGTCAAAATGGAGCCCCAGGAAGCGATAAGTGTCAACCAACGGCAACGCAGCATCCCTGAGATGTAGTTCAGGGTGTAAATGTAGCCTCCGTAGCCGACAAAAATGGACGACGGAGGTTTTCGCTGCTGAAAAACGAAAACCCCGGTCGTGAGCCCACCTGTCGACCCGGTTGATGGCTAGCTGCAATTGCCGTTCCACGACTGCCATACTTCCAGAGCTGTAATGCAGAGCTAAATCGTCTACATACAGCGATGGAACTACCGCGTACCCGGTGGCGGCAACAATGCCATTAATGGCAATCGCGAACAAGGTGACACTCAGCACTGAACCCTGAGGAACTCCATTTTCTTGGGTATAGTACTGCGATAATGTCCTACCGACCCTTACACGGAAGAGTCGGACGGACATAAAATTCGCAATGAAAGTCGGTAAGTTACCACGGAGTCCCCACTTGTGAAGGGTGGAAAGGATCCCGTAGCGCCATGTGGTGTCGTAGGCTTTCTCGAGGTCAAAGAAAACCATGACTAGGTGCTGCTTCCGGAAAAAAGCCTCCTGTATGGCGCTCTCAAGTCGCACCAGATGGTCAGTGGGGGACCTATGAGAGCGAAATCCACATTGGTACTCAGACAGGAGACCTTTATCCTCCAAGAACCACACCAGTCGACGGTTCACCATCTTTTCGAGCAGCTTACATAGGCCATTTGTCAAACAAATGGGCCTATAGCTGCTTACAAACTTGGGATCCTTTCCAGCCTTAGGAATCGGTATCACGATCCCCTCTCGCCATTGAGATGGAAACTCCCCTTCAATCCATATACGATTGAAGAGGATCAACAGTTCTTTCATACTGGATTCGCACAGATGTTTTAACATTTGATTATGTATGTTATCCGGTCCAGGAGCCGTATCCCTGCACAGTGCAAGCGCACTGCGCAGTTCCCATTCAGAGAATGGTACATTATAGGACTCCGAAGCAGCAGTGGCAAAGGACAAGGGGTGAGTCTCTGCCTCCCGCTTCAGAGTCAGAAATGTAGGATCGTAACTCCCGGAGCAGGATACATCGGAGAAGTGCGAGCCAATGCTGTTGGCAATGGCGAGATGGTCCGTGATGATGTCCCCATTGATGGACACTCCGGGTATCGATAGTGATGTCGGGAGTCCGGAGATCCGACGAAGCTTAGTCCACACTTGAGATGAAGGAGTATGCGCCGTCATGGACGACACATACTTTTCCCACGTCGTTTTCTTACTCTCCCGAATCAGATATCGGGCTCTAGCACGCATCCTTCTGAAGGTGATAAGGTTGGCCATAGTGTTTTGCCTCCGATAGCATTTGAAAGCACGTCGACGATCTTTAATGGCTGCTGCAATCTCGGCTGTCCACCAAGGGACAAGCTTCCGGCGTGAGTTGCCGGATGAGGAAGGTATTGTTTCCTCAGCAGCAGTCAAAATACCATTCGTTATGTGAATGGTATGATCGTCGACACTCTCAAAGGTATCTTCGGCAAACACCGCACGTGCCGTGAAAGTTGGCCAATCAGCCCGACGGAGAAGCCATCGACTTGGTAACTCGATGGCTCTCTGGTTCGGAAGAGTAACGATAATTGGAAAATGGTCACTATTACAAAGGTCATCGTGTACACCCCACTGTAGCAGGGGGACCAGCGCACGACTGCACAGGGTAATATCGATACTTGAATAAGTACCGTGTGCAATAGAGAAGTGCGTAGGCTCCCCTGTGTTCAACAGACACAGGTCCAGCCGCCTGATCAGCCTCTCAAAATCTCTCCCTTTACCGCTAGTGGTAGCGGAGCCCCAGATGGTGTTGTGGGCATTAACATCTCCCAGAAGGAGAAAAGGAGGGGGGAGCTGAGAGACAAGATCCACCAGCTGGTCGTAATCCGGCTGAGAATCAGGTGGGATGTACACGTTACATACTGTTGCCATTACTGGCAACGAAGTACGAACTGCAACTGCCTCTAGCTGAGTACGCAACGGCACCTCTTCACTAAAGAGGCTAGAGTGGACGAGAGTGCAGACGCCACCAGCGGCCACAGCTCCGTCCATCCGGTCTTTAGAGAAGAGTTTGAAGTGACGCATTGTTGTCTCATGTCCAGGACGAAACCTGGATTCCTGAAGACAGACAATGGTTGCCGAAAACGAAGATATTAATTGTCGTAACTCAGCGAGATGAACAGAATAGCTATTACAGTTCCATTGTAATAGTGCCATGGTGTGGACTTAAGTAGAAGTGGGTCTTCTACTTATGCTTGACCGTTTGCCACCCTTCCCCATCTCTAGTTGGAGATGATGGGGCAGGAGAGCACACCTCAATCTCCACATCTCCGTCCGAAGACGAAGAAAATGGAGCGGGCGCTCTCTTGGGTTGCGCACGGTCGTCGTCGGACCTCACGGGTCTCGCCCTTGGGGAAGAGCGAGAGCGGTGTCGAGGGACTTTCTCCCGGTCCGAAGACTGGGTGTCTGTCCCCGACACGCCCCGAAGAGACTTCTTCTTGGATCGGCGCCGACGTGTGTTTGGGGAAGTTGATGGTCCCTTCCCCACAGACGCCGGGTCCTTATAAAACAAGGTCGCTCCTGCTGGCACCGCTCCACTGGTAGTGGTGGGAGCGGGATGGCTAGCAGATACGTGAGCAGCCCTGCCTTTAGGAGAGGAAGAGAAACGGCGCTGAACCGCTCCCCTCTCCTCCGCCGATCTATTTTCTTTTCTATAGGGGAGTTCCTCCATACGGACGGGCTTGGCTTCAGCAGGCTTCGCTCCCTTGGTGGTAGTGGGAGCGGAAAGGCCAGCAGAGACAGTAGCCACCTCGTCAGCAGGAGGGCGAGAGAGACGGCGACGAACCGTCTCCCTCTTCTCCACTATCTTTGTCTTATCAGATGGGCTGGATGACGATCCAGCCCCGGTCGCAGAAGTCTTCTTTGCCTCGTTGGCAGGGGAAGACTTCTTCTCCGACCGTTTCGGAGAGGAAGATGACTTCTTCTCCGATTGCGCCGGTTTAGATGGTATAACCGGCGCCTTTTTCACAATGGCCGAAGAAGGTTGTTTAACCTTCTTCGGGCTGACAGGTCTCGCTTGGACAGCGAGGGGAGACTTTACGATCTCAGAGAAGTTCGTCGTCGAGGGTACAGCACGGGGAACGAAAGTGGCAGGGGTGATAGGTGGCGTCACCTTAGCCGCGAAAGATACCGGAAATTCGGGTGCAGTCATATCACGGTATCTCTTTCGAGCGTCGTGATATGAAAGCCGATCCAATGTTCTGATTTCTTGGATCTTTGCTTCCTTGCAGAACTCAGGGCACTGCTTCGACCGCGGAGAGTGACTTCCTTGGCAGTTAGGACACGTCGGGGGAGGCGTACACCCCACACCGTCATGTGTCCCCTTGCCACACTCTCTACACACCACCTTGGCAGTGCACCTGGCAGAAACATGACCGAATTTCTGGCAATTGTAGCAGCGCATAGGTGGAGGGATGTACGGTCTAACGTCGCAATGGTACGACGTGACCTTCACCTGCCTAGGCACTACATCACCCTCAAAATGAAGAATGAAAGCGCCAGTATCGACGCTATCATTTCCAATTTTCCGGGTGATGCGCCTAATCCTGGTGACGCCTCGCTTCCCCAGATCCCTCATCAATTCCGCGTCGCTGTTTAAAATGAGGTCGCGATGGAATATAACTCCACGGACCTCATTCAGCGTATCGTGCTTCTCAACCTTAACGGGAATTTCGCCGAAATGCGTGCATTCCAGCAACGCTTCGGTTTGCTGCCGGTCAACGGTATGCAGCAGGAGCTGCCCGTTCCGGAGCTTGGAAATCCCGTTAAGGTCGCGATATTTCCCCTCGATTTCCTCTGAAAATAGGATCGATTTTACCTGTTTAAAATCTCCCCCGTCTGTCCTGGTAGCTACCAGGTAGCGAGGAGACCTGTCAACAGGGAACTTCTTATTAAATGCCTCATCCCAAGGCGTATACACCTTGGGATTCGGTCTACACTCCAGAGACGGCTTTTTAAGGGTGCCACCCTGTACAGGTGTCCGTGATCGTTTACTACGCATCCCGGACGAAATCCTCCCCGAATACTGCCCACTCCGAACGGGGGCTATCACTGTGGGCGCCACCCAGCCAAGGCAATACCTACCTGGCATAGCAGATATTGCCCGGGGTCCCAGTGCCTCGAACAGGCACTTCCCCCTCGGCATGCACAGGATTTATTCAGCTCCAGTATTCGGCCATGCAGGGACCTTCGTTGTAAGGCGGATACTACTGTAGGGTACATGGCGCACCCACCTGACGGGATGGGGCATACCGTCTAGGCTTTCTGGCCAGATGGCCAAGCTGGTGGCCCTTCCCCTAACAGCATGCATGTTTGTTTCTATTGGTCAAACCAGAGCTGGGACCAGAAAACCAAAATCGACCTTTATAAGGCCCCCTCTAAGTCGCCTTTTACGACAGGCAGGGGATACCGTGGATGAATTCTGCCCTCCCCATCCACAGGGGATCTGAACAAATCAAAAACTGGCAAGTTATTCGGCCATGTCGACCCTATTAGTCGCCTCCTACGACAGGCAGGGCATACCGTGGTTCCTTAGTTTAGGGGCTGCGACAATGCGGTCGTGAAGTCCCGTGTACTTTGGGTGTGTGTAGAATCTGTCTGATAACCGGTGTTAATTGTGATGACTGTATTAGTATGTGTATCTGTTTTAATTCAAGTAAGGACTGCAGACATTCAATTTTTCCAAGTAGTTCCTACGTTTGCCACCAAACACCACCGTCAATGACCAACTAGTTCAGAACTTAGTTACCAGTTGCCATCCCAGTCAGCTCTTGACGACGAACGTAGGAACCTAAGAACGTTAGTCAAATGTTTAACCTATATATAATTTAGCTTCACACAGGTGTAATTAGTGGAAGGTTCTTTAACATGCCATAAACCTATGACATGGGACCGCCGGCTTTACTTCCCCTCCGAAGGAAGGCATACTGAGGGATTTTTAACATTCTTAAAAAATCTGACGACTTCAATCATGGGCATAGAAGCCCAGCATGCTACCTACTACGCCACCAAAGCCGCTTCTTAACACAGATTAAAGTATACAAATTTGGAATGGAATTTAAAATTTAGAGGTGGACACCTATATAATTGGAAAAGACCAAAAATTAATAATAAAAAAACATAACAAAAACCTAATACGGTAGTTATAATATAAACAAAAATTACGGAAAAACAAAAATTCATCATTCGAAAATAAGTCTTTGAGTCAATGTACACTGGAAGATGGCTGTATTAATATATGCATTTGTAACTGGGGCGGGAATTAGGCAGGACCGCGGTCGTAATTTAGAAATCATGCCGACATTTGCCTGGAGCACAAGTGGGAAATCACAGAAAACCACTTCCCAGATGGTTGAGGTAGAATAGAATCCACCTCTTCTCAGTTCTGCCTTACAAGGCTGAGTTTACCGCATTCCAGCTCTCAACTCAGGGGTGACAGCCAAGAATGCTAGCCGCTGTTCCACAGGGTGGTATAGATTCCCCCGCTGTGGCAATAAAGCCCATGAAGGGTCCTGGTCTACCAAGCGACCGCTACCCAACCATTTGGTCTATAGAGTGCAGGGTGATGCAGGGTCAGGGCTTCGGATCCCCTCGGCCATTAATCTTGGTTTCTGTGAATGATGTGCTGCCTCACTGTCAGACAGCTACTCAATTGTTCTCACAAGGCTAAGTGAATCCCTAAAAAATTAGTCAGGAGCCACCCCTGTATACAGGGTGTCTCAAAAAATGTACTAACACTTTGAATGACTATAAAATGATTATTTATGAACATAGAGACAAGTTTAAGGGCTTCAATTATAGAAGAGACATGTAATTAAAGACTCAAGTTCGCAAATGTTCCAATTGATCACTGTCAGTGTCCAGGAGTTCGACAAACCGCCACCAACGCACCGGACCATTGCTAGCATCAGAGATAAATTTGAAGCAGATGGAACCATTCACAACATCAACAAGAAACGTTCTGAACGACCACGGACATCAGCCAGTCCTAGAAAAGAAGAACAGGTGCAGGAAGCCCTCACTCGATCCCCACCGAAATCACTACGACAAACGGCTCGAGAGACACACATCTCAAAAGATAGCGTCTATCCATCATGAAGAGTCTGCGCTGGAAATCCTACATTCCAACACGAAATTGGAAATTGACAGACAATGTCACGAAATTCCAAATGAACTTTGTCGTAACGTTTGCGAATTCATTACTTCGTGTTATCAGCTTTGTCTGGATACTGACGGTCATCAATTTGTTCATTTGCGAACGTGAGTCTTTAATTACAGGTCTCCTCTATAATTGAAGCCCTTAAACTTGACTCTATGTTCATAAATAAACATTTTATAGTCATTCAAAGTGTTCGTACATTTTTTGAGACACCCTGTATATACCTAGGAATATATAACTCCTCCTAAACGGCAGGACCGATTTTGATGAAATATTTAATTTATGTTTGAGTGCATCCCTGTATGGTTTAGATTCACAATTGGACCCAGTAGGTGGTGTAGCAACCAACAAAATGTAGGATGAACACACTTTTAGAACCACAAGATACAGGCAACAAAACAAAAACTGTCGTCATGGAAACCACTAGCCTTAGTGAAAACTTAAGTCTTTGGATTGCTTGTATCTGCACGTTGGCGGCACCTGGTGGCAAACTGTTTTACTGCCACCACACCTTAGACTGCCTGTGGCGGTACCTAGTGGCAAAATATGTTGCTGCCGCCACACCAGCTCAACAGGGTCTTCTATCCCCACTTATTCTCCCAGGCCCGTTGTCTTGGCAGTGGTTTCTTCTGAGAAGTTAATGAATAATTGACTTTCTGAGAATAATTCATAGTTATGTTTTTGTTCCAAAGGTGGCGGTGATGACGAATTCTTGGTATTTGACATGGGCTTCCATAGAAATGAAATGAGTTTTTTTCTCTTTAAAAATCAATTTCAAATGTCACTTAGTATATAGTTAATCGAAAATTCAAATATGTTTGCTGAACCCGCTCTATATATTCGGGCAGGACGTCTGCCGGATCCACTAGTACATAGTCTTATACTGTATATGTGTAAAAATTGTTAACCTGTATTATTGCGGTATCTGTATTAGTTTGTGTGTACAGTACAACCTGTCAAATCCGGACCTGTGATATCCGAACCCTCCCATATCCGGACACATCTCCGAATGAATTTTTAAGTCGTAGTTGAGAGCGAGGATACATTAGTGTGCTAGCCAGGGAGGATGAGTGAAAGTTGCAGCGCTGGAAGGCTGTGTGCGTGCTTGACCGCAAGGGGTTGTGGCCTGACTCGGTCAACGACATCTTCCCGGAAACTCATCCCTTTGTGTGAATAAGCGATATTCCATTCACGGCTTCTGCCTGCCTGCCACCAACGACAACACGAGGCTGCCTCTCTTTCTACCCTTCAGTCTGTGCGCGAGTCTTGAAGCGACAGTTTGTTTTGCGAGAGAGTTTCTGTTCTTACTGTTATTGTTTACGGTTATTATCGTTATTGTTAGCTTTTAACATTGTTTTTTTTTTTTGTTGCTAAAATGTCCGAAAAAAGGACAAAAACTTTTGTTACGATGGAAGAAAAGTTCCGTGCTCTAAAAAGGCTAGATGCTGGTGAAACAGCCAAGAAGATTGCCGCGGATATGGGAGTAGGAACAAGCACTGTGAGCGACTGGAAAAAGGCTCGGAGTGATATTGAAAAGTGGTGCTCGTCACATGCGTCAACAAGTGGTGTTAAAAAACTTAAAATGATGAAAAAGGCAGCTAACAACCAAGTTAATGAGGCATTGTTTCTTTGGTTTACCCAAAGAAGAGATCAAGGGTTACCTATCTCAGGTCCTTTACTAAAAGAAAAGGCACTACACTTTAATAAGGAAATTGGAGGGGTTGAACAGTTTAAAGCAAGTGAGGGGTGGTTGGAAAGCTGGAAAAATCGTCATGGTGTGCGGAAACTACAGATCAGTGGTGAAAAGCTATCGGCTAACCAAGAAGACGTTGAAAAATTTAAAATATTTTTACACAGTCTAATTGATCAACATGGGATTACTGGAGAGCAGCTCTATAATTGCGACGAGACTGGGCTCAACTATAAAATGCTTCCCACCTACACTTAGGCTTCCAAGAAAGAAGACAGTGCACCGGGGTATAAGAAGAAAAAGGAGAGGGTCACCATTTTAGCCTGCAGCAACGCTACAGGAGATCACAAGCTTCCATTAGGATTCATTGGAAAATCCAAAAAGCCAAGGGCTTTCAAGGACTTTAAAGACTTGTCTAGCCTACCAGTTTGGTACAGAAACCAGCGCAGCGCATGGATGAACTGCGAAATATTTAGTGATTGGTTTCACAAGCAGTTTGTGCCACAAGTGCATTTGTTGAAAAATAACTTGCCAAGAAAAGCAGTGCTCCTACTTGACTATGCACCCTCACATCCAAGTGAAGACGAACTTAAAGATGGAGATATAAAGGGTGTGTTCTTACCACCAAACATGACATCACTTTGTCAACCTATGGATCAAGGCGTGCTTGAGTCACTAAAGCGAACCTATTGCCGTAGGTTACTTTCTGTGTTGATTGCTGGAATGGACGAAAAAGAAAGTGTTACAGAGACGTTAAAGAAGGTGGACATGTTAGACGTGATAATGTGGGTATCACAGGCATGGGATGAAATAAAACCGTTGACGCTGGTAAGGTCATGGAGGAAGCTCTTAGATCACAAAGCTACTGATAAATGGACGGGGGAGAAAACAGAAGACATCGATGAAACTTATGCCTGCAATGAAGAAAATCGTCAGATTGCTGAGCTTGTGCAATGCCTGCCTGATTGTGAAAAAATCAACAACTAGGAAGCCATAAATTGGTTAGTAAATGAAGACGAAGTCAACGAAATTAGACAGTGACATTATAGAAATGGTGTGCAATGATGAGGAAAAAATCTTTGAACCCGAAGAAGAGGGCAACGCCCCTATAATGAGTCACTCTGAGGCATTCAAGACCATGGAATCTTTAATCACTTATGTAGAAAATCAAGATGAAAGGAGTGTGACTGAAGTGATGCTTTCAAGAAGATTGAGGGACATGGCATCCAAAAAGCGTGTACAGTGCGTGAAGCAACAGAAAATCACAAACTTTTTCAAAAATTAATGTAGAAACAGTAGGCCTAAGAAGTGTGTGAAGCAACAGAAAATGACAAACATTTTCAAAAATTATGTAGAAGCAGAATGTACAGTGTATTTATGTAAGTACCTGTACTGTAAAGCATATTATTATAATTTAATTATTTTAATTTAGTTTAAAGCAATTCTATTTCTTAGCCTATGTACAGTATACAGTTAACAAAATGATACGAAACCGTTAAAAACATTAAAATTAATCAACAACAAACTCGTGAATTATTTCTGGTCACCTAGCTATTTGTAAAAATAGACAGGTTATACTGTATTTGTAACTGAGGAGTGGATTGGGATAGCGACAACCATAGCCTTAAGTTAGGAATTATCTCAGCATTTGCCTGGATTACAAATGGAAAACCACAGAAAGCCACTTCTAGGATGTCAGAGGTGGGAATTGGACCCTCTTGCCTCACAAGTCTTACCAGCCCTTACAACTACGCAGAGCTGGGAATCGAATGCGGACTTACGGGACGACAAATAAGAATGATAGCCGCTACACCACAAGGTCGTCTAATGAGTTTTGCTGAATGTATCTTAGCTTCACGCATGCATGGCATAGCTCACTCTTTCGATGAGCCACTCATTGTTTCCCAACTAGGAAACCCTAGTTATCATGTAAGATGCTCTCATTTAAAGAGAGATAGTGCTCTGTCAAACATTGCAGTAATTAATTGCCAACACAAATAGTTATAAGTGAAAAAACCTTAATATTCAAGCCACCTTTACTGAGACGTACCTTCTATAGCAGACCTCAAGTCAGCAGCATTATTGTTGCCCAATTTAGAAGCCGATTCTGGGCCCACAATATCCACAATTGTTTGCAGAGCTCCTACACGAGGCAGCGAGACATGCTGCAGAACAGGCAAGTTATTCTTCATGGCAAATCTGCAACAATAAAACAGATGGTGGCAATGTTGAATGGATAGAACTTGTGTCTGGTCGATACTCTTACATGGTATGGAGGCTTGGACTTTGAAGGCTAGCACCATGAAAAAACTAGAGGCATTCGAAATGTGGATCCATCAAAGAATGCTAAAAATTCCCTGGACCGATAAAGTTACGAACAAAGATGTCCTCAGAAAAACAAACACTGATTGCCAACTTTTGTCTGCCTATTTAGGTCTGTTACCTAGAAGCCAAAAATACCAGCTGCTTCAACTAATAATGCAAGGCAAAATAGATGGCCGATGAGGACGTGGCAGAAGACAAATGTCCTGGCTTCAGAACAATAAGGAGTGGTCAGGGATTTGATCTGGGGGAGAAATGTTCCGGCTTGCAGAAGATAGAAACGCCTTTGCCATGGTGATTGCCAATATTCGGGGGAATGAACATGGCACCTGAAGAAGGAGTTAATGCTGATGATGATGATTGTTGTTTTAAGGGATGGAACAGTGAGGTTATCTGTCCTTCATAGCACAGTAAAAATACAAATTTAGACGTAGATTACTTGATATCACTAATCGGAGAATATCATGGGGTGATATGGATACACCTTCCTGATGTGATTATGTCACAACACAGTTCTAATGCATGTGTCTCAATGAAGCATATAAGAAGCCACACAATATCTATAACTCACTTTGCACGGGCGATGGAGCAAGTTCATATGCTCACTACCTAAACAATGCCTCCAGCCAGTAGTAGGGATGATTGATTCTCTTCACAGCTGAAATGAAAATCCACAGCCTGCTTCCAGTCAACCGACCGGGTCAGGGAATGGAATGAATGAAGCCCCCATCTAGCGGCGAGGATATGAACTGTGACGGCTGCCGAAGCCCGTCGCACTCCCCTGAGGCAATGATTAAATGAATGACAGATGGGATAGTGGAGAGTGTTGCTGGAATGAAATTTGTGACAGGGAAAACCGGAGTACCCGAAGAAAAACCTGTCTGCCTCCACTTTGTCCAGCGCAAATCTCACATGGAGGGACCGGGATTTGAACCACGGACCCAGCGGTGTTCTCTTCACAGCTATTAATGTTAATTGCTGTTTAATTCCATTAATATTTCTTGACAATGGATGTGTTAACATTGATTTCTTGCTGTAGATTCCAATTTTATTAACGGAACATCGAGTTGGTGTACTTTACTCCACTTTTAGCGATTTAGAGAGCAAGGCTGTACTCATACATTTTTGTCATATATGATATTTTAATAGTATAGATATCCCTTTTGGGACGCTCACAAGTAGCCGATCGTAACAAATGAGCATTAAAAAAAAAGAAAGAGAGAGAATTACCCGCAGAAGTGACGATTGCACACTGATTTCATAAATATCAACAATTTGTTTATGAACAAATAAGACGATAGCCCGTCAGAACTGAGTCGCGTCGAGGTATCATAACAGTAAAGCCGGGCTCGAACACAGCCAGACCTGTATTCTATTCGTCATGACCAGACCATGCCGGGACTGTGTCGCGCCGAGCAATGATGTTGAAAATGCGAGATTTTTTCGCACGGATCCTCTAGTGTGACTTATTTCTTTTATTTGATGACTTCATAAACTATCTTCGTTTACTCTATGAACTCGCTAACAACGAGTAATCATAGAAAATACAGGGTGTTTCAGGAGGAATACTACCAGCTGTATCTCTGTACGCAATACCAATGGGACACATGTTATATGGAGTTTTTTTTATTGCAATTCATCTATACTACCACCTCCTAAAATATTTACTGTTCCTCCTGAAACACCCTGTATATGTATATTATTATTATCTCCAGCCACGGTGGCTGAAAGCGCTAACACACTACCTCATGTCTCGCTGGCATCGAATCCCACTTCGTCCGTCTTGAAAATGGGTTTCTTCGTTTCCCATTTTGTCACCACCAGGCAAATGCCGGGACCCTTTCAACAGGTCCGTTCATGGCAGACTTCCTTCCAATATCCTTTCCCTAACCCTTCCTTAATTAGACCCAAGTTAGCGGTCGCCTGTCACCATTCCCAGTTGTATCTACTGACCAAAGGGTGCCCACATCCCAGACACTGTGCTTGCGACGGTAGAGGAATGGTCCCTGACAGAATCCATGGGTGATGCGGAGTTGGGAGGATAAGCGACAAAAAAAAAAAATATATATATATTATTAACATAATCATTCGTTTCGGCCTGTTGTGGAGCACGTAATTTCAACCGTGTACATCCTTGAGCTTTTATTCTTCCCCAGTACTCCCGCATACAATTTCTGTGGGCCTCTTTCATTCCACTTCTAGTCCGTTTTCAGCTTTGGCTTCTTTTGGAAACACTGATTTCTTCCAGAGAGGAACACGTTCCTGGATGTATTTACTTCTAGAAGGTACTTTTCAATCTCGGAGTCCTTGTTTACAAAGTAGGAAAAGATCCTGTTGGTGATGATGATGATCGTGTGGCCTCCGGAGAGGCCGAGTGCAGGTATTTCTAGTCGACTCCCGTGGGCGACCTGCACGTCGTAATGAGGATGAAGTGATAATGAAGACGTCACATACACCCAGTCCCCGAGTCACGGGAATTAACTCAAGGAGATTAAAATCCGTGATGGCTCGGCCGGGAATCGAACGCGGGGCAGTTCGGGTTAAAACCTAGCCGGACATCCTGTTGGTCAGCTTCGGCCATAGAAACTAATCCTCCTTTTCCGAATGGTATCCGAGTCTGTTATCATTTCCACAAACAGGTACAGTTCGTTGTTAAGCCGTCTTTTGTAATCACCATTTTCTCTAATTGGTCCTAGGATCTTTCTCAAGATTTTCTAAAATATACAGTAGCCTAGCCTATATATTATAGATTGAGTGGTATTTCGATAGAAGCAAATTGACAGTTCCAGTGGCGGTCGGTAATAAGGTTGCAGTGTTGTACAACGTCCAGACTTTTTTCAATACAAATAAAAAGCTGTGGTTCCTATGTCATGCATAGGAATTCACAGTTTTGTCCTTTAATAATTCAGGAAATCTTGTAATACTGTAAGTTGTCTGAGAAAGGGAAGGACGCCAACAATATAGGAGCGTTCGTTGTGGGGTTGTTGCCAGGCTCGAGCAACGACCAGCTCTCAATAGTGGAGGGTATGGCAGATTAAGTCCTATCCCAACAGTTAGCTCGGCTGGTCGTTGCCCGCTGATTGCAACAAGGGAGGAGGAGCGAGGCGGACAAGGACATCTGAGATGCTCCGTCTATTGCCGATACCATTGTCTCGCAAAGTAATTTGCGCGTGATTGTAGCACTTGCTGTTCTTTTTTGCCCTCGTGTATAGCTTATGTTGTTTTGTTCTCGTGCAGTTTTTCATTTAATCCCGAGGTGAATATGACATTCTCTGGACGGTGGTATTCGTGACGAATGAGCTACATCAGTCTTACTGCGAACGTGTATATTGTCTTCTCTGATGGTGATAACAAACCCCACCCCGTCCTAGGTAAAACATACTGCAACACCCAGAACAATTAGTTATCATCCGCCACTGGACAGTTCCCTTGTAAACAGGGTGCAAGTATCACATTAAAGGTATGGGTAGGATTATTTACGGTACTTCAGTAGTAATATAAAAGTATATTTTCTTATACACCAGTCAAGAAAGGTTTTTCATATTGCAAGCTTATGTATTTGCGGACCAAATATAACACATGTGCTTTATCCGATAACCGTTTTATTTATGTATGTAGCATATGGCGTTACACATGAAACACAATAATAATAATATTAATAATAATAATAATAATAATAAATAATAATAATTATTAAATTGTGAAGCCTCCGTGGCTTAGGCGACAGCACGCCGGCCTCTCACCACTGGGTCCGTGGTTCAAATCCCGGTCACTCCATGTGAGATCTGTACTGGACAAAATGGAGGCAGACAGGTTTTTCTCCGGGTACTCCGGTTTTCCCTGTCAACAATTTCATTCCAGCAACACTCTCCACTATCATTTCATTTCATCTGTCATTCATTTAATCATTGCCCCAGAGGAGTGCATCAGGCCTCGGCAGCCGGCAGTTCATATCCACGCCGCTAGATGGGGGCCTCATTCATTCCATTCCTGACCCGGTCGGAGACTGGAAGCAGGCTGTGGATTTTCATTTTCAATTATTAAATTATTATTATTATTATTATTATTATTATTATTATTATTATTATAACAAGTACATGGCCATTTAACACGAATGAACTCCGGAAGATTGTCCAATCGAATCAGTGCCTACTTTGTGGGAAAGAAAACCAAAGGGATCTGGTTTACAAAGGTGGAAAAAGACCTACAACAACTGGGGATATCACATGAGGACATCTCGGAATGTGACTCTTTGAAGAAGAAACTTGGGGAGATACAGAGTTTTCAGCCAAAACCTATATTGAAAACCGGCAAGAAGTGGACCGAAAAACGAAAGGAAGCTCACCGAAGAAGAATGCGCGAATACTGGGCCAATGTGAAAAAACGAGGGAAAGGGCAGTTGAAATAACGTGGTCCATAGACGACCGAAACGATTATAAATATATATATAACGAGTACATACAAGCACGGATATCAACCTTATGTCCAGTCTATTTCTCCAGTCCAGGCTCGATGGTGTAGCACTGAAAAAGTCGTTAGGGTCATCTAAGTACGGTCTTAGTTTGCAATCTTCGACAATGTGCCTGATGGTCTGGTTCGATGTACCACCAACACTGGCTACCAGTACTAAGTAATATTCCACCTCCTCCCCTTAGAAGACTCCAGTCATTGAGGAACACATGGAAGAAAATCCAAAACAATCCATCGCTGCCATTACACTCCGTGCCCCCAGTAACTTCAGCACAGCGACTGAAGTCCAGGCAACCATCATGGAGAACAGCAACCAGCCTGCAGAACGACAACTTCCAGCATCCTAGATGCCTGGAATACCAAATGGCAGGAACAAACGTCCTTGAAACACCATCAGTTAATCAAAACGCCTAGGGTTCGGCCTGCAGGATTTCATCTACCTCGGCGCCGGTGGTGCGCACTAAATCGGATAAGAACGGGCCAAGGAAGGTGCGCAGCGATCCTGAACCAATGGGGTTGGAAGTTCTCTCCTGCATGTGACTGTGGCGAAGAACAGTAGACTATGGATCACGTAGTCTTCGCATGTCCCCTCAGAGCATTCAAAGGAACATTGCAAGACTTACACAAGCTGTCCCAAGAAGCCATTGACTGGATTCAACGGTTCAATTTTGAACTCTAGTTTTTCAAACTTGAGATCAAGTGTATCTTAGTGTGTATCATTGTATTTGTAAATAATTGTTTTATCTATACCTTCTACCATCATATAATAAATAAATAACAGCAGGGGTTTGGCCACTTCCCCCATTCGTGCAGGTTCGCAGTGGCGTACCGAACCCCCCCCCCGAGACATTTCTTTACTTGAATCTTGGTATTGTTCCATCTATCACCTGTTTTACGCTACCGCTATTGAGGCTTCTTACTCCTGTATATATTCTAAATGTAATCACGTTCCTCACTTGGTAAATGTCCTGCATTCTGCTCCCAGCGAGACGACTCCTTCAGCGTTGGAGCTAGCCATGGATCAGTTTTACTGTTAAAGTGTGCGATCGGTAACCTATTACACGTCGCTTCGGGTTGCTTTAATCGTGTGCCCGTTTCGTTCAAGATAATTCAGTACATGAGGAGTTTCTGCAATTTATTCCAATAAATGATACGGATGAAGTCATCAAGTTAGGCAGATTTTGAGAGTCAATAGTAATGGCAGTGGGAACACGGGGAGCAAAACATTATATTTCTCTCCCATAATATCAATATTATAAGCAACCACGTAACTATGGTCATGGTGATACCACTGCACCATTTCACTTTTAATATTTTGTTACTGTTTTCCATATTTTTCATTTTTTCATTGTGTCGAAGAAATAATAAGGCCTAAAATAGTTTTCATGCATAGAGAACGGTTATTTAATTATTGTTTTTTATGAATATTAACCGAAATGTCATTTTAATTATGATGTTAACTGTTGTTTTAAGGGGCGGAACAGCAAGGTCATCAGCTCCTTTAATAATGTGCACAATTACCCTATTGGCAACTCCAGCTATCTGATATGAAATCTAGCGGTAAAAATGAGAAACTTACCAAGTAGGGTACATTTGTCACATGGTGACTGTTTGTATATGGTTTCTTGTATTGGTAAACAGATCGTGGTAAATTGTTCGTGTCTTTATACATAAGTAATAAGTTTTACTCGTTGATAGAGTGAAAAATGAGTAAAAGCCAAGTGTATTGCTCAGTTTACGGCTGTAAGTCGATGTATAAGAGGGCTGCGGATATACGTTTGCATCACTTTCCAAAAGATGCAAATAGCAATAGCCGAAATGTGATGATACCAAATAATACCTAATACCTAATAATAATACCTTTCCACCCCGGGAATGATCTAACACTTGTCGAGGTAGACAGACAGAAGACCTGCGACGTAAAGCCAGCGAAGGTTATTCAGTTTAAAAACAGCTGTTACGATGGGCGCGATGGTAAGATTGAAGTTACTTGAATAATTAATTAAATAATTAATTATTGGCTGCTTGGTAGGGAGAAGGGATGAGTTTAACTTGTATTAAAACTCGGGGGGCGACAGGAATTGCTTGATTTGGATGGTTAAAAGGTGGGTTTGGTGTTGAATATTTGAATGGTAGCGGAATCACTCATTCTACAGTGCCCACAGGGAGGCAAATTAGGCCTATATGACTCGTAGTGGAATAGCTCGAATATCGAAGAACTTAGCGATTACGAGGTGTAGGCTTGGCGGATCATCAGTTTGACATCAATTCACGATATAAGTCGGAGCTTGGAACAGTGGCGTCTGGTTTGCGTGGATGCTAGTCTCGGAATGATAAAAGTAGCACAGCTTCGGTGTGTTATTTATTTGTTTATGTACCGAATTTCTCTATTTGAATGTCCTCGGCGTTGACTCAGGATCGACATTTACATTATATTGCGCATAATAGTACCGAAATAATGTCCGAAGTGTAGCCCTGTGTAAATTTGAATCAGCTGATCTACATCAACCATAAAAACTGATGCTTGATAATATGCAAATGACACCAAAAAATCCAGTGGAACACACAAATTAGATCACGTGTATCGCACAGTTATACATATATACAATTAAAAATAACACTGTCATTACTTTAGAGACCACATTTACTGATTATAACCGAAAAATAAAAAGTGTTCCATATCAAACGCGTGTTATTGAGTATTTTAAACCCTACTTATCCAGACCGACCGCAGCGCCCCAAGTGTTAGTTTGAGTTGCCAATTATATTAATGACCCCCCCCCCCCCCCCCCCAAAGGAAATCCTGCGTACGCCACTGGCAGGTTGTATGCACAAACTCCATGTCCGATAACAGTGCACGGTACAAACAAACGTGTTATCTTCGAGTTAACACATGAGCCAATGTGCAAAAACGAAATGTCGTCATACAGCAATGAAAATACAACATCATGCAATATGCAAAACTTGTTTGACCAGTGTATTTTATACAGTGAACTATAGACAAGGCAAATTTGAAATGAGAACACAGTTTTTTCTTCTTCTATTACTTTCAAGGTAAAACTTCTATAGAAATTATACTAACTTAATTGGCTCACCTTTGGCTCGTCTCTCTCCTCTTCCTGAGGAAGCCTCCTTCTGGGAAGAGCACCATCCATTTCCGACGGAGAGGAATGTACGATGCTCGTAGATGTTTCACCAGCGCCTGCAAGGACTCCCCTCGCTTGTCCTTGCCCTGGAAACAAACAAAAATAAGTAATAGTTAGAAAAACATTGTAAATGTCAGAGGAGATCACGGATCATTAGGTGAAGCATAAAAAATGTACGCTTATGTGGGGCTTGCCCTTTCTCACTAGGCCGTCCATACTTCTGTATAATTTATGGTAAATAATAATAATAAAAGCTATTCATTTCCTGAGTTCATAGTATAGAAAGCTTTCCAGTCTGTCTACATAAATTGTGCCCAAATTACATTAGGCGAGAAAACAATTAGTATTTAAACAACCTAACCTCAAAGAAATATCTCGTGTAAAATTTCACTCAGGTTAGGGTGTTTAAATACTTGTTTTCCCACCTAATGTGAATACATTTTGCACGAGATATTTCTTTGAGGTTAGGGTGTTAAAATACTTGTTCAAATCCCCCCACCGGCAACCTAAGTTAGTTATTGTTTTAAGGGGAAGAACTACGAGGTCATCTGCCCCACCGGCAACCTTGGAGATGGTCTTCTGTGGTTCCCATCTCCCTTCCAGGCAAATACCGGGGTTGGTCCCTAACTATAGGCCACAGCCGCTACCTTTCAAATACTCGTCCTCTTACATTCACACTTTCCACCCCAGACAACACTCCACATGAGAAGGTACTTGTAGTTCACCCCTTGGGTGTCCGCATAGAAGCATTCAATTGCTGTGTCTTTAGACACGCAGCGCAGGAGTGCCAGAATTTAGGATTGGAGGATATCTTTAAATATAGCCTACCAATAAAAATACAGACATGGGGGGGGTTTCACAATCCAACACCCTAACATGCCATCTAACTGAGCCAGGATTCAACCAGCAATCTTGGTTTCTCAAGACCAGACCTAATAATAATAATAATAATAATCCAGCAATGAAAATCGAAACACCATTGACTGAGATTTGACTAATCTAATCACCAAATGTGATAGGAGAGATCTTTAAAGGGCCGACTACGTACGACTCAAGAATGCCGTGGATTTTTGTCGCCCTTCAAAAATCCTATTTCCTCGGGCGGGATATGAAACCGCAATCATGAGGATAGTCCACCGACGAAGCAAGACCAAAACTTGACAAACTTCTCTTACCTGTCATCAACCTCTTAGGTAATCTCTTCACATGACCCAACCATCTGAGGCAGCTCATACATTCAGCTTGATCTAGCGTGTTCATTTTTAACTTAGCTTTCCACGGTGGGTGAGTGGATAGCGTGTCGGTCTACTAACCCCAAGATTGCAGGTTCGCCCCTGGCCGTGGTAAGTGATTTTCGAAAGGCGGCAAAAATACGATACGCATGTCATACGATGTTGGCATGTCAAAGAACCCATTTGAATTCAGTAGGCCGAGTTCATAATGGCAAAATTAATCCCGGTAGTTTCCGCCAACACAAAGTTACTCATTTCCCTATTAGAAAGCGCTATAGTGTTCAAGGAGCTTAGATATCTATTATCTAACCTCCTTGACTTTCATAGTGATTCAAGGAACAACGAAATTCGACATGTAAGCTACCCTCTGGGTGTCAAATTACAAAGCTTGCACCGGGCACCCGAGGCCATACGATATTATTATTATTAACTTTAGCACTAATCTCTTCATTACGAGTAACCTCCTAGACCAACTATTGCTCCCATCTATTTATCCCAGCAATCGTTCATGCTATCCCCATATCAGTTGATATATTCTGAATCTACCCAGCTCTCACTTCTATACAGCAAGGTAGGTCTATGTACTGACGAGGGAAGTATCTGGTAAGACAGGTCGAAACCTATTTTGAATGTGGAAGCAATCGTTGTACTATAAGAGGACAAAGGCCCTCAAGGAGGCAGGGTGTGTATATATATATAGTAGCCCCACCACTTCTGGTGCACCCTGGATAGTACTACACCCTCAAGGGCTCACGGCTGGTGAGTTTGGGAGTTGGCAACCCCGAGGGATTCCTGAGCTGAGTCCTTTTTGTCCCTATTTGTCCTCTGACCTTGGGGCAGGCCCTCTTTTCCCTTTCCTATCTGCCTTTCATGGCTCTCCTTCCTTCCAAGTCCCTCAATCCTCATTCTTCGAGGGTTGAGGGCATTTCTTTTCTTCCTGTCCTTTACTTGCCTTAACCTTTATTTGTTTACCATTCTTCTTCTAGTATATAAGTTTGTAGTTAGTATTACATTATAGTTTTCATTCTCATCTCATTTCTCACCATCACCCAAACCATTAGGGCCCGATAACCTAGAAGTTAGGCCCCTTAAAACAGCAATCATCATCAATATATAAGTGGACAACGTGCAGAAAATCAGCTGCCAGATTGAACTGCAAGGTTCCGAAATTGTACCCGACATCCTGGCACGCAGGCATGACGGCTGGAGGAGCTGGTCATCCCTGTGGCACTTGGAGTAGTAGCGAGGCGGGGCGTATATGCTGACTGGAGCGTGCGGCTCCTTCCCATCGGCCTTGAGTGCTTGGGCGGTCAGGGCTGTCCATTCCAACATGTACGGTACACGCTACCTCCCATTGATTTATATGAGAGATTCGCCATATGATTTCGGAGCCTTGCAGGTCAATCTGGCAGCTGATTTTCCGCACATTGTCCTCTTATAGTACAACGATTGCGTCCACAAAGTTTCAAGATAGGTATCGACATGACTCTCCTGATACTTCCCTTGGGAGCTATGTAGAGAGAGCCTTAACTTCTTTCTTGCAGAATACCGTAGATCGCAACTGAGAACTCAATGCATTGGCTTTTCTGCACCTCAACATTATCTCTTTCCCCATTCTACTATCCTGAGAGAATACGCAACCTAAGTAGTTACTTAAAATGGTTCACCTGCTCTAATTTACTTTTTTCTACCTGGCATTCTATTTTCTCGTGTTTCTTTCCTACCGACATGACCTCCGTTTTCGAAATGATGATTTTAATATAATATTCCCTACATTTCTGTTCTAACATGTTAGCATTCTTCAGTAAGAAAATTTGGTCAACCTATGCAACCTAGAAAATGAATGAATGAATAACCACGTTAACTGTAGTAAATCCACTGCACAACGGATTCAATAGATATAATTTACGCAGGTTACTTCATAAGTCATTGGCCTAGTCTCGACCAGGGCGGTGAGCATGCAACCTCAGCAGTCTATTGATGTCTTTAAAAGGTGCGGAAGTTCAAGGACAGTGACGGTAGCCGAGCGCGAAGTCAGTGCATTTGCAACCTTGGCCTAAAATAAATGTCGGGTTGGAATAGCTTTCTCCTTTAAAGATGCAGTAGCAGTGCCTGGCGTTGTCTTCGTGTGTGGTGGCGACTGTTGCTACAAGAGGCTATCGAGGATATCGGCCCCTAATAAATAATGTACAGTAGTATGTTGGTTTGGAGCATGCTGAGCTTCTATGCCCAAGATTGCGGGGGCAAACCCGGCCGAAGTCGTCGGATTTTTTAAGAGCGTTAAAAATCCCTCAGTATGCCTTCCTTCGGAGGGGAAGTAAAGCCGGAGGCCCCATGTCATAGATTTATGGCATATAAAAGAATCTTCCACTAACTACACATGTGTGAAGCTAACATTTGTAGGTTAGATTTGATTAACGCTATATTAGTTCCAACATTAGTCGCCAGGTGCTGCTTGCGATAGTATCTAGTAGCCAAGTCTGCGGCTAGGTGTCGTGGACAGTAGCATTTGGTAGCAAAAGTACTTGAAAATTGATCGTCGTTGACGGTGGCATTTGGTAGCAAAAGTTGGAACTACTTGAAAATCGAATGTCTGCAGTCCTTACTTGAATAAGAAAAAACAGATAACACACACTAATACAGCCATCACAATTAACACCGGTTATTATTATTATTATTATTATTGAAACAGCGCACTATGTGCAAAATACAAAAGTGAGTAACGTACTGTACATTATTCCAATCCCAATAGGGTTATTGATATATGTCTTTGTCGGCAATTTTGTGCATGATATTGAGAACAACATTCGCTGCACACATTCTTCAGTTGGTTCGTGGAATCGCTTGTTTTGGCAGAACTTGTAGTGAAAGCCATGTGTAGCGTATCGAGTCATTATATGTCGGAGTTCATAGTTTCCCTGTTTCCATTCGTCAGTCATTATGGCGTCAGTTGAGTAGAAATCAGCCCAAATAGCGTTTTGATTTTCTTTGAGGATTTGAAGGGCACTCTCATAGGCCTCGGTGTGCGGCAGTAGCATCTGCAGTCTAATGTCTTCAATGAAGAACATTTCTTTTGAGAAGACGTAAGTCAGTCTGGACAGCGCTGTCTTCCCGATACCCAAGACTCTTTTCATATAGCAGGCTTTGACTTTCTCTATTGTTAATAGGTCGTTTTCTTTTAGTTTGTCCCAAATTATGTGGATTCCGTAAGTCGCTATTGGTGCTATGGCCGTTTTAAATAATGCCTTAGCCGTAACACCGGTTATCAGACAGATTCTACACACACCCAAAGTCACGGGGCTACATGACCACGTTGTCGCAGCCCTTAAACTGAGGAAGGAACCAACCAAGCAGACTGTCACTGTAGGTTTGGTAGTGTTCAGTGAGCCATGAATCTGATGATGCATGACGAGCGAAACATGTCATCCCTTAGTTGCCGGTTCAGTATCTCCTTCGGGCACATCACTGCCACTATCACCGAAGAGCGGGTAAGTCTACTTTCAAATAACATCACCTCAAACAGCTGGAATGTGAAACTATAAGGTGCGTTCAAAAAGTAACGAGCCGGAGGCATAATTTCTGAAACCAGTACCTGTATGTTAGAAGTTTTGGCCCTGGCTGTTGAGGCACTTGTCCCACTGTGAGACGAGGCGGTGAATGGCTGTTTCATAAAATTCCCTGGGCTGCGATGTGAACCAGTTCCGCACGTACAGCTGGACGTCGGCGTCCGAGGTGAATCGTTGGCCCCGCAGAGCACTTTTCAGGGGACCAAACATGGCGTAATCAGAGGGAGAGAGGTCTGGACTGTATGGAGGGAGGTCGAGAACCTCCCACTTGATGATGATGATAATTGTTGTTTTAAGGGGCCTAACATCTAGGTTATCGGCCCCTAATGATCTGGGTGATAGCTAAAATGATAATGAAATGGAAACTAGAACGAAAATTAAGCGAGATGGACAATACTTACAAAAAGGAACTCAGATTGAAACAACTCACAAAATGTTCTTACAAAGGGAATTTAGAACGAAAAGATTCACAAAGAGAATAGATTGAAAAACACCCACAAAATGTAGGCTAGGTTCAAAATACGTACGAAATGCAATGTAGCGTCGAAATCCTTACAAAATGCAATTGAAATTCAAAATACTTACAAAATGCAAATGAGATCGAAAATACGGACAAAATGCAATTGAGGTTCAAAATACTTACAATATGCAATTGAAAATGAAAATACACAATGCAATTCAGATTGAAGGATACCAGTTCCAATCCAAATTATTCACAAAGTGCAATTGAAATTCAAAATACTTACAAAATGCAATTGAAATTGAAAATCCACAATGCAATTCATATTGAAAGATACCACTTCCAATCCAAATTATTCACAAAGTGCAATTGAAATTCAAAATACTTACAAAATGCAATTGAAATTGAAAATGCTTACAAAATGTACGGTAGATTCAAACGACTCATGTAGATTCAAAATACCCACAAAATGCAATTGAGAATCAAAATATTTGCAAAATGCCCACCAAACACAATACAATTTAGATTTAAAATTCTTGCGAAATGCGGTTTTGGTTGAAGATACTTACAAAATGCAATTGAAATTCAAAATACTCACTAAAATGCCCTGAAACCTACATTGAAAGACTTACTAAAAAGCAATTTAGATTGTCAATCTTTACAAAATGCAATTGAGGTTGAAAACAATCGCTAGATGTAATTTAGATCGAAAAAACTTACAAAATGCAACGTAGATTAAAAATACCTACCAAAAAAATCGCTAAAGGGAATTTAGATACACGGGGAACCAAGTAACAAAAACAGTGCGGGAATCTTAAAGAGTAAAGGAAATATAATGAAAAGGGGAGAGGAGAGGGGAGAGAGGAGAGGGTCCGCCCCAAAGGTAAGGGGCAAAAGGGGGAAAACGGACCCAGCTCAGGAATCGCTCGGGATCGCCAACTCCCGAACTCACCAGCCGCGAGCCCCTGAGGGTGTAGCATTATCTAGGGTGCACCAAAAGTGGTGTGGCTACATACACCCGGCATCCTTGAGGGCCTTGACCAGAAGGCAGGAGATAACATGAAATAAAAGAGAAGGCTGAACACTCGCAAAAGGAGGGTCTCAGAAAAGATGAGACAAGGGCCAATTAAGGCGGGAAAGGAAGAGACTCCCTAGGCCTCGGATACCTTAATACCGTCGGGGTCGGAAGAGAACAAGAGTTGACCAAGTGAGGTCGACAGGAAAGAAGACGGAGAGGAGCCGGCACAAGTAAGTGGAAGCAATGCCGGACTCAGCTGGGGCCCCGTGGTCGCCAACCCACGTCCCACTAGATGTGAGTCCCTGGGGGACCTCCCATTTGAATTTCTGCAGGAGTGCCGCGACTGTGTTGGACGTATGAGGTCGTGCATTGTCGTGGAGCGACCACGGCGGCTATGGCGTTCACTGTCACTCGGCGGTCCTGGATAATGAGTGTATCAACCAGCTGGACGTTCCCATCGGTAATGCAGGGAGGTGCCCCAGACCAGGCATCATCGGCTAACGACACCCGTCCTTCCCTGAAGCGCTTGTGCCACGCCTTGACCGTTGCAAGGGACATGCAGTGTTCGCCGTACACTTGTGACATTCGGCGATGAATGTCCGTTCCCCCTACTCCTTCCGCTGTCAGAAACCGAACAACACCACTTTGCTCATCAGTTGACGCCTCCATGTCACTGTTTGCAATGCGACTGGCAGCGTTGGACGATTGATGCATGCTGCTTCTCGCTTTGTATCGTCACGTGACGTGCAAGCGTGCCCTCTAGCGACGGGCTTTGACCTTCCACGCTCTGGTCGGAACCACACCTCGTTACACAAGCCACGATTAGCCGATGTCGTCACCGGTTTGCGCATTACAGCCTCCGGCTCGTTACTTTTTGAACGCACCTGATAAAAGGGCGCGCGCGTACCGACGAACCGTTTCATCGATAGCACTCTAAAGGTTAATCACATGTAATTTATTTCACATGTTCCATTAATTGGAATTATTTTCTATTGACCGACTGAAGGTTACAATATCAACCCTGCCTAGCACCCGCCACTCTCGGGTACCTCCCTATGACTCTCCTTTGAAAACCTTTAGCGATTAAAGGAAAGTTTCACTCCTAGCATTATTATGCAAGCAAGCAGGCAGCAAAAGTCCTGCCTGGCTCTGCTACAGTCCTTTCCATTTCGTTACCTGGGTACTCTCAACTTCGACCTTGGGCCAACAAAATATGCGAGCTCACGCGAACGATGACGTATGCACACCACCGCACGAACACGTACTGTCGGGCTTCAGTTACTACAGCTGTTTCTGTACTTACCATGGTACAGAACCACGCTCAGATCTTGTTGTTGTTGTTGTTGTTTCATTTGAGGACCTTGGACACCGTGGTCATGTAGCCCCCGTAGGCTTTGTTGTTGTTGTTTCATTTGAGGGCCTTGGACATCGTGGTCATTTAGCCCAGTGTACTCGGGTGTGAGTGTGTCTAAAATTTTGTCTGATAACCTGTGTTATTGTGAAGCCTCCGTGGCTTAGGCGGCAGCACGCCGACCTCTCACCGCTGGGTCCGTGGTTCAAATCCCGGTCACTCCATGTGAGATTTGTGCTGGACAAAACGGAGGCAGACAGGTTTTTCTCCGGGTACTCCGGTTTTCCTCGTCACAATTTCATTCCAGCAACACTCTCCACTATCATTTCATTTGTCATTCATTTAAATCATTGCCCCAGGGGAGTGCGACAGGCCTCGGCAGCCGGCACAGTTCATATCCACGCCGCTAGATGGGGGCTTCATTCACTCCATTCCCTGACCCGGTCGGTCGACTGGAAGCAGGCTGGATTTTAATTTTCAACCTGTGTTATTGTGATGGCTGTATTAGAGTGTTTATTTGTTACTCCAGTGAGGATTGAAAGGAAGCTTCTTTTTGTTGTTGATGATGATTCATTTAGAGGCTTTACGACATCGTATTTATGTACCCCCGTGTATTTGATAACCTATGTTGTTGTGATGGCTGTATTAGTGTGTGTATTTGTAATTCAGATGAGGATCGAGAAGGAGACGCCCGTGACCATAATTTAGGAACCACCCTGGCATTCGTATGGAGTGGAACTGGGGAAACCACGGAAAATCACTTCCAGGATGGTTGGGGAGGGAATCGAAACCGCCTCTTCTCAGTTTTGTCTCACGATGCTGAGTGTACCCCGTTCCATCCCTCAGATCAGAATTAAATTTCTTGGCAGAGCCGGGAATCGAAGCGGGCCTCTGCGGTGACAGCCAAGAGTGCTAGCCACTACGCAAGAGGAAAGGAGGCGGCCGTGGCCTTAAGTTAGGAACCATTCTGACATTGCCTAGAGCAACAACAACAAAAACCGTGGCACCACAGACCATGAAGGGTCTGGGCCTGCCAAGCCACTGCTACGAGCCATATGGCCTGTAGATTGTGGGATGACGCGCGGTTAGCGCGTCGGGCCCCCTCGGCCGTTAATCTTGGTTTTCGTGACCAGGGTACTGTCTCACTGTCAGACAGCTACTCGAGCGTCATCACGAGGCTCCGTGCACCCCGTTCCAGCCCTCACGTCAGTTTCTAAAATCCCTGACAGAACCTAGAATCGAACCCGGGACCTCCGGTTGAGAGGCAGCCGTGCTACCCCAACGCCACATTTGCCTGGAACAGAAGTGGGAAACCACAGAACCACTTCCAGGATGGCTGAGAGGAATAGTTTTGCCTCGTGTACCGTGTTCTAGCCTTCAGACCAGAATTACATTTCTTAGTAGAGCCGGTAATCGAACCCGGACCTCAGGGATGACAGCTACTGCGCCACACGGCGATCAAGGCTAAGAATCTTATCTATTTAGTCATGACTTTCTTCAAATTGATTGGGTGTTAATGCATTTTGCTCAGTGCCCCATGGTCGCAATTGACGGCTCTGTAGTTACAAGCCAAGTACGGGGAAGAAAGCAAGACCAATGGAGGCAAATTGAAAAGAAAACAATTAAGGTAGATCCAATAACTGGTTAAAACACATTTTCGAAACTCGAAATAAGAAACATAGCCTAGGCTACTCCTGCCATGAGTGCCAGCTAGACAACGTGTTTCGTTTCTTCCCCCCTCCCTCCCTCCCTAACCAAGATTAGAACCACCAACAACGACCAACAATATTTCAGACCTATTCTTCTGAATACGCTTTTGGCCATCACAAGATAAAGAGTGCCGACTTCCCATTAAGCACAGTTCAATTACTTTCTCTATTCTATAATGAAGAGGGAGAAAAGCTTTCCCTCAAGATGACCATCATCCGAATCGAACCCACATCTCTTCCGTATTAGCAAACCAAAATGATTCATAACAATTAAGCAACAATTTCAGTTAGTTAAATATTGAGGTTTTAAGGGGCGGAACTACGAGATCAAATGGGATGATAATAATAATAATAAAAACATGGCAAACGCAGCAACAAGTAAACCACCCTGTGCAAACAAACAAACAAACAAAACAATAAATAAATAGATTGAATACATTGCGCTTCATTCTACCCCTTACAATTCAATATTAAAAAGGACTTTTCACGCAATTTATTCACCCGAACGCAATAAAATCTGGCATCATAAATCTTTATGCAAGGCTTAATATACTGGCATCTAAATTCAAATGTTTTGAGAAATTCAATATGTTTAATTTGGTGTGCCTTAATTATTATTAAGCGATCTCATTTGGGTGCAATCGTGTTGACCGACTGAAAAGCACCAAACTTTTGTTTTATCATAATAAGTTTAAGAAAGAACAGTGTATTTCCATAAGTGAAAAAAAAAAAAAAAAGCGTGTGATTCAAACAGTGATGGATGGACAATTAAAACGAAGATGTCGCCACACTGTTCGACATTTTACAACCGACATTATCCATGATTTTGAAAAACAAAGATCGCGTCACCAGAAGCGCTTTAAGTGCGAGTAGAGAAAGGTTACGTCGGGGTGAATTCCTCCGTCTTGAGGAGTGGATTCGTCAGTGTAGTCTAGGACGAAACGTTACCGTGGGCGGTTTTATGTTGAAGGAAAAAGCCAAGTCTTTTGGCAGTCTCTCGGGATTAAAGGATTTGAAATAAATATCAGCACGGTAAGTAGGCCTAAGTACAGTAAAAAAAATCACGGAAACAAGACTTTTGTTTATTTGAATTTTTCCCCTCCCTCTTTGTTATTTGAACTCCTATCATTTTTGAACTCTTGGTAAATTGAACTTTTCTTTCTCGTCCTTTGAGTTTCAAATTATCGAGAGTGACTGTACTGGTACATAAATATATGGCCTATATGGTGACTGACTCTTTCCTGTTAGATTTCTTATCATGAAAATAATGATGAGGTTGGCTGTTGACAAGCTTATTATTATTATTATTATGAAAAGAAAATTGGTTAATCCAAAAGCCAATGTGTATCAGAACAGTATTGAACTGCATGGACCCTTCGAGTATTAGTAATTAATAATAATGGCGGCCATGAAAACGTACTGCCCCCGGAAATTGAATTATAATGAGACCACGATGGCTGTATTGGAAAATATCAGTAAAGTTATGGATGTCATAGCTATGACGTGGATATTCATGACGTAGGCACGGATGACGTAGAATTCATGCCAGTAGGCTGATTGAGCTGAGATTCTTGGTGACGTCATGATTTTATTCGAGAAAGATCCGAGATTTACGACGCAGTCGCAGGAAACAAGGTATTGTGCTAAGGAAGAAGCTACGCTATTGGAGGAGAGACGCGAACCAATGAACGATAGTTTGGAAGGAAGACGGAAATTGCTGAAACTACGATATTCGATTACTTCTGGCATGCAGATTTGTGGAAATCTATTTTCAGTTATGGCATTGATTTGGAATTTTGAAGAAATTAATTTTGAGTTTTTGAATTTTGAAAATCCGTCAAGTATAGCCAAAGTTAAAACTTCCAGCAATGACGCAGCAACAGGCTATGGAAGGGATGGATACGCCCCTTAAGAAGTTGATAAAAGGTCGTGCACAGGAGAGAGGAGCTCTCATACTCAGTTTTCATACTCATTCTGATACTCATACTCATACTCATACTTAGATCTCATACGCTCAGATCTCATACTTGTGATCGCATATATATTTCTGGTGATATAGTTATTTCCAAGTGATTCAGTGAAGTAAGGTGTCTTTAGCGTGAGGTGAAAGCCTTGCCGCATCGAACGAACTCGGAGCAGTTCCATTTCACGCTGCTCAAAACTAGGTGAAGTTGAAACGCGCACATTAACGTTTCCACCAGTCAAGATATCAAGCGCTAACTTCAGCCTGTAATATAATTCTATTAGGCAGTATAACATTAAGGTGTATACAAGATTTCAACGATTTCACAGTGATACTTCGAAAGATATTGGAACTTTTAGGCTGCCAACAAAAGTGATTTTCTCGCCACAGGAGAAACACTTTTATATTCCACATTATACACTACGGCTGACACGTGGAGTGCAACAGTTTGGTATTACAACGATACATTCGACTATGGAACACTATAATATTGCAGTGCTTTTGATCATTATAACTGCAGTTGAGATGAAGGGCTAAGGCTTTGATGCAATTGGGACATATGTCATTGGAGTAAAGTAACAGCATGGAACTTCGTTAATCGTCTTTCTACAAAAGCGAGCATGTAGTGAACATCCAACTACACTCATGCATCGTTAATCCATCGCTGAATTATACCAGATAAGAGTGAAAATATTTTCATACTCCACAACTATGAATATTTCTGCGGAAATAACTACATTAAACTTCATGACGAATTCCTGCAAGAACTTCAGAGAACTTTCAAGAGAGGCCAGGGTTATCCCGGCGCACAATGAAGAATTTTGCCGGAAGGATGTTTCTCGTATCCACGGAGCAGTGCCATTTCGGAAGAGGAAGCAGTTCGATTCTCCGAGGACGCTGATTCCTGTTTCGAGGATGGAGCTCATCCTTAAGTTGGTGAAATGGATCCATCAGCAGTCTTCTTTGGGGAATTTTTCTCTGGAACTTCAATCGGCAGATAAGGTAGTCGTGAACGTTTCTTGTATTATTTGAGTATTGTAGCGATATTTGAGCAACCATTCTTCCCATATTTTCTGTCCTACCTTTTGCCCCATTTTCTTGATTGATATTTTTGTACTCAGTACACTTCGATGATTTATGCCTTTTTCTTCGATTTTTTGAGACAGTGCTATGTCATTGGCATACTTAAATAATTTTGGATCAGTTGAGACTGATGATTTAGATTCTTTCAGTAATTTGCGTACTTTTTGTAGTCACTATTTAACTGTAAAGTTAACGATTTGCTATGGCAAATTTGAATTCAGACAGCGTGTCATTTTATTAAAGTAATTCTAATCAGTTAATTACTTTGACCAATTTTCTGTCATCCTCAAGAAAGAAGAATAATTAAAAGATTTTAGAGCGTTAAAATCTACTACGATATCGACGATCTTTGAAATACTAGTCGTCTTATGAACATGATTGCAACATAGACATTTATTATTGCATTATAGACAATTTTATGAAATACGAACGTTAATTACAATTTATTGAATACACTATAGTAATGAATAATGAAGATAGGAGTTTTTCTCAATTCTAGATTGGAATAATAATGTTTGCATTCCACAATCTAATTGTATTCTATTCGACTATTTTGCAGTTTAGTTGAACTTTGTTTGAAGATAGTATTTTTATACTGCGTTACTTTGAAGATGTTAATCTCAATTTTGATAGACCAGACAGGAGTGTCTAATCGTATTTGCTATTAAATTTATTTGTGATTGGCAAATTTTTACTTCATATCGATTCATGAATGAAACCCACGAAGGTTAAATGATAACAGTCATTATTACAATTGATGAATATAAGAATTTTTAAAGAGAACAATGGATGTATAATCGATAGTTCAGTGGACGTGTAAAAGTCGCTGTTGAATAATGCCCTTGAGTAATGAAGGAGGTTCCCACAATAATTAATGAAATTGTTGAATTAATAGTGGAGGTTTTTGTGTGTAGTTTGGAAGATTTTTATGCCATATATATAAAGATATATGATGAATTTTGGGCCAAGTGTTGTGCCATGTTTGTGCGTTAAGAGCGAAGTATTTTCCCGCTGAATGTTATTGTTCCTGTTCTTTGAAAGATTATTCATATGAAGATACTGTTAAAATTAACAAGAGTGTTAAATAATTTGAGATAAAGATTTTGAATGGAGGTTACAGTCACAAATATTAATAATTATTATTAAACATTATTAAACCTGAATTTGACAGTTAAATATAACTAACCTTCATTGGTCGTTTATATCAACACGATTTGAGTAATTATCAACCGGATAGACGTGTGGTTCAATGTATTCCTTGTATAAATAATATAAACAATTTAATATTGTAAAATAATTTTGTAAATATCTTTGTTAAATAATTTAAAATGATAGTGATTAATAGAAGCGTGCATTAAATTTTCAATGGTCATTTGACATTGTTATAAACAATTTATTATTGTTATAAATAATTAATGAACTTTTGTTATTAACATTTAGAGTTTTTTTATACTCTAAACAATGCAAGTTAAGCAAGTGGTTTGAACAAGTAATCATGATTTGGGATTGTTGGAGGAATCCAATGGTGTTTGAATGAAGCATGTAAGACATTTGCGTGATAATATTTCAGTTGAGATGTGAACATTTACGTATTTGAAAGGAGAGAGCCGAGCTCTGAGGTAGCACGCTTATGCTAGGGTTGAACGAACGGGTGTCCGCTTTGACGACACAGGTGTTTGCAGCTGGTCCGGACAACTGTGTTACTGAGACCAAGAGCGTTTCATAATAACCTTGTGGCTATAAATAAAGTGTGCAGTATATAAACACGCAAAGCAATTGATATGTGTGTCTCATCCCAAATCCCGTTTCCATTCCCATTGCATTGTTATATTTTCGTTGCTATGAGCTTGAGAAAGCTAAAACATGATATGTAGAGAATACAGGTCCTACAGGAGGACATGGTTATGTGGTCGATGGCTTCTGATTGCCACGTTAATTTTGTTGTTTCTTTTGTTAAAAATCATTCTTTATGTGAAATAAATTATTGTGCAGTTTAAAGTTTCTCGTCTTCGATCTGGTTCATTTTAAATATCATGGTGGAGGTTATTGTGAGCACATACTTTTAAGTGATCCAGTTGACAACCCAGTCCCCGAGAGATATATTTAAGAGGTAAGTCAAGGTAAGTATGAACCCCCGTATATTTTGGTGTGTTCCACAATAATATTCTTGTTAACTATTGTGCTCTAATCTCGATAGTATCTGTCAGTGCCATTTTCATTGATGTAGCTATGCCGGCGCGTTTGATTATTGGCAATCCAATTGAGGGGGCGGATATCTGACAGCCTACTATCCGGATATCGGGTACAGTACATGATTTGTAGGAGATGGTTATAATCATCATCATCATCATCATATATATATATATAAACGCTAAGGTGCATGTTTCACAAAACTCGAGCTCTTAAACCAGAGGGAGTTAGCAGGTGCGGTTTGTACCAAAATCTTCCAAAATCGTCTCGATAGTACAGGAAAATTTTGTATTTCCTGAAAAGTCAACGGAAGTGCATTTAAACAAATAAACAAGACGATTGCCCCTGCTAGAACTGTGTCACAGACTAACAGTAAAGTCAGGCGGGTGGTATACTCACATGGGGCACCCACAAGTAACCGATCGTAACAAAGTGAGATTTTTAGCACATATATTTACCAATATAGATGCAAACACTTATCATTTGATACACTTTTTCCCCTCTCCAATGTAATGGTCGAAGTTCATACGAATGTTCACTGCAGTCTTTGAAGAAAAGAAACAAAAAAAACTCCTTTGATTTCATACAGATTATTATTGTTAGTCTACTATTATTATTATTATTATTATCAACATCATTGTATATAATTAAAACCGAATATCGTCCACTTCAAATGGCATTAAATCCAGATACAGTAGTAGTATATATTTACACACACACACGATACGATTCGATCAAGTAAGATGCATAGCATATCCTAAATTCGCTCTTCGCAACAAATAATGCGTCATATATCACATTCAGACGTTAAGTAGAATCTAGTAATTGAAAGGTTTTTAACGAGTCGTTAGCTCTTCAACGACGTGTCAAGCTTCTTAACGCTAAGTGTCCGGTGCTTGAATTCATTAATATTTATAGGCGAAACAAGTGTTTACGAAACACGAACTCAGAATGCTGTAGTACTCAATTAACGTAACATTCCAATTCCGGCTGGGATCCTTATAAACATAGCGAGGTCCAAAACGAAACCATTTGGGGAGGGAGCATAATGGACAATATTGAGTACATCTTCTAAAGACTTGGAAAGTACTGTATAAACTCTGGTGATTGTAATTCATATTTAAAGGAGCAGAGCATGGAAGTTAAATGCCCCTCATATAACTTACAATTACAAGAGGAAAGGAAAGAGAAAGGTTTACGACCATCCCCACTCAATAATGAGGATATAGTCCAGGCAAATTATACATCGGATTTTTAGGTCCTAAAAACGTAAGTTTTAGGCACCTATATACGGACATGTGATTAGAATAGGTAATTGAAGGGTTTGCTGCAAGAGGAAAAAGGAAGCTTGTAGTTTAACGTGACCGTTAATCTCGCGATCATAAGCCACGGGACCTCCGTTTTACGTGGAATCCGAACCACAGGACATGGCATTTCACATCGAAAATCTCACATGCATTGACCGGGAATCGAACCCGGTCCGCCTTGGTGAGAGGCATACAGCTTGACCGCTGCGCCCCTGCTGCAAGAGGGGGGCTAACTCCAAAATTCGTGAAAAACTGGAAGAATTGGAAATTCTTGGAAATTGACAATAATATATGTGATTAAATCTTTACTCCCTCTTACATTTGTGGCAATAGAGAGGCACCTCCGGGATGTACACACATCAAAAAAAGTTTTGCATCACCTCGGTTCCCAGATCTCCGGCATATAGACGTTGACTGTGTATATTGTATCAAAGATACAGTCCCATTGACTGTTCATAGATGTCACTAAAACTGCTCAAAGATTTAAACAACCATGCATGAGCAGGGCCTATTAGACGGAGGGGGTACGACAGCCGATCAGTTCCAGTCATTCCACCAGGACGAAGGTACGCTGCTCATGTTGTCTGTAGTTCTACCATGCCTAGAAGGTCAATACCGCAGTTCGATCGCGTCCGCATTGTTACTTTGTGTCAAGAAGGGCTCTCAACAAGGGAAGTTTCCAGGCGTCTCAGAGTGAACCAAAGCGATGTTGTTCGGACATGGAGGAGGTACAGAGATACAGGAACTGTCGATGACAGGCCTCGCTCAGGCCGCCCAAGGGCTACTACTGTAGTGGATGACCGCTACTTACGGATTGCCGCTCGGAGGAACCCTGACAGCAATGCCACCATGTTGAATAATGCGTTTCGTTCAGCCACAGGACGTCGTGTTTCAACTCAAACTGTGCGCAATAGGCTGCATGATGCGCAACTTCACTCCCGACGTCCATGGCAACCCCGACACCATGCAGCGCGGTACAGATGGGCCCAACAACATGCTGAATGGACCCCACGGAATTGGCATCACGTTCTCTTCACCGATGAGTGTCGCATATGCCTTCAACCAGACAATCGTCGGAGACGTGTTTGGAGGCACCCTGGTCAGGCTGAACGTCTTAGACACACTGTCCAGCGAGTGCAGCAAGGTGGTGGTTCCCTGATGTTTTGGGGTGGCATTATGTGGGGCCGACGTACGCCACTGGTGGTCATGGAAGGCTCCGAAACGGCTTTACGATACCTGAATGACATCCTCCGACCCATAGTGCAACCATATCGGCAGAATATTGGAGAGGCATTTGTCTTCATGGACGACAATTCTCGACCTCATCGTGCACATCTTGTGAATGCGTTCCTTCAAGATAACGACATCGCTCGACTACAGTGGCCAGCATGTTCGCCAGACATGAACCCTATCGAACATGCCTGGGATATGTTGAAAAGGGCTGTTTATGGACGTCTTGACCCACCAACCACTCTGAGAGATTTACGCCGAATTGTCGTTGAGGAGTGGGACAATTTGGACCAACAGTGTCTTGATGAACTTGTGGATAGTATGCCACGGCGAATACAGGCATGCATCAATGCAAGAGGACGTGCTACTGGGTATTAGAGGTAGTGGTGTGTACTGCAATCTGGACCACAAATGCTGAAAGTCTAGCTGTATGATGGTACAACATGCAATGTGTGGGTCTCATGAGCAATAAAACGAGCTGAAATGTTGTTTGTGTTGATCTCTATTCCCTTTGTATTTAACGGTTCCGGAACTCTTGGAACCGAGGTGATGCAAAACTTTTTTTTGATGTGTGTAGTTGCTATTAAAATCCGTAAAACTAAACGCCTTGATGGCATTGGTGACTTGTGGTACTGTGAGACACTCAAGGGTACCTCAGGAGACTGTACTGGTTCCCCTGCAGAAGACGAAGACACGGCTGAAATGGAACTTTCATCCATGGTGATTTTTTTCTATTTCATTTTCACTAGTATTATAAGAGCAGGAGTCTTTATTCTGCATTAGCTTTATCATCTTACACGTTACTGTATTAAATGAAGAGGCATTCTCAGGTATTTAATTATTTTTAATATTTAAATTCTTAAATAATATTAATAGGTCTGAATTTTCAAATTGAAGCCATGCATTGCCGTCTTTAAGTACTGTAAGTGCTTCAAAATATATCTCTCAGAACTATTCAAGCTGTATGAAATATGTCTCTCCTGAAAATGAAAATGGTAAAACGGAGCCCCCCCCCACCCCCCTCTCTCTCTTGCACCAGACCCTTCAATTGGCTTAACGCTTTATAGAATAGTGGTCTATATATTAACCACCTACTAAAAGAAGAGTTTATATTATCAAACGTGCTAATGGTTGAAAATTTCAGCCTTTTAAACAAAGAGTTTCTTGTAGAAGTCATATTTCAGAAAGGCAAATATTATAACTGCCTCCTTTAACTAGGGTGATGGATAAATTTTCAACTAGTAAATATATTCAATAATATTACAAATAAACAATAAATTAAAACAGAGAAATACAAATTAAAATGAAACACATTAAAATAAAAATAAAATTAAGATTATAAAATTATTAGGATAAAATTAATAAAACTCAGCAATTCTCCTAGGTTTGTGCCGTGTCTTGTGTGGGGTTTCGCCTAGGACACCAAGCTGGCTCATCAGCGGGTTCTTGGTGTCTCCGCCTGGACCCCCACAGGAGTAGCGAACTGCACGCTACTCCCTTTATATGAAGCGCGCCAGCGCCACTTTACTGCGAGAACTAAAAGCTCAAGCAGCCATAACCTCCCAATGAAGGCTTCCAAAAAGATGGTGCCTAATTGGCCAATATACCATATTTTTTAAATTAAAAAATTAAAAATAATAAATACCATCTACTGTATATATAATTTAAAAAAATATATACACACATTAATAATGTTGAATAATAATTAAAATTAAAATAATTAAAATGAAAATTATTGTAACAAATAAAATTAAAATTAGAGTTAAAATGAAAATTTAAATTAATTAAAAAATCAAATAAAAATCTAAAAAAAAGTCTGTCCTATAAAAGGCTCAAGACACTCGAGGTGCGTCCACAGTCGTAAAGAAGTCTGATGATAAATTGTTCATACCTGCATATAATAATACATTATTCCCATGAATGCAATGTAGGCGCAAACTTAAATGCACAAGAGACATTTACCACTGTGTTCTACTCCCACACAAATTGGTCTGTCTTTTCCAAAGGAGGTTTATAGGCATAGATTATCAATCCACACTGACAATTTGAATTGGATGAACACAAACTGATGTTTTCAATTGAAAAACCTATCTCCATTACAATTTGGTGCAGAATGACTTAACCTATCAAGATCATTGTACAACAACCTTAAAAAGTGAATCTTTTGCATGATATTCATATAGTCTAAGCCAGTTTAATTTAATTTACCGACAATAACACATTGACGAACATTTTACAGCAGCAGATATTATTCCATTAGTTTCGAATTTCTAGGTTTTGGTTATAAATACTTTTATAGTGTTATTTACGTTTTATTAAACATCCGATGTAACAAATCAGATGTAACAAATCTGTTTTATTTTTAAATTACGTCTTTTTTTTGTCATGGTTCTAGCCATATTTTAAGCATATTTCATTTTATATTTGGAGAGTTATTCAACGGATACTAATTTTAAAAAAGAAGATTGATAACGCTTTGATTATATGATGCTCACAGTTAAATATTATTCCAATTTGATTTTAGCTGAGGATGGTTACAAGTTAACCGAAACTGGTACTATAAATGTAATTTAGTTTAATATTATAGGAATCACAACTTCAATGTGCGAGGAAGGTTATTTGGTACCAGGGTCACCATCTATCGAGACGTTGTAGAACTGTTCCAGAAGCTCGGCTTAGAAAAAAATCACCTGACCACTTTTGCTGAAAACATCATTGCTGACTCTGTGGCCATATTGCAGCACCATAGTATACAAGAATTCCAACACCTGACATTTCTGATAAGAAAATATCACTGGATTTCAAATTGTTAAAAAAAGAGGTTGTTATTGAATTGTCCTAACAAAAATTAAGGAGTATGCTGTGTTTTAAGGCATCTTGGGAGAAACCAAGCAGCTACAGCTTTTTATTACATTGTGAATCAATATCTGTTAAGTGACTTGTTTTATCATTTTAAATGATCTTGTCGACTTCGTCGTTACGCTGGGGTCTGACGTTACGTTACGGTGACGGGACGAAATGTACCCAGATGCACTGAGGTGTGTGACGTCATAGTACTGCTTGGTGCATGTGTACCCCGACAATCTCTACTTCGTTAGTATAAGACAAAAATCCCCGCATCTTGGGTGTCACGGGTAATCTCGAGAACCACTGGATGGATTTTGATGCGGTTTTCACCATTCTGTAAAGGATATCTCGAGGAAAGATTCTGTAGAAAATAATTTATGTATGATCAAAGGAAGCCAAGCAATAACGATTTCAGTGAAAAAGTCGAAAACAAACTTGGCGTCCGTGCGCTTCTTAAGCTTACGCTGGGCAAACCGTTAAAAATATCAATACTATGAGCGTAAGAATTGGTCAGCATGACAAGTTCTACAAAAAATTCCGCGAGAGCATATCTTCAATACATCGCCCACTATAAGTGTTTTTAGACTGGATGGAAGGGGCACGTCCCCGCGCGCTATGGTGAGCGTGACGGCATCCCGCGCGCTTGACCTTGCTTTGCCCTTGGTTTGCATTTGCCGTTCGCGAGTAATTTGAAGCAAGATAAGTACTATGCAGATAATTTTCTAACATGTCAAGAGTCTTTGGCTTCGAGCAAAGCGAGAAGCCTCCAGCCTTTCTAGCATTTTTCAGCATTTGTTGCATTTAAAATGATACAAAGTCTAGTCTTTCAGACTGACTGTCACTTTTTTTGTTTGAGTCTTCAGTCTTTTGACTGGTTTGATGTAGGTCTCCATGCCTTAGGTGGGATAAAACTACTTTTACCATGGTTTCCCGGCAAATGCTGAGATGTACGTAACTTAGGGCCAAGTCCATCTACTCCCCAATCACAACCTGAATTATAGACACACACTCTCACTCTCCCTCTCTTTCTCTCTCTCGCTGGGGGCGTGGTGGCTCAGCGGTCAAGCTGTATGCCTCTCACCACGGCGGACCGGGTTCGATTCCCGGTCAATGCATGTGAGATTTTCGAAGTGAAATGCCATGTCCTGAAGTTCAGATTCCACGTAAAAGGGTTGTCCCGTGGCTCATGATCTAGAGATTGACGGTCACGTTAAACTACAAGCTTCCTTCCCTCTCTCTCTCTCGCTACCGACAACACAACATCACAGGTTATATCAGACAAATTCTACACTCACCACGGGGCTAAATGACCGCAATGTCCAAGCCCCTCAAATGAAACAACAACAACAACTTCCTCGGCAATGACAGTCTGTTCACATTAGTTTGCATGTCACAAGCTATTGCATCATGCATGTGGGTCTGCTTGTAATTCTCCTCAGGGAAGCTGGCTGTCTAGGGATTTGTATGAAGCCCTCTGCCGCCTAGTCGACCGGCACAATATTATATCTAAGAGGCCTGTCACAAAACGGGATCTATCCTGGCCATATTTAACACTAGAATAGTAGCATTATTTATTAGATGCCTACTAATAATGCGTAAAATATATGTATATTGATAGTAAATATTGTGTGGCCTCCGTGGCTTAGGCAGCAGCACGCCAGCCTCTCACCGCTGGGGTCCGTGGTTCAAATCCCAGTCACTCCATGTGAGATTTGAGCTGGACAAAGCGGAGGCAGACAGTTTTTTCTCCGGATACTCCAGCTTTCCCTGTCAATATTTCATTCCAGCAACACTCTCCACTTTCATTTCATTTGGCATTCATTTGATATTGCCCCAGAGAGGAGTGCGACAGACTTCAGCAGTCGGCACAGTTCATATCCTCGCCGCTAGATGGGGGCTTCATTCATTCCATTCCTGACCAGGTCTGTCGACTGGAAAATGATAGTAAATATTGTGCTAAGGCACCAATAGGTCAAACGATTGTAATTAACATGTTATTTATGTAACACTTCATTTATTTACAGTGAATCCTCTGTGGTTCTTTGAAGTTTAATACGTTACGTTCCATCATAAATACAGTAAATAAATGCAGAAGTCGTGTACCTAGACGTAAGTATCGTTCTCTCACTTTCCTCGTTAACGAGCGGCTCGCCTCTGTTCTGTAGCTGGGAGGATATGTTAACATTCCATGGCTGTCTGGAGCCAAGGCTTCCCCAGCGTAAGGCACAGTGTTGTCAACTCTACGCCGTAGCCGCTGAGAGCAAGAAGCGAGACTGGACAGAACTACGTACAGCTGTGCAACACTGGACATTTGACACCTGCGTGAAACGCGAGCTGACCGTCAGGGCGGGACTTAGGAGTGCACGTGGAGTGATAGAGAAAGTATGCTATTGGTTAAGAACTATCAGCTATCGGTCAGTGGCGAAAAATGGTTATTATCAGCGCGTGCTACTGCCTTACGTTTGAGTCGCCGCTCGTTAACCAGGAAAGTGAGGGAATTATAGCAGTACTTCGTTTCTGCAGCCTCTTGTACTGGCTACACACTACCAATTGTAAGTTCTTTTACATGCCATACATCTATGACATGGGCCCGCTGGCTTTACTTCCCCTCGGAAGGAAGGCATACCGAGGGATTTTTAACGCCCTTAAAAATCCGTCGTCTTCGGCCGGGTTTGACACCGCAATTTTGGGCATAGAAGCTCAGCATGCTACTAACTACGCTACCGAAGCCGCCGTTATTTTTTTAAACTAATTTTTGTACGCTTTCATTATTTATACTAGGAATAATTTGTGTACCAAATCATTGATTCACTACAGGCAATCAATAAAGCCCAAGGAAAACAATTGAATGAATGATTTTATCGAGACCAATCTCTTCTCATGATCAACTCCATGTAGCTTAATCAATAGTAAAATATAAATCAACAACATCAAAGTTGCTATTGAAGAAAATCGCCCACAAAAAATAAATGAAAATAAAAGCATATTCCATTATAACGTCGAGCAAAGTATACACAGAAATTCTGTGAAACATGTCCGAGTTTCTATCTATCTACTGGATGTAAATAAATGTTTTGCTTTGTGCTTAGTTCCAATAACTATTATTACGTTTCCAATAACAACTTTCTCTTTTTCTGTGATTTCTGCTCACGTTTCAATGCCCTTACGGTAGAATGGGAAAGCTTCGTACTGGCTCTCTAGCCTCTACATAGTATAAAACGAAGTTCCCGATTCTTGTATTTAACGGTGTATGTTTCACAAAGTTATGGTTAGTTATTGCTGCTTGAAAGGGCGGAACAGCGAGGTCACCTGCCCCTAAAATGTGGATCACAAAACTCAAGCTCTTAAACCAGAGGGAGTTCGAAGGTGTGGCTTGTGCCAAAATCTTCCAAATCGTTTCAATTGTACAGGAAAAATATTGCATTTCTTTGTAAGTCAACGGGAATATTTGTTTAAAACGTGCGTTTAAGCAAATAAACAAGACAATAGCCCAGAGAACTGAGTCACGTCCAGTCTGCATAACAGCAAAGTCGGGAGGGTGGTTTATGCACATGGAGCGCCCAGAAATAACCGATTGTAACAAAAATGAGCATTTAAAAGAAATAGAATTACCCGCAGCAGTGTCGAATGCGCGAAGATTTAATAAATATCGACAATTAGTTCAAACAGTGCTTTTAAACTAATAAACAAGACGATAGCTCCTACCAGAACTGTGTCGCGTCGATCCCGCATACCAGCAAAGCCGGTATGAGAGTTCTCGCATGGGTCCAATTGTTTTCAATAACTGTTACCGTACTGATAAAACCACAAAAGGTGACGAGGAAAAATTAAGGCGAACTTCCCATTATAACAAAAGCTGCAAAGCACAGATGTAGGCATACAATTCGATTACCTAGGGTGTCCGAAATGTTGCTGTTGTTGTTGTTGATTCTTTAGGGGCTTTGCGACATCATGGCCATGTAGCCCTATATACTTGAGTATGTGTAGACCTTGTCTGATAACCCGTGTTACTTCGATGTCTGTACTAGTGAGAGTATTTGTAGTTGAGGACTGGCTGCGTGGCTCAGGGGTAACGTTTTCGCCTCCTACGCCCAAGATTGAAGGATCGAATCCTGGCGGAATCAGTTGGCATTTGTGGATGCGCAAATGCGATGGAGCTATGTCAGTGGATTTACTGGCACGTTAAAGATCCCCTTTAGGGCGAAATTCCGGCACCCCGGCGTCTCTAAAAGCCGCAGTTAATAAACGAGACGTAAAACCAATAATATTATTATTATATTGGGGTAGGATTAAGGTAGGAAACGGCCGTGGCCTTAAGTTATGTACTATCCTGGTATTTGCCCGTGTACGAGTGGGGGAACCACAGTTTTGCCTCACAAGACTTAGTGTACCCCGTTCCAGCCTACAGACCAGAATTAAATTTCTTGGCAGAGCCGTGAATCGAACCTGGGCTTCCCCGGTGACAGCCAAGAAAACGAAATTCATTTGGAAAGAAGACTCGGTAAGGCATCGATCTCGCTCCTCTAAGAATGACGTCTGTATTCCAAGCAGTGACTTATACCAAGGCCAAACGACCAAGTCAAGGCCACTTCACAACTTACACACGTCTTGCAATCCGGTTTTACAGCATACTCAACATGGACATAAACTAATATGATCACCCCCACAAAAGTTGAGCTGACTCATGACTATCAGACAGACGAGTTATCCAGTAGATTGGGCAAATACTTTTTTTTCAAGGGCCAAACATAAAGAATATCAGCCAGTTGTTATTCCCGCTTTCTCTGGTCTCGAGGTACGTACTGAGACTCCGGTTCCAAAGATTCTGGGCTCAACTCCCGGCCCTGCCAAGAAAATACATAGTAAGTTTTGAAAGTTAGAAACGGGGCTCACACAGCCACGTGGGTCAAAAATGAGAAGGAGAGGGTTCAATTCCCACCTCAACCGTCCTAGAAGTGGTTTTCCGTGGTTCCCCACTTCTACCCCAGGCAAATACCGGTATGGTTCCTAACTTAAGTCCACGGTCACCTTTTCCCAATCCTCACCCCGATTAAAAATACACAAATGACTAGACACAACAATAACGCAGACATGAGAGAAATTCTACACGCACCGGAGGCCCGGGTTCGATTACCGGCTCTACCGAAAAATTTAACTCTGATGTGAGGGCTGGAACGGGGTACTACTTAACCCCGTGAGGCAAAACTGAGAAGAGCGGGTTCGATTCCCACCTAAGCTTTCCTGGAAATAATTTTCCGAGGTTTTTCCCACTTCTACTCCAGGCTAATGCCAGGATGGTCCCTAAATTAAGGCCACAGCCTGCCTTCTGACAAATCTTCACCTGAATTACAAATATATACACTAACACAGCCATCACAATAACACAGGTTATCAGAAAAATATACACACATATAGACTACACACACCCAAGTACACGGGGCTGAAATGACCAAGATGTCCAAGCCTCTTAATGAAACAACAACAACAACAAATATATTATTATTTATTACAATTAATAATAATAATAGTCCCGTTTCTCTGTAGTGGGGTGATGAGGAAAGTAGTAGATGGATTCTACGACCGGATGTACTTCCTGAGGCATCTTCATTAGACGGCTTGAGACAAATGAAGATCAAGATGATTTTTCAGCTATTATGTCGTGCATTGAGCAAAAGAGTACAAGCCATATGGAAGGAAAGCAGGAATGGTGGGAGGAAGGAAGGAAGGAATTGTGGGAGGAAGGAAGGAAGGAAGGAAGGAATGGTGGGAGGAAGGAAGGAATTGTGGCAGGAAGGAATGGTGGGAGGAAGGAAGGAATTTTGGGAGGAAGGAAGGAATGGTGGGAGGAAGAAAGAAAGGAATTTTGGGAGGAAGGAAGGAAGGAATGGTGGGAGGAGGGAAGAATGGAAGGAATTTTGGGAGGAAGGAAGGAATGGTGGGAGGAAGGAAGGAAGGAATTGTGGGAGGAAGGAAGGTAGAAATGGTGGGAGGAAGGAAGGATGGAATGGTGGGAGGAAGGAAGGAAGGAAGGAAGGAATGGTGGGAGGAAGGAAGGAAGGAAGGAAGGAATGGTGGGAGGAGGGAAGGATGGAAGGAATTTTGGGGGGAAGGAAGGAAGGAATGGTGGGAGGAAGGAAGGATGGGGGGAAGGAAGGATGGGAGAAAGGAAGGAATAGTGGGAGGAAGGAATGGTGGAAGGAAGGAAGGAAGGAATGGTGGGAGGAAGGAAGGAATGGTGGGAGGAAGGAAGGAAGGAAGGAAGGAAGGAAGGTAGGAATGGTGGGAGGAAGGAAGGATGGGAGGAAGGAAGGAATGGTGGGAGGAAGGAAGGATGGAATGGTGGGAGGAAGGAAGGATGGGAGGAAGGAAGGAATGGTGGGAGGAAGGAATGGTGGGAGGAAGGAATGGTGGGAGGAAGGAAGGAAGGAAGGAAGGAATGGCGGGAGGAAGGAAGGATGGAAGGAATGGTGGGAGGAGGGAAGGAAGGAATGGTGGGAGGAAGGAAGGAAGGAATGGTGGGAGGAAGGAAAGAACCTTGTAGTTTTACGTGACTATTAATCTCGCGATCATGAGTCACAGGAAATCATTTTTAACGTAAAATCCGAACAACAGGAAGTACATTTCACTTCGAAAATCTCACATGCATTAACCGGGAATCGAACCCGCTTTGGCGAAAGGCAAGCAGCTTTACCACTGCACCAAGAGAGAGAATGCACATAATTAAAATAGCAGATGAAGGACTTCTTAATTTTCTACCTTCTATCTAGATGACTTGTACTCCTTGTTTGATACACTACCTAACGGCTGAGAAGCCACCTTGGTCATCAATATAGTCGTAGACTGTGCGTTGGCAGAGTTCGATTTTTGGGCCCATTTTTGTGTTTTATTTAAATTAAATTTAGTTATTTTTAACCAGTTGTATTGTTGTTGTTATTATTATTAGTCTATTATTATTTGTAGTTTTAGCTTATCCCCCCACTTTTTCCCTTTTGATCTTAGCGTTTCTTACAGTTCGGTTGGTTGGTTCCTTAGTTTAGGGGCTGCGACAACGCGGTCATGTAGCCCCGTGTACTTGGGGTGTGTGTAGAATTTGTCCGATAACCGGAGTTAATTGTGAAGGCTGTAATAGTGTATGTTATCTGTGCTTAAGGTAGAAGGACTGCAGACGATTATTTTTTTCAAGTAGTTCCTACTTCTGCTACCAAATGCTACCGTCCAAGACACCTAGCTGCGGACGTGTCTACTTCTAAATGCCATCGCAGTCAGCACCAGGCGGCGAACGCTGGAACTAATATAGCGTTATCAAACTAACCTACAAATTTTAGCTTCCACAAGTGTAGTTAGTGAAAGGTTCTTTTTCATGCCATAAATCTTTTACATGGGACCGCCGGCTTTACTTTACTTCCTCTCCGAAGGAAGGCATACTGAGGGATTTTTAACGCTCTTAAAAAATCCGACGACTTCAGCCGGGTTTAAACGCGCGATCTTGTTCATAGAAGCTCAGCATGTTACCAATTACGTCACCGAAGCCGCTGTTTTACAGTTCGGTTGGTTGGTTCTTAAGTTCAGGGGCTGCGACAACGCGGTCATGTAGCCCCGTGTACTTTGGGTGTGTGTAGAATCTGTGTGATAACCGGTGTTAATTGTGATGACTGTATTAGTGTGTGTATCTGTTTTTTAATTTTAAGTACTGCAACTTATAATTTTTCAAATAGTTCCTACTTTTGCCGCTAAGCGCCACCGTCAACGACCACTAGGCCTAATTCAGAACTTAGCTAATAGACGCCACCGCAGTCGGCACTTGGCAACGAACGTAGAAACCTAGCGCTCAGATGAAGTATTCCCGAATTTCGAACAGGATCACCATCCGCGACCTCATCGGGATCGGAACTGAGGAGGAACTCTCCTGGAGCCCAGGCCCAACACAGGTCAATATTTCACCATCCTGCTCCATCTCTATGTTTCAGTGCTTCCAGCATCGCGACTAACTTGCACACAAAGTTTTCTTTTTCTTTAGCGTATGAATTTTAGTGCCGGGACATGTTCGGCTCGCCAGTTTGTAGCTGCTTCTATGCGGTGAGCTACAAGTACCGTCGCGTGTGGAGTGTTGTCTCGGGAGGAAAGTTTGAATGTAAGGACGAGGAGTTGGAAGGTAGCGGCTGTGGCCAATAGTTAGGGACCAACCACGGCACTTACCTGGAAGGAAGATGGGAAACCACAGAAGACCATCTTCAAGGTTTCAGGCGGGGGGATTCGAACCTCCTCGCCTGCCAGCAGCCACGCCGTAACCAACACGGCTAACTCATCCGGTGGAATAAGAAGTAACAACCCGTGAGCTACGGGACCTCCTTTTCATGTGCAACAGCCGGCTAAAAATGACACGGCCAAACAATACTACTATCTCGCCTGGAGTATTATAGCATTTTTATATGCCTGTTACTCCGATTATATGGACAGCGTCGATGTTAATAATCACTTCATTTCCATCTCTATAATGAACAGGCCCATTAGAGTTAAATGTTTTCAGAATAACGGTATTAAGCCATTAGGAAACGAGAAAATGAGAATAATCATTATAAATACGAGGTAATGGAAGGGGTTCGCTAGCACTCCTCCTATATTACGTCCCCGAGAACCGGAAAAAATATCGATCTATACAAAATAGAGTCATAAGGAAGAGAGAAAGAAAGAAAGATAGGAAGATAGGAAGGAAGAAAAAAGGATAGAAAGAAAGGAAGAAAAGAACATAAAAAGAAAGAAAGGAAGATAGAAAGGAAGGAAGGAAGAAAAGAAGAAAGAAAGAAAGATAGAAAGGAAGAAAGAAAGAAAGAAAGAAAGAAAGATTGAAACGAAGAAAGAAAGAAAGAAAGAAAGAAAGGAAGGAAGAAAAAAGATAGAAAGAAAGAAAGGAAGAAAGAAAGATTGAAAGGAAGAAAGAAAGAAAGAAAGAAAGAAAGAAAGAAAGAAAGAAAGAAAGAAAGATAGGAAGGAAGGAAGAAAAAGATAGAAAGGAAGAAAGGAAGAAAAGAACATAGAAAGGAAGAAATAAATAAATATAGAAAGGAAGGAAGAAAGAAAGAAAGAAAGAAAGAAAGAAAGGTTGAAAGGAAGGAAGAAAGAAAGAAAGAAAGAAAGAAAGAAAGAAAGATAGAAAGAAAGAAAGATAGAAAGGAAGAAATAAAGAAAATAAGAAAGAAAGTCAGGAAGGAAGAAGGAAAGGAAGGAAGGAGGGAGGAAAGAAAGAAATAAAGAAAGAAAGGGAGGAAATAAAGAAGGAAAGAAAGAAAGAAAGAAAGAAAGAAAGGGAGGGAGGGAGGAAAGAAAGAAGGGAAGGAAGAAAGAAAGAAAGGGAGGGAGGGAGGAAAGAAAGAAGGGAAGGAAGAAAGAAAGAAAGAAAGAAAGAAAGAACGAATGAATGAATGAATGAATGAATGAATGAAAGAAGAAATGAATGATGGAAGAAAGGAGGAAAGAAAGTTCGTAGTTCAACGTGACCGTTAATCTCGGGATTATAAACCACGGGACCTCCTTTTAACATTGAATCCGACCAACCAGATGTGACACTTAACTTCGAAAATCTCACATGCTTTAACCGGTAATCGAATCCACCTCTTCTCAGTTTTGCCTCACGAAGCCGAGTGTATCCCGTTCAAGCCCTCAGACCAGAATTGCATTTCTTAGCGGAGCTAAGAATCGAACCTGGACCTCCGAGGCGACAGCCTCTACACCATGAGGCATTCTTTCACTTATGGAAATGCTTTTATTGGACATTTCTGAGATGTGATGATTTACCAAGTTATAACTGAAACACATAACATTATTTTATCTCTATAATCTTAGAACTAAGTTACAAAGATATAACCAAGACGATCCATTCCTTTGTAACGATGAAATCTTTTTTACAATCCATGTGTCAACAATTGGCAAGCAATGTGAAAAGAGCTAAATGAAATTTAAGGCTGTAATGTTGATATGCGTTTCTTTCTTTTGTGATCCTAGTCCGATGTTTTATTTGTTTGATCATTTAAAAAGATGTTAACATTAAATGGGTGTTTAATCACTTTAAATTACAAGGCAGGGATTTGGTTACAGAGTTTCAATTTGGCACCCATCCTTCTCACTGCACGTGTGGAGTTTGTCCATTGTTGTTTGTAAGGCCCTCTGGGCCATGTAGGTAGGAATTCCAGCGATGACGTGAGTGATGCGGTTTCTGAGGTCGTCCAAGTCGCGAGGTTTGCTGGCGTAGACCCGATCCTTGACCATGCCCCACAGCCGAACATCGCATGGCGTTAGGTCAGGTGAACGTGATGGCCATGGGAGAGGACCATCTCTACCAATATCCAGCGTTTACCGAACGTGTCGTTCAGGTAATCCCGATCCATCCGACTGCAATGGGCAGGGGCGCTGTCTAGCTGAAAGTACCCTCGCTGGAAAATGGCAAGCGGTCGTTCTCCTCCATGAACGTGCCGAGTATGGCAAGGCAATTCTCTCCTCTGACGGTATGTTCGTAAAAAAAAAAAAAAGGCCCAATCACTCCAAATTTGCTCACAGCACACAAACGTTCAACTTGGGGGAATCTCGCATGTGCTCTCGAACTTCCCTCAGGTGCTCGGTTGCCCAGATGACACAGTAGTGCTTGTTCACACGACCGCCGGTATAGAATGTTCCTTCGTCAGAAAACACGAACAGAATGTCAGGCTCCATGTGCACCATTTCCAATAAAGTTTACGAACAACAACAAAAAGTCTCCCATACACTGTTAACATCTTTTTGCCTCACTCTGTTTAATGGGATAAGCGAGTTGGGCAAGTTAATTCTCTATAGTTAATTAGTCATTGTTGATTAAAGGGGCGAAACTACGAGGTCATCTGCCTTCTTAACACTTGGAATAGAATTTAAAATTTAGAGGAAATTGGAAAGACTGAAAATTAATCAAACAAAAAAAAAATTATATAAAATGAATAATTATAATATAAACAAAAATTACGGAGAAACAAAACATCAGCATTCAAAAAAGGAGCAAGTCTTTGAGTCAATGTACACTGGAAAATTTAGATTGCTGGCCCTAACCTACTCTCACTTGTAAGGCGGATGACGAGATCAGCAGCCACCACATCATCGGCTAATATAAGTTTGAGTGTCATCTACAAACCAAGGCTCCTTCGTATGTCAGCAAGATCCACACACATATCATTAGCGGGTTCCTCCATTGGCCTCTTTTGCAGCTTGATCCGTTAATTTCTCTCTTGGTCTGTATTTTGACGTGGCTGGGTCCATTAATTCGAGTCTCTGGGGATGGTGAAATAGAAATGTGGGCCACGGTGAAAACGGCTCCACAGGTAAAAAGTGGGGGGTCTCCCCTTCTCATTAGGTACGAGTGGGTGGATCTTGTAGAACATATCCTTAGCCCACACAAAATGACGGACTGCCTCCGTGATCGGAAAGAGCTCCGCCACACGCGAGTAGTTCTCTTGATCGCTCTCAGTTTGCTGGGCATTGGGTCAGCTAGCCACTGACGCTCGGCGTAACCGAGAGCGAATATCTCTAGTGGGTTCCTCCATTGGCCTCTTTTGCAGCTTGATCCGTTGATTTCTCTCTTGGGCTGTAGTTTGACGTGGCTGGGTCAATTAATTCGAGTCTCTGGAGAAGGTGAAATAGAAAAGTCTAGTAGAATATAAAATTGAAATAGGCAATTTTAGTTCTTCACAGAACTGCTTCTCTTATTCTAAACTAGCATGATCATGATATTTGTTGTTTTAAGGGCTAGAACTACGAGGTCATTTGCTCCACAACTTAACTTTTCTACCCGTTGTTGACGGATTTTCTGATGTAGGGGTAACAAAAAATAGTTAACTCATATCAACACAAAATTGAGGGGCGTGATGGTGCAGTGTTCAAGTTGCTTGCCTCTAACCAAGACGGACCCGGTTCGATTCCCACTCAATACATGTGAGATTTTCGAAGTAAAGATGGCTTTGAAGCCATTTTTCAGTGTTGCCTGAAAATTGATATTGTAACTTTCAGTCGGTCAACACAAAATAATTCTAATTACTGAATATGTGAAAAATAACCTGAAATAAATCACATGTGATTAAGATTATTTATACTGTATATTGTTACGGACTATTGGAAAAGGAGAAAACTAAGGGATGACGTGTTTCGCTAGTCAAGCGAGCATCATCAGATCCAAATTAACAAGACAAATTTGATGAATGAATCCCAGCCAATTGCCATAAGCTGGTCATTTTTTATGAACACCCAAGGGCTTCCAACAAGTTCAATTTCAAGTAGTTCCAACTTTGGCTAGCAGATGCTACTGTCACTAACACTAGCAGTGAACGTTGGAACTTGATAGAGCGTTTTCTAACCAGCCAGATAGAATCTACAAATTTTGCTACACAGCAACAATTGTAGTGGTAGGTTCTTTTACATGCCATAAATCTTACGACAATTAACAAGACAAATGGCTCTACAAAACACGGTCAAACCTTAAAAAAAAAACGAAGTTTCCAACAGGTTTATTAGCCTATCGTTTCTTTTTGGAGGACAGAGACCATCTTTGGGTGTCACTGTAGCTTTGGTAGTGTTTTGTACAGCTATTTGTCTTCTTAATTTGGATCTGATGGGGGAGCGTGATGGCGCAGTGGCGTAGCTGCTCGTCTATCACACGGACGGCCGGGGTTCGAATCCCGGCGACAGCGGGGTGGAATTTTCACCTGAAAAATCACGTGGTGTCAGGAAGGGCACCCGGCCTTAAATCCTCGGCCAAAACCAAAATAGCCTGGTTAGCTCCGGCGACCCCAAATAATTGGGAAAAGCCGAAGAAAGTTTTTAGTTTTAATTTGGATCTGAAGATGCTCGCTTGACGAGCGAAACATGTCATCCCATTATTATATCATTTTCCAACAGTCCATAACAATACATATATCTTTATCAAGAGGCTTCGGTGGTATATTCAGTAGGCCTAACATGCTGAACTGCCACGCCCCAGGTCGTGGGTTCAAACTCAGCCGAAGTCGTCAGAATTTTTAAGAGCGTTAAAATCCTTCAGTATGCCTTCCTTCGGAGGGGAAGTAAAGCCGGCGGGCCAATGTCATAGATTTATGGCATATAAAAGAACCTACCACTGCAATTGGTAGTGGGTAGCAACATTTGTAGGTTATATTTGGCTAGTTAGGAACGCTCTATCAAGTTCAAACGTTCGCCGCTGGGTGCTGACTGTGGTGTCTGGTAGCCAACGTTGGAACTACTTGAAATTGAACTTTCGTTCATCTTCATCCATTTCATCTCTTATTAACTCCTTTCGTGAGGTTGGCGTCAGGAAGGGTATCCGGCCGTAGAAACCATCAGCCACGTGGAATATCATCGTATCTCATCCCCGACCCCGTTGGAAACGGGATTGATAAGAGGTAGACATAGATAGAATATCATATACAGTATATTATTTCAGCAGTATAGATCCCTCCTGCGGCGCTCACAAGCAACCAATCGTGACAAATGAGCATTCAAATGAAAGAGAATAGACATTAGCAGTGACGACATTGCACTCTAATTTCATAAGTATCTATAAATTCTATAAAAAAATACTTTTAAAGAATGTACGAAGTGTGCGATTTGCAGTTACTGTTGCTATAGGAAAATACGCTCCATATTGCTGTCCACTTCACATTTTGGCCTCTGTGACGCCTGTTTCATGTCATTTTAACATTCTGAGGTCTTTCCTTTACCATTTTGCATGGACTTCAGAAACAGTAAATCAAAGGAATGAGTACGGTACTCTAATCGTATAATTTCATAAATATCGAATAACCGGTGAGTGTTACAGCTAAGCTGTCAATCAATGAGCTCAGCACACGAATGACATTAGCAGTAACGAATTGCATTCTAATTTCATAAATATCATTTTTTGTAAGAAGTGTGTGCTTTGCAAATACAGTTGCTGCGGGAGAATACGCGACATCATTGTTCTTTCTATTGTTTAAACTAGTTTCCATGATGGTTCCGTATTGACGTACTAAATAGTTTTAACAACAAATTGTACAGTCAATACATAAACGAAAATAAATTATAATTACACTTGCTCCTGGTACATGTTTCAGGGATTAATTGCTTTAATCCCCTTCATCAGCCAAGACAAATATCCGAAGAAAGATATAAGATAGCGTAGCACTAAAAAAAGGGCTATTTAACTTAATATGGTGCACCATATAAGTAGGTCACAGAAATATGTTGAGCAAAACTAAAAAAATATAACAGCGATGATATTCAGCCATCAAAACACAGAGAATCAGTGGGCAGTTCATTCGTGAATCCGCTCCAAAACACTGGTCGAAGCTTGAATTGGCAAAAATCACAATACTTCACCATATGAGCACAACCAATGTTATGCTCAACAGGTCCTTAAGTCAAATCAAATGCCTGCATACAAACTAGACGAGCGTGGAAGGAACAACTTCAAATGGCAATGAGGTTAGCTCAATGCATAACTTCAGGTTAAATCAAGGTATCAATTATGAAGAGATTGTCTTATGTTTGAAAATTATTCAATCTCTTCATAATTGATACCTTGAATTAACCTGAAGTTATGCATTGAGCTAACCTCATTGCCATTTGAAGTTGTTCCTTCCACGCTCTTCTAGTTTGTAGGCAGGCATTTGATTTGACTTATGGACCTGTTGAGCATAAGGCTTCTTCATTGGTTGTGCTCATATGGTGAAGTATTGTGATTTTTGCCAATTCAAGCTTTGACCAGTGTTTTGGAGCGGATTCACGATTGAACTGTCCACTGATTCTCTGTGTTTTGATGGCTGAATATCATCGTTGTTACATATTTTTTTAAAGTTTTGCTCAACATTTTTCTGTGACCTACTTATATGGTGCACCATATTAAGCTAAATAGCCCTTTTTTTTTTTTAGTGCTACGCTATCTTATATCTTTCTTCGGATATTTGCCTTGGCTGATGAAGGGGATAAAAGCAATTAATCCCTGAAACATGTACCAGGAGCAAGTGAAATTATAATTTATTTTCGTTTATGTATTGACTAAGGCGGATATACAATTTGTTGTTAAAACTATCATTGTTCTTAGAACTTGGAATTCTAACTGAAATGTAAATAGAGTTCTATAATCATTTGGTTGAAATAAAAACATAACAACCTTTCTCCTTAAGTCTCTCATTATAAACATATTGGGGAAAGTGTGGTTTACGAACATATAATTTATTTCAGATTTTTTTTTCACATATCCCACCCTTCTTTATGGTGTTAAAGCTTGGACCTTGTCCGTAGCTACAGAAAAGAAGATTCGAGCTTTTGAAATGTGGATATACAGGCGGATTCTTAAAATCTCGTGGACAGAACATGTGAGTAATGCCGAGGTTTTTCAGGGTGTGAGCAGTCAACCTGAGCTGTTAAACACAATTGTTGTTGTGTTTGAGTCTTCAGTCTTTTGACTGGTTTGATGCAGCTCTCCATGCCTCCCTGTCCTGAGCTAATCGTTTCATCTCTACATAGATACCACACCCTACATCCGAGGCAATCTGTTTAACATATTCTAACCTTGGTCTACCCCTACAGTTCTTGTCCTCGACCCTTCCTTCCATAACTAAGCTTGCTATTCCTGGGTGTCTTAGTATGTGTCCTACCAACCTATCTCTTCTCTTCATTAGCAGTCGCCAGAAACATCTCTCCTCTCCCACTCGCCTTAATACCTCTTCGTTTGTAACCCTATCTACCCATCTGATCTTCATCATTCTCCTGTAACACCACATTTCAAATGCTTCAATTCTCCTCTTTTCTGCTGCACCAATAGTCCAAGTTTCACTTCCATAGAGCGCCACGCTCCAGACAAAGGCTTTCAAAAATGACTTCCTAATACCTAAATCTATATTCGATGTCAACAGATTCCTTTTTTGTAGGAAGGCTTTCCTTGCCTGAGCCAACCTACTTTTTATATCCTCTTTGCTACGTCCATCACTGGTTATTCTGCTTCCTAAGTAACAGAAGTCTCCAACTTCCTCCAGCTTTTCACCTGCCAATTTGATCTCCATAGAAGTTTCTGATTTATTTCGGCTGCATTCCAGTATTTTTGTTTTACATTTATTAATTTTCATCATGTATTCATTCTGTAAGACGGAATCCATACCATTCAAAAACTGATTCAAATCCTCAGGCGTGTCGGCCAAGATGACGATGTCATCAGCAAATCTCAGAGTTGAAATTATTTCTCCTTGAATCTTCACTCCCACTTTAAATTTTTCTCCAATTTCCTTCATTGCTTGTTCAAAGATTGAAAAGTATGGGTGATAAGTTGCAGCCTTGCCTTACACCTTTCTGAATACCAGCTTCTCTCTCATGTCCTTCAGCTCGAATGACTGCTGTCTGGTTTCTGTATAGATTGTATATCACCCTCCTATCCCTGTACTTTATTCCAATAGATTTCAAAATGTCAAACAATTTAGTCCAATCAACGTTATCAAAAGCCTTTTCTAAGTCTACAAATGCCATGAACGTTCTCTTACCTTTCCTTATTCTACCTTCCAAAATCAGCCTAAGACTTAGTACAGCTTCCCTTGTTCCTACATTTCACCTGAAACCAAACTGGTCTTCACCCAACTCCGTTTCTATCTGGCTTTCAATCCTCTTGTAAATTATTCTAGACAGGATCTTTGAAGCATGAGTAATCAAGCTGATTGTACGGTAATCTTCACATCTGTCAGCTCCCACTTTCTTTGGTATAGGGATGATAACATTCTTCTTGAAATCAGAGGGTACCTCACCTGTCTCATAAATCCTACACACCAAGTGAAATAACCTGATCAGACCTTCATCTCCTATGCAGCGTAGCAACTCAATCGGTATATCATCCATGCCTGGTGCTTTGTTCCTGCCTAAGTCCTCTAATGCTCCGTCAAATTCTGATCTCAATATTAAATCTCCGTTTGCATCCTCATCAATTTCCTCCTCCCTTTCCATTACATGATTCTCAATCTCCTTTCCCTTATACAAGCACTCTATGTAAGCTTTCCATCTCTCAACCTTTTCTTCCCTATCTGTTAGAGGCTTTCCATTTGTGTCCTTAATATTACAGCACTTAGTCTTCTTTTCCCCAAAAGTATTCTTAATCCTTCGATAAGCTGTGTCTACTTTTCCTAATTTCAGACAATTTTCTATACCTGCACATTTCTCTTTCAACCATTCTTCTTTCGCTTCCTTGCACTTCTTGTTAACCTCATTTCTCAGACGTCTGTATTCTGATTTCCCCTTTTCATCTCTTAGATTCTTGTGTGTCCGCCTTTCATCCATCAATTCTAGTATATCCTGAGTGATCCACGGTTTTCTACCTATTCTTTCTTTCCTACCAATGTTTTCTTCTGCGGATTTTGTTATTTCATTCTTCAAAAGTGCCCATTCGTCTTCAATTGAAGTCCGTTTAGGATTTTTCATTAGTCCTTCCGTTATACTCTTCTTGAATCTTTCGTTTACATCCTTTACTTTCAGTCCGTCTATTGCCCACCTTTTTGGCTTTTGACTTTTCTTCAGTTTCTTCAACTTTAATCTGCATTTCATTACAACCAGATTGTGGTCAGAGTTTATGTCAGCACCAGGATATGTTTTACAATCCAAAATCTGGTTTCGAAACCTCTGCTTGACCATAATGAAGTCGATTTGGTAACGCCCTGTATCTCCTGGTCTCATCCATGTGTATATTCTTCTATTGTGGTTATTGAATAAGGTGTTAGCTATGACCAACTCATGTTCGGTGCAGAATTCCATCAGCCTGCTTCCTCGATCATTCCTTTCACCTAATCCGAAATCTCCTACTATCTTCCCTTCTCTCCCTTTTCCTACCACAGCATTCCAATCTCCCATTACTATAACATTTTCACCACCTTTGATATACCTCAGAATGTCATCTATTTCTTCGTAGACCTTTTCAACATCCTCATCATCAGCTTGACTGGTAGGCATATAGACTTGTACCACTGTGGTGCACGTAGGTTTAGTATTGATTTTTGCTACAATAATCCGTTCACTGTATTGCTCATAATATTCCGCCCGCTGTCCAAGTTTCCTACTCAATATGAGACCAACTCCTGCTTGGCCATTGTTTGATTTAGTGCTAATGACCCTATAGTCTCCTGACCAAACGTCCTGTTCTTCCTGCCAGCGCATTTCACTAATCCCAACCAAATCCAACCTCAACCTATCCATTTCCCGTTCTAAGTTTTCTAACTTTCCACTTCCTAGCAGACTTCTAACATTCCACGCTCCGATCCGTAGAATGTCAGATTTCCTCGTTGTCACTTCTGTGATGTTAACCCCCTCTCGAGTAGTCCCCACCCGGAGATCCGAACGGGGGACTAGTTTACCTCCGGATTGAAATTTTACAAGGGAGGAGGCCATCATCACATGTAATTATGCATAGAGAGGTGCATATCCTCGGGAATAGCATTACGGCTGTAGTTTCCCGTTGCTTTCAGCCGTGCAGCAGAACGCAGTGTAGCCATTAGTTGGCTTATATTATCAATATCTTAACCGTCTATTAGACTAGTAAAGAATTGATTTATTCTGAAAGGCTGCTACTCCCTTTCAGAATAAGTAAAGAGCAATTCTACTACAAAATATTAACCTTCTACTAACAATTAAATACCAAAATTCTACTAACGAAAAAAAAACAACTAAAGTTTCACCAACAACAAATACTACCACTAAAACAGTCTGTCACCAGGCCCACTCACATGCACCCTCACCAGACACACTCACACACCACAGTCTAATAGAACAATGACATATATCTAATAAACAAATTAACTTCATACTTACAACTAAAACTAACTACATACTTACTGTACTGTAATTGACAATATTTACAAAATTTAAAATGATAATCTGGTAGCAAAAATATCTACCCCGTCCGGGATTCGAACCCGAGATCTCTAGGTAGGTCACTTAGGATAGCTTAAACCGCCCTCGGTTCGATAATCGGAATTGGTGGGTTCCAAGTTATGGGTTATAATGCTTTAATAATTCTCACGGCCACCATCTCGAACCCTTTATACTCTGATAGTATATATGATTCTATGTTTTATTTCTGCAATATTTAATATTTCTACCAGTATCATGAAAACCAGACAGAAATGGTGAAACTATAAGCATTGGTTGGAGGCAGTAAGAATATACCTGGGTGCAGAGAGACAAAGCCTAATCGCTAGTGGAATTTGTGAAAGGAACCCAGCATAGCGATGAATCAGAACGCAGGTGCTGGCTGGCAAATTAACAAATTTGATATTTTCTCTGGGAATTTTAATTACGTACCCTTTATGTTTTTCGCGTAATTCGTATTGTAACCGGGTATTTATTTATTTATTTATTTATTTATTATTTATTTATTTATTTATTTCAGAGATACACGCTCCGTTAATAATCCCTCAACCCCCAATGTTCACCCCTTTCACCTCATAATATACACCACACCGATAAACCCATAGACATATGTCTGATTATTTTTAATGATTAGTTTATATACCGAATATCACATCCCCAAAGAAACAACTCATGAGATATCGTTATTCAATGAAATGCACGTTTACCCCTTAACACCTCTTTAAAACCCGAATAAACAAAAATCATTCCTTAGTTGACGTTTTCGACATACAGCGAACATATTCCCAAAATTTCATGTTACCAACTTTAATAGTTTTCGCTGGGCGTGATGAGTGAAGAGCCAGACAGGACATTTTCTTTCAATTATTTTTACCAGAATTTCACCCCTCCCCATAGGCCCCTTAAATTGGATTGATGAAAAAACGCTTGAACCCCTATTAACTTATTTTCTAAGCTGTCTTTTTCCCCTGAGTTTGATGAGTGAGTGAGTTAGTCAGTCAGTTAGGACACTTTTCTCACCTTTTTTTCCCCCAGAATTTCACCCCACTCCATTGGCCCCATAAATTAATTTATGAAAAAAAAACCGGTCGAACACCGATTTACTTACTTTTTAAGCTGATTTTCCGCTGAGTTTCAAATATCTCGCCTATGTCGTTTAAGAGATAGGCCTACACGCTCCGTTAGGAATCCTTCAACCCCCACTTTTCACCCCTTTCACCTCATAATAATACACCACATCGAAAAACCCTTTAGACAAATGTCTGCTTATTTTTAATGATTAGTTTATATGCCGAGTATCACATCCACAAATGAAACCACTCGTGAGATATTGTTATTCAATGAAATGCAGGTTTAACCCCCTTAAGACCCCTTTAGAACCTGAATATCCAAAAATCCTCCCTTAGTGTACGGTTTTGACATACAACGAACATATCCCCGAAATGCAATGTTTCCAACTTCAATATTATTGACTGGGCGATGATGAGTGAGTGAATGAGTCAGGACATTTTCTTTCAATTTTTTTCTTCTTCAGAATTTCACCCCTCCCGATGAACCCCTTCAATTTGATTGATAAAAAAAACTGTCGAAAAGCTACTTACCTTTAAAGCAGTTTTTCCCCCTGAGTTTGATGAGTGAGTCAGTCAGTCAGTCAATCAGTTAGGACACTTTCTTTCCTGTTTCCCCCCCAGAATTTCACATCTACCCATGGGCCCCTTAAATTGGATTTATGAAAAAACAGTCAGACACATATTTACTTATTGTTTATGCTGATTTTTTTTCCGCTGAGTTTCAAACTCCTCGCCTATGTCGTTTAAGAGATACACGCTCCATTAGGAATCTTTCAATCCCCACTTTTCACCCCTTTCACCTCATAATGTACACCACATCGAAAAACCCTCAGACACGTGTCTTCTTACTTTTTAACGATGAGTTTATATGCCGTGTATCACATCCCCCATTGAAACCAATCGGGAGATATTGTTATTCAATGAAATGCAGGTTTAACCCCCTTAAGACCACTTTAGAACCTGAATATCCGAAAATCCTCCCTTAGTAGACGGTTTTGACACACAGTGAACATATCCCCAAACTGTCATGTTTCTAACTTCAATAATTTTGGCTGGGCGATGATGAGTGAGTGAGTAAGTGAGTGAGTGAGTGAGTCAGGACATTTTCTTTCAATTTTTTTCTTCTTCAGAATGTCACCCCTCCCCATGAACCCCTTAAATTTGATTTATGAAAAAAAAACTGTCGAACAGCTATTTACCTACTTTAAAGCAGTTTTTCCCCCTGAGTTTGATGAGTGAGTGAGTGAGTGAGTCAATCAGTTAGGACACTTTCTTTCCTGTCCCCCCCCCCCAGAATTTCACCCCTCCACATGGGCCTCCCAAATTGGATCTATGAAAAAACGGTCAAACACATATTTACTTACTTTTTATGCTGATATTTTTCCGCTGAGTCTCAAACTCCTCGCCCATGTCGCTCAAGAGATACACGCTCCGTTAGGAAACCTTCAACCCCCCACTCTTCACCCCTTTCACCTCACAATATACACCACATCGAAAACCCCTCAGATACGTGTCCTCCTATTTTTTATGATGAGTTTATATGCCGACCATCACATCCCCCAATGAAACCAATCGGGAGACACTGCTATTCAATGAAATGCAGGTCTACTCCCTTAAAGCCCCCTTAAAACACAATTAAGAAGAGGAAATTGGATTACTTGGGACACATGATGAGGAATCCAAAATACCGTCTGCTCCAAGTTATACTGTACTTCAGGGTAAAATTGAAGGTCAGCGTGGACCGGGAAGGAGACGAATAACTTGGATGGATAATTTAAGAACGACCGGCCGCGGTGTCTCGCTGGCAACGGGAGAGCGTGGGTTCGAATCCCACCTCGGCCGTCCTGAAAATGGTTTTCGTGGTTTCCCATTTTCACTGCCAGGCAAATGCCGGGATGGTTCCTTCAATAGGTCCACGGCAGTATGCCTTCCTTCGGAGGGGAAGTAAAGCCGGAGGTCCCATGTCATAGATTTATGGCATGTTAAAGAACCTTCCACTAATTGCACCTGTGTGAAGCTAAATTGGATAGGTTACGAATGTAAACAACGCTCTTAGGTTTCTACGTCCGTTGCCAAGAGCCGACTGCGGTGGCGTCTAGTAGCTAAGTTCTGAACTTGGCCTAGTAGTTGTTGACGGTGGCGCTTGACGGCAAAAGTAGGAACTATTTGAAAAATTCTAAGTTGCAGTACTTAAATTAAAAAAACAGATAACACACACTAATACAGTCATCACAATTAACACCTGTTATCAGACAGATTCTACACACACCCAAAGTACACGGGGCTACATGACCACGTTGCGCAGCCCCTAAACTTAAGAACCAACCAACCATCCACGGCCGATTTCCTTTCATAATCCCTTCCCTGACCTGTCCTGAAAAGAAAAATACATGGCCATTGGCTGCATTAATAAAATTATTATAATTTAAGAACTTGGTTTGGGCTGTCTTCCACGGAACTCTTCAGGATTGCACAGGATAAGGTGGTGTTAGCCATGGTGGTAGCCAACTTCTGCATCGGATAAGGCAGAAGAAGAAGATTCCAGTAATTGTAATTATTTTGTGTTGACCGACTGAAAGTCACAACATCTGATTTATGAAGTGAAATATCACGTCCCGTGGCTCATTACGCGAGATTAATGGTCACATAAAATAGACGGATACTTAGGAAACACAAAGATTTAGGAAGACAATGACTGTTTGCATAACAAGAAGCTTTGTGCTCGGCTGCAACGTAATCGCTCAGATTTCCCTGGTAACCACGATAGCAAGAGGAACGCTTATATACTCGAGTACCTCGACTAACCACACCAAAGTGGCGAATAACTGCGAAACCGGTTTCACTTTCGAAACTTCCAACATGATAGTGGCCACGTGAGTGTCATACCAGCACTGCCACAACGGAGTGTCATGTCGGTTCCATTACTTCAGCTTGTTTACGTCAAGTTGCTTGGCAGAGACGGATCATGATGATAATTATTGTTTTAAGGGGCCTAACGTCTAGGTTATCGGTCCCTAATGGTCTGGGTGATAGTGAAAATGACAATGAAATGGAAACCATAACCATGACGAATGAAAGAGAAAGTGAGAGGACTCCTCAAGTTCAAGCGCGCCCCGCCCGGCAGCGCTAGAGTGGGCAAGTTCCACGCTGCCGGTCAGCTGGTCGTAGGGATAATGCCAAGGGAAACGAATTACTTTGTAACTGATACTTTTTTAAAATGTAATTAGCAATTAAAATTAAAATAACACGGCAGGGCACAATGGAAAATATAATTCACGGAAATAAGTACTACGGTCTCCATTACATGTTACGGAAAGCACAGATTCCTGGAGTAGGCTATACAGACTGTTGCTTTTGTCGTTTCTTGTTGTGGCAACTTAGTTTCCTCAGATTGAGAGACTAAAGAAGGTGAATTTGTGGGTCTGAATCTAATTAATGAAAATGGGGGAATGGCAGAGCGGCTCTTGAGAGCACTAGTGACAGAGTTGAGATGGCTATCTCAGACGGAGTGAAGCCTATGTGGTGATTACCTAATTCCTCAACAAGGGAAATAAATTGGGCTATGGGATTGAGCGCATTAATTCCTGCTTGTCTGACTGATTTACAAAGGTTAATACCATTAGGTAGGGGGATGAGGGCCATCGTGGTCTGAAGGTTACTGCCATTGGGTGAAGCGTACCACAGCTCTTTCTCGAAATCAAATGTCGGGAATGAGACGTAGCCCGGTGAGGGAAGAGGTGAGCTAGAGAGTGAGGAATCTGATTTTGGTGAAGCTGGTTTAAGTGGAACGAGTATACCCTCTCGTTTTTGGGTAGGCCCATTCGGAATTAGTGGTTTTGGATTGACAGGGGTATAATTTGGGCTTTTAGGGTCATCAGGGTCCTGAGTTATCAGGAATGTTATGCCCTGGTACGTTAATGTACGAGGTTTAGTGTCAGTGCGCGACATGTTTGTGTTCGTGAGTGTATAAGTGCGTGTAATGAGTAAGAGGTGATGAGAGATAGTGGTTAAATACCTCGGTCGACCAGAGAATAAGGAAAGAGAAAAACAAATTTACCAGTCACTCAAAGTTATCCAGTTTAAATACAGTTGGAGCTGTGACGTTGAGTGCGCTGATGAAATTTGAAGTTACTTGAAATAATTGATTAAATAATTAATTATTGACTGCTTGGTAGGGTGAGGGGATGAGCTAAACTTGTATTAAAACTCGAGGGAGACAGGAGTTGCTTGACTAGGATGGTTACAGGGTGGGTATGGTGTTGGATATTTGAATGGTAGAGGAGTGACTTAATCTGCACTGTTATCAATGGGGATGCAAATTAAGCCTATAGGAACGTAGTGGAATGGCTTGAAATATCGAAGTCGAGGCGATAGCGAGGACTAGGCTTGGTAGAAATTCTGGCAAGGCTGGCGGATCATCGATTTCGTCAATTGGCGTAAGAATACGGAGCTTGGAGCAGTGGCGTGCAGTTTGCTTGGATGCTGGACTCGGAATGATGATGGCACAAAACAGTAATATTAGCAAAGAAATATGTTTGAAGTAGGCCTACACAAAACATAAAACGCTGATGTACACAAGACACAATGAACTGAATTTAAGAACTGAAAGCAAAGAAAATGCAATTTAATTCACACAAATATCTCACACAGTAGCTTTCCCCGCACTTATCTATGACCCGGTTCAACGGAACAACAGGACACGTGTTGGACATAATCGCTTGCAGTGCCTGTAGCGGCGGGACCACGAACTACCGTTCTATAATGGGGAAGTCCTCACACTAGGTACTTCTATTCGTCATGCCATAACGAAAACCAAGGTAGATTGAACATCGTACTTACAAAAATGGAACTTAGATTGAAAAGACGCACAAAATGTACAGTGGAAATAGGCCTCCTTACAAAAGGTAATTCAGATGGAAAATACTCAAGAAAGCAATTTATAAGGTGCGTTCAAAAAGTAACGAGCCGGAGGGATAATTACAGAAACCAGTACCTGTATGTTACAAGTATTAGCCCTGGCTGTTGAGGCACTTGTCCCACTGTGACACGAGGAGCTGAATGGCTGTCTCATAAAAATCCCTGGGCTGCGATGTGTACCAGTTCCGCACGTACAGCTGGACGTCGGCGTCCGAGGTGAATCATTGGCCCCGCAGAGCCCATTTCAGGGGACCAAACATGGCGTAATCACAGGGAGAGAGGTCGGGACTGTATGGACAGTGGCCGAGAACCTCCCTTTTGGATTTCTGCAGGAGTGCCGCGACAGTGTTGGCCGTATGAGGTCGTGCATTGTCGTGAAGCGACCACGGCGGCTATGACGTTCACTGTCACTCGGCGGTCTAGGGTAATGAGTGCATCAAACAGCTGGACGTTGTCATCGGTAATGAAGGGAGGTGACCCAGACCGGGCATCATCGGCTAATGACACCCGTCCTTCCCTGAAGCGCTTGTGCCACGCCTTGACCCTTGCAAGAGGCATGCAGTGTTCGCCGTACATTTGTGGCATTCGGCGATGAATGTCCGTTCCCCCTACTCCTTCCGCTGTCAGAAGCCCAACAACACCTCTTTGCTCTTCGGTTGACGCCTCCACGTCACTGTTTGCAATGCGACTGGCAGCGTTGGACGATTGATGCATGCTGCTGCTCGATTTGTATCGTCATGTGACGTGCACGCGTGCCCTCTAGCGACGGGCTGTGACCTTCCACGCTCTGGTCGGAACCACACCTCGTTACACACGCCACGATTAGCCGATGTCGTCACCGGTTTGCGCATTCCAGCCTCCAGCTCGTTACTTTTTGAACGCACCTTATAGATTGAAAAATATGCACAAAATGTAGTTTAGGTTCAAAATACTTACAAAATGCAATGTAGATTCGAAATACTCACAAAATGCAATTGAAGTTCAAAGTACTTACAAAATGCAATTGAAATTGAAAATTGAGAATAGCAAATGTTACAAAAATAACGTGGTTTTTTTTTCGTGAACTTGTACATCTTCCAATTAACAAGCCAGAACACGGTACAATACTGCAGATCTCCTTCGCTTTATTGGAGGAACTTTCAATTCTAAGCTGTAAAACTGGTGCTTCCTGACAGAGTACGAACGGTATGAGGTGAGACTTCAAGGTCGCGGTATAGTATGAGGGGGGGGGGGGGGCGGTACGCTGGAGGAAACACCCCTCATGTAACAGCACCGAGCTGACTTATGAATATTTGTCATTAAAACACGATGTCGACAGCAAGGCGGACGACGAGTGACTGCTGTCGCTGTTCTCCCACCACTGAAGCGAGGCTGGAAATCTGTCTGTCCACAGCGGTCAGCAAGACCTTGAAGCCTCGCCACATAAGCTACAGTCCGTACTCTAATAAATCGTTGGTTGGTTCCTTAGTTTAGGGGCTGCGACAACGCGGTCATGTAGCACCGTGTACTTAGGGTGTGTGTATAATTTGTCTGATAACCGGTGTTATTTGTGATGACTGTATTAGTGTGTGTTATCTGTTTTTAATTCAAGTAAGGACTGCAGACAGTTTTGCTACCAAATGCTACCGTCCACGACACCTAGCTCGCGGACTTGGTTAGTAGATTGCATCGCAGTCAGCACCTGTCGGCGAACGTTGGAACTAATAGAGCGTTATCAATTCTAACCTACAAATTTTGGTTTCACACAAGTGTAATTAGTCGGAGATTCTTTTTAATGCCATAAATCTATGACATGGGACCGCCGGCTTTACTTCCCCTCCGAAAGAAAGCAAACTGAGGGATTTTAACGGTCTAAAAAATCCATCGACTTCGGCCGGGTTTGAACGCGCAACCTTGGGCATAGAAGCTCAGCATGCTACCAACTACGCCACGGAAGCGACCCCAATAAATCGCTCTTTGTTGATACGCTAGAGTAGAATCCTCGATTACCGACTATGGCACTGGCATCTGTTGGCACTCACAAGGGAAGTCTTCGCGGTACTACACTCCGATCGGGATGAAATTCAGGAGACAAATAGCTGAGGAAATGTACAACACGGGACAGGAAACCGCTTTGGCTCAAATTAATATGCTATGTCATATTTATAACGTTAAAGTTATGACAATGATACGCGTGCCGAACCGAGAATGGTGAGCAGTAAGCCAGTGAGGCTGAAACAGGTTTGGCTCACGCTCGCGTTTCCAGACGAGACGGAATGATACAAGCGCGTGGCCTTCAATGTCGATGTACATTTTTTTTTGTAATATGCAGGACGTGTTACCTATGATAAACACAATGGATGACATAATAGCAGGGTTGCTACAGTAATTTGTTCATTATCCGAGATAAATTACCTAGGTATTATTATATACAATTACAGAAATGAAATGCAACCGATGCCTAATAATAAGTACAGTACTTTACACAATTAACGAGTATCACTTGTTTATCATGTCTTGTTTGTTTCAATCAATGTACGTATCACAAAGGTGAATGTCATGAATAAGGTGGTCAATACATAGATTTGTTTTACACCAGCCACACGTGAGTATGGCAGTATTTGTACACTGGCCACACATATCCAGAGAAGGACTTTTAAAACAAAAAAAATCAACAGGGTTCGGAAAGTTTGACGGTCGTTTATCTACAAAGCCAGACTTAAACCAGCTATATGTCCAGATGCATTGAAAGCGTGGAGATGACAATTGGTTGTGGGTAAAAGACTGAACTTTCAAGATGTTGTTACGTAGGTGAATATTGCACTCTAGATCATGTAACAGCACACTATCGTAGAAAGTTCGAATGAAATTCTTCCATATCCGAAATCCAAGTACAGTACATCCAGGAGTTGAATTATACCTGTGGTTCCTTTTGGTACAATCTTGACATCAATGTCCTTGTCATTTGGTTTGGCTGCTAGTATAGCATCTTCTGTTTGTCCAGTCCATGAATCTAAAACCAGTACACTAAAATCGGGGACTAACGGAAAATACACATTGCGTTGTCACTCTTGAAATAAATGTTGAGTTAATTTACCCGACTTGGAAGCGAGTACCGTACATATAAATTAGGTTCAGTAAACAAGGTGTCCTTAACTCTTGGTCCAAAGACTCCGTTCTTTTCCTGTAATACCACAAGTAGAACAGGAAGCAGGCGACCATCCGTGGAGATTATTGGTTGGACGGTGTAACTATGCGTTAACGAATTTAGGGATTGTGCTTCAGCAAATATACGCTTGTCACCTTTGCTGTGAAGTGTTCGTCCAGAGTGAAATTCCATGTTGAACCCACTTTGGTCTGTATTAAAGACATACATTGGACTATAGGTTTCAATGGCTTCCGCAACATCTCCAACAAAGGTTGTCGCACTTGCAAGTAGGTCAGCATGATTTGTTGTATAATTATGTGACACGAATTTTGTCACTTTTCTTGACACGATACGGCAAGATCTTTTAAAATGGGAGAGCCAAACTTTCGATGCACGAAAGGTTTCATCACCTACTCGCCGTGCTGCCGCAAGAGCCCATTTCTGGATATCGCTGTCATGAACAACCTTTCTTCCCTCTCTGGCGCATTGAAACTGTTTAGCGGTTGCATCGAAAATTATTTTCAGTTTTTCTTTTTTCGTACCAACATGTTTCTCCCATATGTAAAGGTCATTACGACACTTCAACTTCTTATAGCGGCGATGCACAGTTTGTAACTTCCGTTTTTACCTCCTCGATTACGTCAAAATCAATAGCGGCTTTCTTATATTGCACACTTACATCACTATTGTCTCCCGCAGGTTCATCGTGCTCCCTGTCGTATTCTGCATCGTTGTCGGGGTCAAGCATAACCAAGCTATCTTCCGTTTTAACGGAAAAACTTGGGTCATCTATACGGTTTGCCATGAGACCTGTAACGAAGACGTCAAATTAGCCCCCAAAACACGGACCGAATTAATAACCAATAAAGTACATGTTCTAAACGAGACAGTCTAGTTAACAACTCGTTTACGGTGTCTGCTACGTTCCTTGTGCCGCGCTCTTACTAGCGCGCGCCCGATGTGCGGACGTTTCATTCAATAAAAATGGTATTGAATATTAATTTGAGCCGATGCGGTTTCCTGTCCTGTTTCGTACATTTCCTCAGCTATTCGTCTCCTGAGTTTCATCCCAATCGGAGTGTAGTAGCGCGAAGACTTCCCTTGTCAGTTTCCAATTGATATTGTAATATTCAGTCGGTCAACACAAAATAGATTTGGTAGTGTTTTGTTGAGCTATTTTGTCTTGTATATTTGGATCTGAAGATGCTCACTTGACGAGCGAAACATGTCAATGTTGTGTCGACCGATTGAATAATTACAATATCAATTGTCAATAAGGCAACACTAAAAAAGGCTTCAAAACTATCTTTACTCGGTATCCATTTGTTAGCCGACTAAGAATAAGTGTCAGCCGAAAACTGAAAATGTTCCGCCATCTTAATCATTTATAGAGATACCAGGCTTTTGTACATTACTTGCGATGCCATCTGGAGCCTTGAAATTAAGCCGCTAAAAGGACGGGATTACTAATCACGTATGCAACGTAACCTTGAGCTTACGGTGTAGAACGTAGTGACTATTGGAGTCGGTTGCGACTGCCTCACCTTATTCAAGTACTACTGTCGACCAAAATATTATGTGCACTCAAGTTTGAAGGTTTTTTGTGAAGTAACCAATAGACCTACATACATTTTAAAAACATCATCATTTTCATCGTTCTATTTTACTTAGTTCATGAAGGTTTGGAATTTTTAATTTATATTTTAATAATTTTTATCGCAGTTGAAACACAAAAAGTGCCCGTTTTTAAGCGTGTTTCAACCATGCGCCAGATTTAAGAATTATTATCTCACAAACCCGTTATCAGATCGAATCCAAATTTTAACACAATATACATTGGCATGTTGTATAACTGGTTTATTAATTTCAAAATTTTGTGTGTTCAAAAACGAAAGTTGTTATCATTTTTGTAAGGTGACTTTTTCTCGGCTAGGGGTCGTTGGAAAATGTAGTTCTTGGTTGCGTTGTAATCTTTATACATCAAAATGTACATGTAGTACTTGTACATTACTTGCGATGCCATCTGGAGCCTTGAAATTAAGCCGCTAAAAGGACGGGATTACTAATCACGTATGCAACGTATGGCTGTGAAATACGTAAATTAATTCACTTATTTTATATCGGTTTGTATTTGTACGGGGAATTAAGACATGGTTCACCAGCTAGCCGCTCCGGGAAATGCTGTACAGCGTTGCTGATATGGAGCCCAGCACTTCCGAGCGAGGCGCGCCAAGACGCGTGATGGAGCCCATCTTGGCAACGTTGTACACCTTTCACCAGAGCGGCTAACTGGTGAACCATGTCTTAATTCCCCGTACAAATACAAACCGATATAAAAGAAGGGAATTAATTTACCTATTTCACAATCATACAGCATACCTTTTCGATGTATGAGGATTACAGCGCAACTAAGAACTACATTTTCCAACGACCCCGAGCCGAGAAAAAGTTACCTTACAAAAATTATAACAACATTGTTTCAAATTAATAACCCAGTTAAACAACATTCCAATGTATATTGTGTTAAAATTTGGATTCGATCTGATGACGGGTTTGTGAGATAATTCTTAAATCTGGCGCATGGTTGAAACACGCTTAAAAACGGGCACTTTTTGTGTTCCAACTGCGATAAAAAAATATTAAAATATAAATTAAAAATTCCAAACCTACATGAACTAACGTAACATAGAACGACGAAAATGATGATGTTATTGGACTTTATGTAGGTCTATTGGTTACTTCACAAACAACCTTCAAACTCGAGTAAACATAATATTTTGGTCGACAGTAGGTTACTGAACTTCAGACTATATGGCAATATTCCCAACAAATGATATTTTACGAATCTCTACATAGTATAAAACAAAGTCTCCGATTCGTGGATGTAACGGGTAATCTCGAGAAGCACTGGATTGATTTTGATACGGTATTCACCACTTTGTAAAGGATTTCTCGTGGAAGGTTTCTATTGAAAAATATTCATTTATGACCAAAGGAAGCCGAGCAGTAACGATTTCAGTGAATCATAGTGAATCATGTGCAATAGTACGGTGGGTCATTTCTTGAGAAGAAAGAAATTATTGCTATCTACCATTGTTGCTGTATATTCTTAACCTGTAGTGTTATGTCTTCTACAATCGAAGCAATTTGCCCTGCGATGTTTGTGCGGTTATCAAAGCGACTGAGATTCGCACTATCAATCGAATGTAGACGGCAGGTCGTTGAAGACAAAATGGTGAATTCAATAGTATAGACTTCGTAATGTTGTACATGATTCCAATGGAATACTCTTTGCAAGGCAGGCAATTTTGATGCGCAACATGTATTTATATGAGGGATGAGCTAATTTAATCCTAATTCAATTAGGCTTATACTAGTATTGACCGACTGAAAGTTACAATTCAATATAGAGCAATGAGGTGATAAAGCCAAAGTTCAAGGGGGGATTGATAAAGATGTGTTTCTGAAAGAAGATAATTACAGAACAGACATTGGCAACTTCTAAACTCACGAAATTATATGTGACATTCTTAAGTACTGTACAAAGGTTCCGCAACATTGGCATTTCCTACGTTGAGCTGTTTTCAAGAAATATTTTTCCATCATCAGTTGTGTTGAATTTGGTCCAATAACAAGTAGGATTGGAAGGACAGAAACACCACCTGGCAACACACGAGCATAAAACAACTTGGACTTCCACCAAATCTAAAAAGGCATGCGTCAAGACAGTACGAGTAGCGACTTGTGTTTCATCGATTGAATGTGGAGGACGGTCACATAAATCATAAACGACGCGAAGTCTCTAGGACATGCGAGCTCTGCAAATTGTTAATAAGTTAGGTCTTGTGGCTGGAAAAGGGACATGTAGTCTGTTAATGAAATACCAAATTGGTATATAATCTATTTATTCCACCTAAGTCAATAATTTATTTCTCTATGAATCAAAATGTGCAGGTTTCGATCGTAGTATGGTCTTCCTCAGCGTTAAAATATGGAAAATTAAAACATTTGCTAGCAAATTGGTATTTAAAGAGAAAAAACAAGTTTGATCCGACTTCTAAGTTATTATTATTATTACTATTATTATTTCATAAGGCATAAAGGATACATATGTTACAAATAAGGTGAAAAACTTAATTGCTAGTATATACAAATGCACATAAGTTTTGACAGGGAGGAAGATACAAGCATTACAAATGGATGTCCAACGAGTTAAACCAATTCAGTGCTTCATCTGTAGCCTCGCGTTTTTCTTGTAGCGTCCCACTGAACCTCCTTATTGGGGGATTCCATGGCAATGTGATAAACCGTCTGTGGCACTTCACTGCAATCGCAGGCTGGACTGTCGATCATCTTCCACTTATGCCTCCAATACTGGCATCCACCATGTCGGGTTTTAGTCGATTTAGTGACGTCCAAGTTTTTCGGCATAAGTTGAAACCAGGTGGGCGTTGAGTTGGATCCAGGATTAGATGATATTTGTCTGGATTCGAGAAAACCCAATTGTTGCGCCATGCTTAATAGACATTAAATTGCTCTTGAACCAATTCCTCGCCTAGTACCAGGGTGGTTTCCTACATATCAATCTGAGTTGTGGTTGAAAAATGTCCTGATGAATTGGTAATGAAGGATCTTAACAGTATTTATCCCATTCTTTCGTCAGTGCCAATTGTCTACGGAGGTGAGGAGGCGGAATGTTTGAGAGGACTGGTAATCAATCCAGATGTGTAGATCGGATGGTTCCTGATATAGTTTTCATAGTATCATTCAGCTCAGTATCAATTTTCTGTATATGAGCGCTATTTAACCACACAGGACAGCAATATTCGGCCACTGGGTATACTAGGGCAAGAGCTGTTGTTCTAAGAGTTGATGCAGTTGCACCCCAGCCTGACCCAGACAATTTGTGAAGAATATTGTTTCGGGATTTGACTTTAGCAGATGTTCTGCTTAAATGTTCTTTGTAAGTTAAGAGTTCGATCAAGGACAACACCAAGGTATTTTGGGTGAGGATTGTACTTCAATAGTTGACCATTAAAGTGAACTTGGAGAGAATAACTTGCTATCTTGTGGCACAGGTGGAAACAGCTAACTTCAGTTTTGGAGATGTTTGGCTTTTGATGATTAGTGTTGAAGAACTTGCTCACTTCCAGGAAATCTTCCGAGGATAGCTTCCGCTGTTTTAAAATCATGGGATTGAGCAGCAATGGCTAGATCATCGGCGTAAATGAACTATCGAGAAGAGGTAGATGGTAAATCAGCTGTGTATGTATTAAACAGTAAGGGTGCAAGCACTGAACCCTGTGGTAGTCCATCATTAAGTCTAAAGGATCGGCTTATATTATCGTTTAAATGCACTTCAAACATTCTGTTACACAGCATATTATTCAAGAGGATTACAAGGGAGTTACTTGGGATTATCGTCAAAAATTTAAGAATCATACCTTTGTGTCAGACAGTATCATACGCTGATGTCAAGTCTACAAACACAACGATTGTCTTCTTCCGGTCTTGGAAGCCTTTCTCAATGTGGGTAGTTAGAGCCAACACATGGTCAGAACAGCTTCGAATATAATGGAATATAAAGAAAAATGTAATACTGTGTTATAAAAATTGTCGTGGAAAAATTATTTACACTAAAAACTCAATATTCTGAAAATGATTACGTACTGAATAACACTAATTAAACCAAGGAAAGTGTTTTATAAAATGATTAAAGAACAAATCTGTTACAATATGGGCTTTAATTTGAAAAATGTGAAAAGCCGACCTTCGTTGTAAGGCGGATACTACTGCAAGGGTACATGGCGCACCCACCTGACGGGATGGAGAATACAGTCTAGGCTTTGGTGGTCCTTCCCTCAACAGCGTGCATGTTTATTTCAAAGGGTAAAACCAAAATTGGGACCGGAAATCGAAATAGACAGGCAGGAGATACCGTGGATGAATTTTGCCCTCCCCATCCACAGGGGGTCTTCCAAATCAAAGTAAGCCATGCCAGTTGGTCCTGTCGGCCCTATTAGTCACCTCCTACGACCGGCAGGGCATACCACTGTTGGGACTCAAACCCTAATCTGTCCAGACAAGTGCGTTTAACCATTTTCAGTACACCAATGCGATCACGCCTCGACACGATGCGTCTTCAAGTCTAATATGGAGTAGCCCTATTTCGATTCCATTCATAGTTAATTTTATGAATTGTTCGCTAAGTCAGCAGCGGTCGAGGATGTAATAATATGTAGTGACCTTCATAAAACATAAAATAGCACCACAGACGAATGCCAGAGCAGTTAACTGGACTACTTTGTATGACATATGTCATTAAAAGAGTTGGCCATCCAGTTACACACAACCGCACATTCATACACCCACGGCCGAACGTGCTCCAGAAATATAACAGAAAAAGCTGTTGCTAGGCTAGTATGTCGATGGTTAGCTCATAAAACTTCATGAATACAATTGACATAAGTTTACTGACAAAGCTCGGATGGTAAAAGTAGGAACATCTTGGTCACCAGCTCTTGCATTGCTATGAGCTTCATAACAAGCCATATGTCATACTACTACGACCACCCAAGCTTGAGAAAGAATTGTCCAACAAAAATAATAACTACTATTTTTAGATATGACAGATCACATTAAAACGTCATATACAAGTCAATAATAAGTTCCTTTAAGACGTATGTAAGTTCCATTACGAGCAGATCAATACGTTTAATGTAATGATCCTTCTCTAAGTGAGCGCTCTGTTAGACTGGGTAAAAAAGACACTCTTTTGTTCAATCAGCTATAACATTTTAACGGGATAGAATACAAATGTTTACTGTACATAGAAAAATGCAGGATAAAATAAGGAAAAGTTTGGTGTGTAGTTTGTTTTTATGTAAGACTAGGGGTAAAGTTTTTATTGACATCTAAACTCGAGTATCTACAGTATACGCTTTTACCCGACTAATAGTGTGTGTGTAATATGCCTAACAAACTCTGTTTGTCTGTTGGCCAGAGGCACCAACTTCTCTCAAATATTGGGGAAGGAAGGAACTATAAAACAAATCATATCTACACCAATATACTGTATAAAAGTCTAGTGGTATCTGTCTGTTACTCTCAACCGACTCAGCTGAAATTTTGCATGAGTTTATTAGGTACAGTAAAGAAAGAATCTTTAAATATAAAAGAAGGAAGGAAGATTTTCGTTTTACGTGACCGTTAATCATGCGATCATGAGCCACGGGACCTCCTTTTTACGTGGAATCCGAACCACAGGACATGGCATTTCACTTCGAAAATCTCACATGCATTGACAGGGAATCGAACCCGGTCCACTTTGGTGAGAGGCCAACAGCTTGACTACTGAACCACCACGCCCCCCCAATCTTTAAATATATAATTGGATTGAGGAGGAGGTTAAGGACACAGAGGAAATTAAAATTACATCTGAATTGATCCTCAACAGAAAGAAGTTCAGAACTCAAGTAGATAAACACATATATCACGAAGAGCAACTAAAGAACAGGCCCTATATCTGAGGCAGGGGCGTATATATAATATTTTCGGGGGGGGGGGGGGGGGGCTGACTATCCTGGAAAATTGTGAGTATTCTGAGGGTATTGTCACCGCAAAATACCCAGAAATATTAACCAATATCTTAGAGCATATAACTTTGTGTAATTATTTTAGATAAGATTCAAAGTTTATATAGCCTACAATTATTACTGGCAATACAAAAGAATGTTGTAAAATACAACATAACACACAAATAAAATTTTATACTTTTTTTTTACAAGCTGACAAGTTATTTCTCCAAAGTACCGTACTGTGGAATTCACAGTTTTGCCTCACAAGGCTGAGTGTACCCCGTTCCAGCCCTCAGACTAGAATTAAAATTTCTTGGCAGAGCCGGGAATCGAATTCGGACCTCCGAGGCGGCAGCCAAGAATGCTAGCCACTACACCACGAGTTAGTATAATTTCTATCTTAATATTGTTTATAACTTAGCCAATAAGTTAAGATTAGGGTAGAACCAAATTTACAATTATTTTATGCTCTTACAAAAGCAAAACTTTCTTAATTTTTATTGGCATTTTTCGGGGGGGGGGGGGTTATGGAGCCCATTCAGCACCCCTCTTATGTACGCCCCTGATCTGAGGAGCAGACAAAATAAAAGAGTGAAAGAATGAAGAAGTTCTGGGAAGAGAAAAAAAAGACTGGCCAGAAAGCATTAAGTTACACGCTGTCCACAGTTGGCCAAATTCGGAAGCAGGAAGAAGACAGTACCGGTACCAGGAAAAAAACATATAGGACTATTACAGTTTCAAAAGGTCTCACAGTTTCAATATGGTGGCAGAAGCCACGTTTTATTTGTTTTATTTCAGTCGCAGGAGCAGCCGTGTCCCGCCCGGGGAACGGGTATCCATGGCAGGTTGCACTTATTCACCCTTACCTAAGCTTTTCGCTGGTAAATACTCTCTTTCAATTCAGAATGTATTTACTCAGGTAAGAACAATAAAATGCTAATCATTACGTTATGAGGATGAAAATGACTTTATGTTCGACCCTGACTATTATGTGTCTGAAAACTGTATCATAATGATGGTCATTATAACACTATTATTCATTATGAAACAGTTTCTCCCACCAATCACAGCTCAAGAAACAAATTTTTTGACCAATTAGATAAGGATACCTTCGCGCATGCTCTCAAAATCCAACATGTCTATATAAATTACCGAAAGTGCACCGTCCAAATGTTCGCGTAAATAAACTGGTGAATATGAGACAAGAAATAGCACTGTACCTTAATAGTCGTAGTTAGATAAGCTGGGGAAATGTAAATAATTTTCTTGTATTTCTTTATTGTAGTTTGATTTTTATTCGGTATACCGACACTCGATATACCTAAATCCAATTTCTACTCGGCGCGTTGATTTCAAACGACTACGGTGACAGTTTTGCTGAATACTGGTTCACGATCTGCACATCTGGCATTGAATCACACAGAGCGCATGCGTCGGCCGGCCAGAGAGCTTGGAACAGGGAGATGTGCTACCTAGCGCACCACCCGATCACAAAATTCTAGTTACTGAACAGATATTTATGAATATTTATGTTAAAACATGTAATAAAGTTATAATTATCGTCGAACATAAACAGTCGTATGCAACTCGCCTATAATGGTAATTAAAGATACTCGTATGGAAATTATAAAACTCGCTAAAGCTCGTTTTATAAAGACACTCGTGTCTTAATTATAGCCATTATAGGCTCGTTGCATAATGTACTATTATGTTCGACCCTAACTATTATATGTCAGAAAACTGAACTATAATGAGGCTCATTATAGTACAAGTTTCTCCAACCAATCCGAGCTCAAGATGTATGATGTGTGACCAATTAGGTACTTGATAGCTTCGCACTTGAACACAGAATCCAACATGTCGGATTACATGATTTGAAAGGTGACAATGTAAAAGATATTCGATCAACCATTGTAATGGCAAACACAAGACAAAATCACCGACATGGAAAGTGCACCGTCCCATATCTTCGCGTAAATAAACTGGCGAATATGAGAAAAGAAATAGCATTGTACCTTAATATCCCCAACTCCAATTTCTACACAGGGCATTCTTTCATACGGCAGGCTGTAAAGAAACATATGGCATTGCCATGCAGACAGAGCGCATGCGTGGTGCGTGGGTCAGCGAGCTTGGGAAGCAAAGAGAGCAAACTCGGTGCTTGCACTCCGATCACTGAATTCAAGTGACTGAATCTCGACAGATATTTATGAATATTTATGTTCGAAGATAAAATAAAATAAAGTTATATTTATCGTCGAACATAAACAGTCGTATGCAACTCGCCTATAATTAAGACACTAGTTTGGAAATTATGAAACTCGCTTACACTCGTTTCATAAACATAGTCGTGTCTTAATTATTGGCATTATATGCTCGTTGCATAATGTACTAGTAAATCATCACGTTTATAGTTATTGGAGACAAGTGATAAAGTTTTATCCTCAGTAACTTAGGTTATGGTTAATGCTGATTTAAGGGGCGGAACTACGAGGTCATCTGCCCCTCCTCAGTAACTCTTATTTAAGGTGACACTGACTATATCATGGCAAGCACTGCCAGGTTACTAGCAGAAAGTTTCCATGCCATGACGTGGCGTCTCCCCGCGTAGCGACGCCAGTTAAATGAAGTGGTGCTCTAGCCGGGGAACGCTAATGAGTAATGCAGTGTGAGTAATGACGATTGTTATTTTAAGGTTGCGGAACAGCGAGGTCATCTGCTTACCCATGAGTGAAATGCTTTAGTTTAATTTGTGGGGCTTGAACAACGTTGCTATTTAGCTACTTGTGTACTTGGGTGAGTATGGAATTTGTCTGATAACCTGTGTTATTTCTGCATACTGACCCCAAAAACACCACTGTACTGTACAGAGGTGGCCAAATTATTATGGCAAAGCTGAATAGAACCAACTTCTTTATTGCAAATTAAGATACAATGCATTAAAATGGAAGCTTTTATTTGAAGCCGAGTCTCCGTTGCAGGACATTAGTTAGTTATTGTTGTTTTAAGGGGCGGAACTATGAGGTCATCTGCCCCTCTTAACACAGATTAAAATATACAATTTTGGAATGGAATTATAATTTAGAGGTGGACACCTAAATCTGAAAGGACCAAAAATTAATAAAACAAAAAATTAAATAAAACTAATAACTATAAAAATAAACAAAAATTACGGGAAAAAAACAGAATTCAAAAAAGAACAAGTCTTTGAGTCAATGTACACTGGAAAATTTAGATTTTCTTGGTTGTATTTTGTCATCTATTCACCAAATGTGCAACAAGAGATCTTTTACGAACAAATGTGGTATGTAATGGACAACGAAAATATACCTCTACTCAATAAAATTATTATTTATGTTTTCCAGTGAACCGGATTCGGTCACATTATGACCTTAATCAGCTAATGTAATTAATATTATAAATAGAAACAAAAGATGAGGTTGGAAGTTTGTGTGATAATGTGATAAAGGTAAAACAATATTTTTTCTGAATGTTTCTAATCATTTTCAACAAGTAATAATTAAATTTATAAAAAGGGTGAGGATCAATACCATTACTAAAATGTTAACTACCGTAAAAAATGTTAACTGAAGGTATATTTTTCGTTGTCTATTATAATAGTTTCTAGCTTGCCACGGTGGGTGAGTGGATATCGTGTCGGTCTACTAATCCCAAGAGTGCAGGTTCGCTCCTGACCGTGGTAAGTGATTTTTGAAAGGCGGCAAAAATACGATACGCATGTCATATGATGTTGGCATGTCAAAGAACCCATTTGAATTCAGTAGGCCGAGTTCATAATGGCAAAATTAATCTCGGGAGTTTCCGCCAACACAAAGTTCCTCATTTCTCTACTAGAAAGCGCTATAGTGTTCAAGGAGGTTAGATATCTAACATCTAACCTCCTTGACTGTCATAGTTACGGAACAACGAAATTCGACATGCAAGCTACCCTCTTGGTGTCAAATAACAAAGCTTGCACCCGGCATCCGAGGCCATACGATATTATTATTATTATAGTTTCTATTATAAAACAATTACTGAGGAGGGTCATAATGTAGCGGAAACTCGCTCACTCACTCACTCAGAGGGTTTCTATGGGACACGGATCCCGCGCCGATCTCCCAAAATGCCTCCACTGAACTCTGTTTTGAGCGAGTTCCTGCCAGTTGTCCACATTCAGATGTCTACAAAGTTTGGAGATTTCATTTTTTCAGGAACTTCGTGGTCTTCCTACTGGTCATTTTCTTCTTGGTTCTTCTTTAAAGATTTGTAAGACCATCCTATCATCTCCCATCCTTAGTACATGGCCAGCCCATTGAAGTCTTCTGGAGTTAATGATGTTGAGTATTGTTGCTTGCTGTGATAGTGAGTGTATGTCTTTATTTGATTTTTTTTCAGTTTTGAGATGCGGGACAAAAAATGGGCCAACAATTTTCCTATACACTCAATTTTCGACAACCTGCAACTGGTGTTCTTCCTGTTTTGTTAAACTCCACGATTCTGCACCATAAGTTAGAACTGGCCTAATGATGGTATTGTATATTTTCAGTTTTGTATTTCTCGTCAAAAATTTGGATCCCAAGAAAAACTGCAGAGAGTAGTACACTTTGTTAGCATTCTGTATTCTAACTTTAATTTCCAATTAATGCCTACATTAATTCAATTTATTGACATAAGGTGTAATAAAATTATTAAATATAGCCTACATGGTATTTTATTTAGTAACTTAATTATTTAACAATGCTAAATACTAATAAAAAAGATGTGTTACAAATTTTTGATTAAATGAAACAATATTTCTTCAGAAGCAGCTCGATGTAGGAAATGCCAATGTTCTGAAACGATAAGATTGAAATTAAAAGGTAGGAAGATTGTAGTTTTACTTGACCGTGAATTTTGTGATTATGAGCAACGGGACCTCCTTTTTACGTGGAATCCAAATTACAGGACATGCCATTTCACTTCGAAAATCTCACGGGAAACGAACCCAGTCCACCTTAAGATTGAAATGAGATAGAGGCTGTAAAATAAATAGCAGATATAAAACTGAAAAATAGTTGACATTGAACACTTACATGGAAACGATGTATAAGTAGTGTAAAATTGAGGTTGGAATAACCTCAACTCAATCTTATCTTTTTAGAACATAATAATTAAGGCTCGGATTTTTAGATGCTAAAAATCGGGAAAATATGTATTTTTTATGTATTAAATATACCTGAAATATGTGACAAAAAGTAAAAATATTTAATTATAATTTAGTTTTATTATTGTGAATATAAAGAATATGCAGTGCTCACGAATGCAATTTATGCTATGTCTCACTGACTGCTGAAACATTACAATACACAACGAGATACATCTTCAGGTTGTCCAGCACAAATGATCGACGATTATCGCGAAACACTTATTCTGAAGGCGCGAAACTGCGGCAATATGTTTCTTGCCCTTGAGGTGTTGTGTAACTTGAGATCGCTGTTCAGCCTTCATTGCTTTCCCACATGACTGGCAGAACAGAACGCCCCCATCAGAAGAAAAAATATCTTTAAATGCTGGAACAGACGATAACTTGTAGTTGGTTTTACTTTAGATATCGTAGAACTGCCTTACACTTCACAGTGCCAGACATGAACTGCATGTGAGTGACATTGGTTCCAGGTAGCTGGGGGAGGGGGAGGTCTAGCACGTGGTGCAATATGACTATGGACAAGGAAATCCCCGGCTTCCACAGTGAGTGGCACGGGGCGACAAGTTAAGACTATCACAGTTGCAAGCTGACATACACTCTGCATGAAGACTAGATAGCTCACAGGTTCTTCCCCGTTGAAGTAACACAGCACAAAAATGCAATACACGTAAAGAGCTAGCATAGGTCTACTGCTTTTAGTTAGTTAGTTATTGTTGTTTTAAGGGGCGGAACTACGAGGTCATCTGCCCCCTCTACTGCTTTTAAATAAATGTAAATATTATGTCATTTTATGTGCTAATAAGTGAAAAGCAGAAATGTATTTATAGAAAAATGCTTAAAATATGTATTTACATAAAAAATATTTATTTACCTAAAAATCCGAGCCCTAATAATAATAAATAAAATTTCTTGGCATAGGCGGGAATTGAACACGGGCCTTCTACGGAGTACGAAAAAAGGAAAAGTCATAGCTCTGATTTGAACATCTCTTGAAACCGTGGAATAACCAGTGATAGATGAAGCAAAGAGATATAAAAAGTAGGTTTTCTACAAGAAAGAAATCTGTAGGAAGTCATTTTTGAAAGCCTTTGTCTGGAGCATGGTGCCACTGCCATCGTAATGTACAGGCCGTAAGGCTCCTACTGTGACGTCACGCCTAGGGTCGTTATAGTCGCAGCAGCAAGTCAGATATCTCTCTTTACACGCAGTCTCTTCAAACCTAATATAAATTACGCTCCCGCTTCAAGACGTAGAAAAATAGCAATGCTATTTAGGGCTGATTGGAACTTCCATCCGTTACCACTACATACGCCTAATTATCGCTCCGCTTGTTCGAATCCGGCCGATGTAGCTGGCATTTTGAGAGTGAACAAAATGGTACATTGCCGGTACATTTACTAGGACGTTGAAACACACAAACAGGGCTAAATTGCAGTATTTTGACGTCGAGAATAAGATCTATTCTTGGCCATTTTCTCGTTGTTCACCGCTTTGAAAAGGTTTATGGTAGATGCCTGAGAAAACCCCATATCACTCTTGGCTATTCAACAGATCACGTCCTAAACTGCCCGTGGATATCAAAGCACAATGTAACCTATCTTTAACTGTAATCAATGCACAGGCCACCCTCAATGTGACTTAAACAGGGCCTATCCTAACATCACTTATTTTCTATGACTCAATCTAACTTGTTTCTTGCATCAGGAATTTACAGTGGGTTGTAATTTTGAAATCAGGTATCAATAACCTACTGTCCCCGTTTACCCGGATAGTAGGCTGTCAGATATCCGCCCCCTCAATCGGATTGCCACTAATCCACCGCGCCGGCTCAGCTACACCAATGAAAATGGCACTGACAGATACTACCGAGATTTGAGCACAGAAGTTAACAAGAAATTATTGCGGAACACACCAAAATAGACGGGGGTCCATACTTACTTTTACTTACCTCTTATAAATATCTCGGGGATTGGGTTGACAACAGGATCTCTAAAGTATGCTCCCACAATAATCTTGACCATGACATTTAAAAATGAACCAGACCGAAGACGAGAACTTTGAACTGTACAAAAGCTTTTATTTCAAATAAAGAGTATGATTTTAACAACTCAACAAAATAAATGTGGCTATCAGTAGCCCATGTCAATCTGACTACGTCCTCTTGAAGGACCTGCAAAGTTATCAAACAATATGTTAGCTCCCATGAGCTCAAAATAACGTAACATTCAAAACACATTTGGATTGGATGAGGAAGTCAGGATACGACATATATAGAGCATTTGGTTTCTTTTAATTAACATCACACTTGTATTAATAGGCGCAAGACCAGAGTATCGACCTCGCCCGCTGATAACCAGATGTCGAGCCAGCTGGTCTACCCTTCAACCTGGCGCATGCCTGTCAAATGGGGCTCCCTCGTCACGCCACACTGCGTAAGAATTCAGCTCCTCTCAACGCTTTAAATGTCTACAAGACAACTCATATATATTGACGCAAATCTTTCAAATGCTTAACTCACATACCACTGGATTATTCTGACAATCCCTAAACTTGTTAAGTTATCATCCAAATGTTTAATCAGTATAGTTTAGAGTATAAAACACACTCTTAAATATTTATAACAAAATCACATACATTATTTATAACAATTAGAAATTGTTTATAATATTATCGAAGATAATTACAAAAATTTTAAACACGCCTTTAACGTTACTTTCGTTCCACATTATTGTCAAAGATATTTACATTTATTATTTACAATATCAACATTTAAATTATTTAAATTATTAATTTAAGAAATACATTGAACCACATATTCATCCGGTTGTTAATTTCATAATCGTGTTTAATATAATCGACCAATGAAGGTTAGTTATACATGTAAATGTCACAATCTGGTTTAATAAAGGTTGTAATAATTTTAATTATTTGTGACGGTAATCTTCATTCAAAATCTTATCTCAAATTCTTTCAAAACTCTTGTTAATTATAACAGTAAATTCACTTGATTAATTTTCAACGAACTATGACAATACACTCTAGCGGAAAATACTTCGCTTACAAAATAATGCACAAACTGCATTAAAAATAGGCCCAAAATTCATCATATATTAAAATATACGGTATCAAAATCTTCCACAGACTTTACAAAAACCTCCACTAACACAATCTTTATCATCATTAATTACTGTGGGAATCTCCTTCATTTATTTAAGGGCATTATACATCAGCGACTTTCAACATGTCCGCTGCACTATCGATTATACATTCATAGTTCCACTTAAAAATTCTTATAATCATTAATTGTTTCAAAACTGTTGTCATTTAACCTTCGTGGATTTCATTCATGAATCGAATTGAAATAAAAATTTGCCAATCACAAACAAATTTAATAATGAATACGCTTATATACGCCTGTCTGGTCTATCAAAATTTAAGATTAACATCTTCAAAGAATTGTAGTATAAAAATACTATCATCAAACAAAGTGCGACTAAGCTGCAAAATAGTCGAATAGAATCCAATTAGACTGGGGAATGCAAACATCATTATATAAATCTCTAATTGAGAAAAAATTCCTAACAAAAGTTCACGAATTTAATGCATTCAATAATTCATAATTAAAGTTCATCTTTCACAAAATTGTCTATGTTGCAATCAATTCAAATACCGACTAGTATTTCCAAGATCGTCGACACGTAATGGATTTTAACGCTCCAAAATCATTTAAATGTTCTTCCTTCTTGATGATGACAGAAAATTGGTCAAAGTAATTAAACTGGGGTAGAATTACTTTAATAAAGTGACACGCTGTCTGAATTTAAATCTGCCATGAAAATCATTAACTTACAGTCAAATCGAGACTACAAAAAATTAAGCAAATTACTGAAAAATCTAAATATCAGTCTCAACTGATCCAAAATCGTTTAACTATGCCCATGACATAACAATGTCTTAATAAATCGTCGAAAAAGGCATAACTAATCAAGGTGTACTGAGAATAGGAATCTCAAACAAGAATATAGGGCAAAATACATGAGGACAAAAATATGGGGAAAATGGTTGCTCAAATATTGCTAAGAAACTCAAATACAATAAACGTTCACGACTACCTTATCTGCCGATTGACGTTCCAGAGGAAAATTCCCCAAAGAAGACTGTTGATGGATCCATTTCACCAAGTTAAAGCTGAGCTCCATCCTCGAAACAGGAAACAGCACCCTCGGAGAATCGAACTGCTTCACGAAGACGAACGACATCCTTCCGGCAATAATCTTCTTTGTGAGTCGGGACAACCCTGACCTCTCTTGAAAAATCCCTGAAGTTCCAGTTGAAAATCGCCATGAAGTTTTTGTAGAAATTTCCGAAGAAATATTCATATTCAGAAAGTATGAAATCATTTCCATTGCTGTTTGATAGTATTCAGCCTTTAATCACGAAACATGGGTGTAGATGGTTTGTTCACCGCATGTTCGCTTGTGTGGAATAGCAATTAGCGAAGTTCCATGCTGCTATCTTACTCCGTTGAAATATGTCCCAATTGCATTAAGTCCTTTAGCCTTCCATCTTCTCTTCGGTTATAGTATTAGAAGAACAAACTGCCATATTAAACTGTTCCATAATACTGTAGCGTTGTGTCACAAAAGCAATCTGAAGTCTCCCTATTTCACTAGCCTTGTCAGCCGTAGCGTATATTCTGGCGATAGAAAGTGTTTCTCCTGTAGCGAGAAAATCACTTTTGTCAGTCGTCTAAAATTGTCAATAACTTCCAAAATACTTCCTCGAAATTGTTCAACTTTTCTACACTCCTTACTGTAGCAATGCACAAGAGAATTAGCTTATAGGCGACCGCTAACTGTTCACAGCTAATCTCGTAGACGCGTTATAATGTGAGTTTCAACTTCACCTAGATTTACACACAGTAAACCTGCACTGCTTGTAAGTTCGACTCTCGCTTAATGCAGTGGATTCACCACGCGTTATAAAGACGACTTTTTCACTACTAATCTCACTCGACGTTTCACTGAAATGACTATTTGAGATCAGACGATTGAATATCAGACGATTTATAATCTGAGAATGAGGCTCCTCTCTTCTGCGCAAGGCCTTTTATGAACTTCATGAGGGGCGTATCTATCCCTTCCATCGCGTGTTACTGCGTCATCGCTAGAAGTTCCAACTTCGTCAATACATGACGGATTTTCAAAATTCAAAAACTGAAAATAAATTTCACCAAAATTCCAGAACAATGCCTCTACTGCAAATGGATTTCCACAATTCTGCATTCCAAAAAGTAATAAAAATACCATAGTTTCAGCAATCTCCGTCTTCCTTCAGACTATCGTTCATTGGTTCAAGCCTCCTCTCCAATAGCATAATTTCTTCCTCAGCAGAATTCCATGTTTCCTGCGACTGCGTCGTACATCTTTGATCTTTCTCGAATAAATGCTGACGTCACTGAGAATCTCAGCTCAAGTAGCCTGCTGGCATAACGTCTGCGTCATCCGTGCTTACGTCATGACTACCCATGTCATAACTATGACAGCCATAACTTTCTTTATAATTTCCGAAATAGCCACCGTGGTCTCTATATAATTCAATTACGGGGGCACTACAGATCATACACCAGGTGCTAACAACCCCATTAATGTAAATACAGTAGCCTATACAAATGCTGCCACGAAAACATTACAATATTCACTTGAGCTTGATCGAGAGACCATTCTCACAAATAATGTAACTTGGACTGACATCAGTAGATACTGAATACTGGATATCGCTTCTCTGATTTACATACGGTAAGTAACTTAATCTCAGCATTATCATAAGAGAAATGTTTCCAGTCCTAGCATAGGCTGAAGTTTGGGAACTTCTTACAATAATTGAAACCATATTAACTAACAACCTACCATCAAGGCGATTAGCTCTTCTCTCCCGAAGAATGGTATCTTACTTTCAGGGAAATGTTAACACACACTCTTGTATTCTCCGTAAAGTACCTAACAATAATTTCTAGGAATGTTGTGTATGCATTGCTTTCTTAAATTGTCGTGATGGGGAAGGAGAAGCAAGCCACATTATCATTTCTTTCATAATACCGGTAGTTGCTATAAACAAACTTTTGACATACCTGCGACCTGGGAAGGAGGTTTCCTGAACTAACAACATTTTATTACCATCCAAAAAACCTTGTATGAGTCGAAACAATAAGTGATATAGAGGTCCTAACTAAAACATAACCTTCTGTGTGATGACAAACATGCAACGCAAAATTAGCGTAGATACAATAACCTACCAACAAAATGAACATTTGTTTCAGAAAATAAATAATCCTCATTCTAGATGACGTAAATAGAAGCGTTCTCAAGTATCACTTCTCACGCGGACACTCATTCATAAAAGATATAAACAACACAGCACAAAGCAAAATGATCGCCATCTCGACCCCTACCGATCAGCTGATCAATCGTTACGAGTCGCTGCATGATGGCCTGTACATTACGACGGCAGTGATGGTGCTCTATGGAAGCGTTTGAAATGTGGCGTTACAGGCCAGATGGGAAGATGGAGTAGCAAATGAAGAGGTATTAAACTTTCAAAGTTCTATTGACGAACAGGTTCGTCGCTACACGCGCACCCTTTTAGTTCCACATATGCAATTTTTGTAGAACGAGAACATAAATACCATGAGCAGATCACCTTGATGATTGAGCTCGTACCTGAATGCATTACAAGCGCAATTCAATGAGGCGATCCTGCAGTACATCTGCCAAGGATGTTCTGACACACACGCCAAAATCATCTGATGTGCACTGATCACTTCCGCTGCAGCCAGAACGTGTGCAAGAACATTTTCCTATGACGCTACAGGAATCTTATAAACAAGACTTCTCATGCGCCCCTACAGAAAGAAGTTGAGAGGTGTTAAATTGTTCTCCCCTGCTGTTTCCAAGGTTGCAAGATCGAATCTTGGCGCAGGCATTTGAGGGAACTGTGTCAGAAGATTTATTAGCACGTTATAGATCACCTTCGGGGCAAAACTCCGGACCCCGGCGTCTCTAAAGTGATGTAAAACCAATAACTATATTTTGAAATATTATCTCGCTAACGAGACCCCGAATGACGTCACAATGGGCAGACGACGATCAGCCATTATGCCAACTTTCAAGTTACGTGTTAGCATGCATGATGACTTAAAAAAGTAATTGGTAGCAGTGAATACAAGCCTCATACAATATAACTATAATCATTATGTTTATAGTGATGGGAGACAAATATGCTAAGGATACATTGTTAGTTATTTAAGGTGATGTGGACTATCAGTTGCCGGCCACGTGGTGTTGGGGTAGCGCACCTGTCTCGCACTCGGAGGCCCTGGGTTCGATTCCCGGCTCCGTCGAGGATTTTAGAAAGTGACGTGATTGCTGGAACGGGGCGCACTAAGCCTCGTGAGGACAATTGACAGTAAGGCACGGGGCGGTCACGGAGACCAAGATTAACAGCCGAGGGGACCCGACGTGCTGACCAAGAGTCATCCTATAATCTGCAGGCCAAATGACTGTGCAGCGGCCGCTTAGTAGGCCTAGGCCCTTCATGGGCTGTAGCGCCAATGGGGTTTGGTTTTTTGGACTATCCGTTATTGACAATACATGATTGATGATTTGCGCTGTTAACAAAATACAAGAAAACCCGCCAGAAAACTTTGTGTTTTTAGAGAACAGAGACTGGCCTGAGGTGTCACTGTAGATTTGGTAGTGTTTTGTAGAGCTACTTGTCAAGCATATTTGGATCTGATGATGCTCCCTTGATGAGCGAAACTGTTTCTTCTTCTTCTTCAATAGTCCTTAACAATATAAATAAATCCTTATCACAAAAGCATTATTTCAGTTTTTTCTTCACAAATTCCAGTAATTGAAATTATTTTTATGTAGACCGACTGAAAGCTACAATATTCATTGTTACTAAGGCACCACTGAAAAATGGCTTCAAACTTATCTTTTCCCCCCTAAGAAACTTGTTCTATGTCCTTCTATGAGAGAAAAAGAGTGGCGTCACGAGTTACAAACCTATCATTATGAGTTGCTTAACGAGGCTTAACCACAGTACCGAAGGTCTCAACAAGACGTCACGAGGAAAACTTTCCGAACATGTTAGAATATTGTAAACATAACATTTCACCAGATTTTAAATTTAGTCACCCGGTCCGAGTGTACACTATGTGGAAATCCAGTACTTCAGCGACTCGCCTTATCAAGGCCTCCAACACAGGGGACGACAAAATAACTACGGTAATAAACTTAAAAACAAAACACCGTACTTCAATACATAAAGAACAATATTATCCGTTCATTCAAATCCTCAATTTATTTATTTATTTATTTATTTATTTATTTATATATATAGTTTACGCCCACACTGAGGCACTTAAATCAAACCAAGTACACTGTATAACAAAAGAACCGACGCACCGGGAAGGCGTTGTCCGAATGTAAGGAAATTACGTATGCAAAGACATTCGGACCGAACATGCAACTGATTGAAACTTCGTGTCCAATGAATGAATAGCGGGAGCTCCCGCTCATCCGAACTGCGCATGCATCAGGTGTAGCCTATATAAGGCGCGATTCTGAAGTGTATGCTCAAAGTAGCTGTTGCATTTGACTGCGATATCTTAACGTCGGCTGTAAGAATGCCACGCCGAAGGATTCGTGCTCATTATGAGCAGATGTCAGAGTTTGAAAGAGGTCGTGCGATCGGATTGAAAGAGGCTGGTTGGTCGAATCGAGCTGTCGCTGATGCGGCGGTCAGACGATGCTGGCAAGCGTGGGCCAGCAACAGCAGGCATCAGCGTCAGGACGGCAGTGGTCGACCGAGGGCTACAACAGCACGGGCAGACAGAGCGATTGTCAGAACAGCTGTCACTGCAACGGAGTCGTCGTTATCAACGATCCAGCGTGTGACCCGCACACATGTGTCCACCATAATCATCAACAGACGCCTGAGCGTCAGGAATTTGCGCTCGCGTCGCCCGTTACGCCGCTTACTACTCACGCCTGTTCAACGTCAAGTCAGATTACAGTGGTGCTGTGCTCGAGCAACGTGGAATTGTGCTGACTGGGGACGTACGGTATAGTCTTTAGTGACGAGTCCCGTTTCCAACGGTGCCCTGACGACAACCGCAGACGGGTTTGGAGACGTCCAGGCCAGCGTGGGGATCCTGTCTTGACTATCGCACGCCACACAGCCCCACAACAGGGGGTGATGGTCTGGGGTGCCATCTCCTTTGATAGCCGGACCCCTCTGGTAGTCATTCCTGGCACACTGACAGCGTAGCGGTATGTTGATGACATTCTACGGCCGGTTGTGTTACCGTTCCTTCAGCGACATCCAGGCCTTACGTGCCAACAGGATAATGCCCGGCCGCACACGGCACGTGTTGCTATGGACTGTCTTTAAGCTTGCCCTATCCTTCCTTGGCCAGCTCGGTCGCCTGATCTCGCTCCCATAGAGCACATTTGGGACGTCATGGGAAGGCGATTGCGAACATCGCGGAATGTCGCCGATTTAGCCCAACAGTTGGAGACTATTTGGCAAGAAATTCCGCAGGACACCATCCGAGAATTTTATCAGTCTATGCCATGTCGAGTGACAGCTTGCATCCAGGCCACGGGTGGACCAATACCTTATTGACGTCCTCACTTTTTAACCCTCTAACTCTGCAATACATCATTCGATTGTTCTGCACTTTTGATCGTTTGTTTTTCTCTGTCTGTTTCTCCCATCCACCGATTTTTATCGCCATCGGACAGTTCCTTCCTGGTGCGTCGTTTCTTTTGTTATACCGTGTACATTTGACAGGGAATTTAGTCGTCATTTTTCTCCTCTCCCAGGACCTTTTCATTCTGGCTGACCTGGCTGCCGTTCATCAGTTATGACATATTGATTAATTTTTAGTGTAAGTCATATGTTTGTTCTTCAGAATGATTTATTCTTCTCTATTTGTAATTTCTTGTATTGTAATATTCAACTCTTCTAAATAATTATGAACTTCTTTGAGCAAATTACATGTACACACACTAGTACAGACATCACAGTGACACAGGTTATCAGGCAAATTAAAACACATCCAAATACACGGGGCTACGTGGTCCCGATGCCAATCCCCTCAAATGAAACAAAAATATGATGGTTTCGGACTTCTGAACATGGCTTTGGAGCTAGTTCGTGAGCGAGAGGAGAAAGTTACAACAAAGTCAGAGACTGGTTTGTTGGTTCCTTAGTTTAGGGGATGCGTCATGTAACCCCGTGTACTTTAGGTGTGTGTAGAATTTGTCTGATAACCGGTGTTAATTGTGATGAGTGTATTAGAGTGTGTTATATGTGATTCAGGTAGAAGGACTGCATACGATGAATTTTTCAAGTAGTTCCTGCTTTTGCTAACAAATGCGACCGTCCACGACACCTAGCTGCGAACTTGGCTACTAGATGCCATCGCAGCCACCACCTAGCGGCGAACATTGGAACTAATATAGCGTTATCAAACTAACCTACAAATTTTAGCATCCACAAGTTTAGTTAATGGAAGGTTCTTTTGCATGCCATAAATCGGTGATATGGGACCGCCGGCTTTACTTTCCCTCAAAACCAGCGTCTCTTCAAAATCGCTGAATTGGGTAGACATAGTTATTGAAGATGACATTTTCTTAGGACTTTGGATCGATGTATTCACGCGGGCACACAAGGTCAGCAAGCGCCGCGCCGGCAGTTCAAACCACCACACAGCATTCTAATTAGAGTATAAGGCAGCACTGCTGTTGCGGTCGATCAGACTTAACAATACATAACCTTCTCCATTAGCGAAACCACCTGAATGGGGAAATACACCAGAGACCTTTCTACTAAAATATTAATAGTAGAAACCAATTAGGGAAGAGGGGGGGGGGGGGGGGTGATCAGGAGGATCAATCCACGTTTCTGACGGGGGCGGCTTCGGTGGCGTAGTCGGTAGCATGCTGAGCTTCTATGCCCAAGATAGCGGCCGAAGCGTTAAAAATCCCTCAGTATGCCTTCCTTCGGAGGGGAAGTAGATCCGGCGGTCATAGATTTATGGCATGTTAAATAACCTTCCACTAATTGCACCTGTGTGAAGCTAAATGTTAAGAATGTAAACAACGCTCTTAGGTTTCTACGTTCGTTGCCAAGAGCCGACTGCGGTGGCGTCTAGTAGCTAAGTTCTGAACTTGGCCTAGTAGTCGTTGACGGTGGCGCTTGGCGGCAAAACTAGGAACTATTTGAAAAATTCTAAGTTGCAGTACTTAAATTAAAAACAGATAACACACACTATTACAGTCATCACAATTAACACCGGTTATCAGACAATTCTACACACACCCAAAGTACACGGGGCTACATGACCGCGTTGTCGCAGCCCCTAAACTTAAGAACCAACCAACCAACCAACTCCTTCCTCCAGAGCCAAAATAATAAAGAAATATGAAGTTTCTTGATTGGACATTCCACGTAGAAAATGGAGGTCCCATGGCTCATCGTCGCGGGAGGTTAAATGGTTGGTTAGTCGGTTGGTTCCTCAGTTTAGGGGCTGCGACAACGCGGTCATGTAGCCCCGTGTACTTTGGGTGTGTGTAGAATCTGTCTGATAACTGATGTTAATTGTGATGACTGTATTATTGCGTGCGATTTTTTTTTAAATTCAAGTAAGGACTGCAGACTTTTGAATTTTTCAATTAGTTCCTACTTTTGCCGCCAAACGCCACCGTCAAAAACTACTAGTTCAGAACTTAGCTACTAGACAACACCGCAGTCGGCTCTTGGCAACGAACGTAGGGACCTAAGAGCGTTGTTTACATTCTTAACCTATACAATTTAGCTTCACACAGGTGTAATTAGTGGAAGGTTCTTTAACATGCCATAATTCTATGACATGGGACCGCCGGCTTTACTTCCCCTCCGAAGGAAGGCATACGGAGGGATTTTTAACTTTCTTAAAAAATCCGACGATGTTTAATAATAATAAGTTAATGATGATACAAAACAAAAAAAATAAAGAAAACTGAAAGACATAAAAATAAGATTTCAACCAAAAATAGACAAATGTCATACAGTAAAACGGGTATTTACAGATGAGGAACGCCGGAGATGATCAGAGCGAATGAAAAGCTACTGGGCAACTCGGAAAGAAAACTTACTGAAGAAGAGGACCAAGAAATGATTAACTGAAGTGGTCCAGTGAGGCCGTCCCATTTAGCTACTGCGGCTTTTAGAGACGCCAGGGTGCCAGAATATAGCCCCGAAGGTAATCTTTAACGTGGCAGTAAATCTACTGGCACGGCTTCCTCGCATTTGCACATCCTCAAATGCCAACGGACTGCGCCGGGAATCGATCCCGCTATCTTGGGCTCAGCAGGCGAGAACGTTACCACTGAGCCACGCAGCCACTCATTAAATGTTTAATAAATTAAACAGTCTATTCAAGTCCATTTGGGTGGTTGGTATTCAGGGTCGATACTATGCCTCGAAGGCGCCCTATTATCTGCAGCTAATTTAAGCGGGGCTAAGGAGATGGGATTAGCTGACCAATTAATGGCACAACATGAGGCGTGACAATATTGGGGCGCCAGGTTTGTAGGCCTATAGCAGAAGTTTAAGATTGCTGTTGTAGTTGATTATTTTAGGGGCTTGGTGACAACGTGGTCATGTCACCCCGTGTACTTGGGCATGTGTAGAATTTGTCTGATAACCTGTGTTATTGTAATAATAGTTAGTTAGTGATTGAGGTTTTAAGGGGCGTAACAGCGAGGTCATCTGCCCCTTTATTGTAATAATAATAATAATAATAATAATAATAATAATAATAACAATAATATTGTATGGTGCCGGGTGCAAGCTTTGTTAAATGACGCTTAGAAGGCAGCTTGCATGTCGAATTTTATCCCTCCTTGGAGCGCTATGAAAGTCAAGGAGTTTAGATATCTAAGCTCCTTGACACTATAGCGCTTTCTAGTAGAGAAAGGAGGAACTTTTTGATTTGGCGGAAAATTCCGAGATTAATTTTGCCATTATGAACACGGCCTACAGAATTCAAATGGGTTATTTCACATGCCAACATCGTATGACATGCGTACCGTGATTTTTGTCGCCTTTCAAAAATCACTTACCACGGTCAGGAGCGAACCTGCAAGCTTGGGGTTGGCAGTCCGACACGATAACCACTCACCCACCGTGGCAAGCTGTGTTATTGTGATGCCTGTAGTGACGTGTGTATTTGTAATTCAAGTGAGGATTGGGAAGGATGCAGCCGTGGCCTTAAGTTCGGAACCATTCCGGCATTTGCCTGGAGTAGAAGTGGGAAACCACGGAAAACCACTTATAGAATGGCTGAGATGGGAATCAAACCGACTCCTCCTCAGTTTTGACTCACGAAGCTAATTGAACCTCGTTCCAGCCCTCAGACCAGAAATAAATTTCTTGGCAGAGCCGGAAATCGAACCCGGCCTCCGCAGTGACAGCCAAGAATGCTAGCCACTACGCAACGAGGCGGATTTTTCACACTGACGAAAAGCTGAAGACAACTGTCACACGCAGGTTCCATTCACAGGTGGCAGACTTCTAGGACACAGAACTACAAATGTTGATGCCACGCAATGACTAAAGTCTCAATTAGTTTGGCGCCTGTATCGAAAAATAGCTGACACATTGCTGTACCTGTTGCCAATAAAGTTTTGCATACAACTAACTTATGTTCTAAAAAAACAAAACAAAAACAAAAACAACTCACTTTCCTTAATAAATAAATTAATAAATGTAAAACAAAAATAATGGAATGCAGCCGAAATAAATCAGAATCTTCTATGGACATCAAATAGGCAGGCGAAAAACTAAAGGAAGGAGGAGACTTCTGCTACTTAGGAAGCAAAATAACCAGTGATGGACGAAGCAAAGAGGATATAAAAAGTAGGTTAGCTCAGGCAAGGAAAGCATTTCTAGAGAAAAGGAATCTGTTGATATCGAATATAGATTTAGGTGTTAGGAAGTCATTTTTGAAGGCCTTTGTCTGGAGCGTGGCACTCTGTGGAAGTGAAACTTGGACTATTGGTGCAGCAGAAAAGAGGAGAATTGAAGCGTTTGAAATGTGGTGTTACAGGAAAATGACTAAGATCAGATGGGTAGATAGGGTTACAAACGAAGAGGTATTAAGACTAGTGGGAGAGGAGAGATGTTTCTGGCGACTGCTAATGAAGAGAAGAGATAGGTTGTTAGGACACATACTAAGACACCCAGGAATAGCAAGCTTAGTTATGGAAGGAAGGGTCGAGGACAAGAACTGTAGGGGTAGACCAAGGTTAGAATATGTTAAACAGATTGCATCGGACGCAGGGTGTGGTAGCTATGTAGAGATGAAACGGTTAGCTCAGAACAGGGAGTCATGGAGGGCTGCATCAAACCAGTCAAAAGACTGAAGACTCAAGCAACAACAACAACTTTCCTTTCTGGATGCGCCTCGCATGTAATCCTTAAATAAGCAATCAATCTCTCGCCAAGTCCCTAAATGAATCGTCATCATCGAACAAGATCAGGATCTCTACCAAAACCAACTAACAGATTTCCGTGACAATTCGCTGATATTTCCAGGATAAATCAGAAATTTCCGTGAGTAACAGTAGCGGCCATAACAAATATATAAAACAGAGTATGTACTTAAAAGAGCATTTCAAGAACTGCTCTAACAATAAAGGGTAGCATGACACAAGTTGAGAAGACAAAATGCGTACAGAAAAATATATTTTTCTACATTTTGTCAATTTCTAAATTTTTTATCCAGAAAAACTATTGTACTTGTAAGAATTGAAAGTAGCTCGTCAATAGCAATGTTCTCAAAAATCATACAGTTACACATTTATATACAAATACACAGTCTACACATGTAATTTGTGTGCTCTATCTTGCAATAAATGAGAGCTTACTGATTTAATGTCAGTACGAACATACATCTACATTAATCATCACCAGAATATACTTTTCCCCCATCAAAATTTAAATTCCTAATTTCCAATTTTTCAAGGTTGGACCTTGAAAAACTAATTCCCTGAGTATTCCCTGTTTTCCAGAATAGTAGGCACCCTGAGATTGGGTTCAGTAAATCTGCAATATTGCCTTCCTTCGGCGTCTTGGGTGGCGTAGTTGGTAGCATCCTAAGCTTCTATGCCCAAGATCGCGGGTTCAAACCCGTTCGAAGTCGTCGAGTTTTTTAAGAGCGTTAAAAATTCCGCAGTATGCCTTCCTTCGGAGGGGAAGTAAAGCCGGCGGTCCCATGTCATAAATTTATGGCATATTAAAGAACCTTCCACTAATTACACCTGTGTGAAGCTAAATTAGGTTAAACATTTGACAAACGCTCTTAGGTTCCTACGTTCGTCGCCGGAGCTAACTGCGATAGCATCTGGTAACCAAGTTCTGAACTAATAGTCGTTGACGGTGGCGTTTGGCGGCAAAAGTAGGAACTACTTGAAAAAATTCAATGTCTGCAGTCCTTAATTGAATTAAAAACAGATAACAGACACTAATACAGTTATCCTCTCATCACAATTAACACCGGTTATCAAACAGATACCGGGTGAGTTAGCCGTGGTCGTTACGGCATGACTGCTGGCAGTCGCTCACATCCGGGAGGCGAGGTGGTTCGAATCCCCCCGCCGGCAACCTTGAAGATGGTCTTCTGTGGTTTCCCATCTTCCTTCCAGGCAAATGCCGGGGTTGGTCCCTAACAATAAGCCACAGCCGCTACCTTCCAACTCCTCGACCTTCCATTCCAACTTTCCTCCCCAACGGTACTTGTAGCTCACCCATTGGGTGTCCATCTCAAAGCAGCTACAAAAAAAAACTGGCGAGCCGAACATGTCCTAGGGCACTCCCGGCACTAACAGCCATACGCTAAAAAAAACCAGATTCTACACACACCCAAACTACACGGGGCTACATGACCGCGTTGTCGCAGTCTCTAAACTGAGGAACCAACCAACCATTACTTTCCTTCCTCATGTTACCTCTCCTCACTGTTCGTTAACGTGCGCCCGGCACGAAGGTTCGCATTCCTTGCAACTGCACACGATATGCCAAATAGACATTGCCACTGGCGTGCACTGCACATCCTACAATGGTTTCACCTTGGAACTTTCAAAACATTCATCGACCGGGAACTTAAAAGAATCACGTAAGTAAAAATGTGCGATTTACAATACCGTACCCTTTCTTTTTCGTGAGTAGCACAGGCGATTCGTTCTCGGCTCAGTTCGATAGCATTTAAAGGTGCTTAAATATGACACCCCGAGAACCCCTCCGGAACAAAACTACGACACCCGAGCGTATCTAAGCAATATTATATTATTTTTCTGACAATATGTTACAGGTCGTGATGAAGCACTCGCATCATGTATCCACGATCATCAGTCCAAATTCACGAATAATAATAACAATAATAAAACACAGTCAAAACACATAGAAAAGATCAGCAAATATAGCGAGTTGGTCGACCCTATCAAGAGACAACGGCATGTAGAGCGGGTAAAGACCATACCTATCATTGTCTCAAGTACGGGCGTGATCCAAAGTACCTTGCTCCAAGGTCTTAAAGAAATGGGTCTGGATACGCATACAAACTAATGCAGAAGGCAGTAGTTCTATCAACAATCAGAATCGTTCGGAAGTTCATGGGTAGCGACATTCCAGCATAGAAATTGCTGTTTCAGTAACTATACTTTGGTTCCCTGAAGCCCGTATAGTTACATTGCAATGTAACAGCAATGTGTTATTTGTACTGTATAAACCAATAATTGAGGTGGACAAAGATTTACAAGAAGTGGGAATAACAGGCAACGATATTTGGGAACGTGCCACACTTAAACAAAAACCAACAGCACACCGATGTTTTCAAGAAAAGCCAAAGCTTCCAACTGGCAAGAAGTGGACTGCAGAAAGGAAACAACAGCATCGAGAACTAATGCGAAAGTACTGGGAGGACGTTAAAGCTCGACGCAGCAAGAAACAGTTGAAATGACGTGGTCCTTAGATGGCCGAATCGAAAGAATAATAATAATAATAATAATAATAATAATAATAATGACCAAAGCACACAGATGAAGGAAACAGGCTTCACTCCAGAGACACCACAGAGAAATTGTCCAACCTCGCAGCAGACACCAGAAAGAGACGACTAAAATTTTACGGCCTCATCAGCAGACTCCCACAAACCAGACTTGGCAACAAAATTCTTAGATACATACTGCGGTTCAAGATTACTACATCCTGGATGATGCATGTCAAAATTGATCTAGAAAAAGCACAGGTCGACCCAGAAGACGTCATAGACGAAAGCGTCTTTCGACGCAAGGAATACAAGTGAGAAGTAATGTCAGAGAAAGCAGCACCTACAGCCCAAAGACCAAAGTGGACTGAAGAAAGGAAGAGGGCCTTTAGTGCACGAATGAAAGAGTACTGGAAAAACAGGAAGAACAAATAGTCATGAATGCTTCGCGTGATCTAATAGGCCCATAACGTGTGAAATAATAATAATAATAATAATAATAATAATAATAATAATAATAATAATAATAATAATATGATTCCTAAATTCTGTTAAGACACCATTGTTAAAAAGAATAATACATTTACGTAATTTCTTTGTGTTGTTTTTTTTTTCGCCCTATTGTGAGTCGATTCGATCTCGACTTGTGAAAATAATAATAATAATAATAATAATAATAATAATTGGTTTTACGTCCCTTTATATGTATATGATCGATCTTTAACGTGCCAGTAAATATACTGACACGGCTCCCTCGCATTTGCACACCCTCAAATACCAGCTGACTGCACCAGGATTCGATTCTGCAACCTTGTGCAAAGCAAGCGAGAACGTTACCGCTGAGCCACACAGCCAGCCACTTGTGAAAAGAATAACTTGTCATTGCTCTTCAGTGCTGACCTGACGTTTAACTGAAGAGAAGGCGCTCTTCCCGAGGTTGTCAGTTCATTTCAACAAGGTGCATGCTGCTAGTCCTTTACCGATTTCCGTCACCATTTCCCTGGCCATATATGGCATGGATTGTGATGCAGTGGAATTTCAGGCGCTAGTATGGCCAGCACGCTCTCCTGACCTCAACCCTACTCCGCAACAACTAATATTATTAGCCAGTTTTATGAAACAGGCCCCAAATCCTACACTGATAACTGTTCTAAAACTCAGCACCACCTCACCACGCGCACTTACTGCTAAGAGATCCTTCATTGTTTCCTTCGAGGGGTCATTTAGCCCTGTGTACTTCAGTGTGAGTAGAATTTGTCTTTTAACCTGTAGTACTGTGGTGTCTGACTTTTTAATACCAATGTGAAAGCTGTCCTATTGTATGCATGTGAAACAAGGAAAGTTACCAATCCCATTAGCCACCAACTTCAAGTATTCATCAATCGTTGGCTGGCTGCGTGGCTCAGCGGTAACGTTTTCGCTTGCTGGGCCCAAGGTTACAGGTTCGTATCCTGGCGCAGTCAGCTGGCATTTGAGGGTGCGCAAATGCGAGGGAGCCGCGTCAGTAGATTTACTGGCACGTTAAAGATCTCCTTCGGGGCAAAATTCCGGCACCCCGGCGTCTCTAAAAGCCAGAGTAGTTAAAAGGGACGTAAAACCAATAACATTATTATTATTATTATTAATATTATCAATCGTTGTCGGCGCCGAATTCTGGGTATACGATGGCCAGATATAATCCCAAACGAAGAACTGTGGCAAAAGGCTAACCAACAACCAATATAAGTCCAAATTAAACGGAGGAAATGGGACTGGATTGGGTATACTCTGCGGAAACACGATGATACAGTAGAAAGGGGAGCTCTGGACTGGAATCCTCAAGGGGTTCGGAGACGAGGAAGACCAAGGAAGACCTGGAAAAGTACCATCGAAGAGGAGGCCAGGAAAGCTGTAAAGATTTGGAGGGAAGTGAAGAACCTGGCAGCAAACAGAGTCAGATGGAAATCATTCTTGGATGCCCTATGCTCCAGTGGCGGCTGGTGCAGAAAATCAGCCGTGTGCTGCATGGAACCCATCCCCCCTACAAAAAAGAAATATACTGTGTTTAGAAATATTTATAGAAACACTCCCTCAGTAACCCTCAAGAGGCTCTTCACTGAGTTTTCCATACTGCACAAACTATAGTTCATCGATTTTACAAAATGTGACTACAGGATAGGTAAGTTGGGAGTATTAAAAGATCTTCTGGCAGGAACAGCTGATGGCTTCGTTTATTTTTTCCACCGTTTGCTTTGAGCGATTCCCTCTAAAATGCTGTCGCAGGAGTCTAGAAGGAGCCACCTGCTACGTTCTCATTTCATGTGACCAGTGCTGCCACTGTGTGCTTCAACGAAGATTTGATGTGATGTCTTGGCTGTTGACGCAACAGCACAACGAAAAATGTGGGCAGCTTGCGCAAAATGCAGAGTTCATGTTTGCTGGCAATAAACGTAGAAATTCTCGCTGAGCTGCGATCTTCACAGCCAGTGCCGGACGGGGAATGGAGCGCACGACTAGATACCTCGTGAGGGGAATTGATATATTTCCAATCATTTTACTAAATTCTCTTTAATGCACTGTATTTAATTGTAGATAATATTATTAAAGAAATTAATTTTCAAATAAAACAATGTGTTGCAGCACTTCAGCACATAAGGCCGATCCGTCTGCTATGCTCCGCACGGAGCGAAAGAAAATAAATTGAATTGAAAAATAGTGGTGTCTGTAGTAGTGTGTGTATTTGTAATTCAGGTAATAATAATAATAATAATAATAATAATAATAATAATAATAATAATAATAATAGTAATATCGTATGGCCTCGGTAGCCGGGTGCAAGCTTTGTTATTTGACACCCAGAGGGTAGCTTGCATGTCGAATTTCGTTGTTCCTTGAAGCATTATGAAAGTAAAGGAGGTTAGATATCTAAGCTCCTCGAACACTATAGCGCTTTCTAGTAGAGAAATGAGGAACTGAGATTAATTTTGCCATTATGAACATGGCCTCCTGAATTCAAATGGGTCCTTTGACATGCCAACATCGTATGACATGTGTGTCGTAATATTTTGCCGCATTTCAAAAATTACTTACCAGGGCCAGGAGCGAATCTGTAAGCTCGGGGTTAGTAGACCGACACGTTAACCACTCACCCACCGTGGCAAGCTGTAATTCAGGTGAGAATTGGGAAGAATGTCACATCTACGTACTAATGAACACAATAACTGTGCTGTGCGATTTGTTTTTAAGAATGAATTGTGTAAATATTTAGTGTTGTGCTGTTTGTGCTATTGTTTAGCGTGCGTGTAATTAGTGTAACCCCTGTAGCTGGATTATCAACAAGAGGTATGTACCAAACCACAGTTTTGTACAGTAAAACCTGTCTAGAGCGGAACGCAATAGTTCCGGATTTATTTTTCCGTTTACGCAGGCTTCCGTTTTACGAAAGGTTGAATTCTTCTTTTTCTTCGCCTTTTGAGACCACATAGGATCACTTTAACCAACCATTAGTTCGTCGACTTGTAGGGACTGTAAGAGCCTTGCGGTCCTCCCAGTACTTCTTCATGCGTATTGATCGTCTTGCCCTTTCTTGGGCGGAAAAGATTCTTGTTGGAATTTTCTTTTTTGTGAGTAAAGTCATATTTTTAAGTGTTGTCGTTAAACTTTTCTTATTTGCAGCATCTTCTGTTGTTAGGCCAATTTCTTTTAAGTCCTCTCTGATTTCTTTTAACCATCGGCATCCAGTTGTTGTGTTTTTTGAAGCAAGATTGTACTGTAAGTTACTAGTTGGTTTAGAAGATGTGAATCTGGCATTCTTATGCTGTGCCCAAAGAATCCTCGTCTTTTCTTTCGCATGGTATCAGTAATGGGTTCTAGGTTGTTATAGACAATATTGTTAGGTATTATTCGCCATTGCCCATCTTTTTTGTCATTTTAAATGATCTTGTCGACTTCGTCGTTACGCTGGGGTCTGGCGTTACGTTACGGTGACGGGATGAAATGTACCGAGAATGCACTGAGGTGCGTGACGTCTTAGTTCTGCTTGAGCTTCCTCCATTCCCCACGCGCTCCAGTGAGCGTGACGTCATCCAGCCAGCTACCTCCTTTGACCTTGGTTTGCACTTGCTAACGGACTTCGAGTTCATGCGGCATTTGTAGCATTTAAAATGATATAAAGTCTGGCCTTTCTGACTGACTATCAGTCTTTTTATATCCTTTATTGATACAAGTTCTTCCAATTCACCTTTCGATCTTCTGTAATCTGTAGGTTTTAGAATGTTCATTTAGATGGAATAATGTTTCTACTGCATATGTGGCTTCCGGTTTTATGAATGTATTGTAATGTTTAATTTTTGCATTAATTGATAAGCATTTCTTTTTGTAAGTTTCCCATGTTATTTTTTTTGTGCCCTAGGGTTGAATTATAATAAGACAAAATACACTACAAAGAAATACTGTATTATCACATAGGATTACTATGAAATAATTTGCGTTTTCCCACTTTAAACACAATTAATCCCTTAGCCTGACCGTTTGCTTTTCTCGTGTTCTTCAAGAACTTTTATTTTCTCCTCCAGTGTAAGTGTCTAGTGTTTAAAAGTCATTGTCACTGAATTACAGTACGTAAATAAACGCAGTACACAGCAAAAAGAACACCTTTAAAGATTATTTAAGTGCACTGTTTTCTTCTACTCGTACTTCTACTCTCATTTGTCAGAAGGAAACTGTGTCAATTACGAGAGGGTTGGAGGAAGTAACGGTACAGATGTTTCCGCGTTAGGCAGTTTTCCGGTTTACAGTGTCATTTTACATAGGAAATACCTCCGTTCCGAATTTTGTTTTCAGTTTGTCCAAGATTCCGGTATATAAAGGGTCCGGTTAAAGCAGGTTTTACTGTATTTACACCCGTAAATATTTTATGAGCACCTGTATTAACCGGAATCCTGTCTACAGCGGAAATATTTCTCGGTCCATTGAATTTCCCTTCAAGACTCTTACTGTATTTAATCACAATTTACTTGAAGTACAGTAATTGTAATTTACCTCAAATAATTTTATCTAATTCTCTTTTCATCGCTGGAAATCATATCCTGTTTCATTTTATCACGCGTGGTCTATTGAAGCGGGTTAGTTAACGGTCGTGTCGGGTTAAAAGGAAAGTTAGACGATTGTGAATAAGCACTCTCCATCATTCGCGGCACATCAGCTGTCAATTGAGCTACGACCTTACAAAGGAATTGCGTGGATTGCCCTCATAAACTGCAGGAGACCTCGAGACACTTGATCATCGTTTAGGTTATAACAATCAGCTGACTAATATCGCGACTAGCTCAAGTATTCCATGAATGGATCCTCGTCTCGTCAGAGTAGTAACTTAAAGACGTATACAAGCTAGAACAGGGTCATCGCAGCTTTCGGGGTGGGTCACCACAGCTTCTGGAAGAGCAGAACTTGTTGCTGTTGCATTTGAGGGGCTTAGACGTCGTGGTCATGTAGTCCTGTGTACTTGGGTGATAACCTGTGTTATTGTGATGACTGTATGAATTGTGCGTACTTGTAATTCAGATGAGAATTGGGAAGGAGGCGGCCGTGGCCTTAATTTAGGAACCACCCCGGCATTTGCCTAGAGTAGAAGTCGGAAACCACGTAAAACCACTTCCAAGATGGTTGAGGTGGGAATCGAAGCTGCCTCTTCTCAGTTTTGCCTCATGAGGCAGAGTGTACCCCGTTCCAGCCCTCAGACCAGAATTAAATTTCTTGGTAGAGCCAGGAATCGAACCCGGGCCTCCGCGGTGACAGCCAACGCAACGATTTGACAGTGGACATTTAGCACTGTGTACATGGGTGTGTGTGTCAGCCCTGTGTTGTTGGGTTCGATTCCCGGCTACGTCAGGGATATTAGAAACTGACATGAGGGCTGGAACGGGGTGCACTCAGCCTCGTGAGGACAATTGATCAGCGCTCTGGTCACGAAAAACAAGATTAACCGCGCTGAACACGCGCTGGGCAGCGGTCGCTCGGCCTGCCTAGGCCCTTCATGGTCTGCAGTGAAAGGGGTTATTATACTTGGGTGTCTGTAGAATTTGTCTGATAACCAGTGTTATTGCGGTGTTTGTATTGGTATGTGTATTTGTAATTCAGATGAGGATTGGGAGAGAGGCAACGTGATTACTGGGATTGGGGTAGTTCCACGGGACCAAATCGAACCTCCCTCCGAGCTGACCATAGGACGATCTCAACCGTCCTTTTAATGTGAGTCCAAATCAACATCACCCTCCCATATTCAAACCACTTGCGGAAGCCATCCAGTGTGACAGTGTGGCGCGCGCAACAGGCATGCTGACAATTGAGAGCGCGCGTTGTCCTTGGGATAATGGTAAACGTCTTGGTGAAAATAAACACTAATACCGAATAATCCTGCAGTCAAGGAATTTCTTACAAAAGTAGGCAACAGATCTTCGCAAGAATCATTAAAATCGACAAGCACCAACAACGTCAAAAATAGTTGTTACAATTGTTTGAAAGACTCTTCATGGCGTTTTGTAATTATTCATATCAGCGTACTAGCAGACGGGCAAAAGCCATTATGATAAGATAGGATCCGTTGCGATTTGCTGGATGACTCTTTATCAGCCTGGCCACGTGTCCTAGCCAGCTGTTCCCATGAGTAACTTTCCGAGTCAGGAGACAGTGGCGTAGCCAATCCTCAAAGTGGGTTTCTCCCGGGTATTTCCCCATACCTTCCAGGCAAATAACGGGATGGTATCATTGTTATTATTTTTTGGTGTACCTATCCCCAATCTCAGACCCTTAATTACAGTTACACACACACTATTAGAGTGACCAGAAAAACATAGGTTACACAGGCATGCAATGAAAAAAATACAAGGGAAGAGCTATCTGAACTTTTTTTTTCGGTGCTGATCTCGAAAACAGTAATTAAAAAGTTCTATCACGTCACGTTTTCTTGAAAAATTCAATTGTACTTGGATTTTTATGAACATTTACCTCAGATTGAACATAATAGAAGAACGTGAAGAAGAGGTTGCAAAGGAAAAGGACTGGTTGGTTGGCTCCTTAGTTTAGGGGTTGCGACAACGGGGTCATGTAGCCCCGTGTACTTTGGGTGTGAGTAGAATTTGTCTGATAACCGGTGTTAATTGTGATGGCTGTATTAGTGTGTGTTATCTGTGATTTGGGTAGAAGAACTGCAGCAGACGATTAATTTTTTCAAGTAGTTCCTACTTTTGCCACCAAATGCTACCATCCACGACACCTAGCTGCGGACGTGGCTACTAAATGCCATCGCAGTCAGCACCCAGTGGCGAACGTTGGAACTAATAGAGCGTTATCAAACTAACCTACAAATTTTACCTTCCACAAGTGTAATTAGTGGAAGGTTCTTTTTCATGCCATAAATCTATGAAAAGGGACCGCCGGCTTTACTTCCCATCCGAAGGAAGGCATATGCTACTGAGGGATTTTTAACGCTCTTAAAAAAACGACGACTTCGGCCAGGTTTGAACCCGCGATCTTGGGCATAGAAGCTCAGCATGCTACCAACTACGCCACCGAAGCTGCTAGGAAAAAGACTACGTACTTAAATAGACGGTTTAATTTCGCTTTTGCTCAGCTTAAAATTTGTTTCAAACGTTCATGTAAACATTTGCTCCTCTTGGTCAATCGTCTGTTTTATGTTAGGGAGAACAGCGCAAAAGGTACAAAGATGCCCTGAAATCGAACATGCAGAAATGTATGATAAACACCGAAAACTGGGAGACCACAGCTTCTAACCGACAAGCATGGGCTGACATCTCATGCAGAAATGTATGATCAACACCGAAAACTGGGAGACCACAGCTTCTAACCGACAAGCATTGCCTGAAATATAACAAGCAGAAATGTATGATCTACACCGAAAACTGGGAGACCACAGCTTCTAACCGACAAGCATGGCATCGGCTTGTTCACGGACGTCCACCACTTCGAACACGAACGTCGAAAACATGCAGTGGATATGCGACAGGAAAGGAAAGAAACGATTGGCCGCTGAAAGGAACAATCCTCAGCGAGTTTTGTGTGAAATATATGTTTGTGAACACTGTGGAAGAATTTACGGCTCCAGAATTGGTCTCCACAGTCATCAGAGAAAAGGAAGGAAACTTGTAGTTTAACGTGACCGTTAATCTCGAGATAATGAGCCACGGGACTCCTTTTTACGTGGAATCCGAACCACAGGACATGGCATTTCACTTCGAAAATCTCACATGCATTGACCGGGAATCGAACCCGGACTGCCTTGGTGCGAGGCATTCAGCTAGACCGCTGAGCCACCACGCCCCCATTCATCAGAGAACCCACAGACATTAATAATAATAATAATAATAATAATAATCTCGTATGGCCTCGGGTGCCGGGTGCAAGCTTTGTTATTTGACACCCAGAGGGTAGCTTGCATGTCGAATTTCGTTGTTCCTTGAATCACTATGAAAGTCAAGGAGGTTAGATACCTAAGCTCCTTGAACACTATAGCGCTTTCTAGTAGAGAAATGAGGAACTTTGTGTTGGCGGAAATTCCCGAGATTAATTTTGCCATTATGAACACGGCCTACTGAATTCAAATAGGTTTTTTAACATGCCAACATCGTATGACATGCGTATCGTATTTTTGCCGCCTTTCAAAAATCACTTATCACGGCCACGGGCGAACCTGCAAGCTTGGGGTTAGTAATCCGACGCGTTAACCACTCACCCACAGACATTGAAGTCTTATAGTCCCAAAGAAGACATCGTACTCGTTAGCGAGTGATAGCCGATCAAAACTTTCTTCTAGAAACTGGACCATAATTTGATGTAAAAAGTTTAAACTCAAGGTCTTTTTTTTTTTTTGCTCTCGATTTTAGCAAAAATATCGATAACAATTTTACAAAAAAACCTGATGTGATGAGGAAAACAATGAGGTCATTTTCGAAATAAGCACACCAAATGACAAAAATTAGTGAAAATTTGCTCCTGTATTTTTCAAAAACTAAATTTCACAGAACTGTTTTATCAAACAAATTTAGCACACCCGAGTGCACGTGACTGATGACCAAGCTGTCCTAAGGTCCACAAATGAATTATCAAATAATTTTTCTAGGATCCAAGAGTGTGGAAGCGGTGCTTATAATATTTTAATGGAATGCTGCATACAAAAAATACAATTATGAACGCTCCCACTATGTACCATCTGTCCCTTATCACTAGAGCCTGTTTAATTAATAGGGTGGACGAAAAGTTAGTTTGTTTGTTTGCATTACGTCCTGTGTGCTAGCGATCCCAACTTGGCTCGGTTAGACGCGGCGAAGAGCTGTCACTGCACTGGCTATGAGGGCAGGCAGTCCAGCCAAGAGAGACAGGAGCCAGCCTGCCGAATGCGGCTTAGCTTAGCTTAGCTAGCACGCCGAGTGTGCAAAGGGTGGACGCCGCTGATCTATGCTATACGAGGTGAAATGTCTAGCCTATAACACGAGTGAGCCCAATTAGATTGGGTGGAGCATGGTCGGCCCCGTGGTGTTGGGGTAGCGGGTCTGCCTCTTACCCGGAAACCCCGGGTTCGATTCCCGGCTCCGTCAGGGATTTTAGAAACTGACATGAGGGCTGGAACGGGGTGAGTACCTGTCTGGCAGTGAGGCAGCGCCCCGGTCACGAAAACCAAGATAAACGACCGAGGGGACCCAACGTGCTGACCACACGTCACCCCGATATCCGCAGGCCAACTGGCTGGGCAGCGGTCGCATGGTAGGCCTAGGCCCTTCATGAGCTGTAGTGCCAGGGGAAATGGTTATTATTATTATTATTATTATTATAAGTGGAAATGATAAACACCATGATTCTTTCTTTTTGTTCCATATTAACTTGAATGACTTAATTTATTCACAAAGTTAGTTATTGTTGTTTTAAGGGGCGGAACTACGAGGTCATCTGGCCCTTAATCACAAAGAATAAGCGTATTCTTTCCCGCTCGTCCACATGCTGCCTTGTCGAAGCGACCAGGCAACTGACAGTCTTCCACGAGCTATCTCCCTGTACCGCGTCTTTTCAATTGCTCTAAATATAGGCTTAATGTTAATTTGAGACGATTATTTACCACCTTCCAAGATTATCTTCTGCCAATTACAATCCGTTCGGGGGGTAGAAGCTACCAGAGTTCCCTTGTAAGTGAATCACAGGTTGATAAAAATCTTCGTAAGTTGGTAAAATCTATCAATATTTTTGATCAGAATTTTTTAAAATCTTGACAACACAGACTCCATAGAAACCTTCCACCTCCTTTATAGATAAGATTAACCTTGGGATTATCCATCAACATTTATTAAATGTATATCCTCGTGTCACAGAGTAAACATGCAAATCACTGGCGTCAGTATTCTCAGAAGTCCGGGATACTCCAAGGAGGATATTGGCAAGGAACCCGAGAATGCGAGTCATGGGTGTCTTAAGGTTATCTATCACAGCAGCCGATATGATACGAGCGCATCTTGAGCTAGAGGGAATGAGTCACCTTTCAAAAATTGACCCCTGAGTCCACTGACTAGATGGATATCCCCTAGATTGTGAAACACGAGAGGTCATTTAGATTTACTCAGCAGACCACGAGAGTAAAGTAGAAGCGGGGAGGGCAAGTCGGGAGACTACACCAGAACAGTTGGGTGCAGAGGACAACCATGTGGGACCCCTACATAGGAAATAAAAGCCGTGGCAGACCAAGAAGAAGATGAGCAGATAACTTCTGACATCTACTAGGACCACACTGGACCAGGGGCGGAACTACGAGGTTATCTGCCCCTACTATCAAAGAGAGAGAATCAACCAGATCGTATGGAGCAGCTCACTATGTGAGACCAATCACAAGACCCTACCACCCTTTGCCCTTCATGGGACATTTTAACCTCATTCATTCATTCATTCATTCATTCTTAGAGAGGAAAGCACTAGTCGTGAAGAAATAAAGAAAGAAAGAAAGAAAGGAAAGAAGAAGGAAAAAGTTGTTGAAACATCATTTTTTTTCTAGGTATTACGCCGGGTCTGTTGGTGTTGCGCCCTTATGTACCAATTGGGTTCGTCAGTAGACTGCAATTATTACCTGATGACGCAAACTTGCCGAACCCGTGAGTAAAGAGGGGAAAGGAGGAAAAAGGAAGGTAGTGGAAGGGGTCACTGCTGCTGTACTCCTGGGAGGAAAAATTAAGTATAATACAATTACAGTTACAATAGGAGCCGATGTGAACATTTCCGTAGCAACGAGCCCAAAGTGAACGTTCCTCTCCTCTCCATCACGCTGCAGCACTTGGGCTCATCCATAAACGGAACTCGTTGCGTACACATGTGCCACCAGGAAATAATAATTGCAGTATAACCTTGTCTAGACCCCTTGTGGGATAGCAACTATTTGAATGAATGAATACAGGTTATTTCATTCCCGCGCTTCGGCGAACGGAGATCGGGCGGGCCGTCGGCTAAACTATGTTGTAGCCATACGTAAAAGGAAGAAGGTCAATTTATGTGGCGCAGAGGTCACCCCTCCAGGGAGAGGCCTACCACCACACCCCACCCCACCAAGGCGAAACCCCCACTACTGCGCCGTTCATCCAGGGAATGAAAAATGTATTATCTCTACTTAGTATAAAATAATGTCCCCGATTCTTGGATGTCACGGGTAATCTCGAGAACCACTGGATGGATTTTGCTGCGGTTTTCACCATTCTGTAAAAGATATCTCAAGGAAGGTTTCTGTAGAAAATAATTTATTTATGATCAAAGGAAGCCAAGCAGTAACGATTTCAGTGAAAAAGTCGAAAAAAGAACCTAGCGTCCGTGCGCTTTTGAAGCTTACGCTGGGCAAATCGTTAAAAATATCAATATACTACGAGTGTAAGAATTGTTCAGCATGAAACGTTCTACAAAAATTGTCCGCGAGAGCATATCTCTATCTTCAATACATCGCCCACTATAAGTGTATTTACGTTTTCATTTCTTCCAACAATCTCCATTCAATTACTGAGGCAACAGTTCACGAGCTAGCACGTAATGCATTCATAACTGTTCCAGGGCGAAGCCGGGGCGGGTTGCTAGTTTAATAACAACATCCAAACATTTGAACCTACAACAGTAAATGTTGGTATACTATCTACAGCTATCACCATTAATATGGGGTATAAATTATTATAGAACATGGCTATATTAGTTTAACAATTTCAAAATTTAACCTTATGTGCGTATGATCCTAGTCTTCAACCCCATGTATTTGAGCAAGTGCTGCATTTGTCTCCTAAAAACCTGTGTTTCTGTAATGACTAATAGTGTGTACAGCTGTAATTATTATGGGCACAGGGAGGGTAGACACTATTGGATTTGAAAAATGGTACCAACGCAGCATTTTCCTGGACGGAGTATGAAAAAAAAGCGGGGAAAACACACACAGGATGGTCAAGATCAACGAACCATCGACCTCTGGACTTCCAGCTTCCCCCTATAGTCGCATGGCTACACTGTGGGATGATCTTCGTTATAACATCCGAACAACAGTAGACCGGCACATTATCTCTGCTGAAGCACAGCATCCTTTTCAATCGAGACCAGCATTCAGCGTATGACATCATTTTACGCCACCGCAAACAGGAAATTGGTCATTTTTAACGTAAAGTGTTCTTCCCAATACCGTCTAACAGCTGCTGAACTTCTATGTGGCGAGTGGCTCTTACGGCCGGATGATGCCTTCTAGACGCCAACAACACGAAAGGAGTTAATGAGAGAAGAAATAAACGAACATGAATGAAATGGGGCACGGATTTGCAAGGAAGCAAGTGTAGCATTTTAAGAGTTGAAGTTCCAGGGCGGCCTACGGTGAGTTACGATCCCACTCGCTTCCCGAGTTAGCCTATCTTAGCTTGCGCTTTAAAGGACAGAGCAACCCGATCGCTAAATGCTTACACAAATTGCCATAAACAGTTTTTATTTTTATTTTTATTTAGTCAATTTACCCTCTAGGTTGGTGGTTCCCACGGACGCAGCGAGGGAAGTCACCACTACCGCCTCTATGGGCAGTGTCCTGGAGCTGGGAACATCTGGTCGGGATGGATACAACTGGGGAGGTGTGATCAGCACTTCGCCCTGGCGGCCTCACCTGCAAAGCGAACAGGGGCCTCATGAGGGAGGGGAGAGGATGGAAGATTAGGATGGATAGGCTAGGAAGAGGGAAGGAGGCGGCCGTGGCCTTACAGTAGGTACCATCCCGGCATTTTCCCGAAGACGAAGTGGGAAACCACGGAAAACCACTTCGAGGATGGCTGAGGTGGGAATCGAACCCCCTCTACTCATTTGGGCCACCCGAGGCTGAGTAGACCCCGTTCCAGTCCTCATACCACTTTTCAAATTTCGTGGCAGAGCCAGGAATCGAACCCAGGACCTCCGGGGCGGCAACTAACCGTGCTGACCGCTACGCTACGGAGGCGACCATAAACATCAACGTAATTTCAATTATTATAAGCATTGCTAAGTAATAATGATCTTCTCACTTTAATTTTTTTTAATCTTTCATATAGCCCACCCAATATACGTACACAAATAAATAAAATCTGGTATACAAATGCATTCAATAAATAAATAAAAATAAGTAGTTAATTAAATAAATAAACAAATAAATTCTGGTATATAAATACATTAAAGGAGGGAAGATTTTAATTTTAAGTGACCGTTAATCTCGCATCATGAGCTACGGGACCTTTTTTACGTGGAATCCGAACCACGGGACATGGCATTTCACTTTGAAAATCTCACATGGGAATTGAACCCGGTCCGCTGTGGTGAGAGGCCAACAGCTTGACCGCTGCACCACCACGCTCCACTGATAAATAAACAAATAAATAATAAATAAATAAATGGACAACGGAGATTGTTGCCTAATGCAGTTGTCTATCAGGAAAAAACTTTATTCGGCTTTTCCCAATTAATTGGGGTCGCCGGAGCCAACCAGGCTCATTTTGGTTTTGGCCGAGGATATAAGACCAGGTGTCCTTCCTGACGCCACGTGATTTTTCAGGTAAAAATTCCACCCCGCTGTCACCGGGATTCGAACCCCGGCCGTCCGGGTGAAAGACTAGGAGCTAACCCACTGCACCATCACGCTCCAGTTGTCTATCGGGAAAGTGATTCAATAATAGACTGACATTTAACGAGATTACATGACAATGAACTATTAAAACAACTATTTACCTACTTTTGGAAAAGTAAGAAAAAAAATTGGTTCAAAGAAGTTCAAAATAATTTAGATGAATTGAATATTACAATACAGCACATTGCAAATAGGGAAGAAAAAAGGATTCTGAAGAACAAACATATAAGACTCATTTTGGTTTTGGCCGGGGATTCAAGGCCGGAGGCCCTTCCTGACGCCACGTGATTTTTTCAGGTGCAAATTCCACCCCACTCGACCCGGGATTCGAACCCCGAACTACTGTAAGCTACGAAAACCATATCATATAGGCCCTAATAATGTTATTGATTTTACGTCCCTTCTAACTACCGGAATTTTGCCCAGTAGGGGACTCTTAACGGGTCAGTAAATCTACTAACACGGCTCCCTCACATTTTCGCACCCTCAAATGGCAACTGGCTGCACCAGGATTCGATCCTGCAACCTTGGCCACAGCAAGCGCAAACGTTACCGCTGAGCCACGCAGCCAGTCATATCTGATGAAGAAAGGGCAGCCAGCTCAACTAGAATGATGAGGTTTAGGGAGAGGAGGAAGATGATGACAACTAAATTCCCTGTCAATTCGTAGAGCACTTAGATGTATTTGGTTTCATTTAAGTGCTCAAATAAATAGATAAATTTATTTATTTAATCGTATTGTTACGTGCCACCCCTGGTGGCACTTACGTTAACTGGATTACGGTGGGTGAAAGCACAAACGCAATTGTTCCTTTAGAGAGAAGTTAGCTTTATTGCTTGCAGGTCAGAAATATACACCATACAATAAGCAGATAGAAACAATTATGTGTCTTACAGAAGCTCCCTCCTGTATGGAGCTCGACTCACCCTTTCACTCGGCCTTGCAGTTAATCCTCTCGCTAATGAGGTGGTCCCGTGCACTGGCTGGAAATAGCTGCACTAAGTCTGTCACTCACTGTTTCCTGTCCACTGGCTAGGGAACTGCCCAATGCGTTTCCTAATTCACCACAATGTCTCTGTCGCCCTAGGTAGGTACACACACTCCTCAATACACAGTATCTCCGTATGATTCACACTCCCTCACTGCTCCGCGGCTCGGAAGGAATCTCACTGGGTTTCGCAAGTCACGTCACCACACTACACTGTCACTCAAGGTAAACGCTCGCACTAGCTCGAAAAACACTCACTCACTGCTTGACAGGTCGCTCTTATAAAACAGGCCGGTGACTCAATAAAAGCTTCTAGACCTATCCAGGGTTCACGGCTTCTCGAGGTTTCCATCACTGGCTGGGTCACGAATATTCTGGACCATCCCTTTGTCCTAGTAGTCCTGTTGCGTAAGGCAAACGCAATACACTGAGGCAGAGCACAGCCCAGGCCAGCTGTGACGCAACCGGCGAGGCGACGAAACAACTCAGAGCCGTAACAGTATGGTGAATTATATACAAAATTTACATTATACAACATTATCCACATTCTGCAACCAAGTTATGACATTTGGAGTGACATGAAAGAGTTCAGCAGGGTTCCCAGGGAACGAGAACAGAGGGCAGCGTCGGAGCAGATGATCCATTGTCTGCTCCTCTTGATCACAGTCGCACATTGCTGAATTGGTCTAGCCCCATCTGTGTTGAAAGAATTTACAGCAGCCATGGCCGGTTCTGAATCTGTTAAGACGGCACCACAGTTTCCTTGGGAGGTCAGAACCTTTCAGTTCCTTTGTAGGATCAAGAGAATAGACACTTGTCCCCGCTGTTTTAGTTGACCACTCGTTTCTCCAACTTTGGTTTAAATTAAACCCATCCACATATAGTATGTCTGCAGTAACACATGTTGGCCTCCTAGACCGTAGTCGCTGTTGTGAGGGATGGGAAAATTCATGGTATAGTGGTAAAGTAGGTGAAGCCCTGATCTTCTTAGACTCTCTCAACAATGCTTGTTTCCTTCTTAGATGTGCTGGAGGAATGTGGCTCAGCACAGGCAGCCAATGGCAAGGCGTTGACTTAACAGTACCAGTGATGCATCGCATTGTATCATTTAATCTTGAGTCTACTTTATGCGCACGTGCACTTTCCAACCACACGGGTGCACAGTATTCTGCTGTTGAATAGACAAGGCTAATGCCAGTTAGGCGTAAGCAGTCGGCACAGGCTCCCCAGGAAGTACCACTAAGTTTATGTAGGATGTTGTTTCTTGCAGCAATTTTATGGGAGAGCTTGGTGAGATGCTCTTTGTAGGTCAGGGTTCTATCCAAAGTCACTCCAAGATAAGTAGGAAAGGGATTGTATCTAAGTTGTTGTCCGTCAAGCAAAATATTTGGTTTGTAATTAGAAAACCGATGTGCAAGGTGGAAGCAAGATAGTTCTGTTTTATTCAGGCTCGGAATCAATCTCCAGGACTGAAGGAAAGCTGACATTCTCTTAAGGTCTTCAGTAAGGGTGTTTTCTGCATCTTCAAAATTTCTGCTCTGCGTTACAAGCGCAATATCGTCAGCATAAATGAACTTTCTTGCCTTAGTATTTGGCAAGTCATGAATATACAGGTTGAAAAGGATTGGGGCCAAAACAGGTCCTTGTGGGAGTCCATTATTCAGCTTCCTCTTGTGACTTTTAGAGTCACCCAAGAACACCTCAAACTGTCTTTCACTGAGAATGTTTGATAACAAATTCACAATTTCAAAAGATGGAATAACCTGAAACAGAGTGAAAAGTAACCCTTGGCTCCAGACAGTATCATAGGCTGCCGTGAGATCAATGAAGACAGCTGTGGATTTTAGATGGTTTTGGAAACCTGCTTCAATATGTGTTGTAAGGGCAAGAAATTGATCTGTGCAACTACGACTGTTTCGGAAGCCAGCTTGTTCAGGTGGTATGACATCTTCAATGTACGGTGCTATCCTGTTCACAAGGACACGTTCCAGAAGTTTACACATGGCGCTAAGCAGGGCAATGGGACGATAGCTTTCAGGATTGTGTTCAGATTTACCTGGTTTCAGAATACTATAACTTTGGATAGTTTAAACTGTTTGGGTAGGTGATTCTTTTCAAGTATATATGTGAAAAGAGAAGTAATCCAGTTTATACTGAGTGGACCCATGTGTATGATGAAATCATTATAGATGTTATCAGGACCAGCTGCCTTGTTGGTCTTCAACTGCTTGATAGCTGCTATAACCTCTTCAACAGAAAACGCCCTGGATAGTTGATTATTTCTCTGGGCGTTCTTTTTGAGGAGAGTGAGGTTACGTTTCACCATTTTGGTGTGACACTTGTCTCGCTTTGCCCTTGTAAGATCTACCATTCTATTAGCAATGGTGTCAGGACTTAAAGTACCGTATGTCTTTCTGGAGTTTTTTCTTACCAGTCAGTCCGTGAAGTATTCTCCAAGCTTTTCTGCTCGACTTTTCAAAATTCATTTCTGTAACAGTTGCTTCCCACACCTCTCTCCTGCTTTTATTGAGGGACAGTAGTAGCTGAGTGCCTAATGATTGATCTCCAGTACTTTGATATGCTTTATACAAGTCCTCACTGTCCTTATTCCATCCAGGCACATATTCCTTCCTATAACCCCCAGGAATGAATGCTTTTGCAGCCTTAATAACGAGTTCAACAAATTCGCCATAGTTGGTTGCTGTTGATTGTAAGTTCTTCTCAGTTAAGTTTTTATCAAGTTCCTTAGAGAATGCGTCCCAATTAGCGCGTTGGAAATTCCATCTGGGTAAGGGCATCGAATTCACAGGAGGGATAGATAAATAAATGCATACATAAATAAACAAATAAATAATAGTGACTTGTACAACCAGGCAGAGAAACTTACGGACACGATGCATAAGAGAAGGATTACATTTTAATGGCCACTCACTCGAATGAGCAACAATAGGTTAACCAAAAGGATATTCACCTGCATTAGCAATTTAAAGTCCACCACAAAATGGGTTGGGGAAACACAAACAGATCTCAAAGAAGATATTCGCAACAAATCATTGTTTCGAAGGAAGGTTGATAAATACAAAAGGGTTTCAGGAAAAACCTAGCTCAAAAACCAAGAAAGGATACTCAGCGAACGCATGAAGAGATTCTGTGAGAAGAAGAAGAGATCCGCAAGTTGGCCGATTGTTCACCGCAGTTCACAGTAGGCCAAAATCGACAGAAGAAGAAATAATAAAATAAATCAAGCATTGCACGCTTCCGAAACTATATCTCTACGAGGCCACTCTTAAATTGGTGAAATCGAAATCCAGGAACGTAAAATTCTCAGGAAAATATATGGCCCCGTTTATGTTAATGGTATATGGATTAAAAGGAAAACAACAGACTTGTAGGCCTATACAGTAATCAATAAGTTCACTGATACCGTGCGTAATAGACGATTGAAATTTTATGGTCACATCTGCAGAATGGACAACACCAGATATGCAAAAAGAAACTGCTTGATATAACTAATTCAACGAAGGTCAAAATCAATTGGATGGAAGAAATCAAACAGGACTTAAAAGAAATGAACATTACAGAAGATATCATCATGAATCGCAAGACTTTTGGAACTCAAGTTACAAATCACTCTTTCGACCAAAAAAGCTAAAAAGACCACTGGAAAAAGACGGAGGAACGTAGGTGCATAGTGAGTTCATGAGGAGATTTTGGGAGGAGAAGAAGAGGAAAACACCATCAACCTAAGTCAACAAATTCAAACGCGCTCCCTAAGTGGGCAAAACGAAGAAAGAAGAAAATAAATCAATAAATAAATGGAAATGAAAGAGCGACTATTTAAAAACAAGCAGAAATACTCTGTTGGAAACAAAAATCTGTAGTCATGATGAACATACTTTAGAGTGCAGAACAGTTAAATTTACGTCACTTTGAAGAGATCTTCAATAATAAATGAGTCCCACTCTTGTACTAGCGCAGCGAGAGTATTTCCCACTTGGAGACTGACGAGGATTCATGGCTGGTCGCTTTACGGACGAGCTCTTGAGCTAATGAGGTAGGAGAGTTGTACGAGTAGGAACTGTGCCAAGGTGTTCCCTACAGAGCGAACAAACACCTCCTTCAGCTTGTCCACACAATGGCTTAATAGTTTACCCGAAGCGTTCCAACAAGCCAGAGAATTAATTGACCCCGGCAACAAAGTTACACGGAAGTGACGTAACTACTTCCTTATCTACCCCACAAGTGCAGTGTGCAGTGGCGTACGCAAGATGTCCGTCTGGGAGGGGGGTTCATTCATACAGTACGGTAGTTGTGTACATTGTTAAAATTACGAGTAGGTTTCGATTATTATTGATAAAAAGCAATAATTAAACATTCTCCTTGCATAAAAACTATTTTAATTATATTTTCCAGCACAAAAAAAATCCAGAAAAGTCAATATGTTTAAAATATGGAAAACAGTAACTAAATATTAAAACTGAATGATGCAGTGCTTATAATTTTAATAATAATTGTAGTGCCTTAAAGAAAGTAGGATCATGTTAGAATTTACAAAATATAGCCTACACAATGTTCAGTCTTTTGCATAGTGGGACAGAGGTACATCTACACGAGAAGTGCAATACATGGGTTTAACACCACCATGCGTATCATCTCCGTACTCTGAAGCCTACTGCAACACACTGGCTGCCAGTTCCGTCTCACATTGCTCCACCAAGCCTGCGACGATCAAGAGCCCTTGTTCAAGAATATGATAAGATCATGTCCAATCCAACTCTACCCATCCACAGGGATGTTGCAGATCTCTGGAGACAAAGGCTGAAATCCCGTAAGCCACAAATGAAAATAGCTAAGAATCTAATGGATGCTGGTTTCAATTTAAAAGAGGAATGGAAAGAGCAATGGTTTCGTACAGCTCCGGAGTGACCAAGCCTCTTTAATCCAAACCATGCCCCAGCTAGTTTCAGTTTGCCAAGAAGAACGTGGTCATCACTAAACAGGTTTCGCACTAATTGTGGAAGATCTGCATTCTCCCTTCGGCAGTGGGGCTTCAGGGACTCTCCAGCATGTTGTTGTGGTGCATTGGTCCAGACCATGCATCACATAATGGACGAATGCCCTTTGCGTGCTTATGGTGGAGACCAGAAAGACTTTGCTGATGTCTCAGTATCCCTAGTGCAATGGATAAATAATTTAGATATCCATGTGTAATTGTTCACTACTGAGTACCATGTATTCTTTGCATGTTTTGTTGTATAATATTGTATATACTTGTCCATTATGTAAAATTCCATAATAATCATAATCATCACATCTCTAACAGGAAAGGCTTTCATGAACCGTGTGTGTGTAATCTGCGGTCTACACTGCCCACCGTATCACCAGCTTGAGTGCACACTAAGAACATTACCTCTGATTATTTATTGATATTATGTGAGAGAATAACGTTTTACTCTCCATGTTCTCACTGCCATTAGGCTACTATTGATTCTCAAAATCGGCTTATCTTGATGGCTTTATCTGCATCATTGACGGGAGTTTTTATTTAGCGTATGATAGGAATAAATTGCAGAAACTCGAGTATCGAATTATCTTGAAACTGACACACAGTCACACAGATAAGCATATTAAAAGCAAGTCGAAGCGACGTGATAAAAAGTTACCGAATGCATATTTTAACAGCAAACTCCAACGCTGAAGGAGGGGTCTCATTGCGAGTCGAGTGTAGAGCATTTACAGAGTGAAGAACGCGATCACATTGAAAATATGTACAGGTGTAAAGACGCCTCACTAACGGTTATGTAAAACAGATGATAAGATAGGACAATATAAGTAGGCCTATTCAAGTAAACAAATGTCTCTGGGGGGATTTAAACCCTAACTTCCCTCCCCATCGGTACGCCACTGGTAGTGTATACCAACCTGTTATAGCTAAAATTGGCGGCTTCGGTGGCGTAGTTGGTAGCATGCTGAACTGCTGTGCTCAAGATAGCGGGTTCAAATCCGGCCGAAGTCATCGGATTTTTTAAGAGCGTTAAAAATCCTTCAGTATGCCTTCCTTCGGAGGGGAAGTAAAGCCGGCGGTCCCATGTCATATATTTATGGCATGTAAAAGATCCTTCCACGGACTAAACTTGTGTGAAGCTAAATTGTTAGGTTAGATTTCGTTGGAACGCTCTATCAAAGTTCCAACGTTCACCACTAGGTATCATTGATATCAGGGAGCGAAAAGTTGGAACTACTTGAAATTGAACGGAACTTGTAGCTCACCCTAAGGGTGTCCGCTGGAAGCAGCTACAGACTCAGGCGAGCCGAACATGTCCTCGGACACTCCCGGCACTAAAAGCCACACGATAAATAAAATAGCGAAAATTAAGTACGAAGGAATGAAACTGGGCAAGGATGTGGAAGGAAGCGGTCGTGGCCTGTCAGAAGGTACCGTCCCAGCATTCGCCTGGTGTTGAAAATGGGAAACCACGGAAAACCATTTCAAGAACAGCCGACGGTGGGGCTCGAACCCACGCGTCTACCGAGTCAACGGAGAGCTTGGCTTTAGGAGTTCGCTAATAATATACAAAAAAATCGGGAGGATAATTTGAATAATCGTGAGGTGGGAAAAACAATGGAAAATCGGGAGTCTCCCGCCTAAATCGGGAAAGTTGGCAGTTATGTGAAACCCTCTAGACTACATTCCCTCCACGTTATCTTGTGTTGTGTATGAGTATTCAGTCTTTAGACTGTCCTGAGCTAATTGCTTCGTATCTACATAAGATATCTTGGCCGACACGCCTGAGGATTTGAATGAGTTTTTGAATGGTATGGACTCCATCTTGAGGAAAGAAGTCATGATGAAAATTAATAAAAGTATTACAAAAATATTAGAGGAGTGCGTCAGGCCTCGGCAGCCGGCACAGTTCATATCCTCGCCACTAGATGGGGGCTTCATTCATTCCAATCCTGACCCGGTCGGAGACTGGAAGCAGGCTGTGGATTTTCATTTTCATGGCAAGGCAAATAGTTGTAATAGACAACCAAAAATCTGCTCCGCTCATTGTAAATACAGGTGTAGCCCAAGGTTCAGTCATTGGAGCCTTTTTCTTCCTGGTCTATATAAACGACATTGTTAGTAATATAAATGCCAAGTCAATACTGTATGCTGATGACATCACTGTAATAACAAGTGATAGAGACCTAACTTGCCTTGAAGAGAAAAGAAACAAATTATTAGGTGAATCAACTTCTTGGCTAAAGGTAAACAAACTATTTCTAAACAGTAACAAAACAGAAGAAATCTATTTTCACTTAGTCAAATTGGCTTCAAGTAGTCATGAATGCAGCTCTGTTAAGTTGTTGGGAACCCATTTAGACTCTAAATTAAACTGGGACATTCACACACAAAAATTATGTACAAAATTAGCACGAGTCTTATTTTTATTGCGAAGACTCAAACAATCAGTTAGTGCTAATCAGATGATTCTCGCATACTATGCATTTTTCCATTCAAATTTAACTTATGGTATAATATTGTGGGGAAACTCAACAGGGGCAAAAGATGATTTCAGATGGCAGAAGAAGGCAATAAGATGTCTACAAGGCAAGCCTAGTACAGAATCCTGCAGAAATCACTTCCAAGAACTTGGAATTATGACTCTTACATCAATATACATATTCCATAGCTTAGTGTATATTAAAGAAAATCTAAGTGTATATAAAAATCGAAGGGATGTGCATTCACACACCACAAGAATAAGAAACCAGCTAGATACACCTCATGTCAGGTTAAAGAAAACACAAGATCACTGCAAATACTATGGAATTAAAATCTTCAACAAACTACCAACACAACTACAGCAGGAGTCTATAAACATTTTCAAAGCATCCATTAAGCGATGGCTCATTAACAGCAGTATTTACACTATGGTCGAATTTGAAGAGAAAATTACACTCTACCCAGATGGACTATAGAAGATCAACTTCTTCTTACTGTATTCGTGTTATTTTATTCTTATTTTATTTTATAGAATTCAGTAAGCTGGTAATAGTACTTGTAATATATTATACATAACTTTGTGATTTTATTGTAAATTGAAAATGTATTTTTAACAATGTGACGTAGTCTAATACAACGATAAGTTGTTAAATGACAATAAATATTGATTGATTGATTGACATTACAAAAATATTGGAATGCAGCCGAAAAAAATCAGAAACCTGTATGGACATCAAATTGGCAGGTAAAAAAGCTGAAGGAAGTAGGAGACTACTGTTAATTAGGAAGCAAAATAACCAGTGATGGACGAAGCAAAGATGATATAAAAAGTAGGTAGGCTCAGGCAAGGAAAGCACTTCTACAAAAAAAGGAATCTGTTGACATCGAATATAGATTTAGGTACAGTATTAGGAAGTCATTTTTGAAAGCCTTTGTCTGGAGCGTGGCGCTCTATGGAAGTGAAAAGAGGAGAATTGAAGCGTTTGAAATGCAGTGTTACAGGAGAACGATGAAGATCAGATGGGTAGATAGGGTTACAAACGAAACGGTATTGAGACGAATGGGAGAGGAGAGATGTTTCTGGCGACTGCTAATGAAGGGAAGAGATAGGTTGGTAGGACACATACTAAGACACCCAGGAATAGCAAGCTTAGTTATGGAAGGAAGGGTCGAGGACAAGAATTGTAGGGGTAGACTAAGATTAGAGTATGTTCAACAGATTGCCTTGGATGTAGGGTGCGGTTGCTATGTAGAGAAACGATTGGCTCAGGACAGGAAGGCATGGATGGCTGCATCAAACCGGTCAAAAGACTGAAGACTCAAACAAAAACATAAGATACAACACCCTATATCCGAGACTATCTGTTTAACATATTCTAACCTTAGCCTATTCCTACAATTCTTGTCCTCGACCCTTCCTTCCATAACTAGGTTTTCTATTCCTGGGTGCCTTAGTATATGCCCTACCAATCTATCTCTTTAAGAGCGTTAAAAATCCTTCAGTATGCCTTCCTTCGGAGGGGAAGTAAAGCCGGCAGTCCCATGTCATAGATTTATGGCATGTTAAAGAACCTTCCACTAATTACACCTGTGTGAAGCTAAATTGGATAGGTTAAGAATGTAAACAACGCTCTTAGGTTTCTACGTTCGTTGCCAAGAGCCGACAGCGGTGGCGTCTAGTAGCTAAGTTCTGAATTGGCCTAGTAGTCGTTGACGGTGGCGCTAAAAGTAGGAACTATTTGAAAAATTCTAAGTTGCATTCTGTACTTAAATTAAAAAAACAGATAACCCACACTAATACAGTCATCACAATTAACACCGGTTATCAGACAGATTCTACACACACCCAAAGTACACGGGGCTTCATGACCGCGTTGTCGCAGCCCCTAAACTTAAGAACCAACCAACCACCAACCAATCTATCTCTTCTCTTCGTTGGTGGCGTTCCTGGACGAGGTCTCCATTGTTTTGCACCCATACAGTAGGAGCATGTGAGTGTGGCGAAAAGAGGGTGAGAGAGCCCTTCTCAGTCACACGCATGTCATAAAATGTTGGCATGTGAAAGAACCAATTTGAATTCAGTAGGCCATGTTCATAATGGCAAAATTAATCTCGGGAGTTTCCGCCAACACAAAGTTCCTCATTTCTCTACTAGAATGCGCTATAGTGTTCAAGGAGCTTAGATAAGTCTATCTAACCTCCTTTACTTTGATAGTGATTCAAGGAACAACGAAATTCGACATGCAAGCTACCCTCTGGGTGTGAAATTACAAAGCTTGCACCCGACACCCGAGGCCATACGATATTATTATTATTAGTTCCACATTATCACTTTGTTATTCGTTGTGTGTTTCTGTCTCCTTTTTAGAACAGATTGTGTGTTGTTTTCCTTTTATGTACCCTATATTGTGTATAATGTGATTATACATACACATAGCAAAATAAACAAGACACTAAATCACAATATGTAAAACTTTTTTTGAACACTGTATTTTATAGCAGTGCCCAATTCTCATAATCTGCAACAACCTGCTATGAGGAAATACGGCAAATGTGGACACAGGAAAGTGTACTTAGGGTTCTGCCTATAGTCACCTCTTCTACTGGCATAACCCCTAAATCATTGGCTCGTAATCTAGAAAAATTAGGAATACATCCTGGCCTACTTAACATATGATCATCTTGGAGACCCGTTCCATAGTTTGATCGTTTCTCAAAGTGCCACCCTAAAAAAGTTACCATACCGTCTTGCAAATAAGCCGATGATATGTCGATGTGTACCCACTGATGTGGTGAAATGAATATGTCATAATAATAATAATAATAATAATAATAATAATAATAATATCGTATGGCCTCGGGTGCCGGGTGCAAGCTTTGTTATTTGACACCCAGAGGGTAGCTTGCTTGTCGAATTTCGTTGTTCCTTGAAGCTCTATGAAAGTCAAGGAGGTTTGATATATAAGCTCCTTGAACACTACAGCGCTTTCTAGTAGAGAAATGAGGAACTTTGTGTTGGCGGAAACTCCCGAGATTAATTTTGCCATTATGAACACGGCCTACTGAATTCAATAATAATAATAATAATAATAATAATAATAATAATAATAATAATAATAATAATAGAAGGCTGTGACTTGGTGAGGCTGATCGGATCGAGGCTCCTCCTATTTATATAGTTTGTTTAGTTATTTCATGTCTACTTGAATGTTTTATGGTTTGGAAGATGTTTATTAGTGACTTACTGACAGTACACAGTGTTTAATAGTGATTGTGCGAGGTTTTTATAGTGATATTTGGACATCATATGTCTGTGCATGAAACTTGTTTACGTGGTTGCCTAGGGATTGCTGGTACAGGTTAGGTTAACATTACCACAAATACTTCGTTTAAAATAGTTTAATCTATGCCCTGTATTGTGTGTTTATTACTCCGTTTACTCAAGTAGTCCAATTGAGCCCCTATAACAGATATCCATTGTGTAATGTCGTTTATTTCATTAGAAACGGAGGTTACGATCGAGTGAATTGATATCAGTTGGATCACATATGTACAAAGAACCTCGGTCGATCAGTCAAACTAACACACTGGCATTCACAGGAATGTTGTAAACCTTGCCATAGGTATAAAAGGCAATACCCAGTGTCTTACGACAATGGTGAATTCTGAATTAATTAAACGCCCGCTACCGGAGGATCGTCCGGGCACGTCTAGTTCTGGCGCAGGACGTGACAGTTTACAAGCCACCAGTAATGGCAGGTTGTGGATGCAGCGGACAACTGCCATTTCATCTGAAGAAACCCCCGCTGCCAACGAAAATTCTGCTGATACCCAACATCAACAGATCAGCACCGCCGAAAGTGCTTTGCAGAATTCATTTGCAACCACCAAGGCTGGCCGCAGTAGACAACGCATGCAATGGACACGTGAAATGAATACAGACGTCATGCGTTTCTACTTCCAAGCTACAGGCATGGAAAGAAATCTGACTGGATATAGAACTTCTCTGCATTCTAAGTTTATAAGTAAATACTCCCATTTGAATATCACAGAACAGCGAGTAAGTGATCAGCGTAGAACCATAATAAGGAACAGTCTCCTAAGCGAATTTGAAATTCAACAGATTAAAGATGGGGTTCTCTCAGAACTACAACCCATGCAGGAGACCAATAATGAAGTTCATCCTGCCGTTAACATAGACACCACACCACGTCAAGGTACTGCAAAAAGTAATAAATCTTCCGTAGTCGAAATTGAAGGCAATAATAGCACACTGGAGGATCGTAGAAATGTGATGAATATTTTACAGACAGAATTAATGAAATGGGAAGATAGTGATCCAAATTCAAGGAGTATTATTCCCAAGCTAAGATTTAAAAATAATAGCAGACATATAATTGAGGATGTAAACAATTGCTTGGCAGCTTTCTTAGAAACAGTAGATAATCTTACGGACTTCCATTTGCTCATATACTGCGCAGCTGTTACTGTGTTATCACTCCATAACCAGGTGCCCAACAACCAAAACTTCAGTCCTCGTACAGAAAGAATACCTCCATGGGAACGACGAATCAATAATAAAATAATGTCGTTGCGTAATGTAATAGGTCTGCTCACACAATATGCTTCAGATAATAGAACTCGAAAGATCACTTCAAAAATTATGAGAATAATTCCGAACATAAAAAACAAAGGGAAGCAAGAAATCCTGAATATCATGGACGACTACAAGCAAAAACTGGCAGTACAAGCAGCAAAACTCAAGAGATACAAAGAAAGTTATCAGAGAAGAACACAAAATTATCTCTTCAGAGCTAATGAGAAAACTTTCTACGCGAATCTTGATGGCAGCCGTGAACCAACAATCTCTAAAACACCGAATGAGGAGGAAATAAGCAACTTTTGGCGTAATGTGTGGTCAAACCCGGTGCAGCATAAAGAAGATGCAGAATGGATCCATAAAATCAACGAGAAGCACTCACGCATTAATCAAACGCAAGAGTTAGTCATTCATGAACAGGACATCCAAATAGCCATCAGCAAAACACACAGCTGGAAATCTCCGGGACCAGACAAAATTCAGAACTATTGGTACAAAATATTTACCAGCACACACAGAAAATTAGCTGATCTTGTAACTCAGGTAATCTATGATCCCGAAGAGTTCCCACACTTTCTCACAGAGGGACGAACCTACATATTGCCTAAGAGTGCTGACTCAGCTAATCCAGCAAACTACAGACCAATAACCTGTTTGCCGACGCTCTACAAGATCATCACATCGGTCATCACAAATGTAATTTATGGTCACATGTACCAGCATAGCATCTTGACAGAGGAGCAAAAGGGTTGTAAGAGAGGCGGCCAAGGCTGCAAGGAACAGCTCACCATTGACAGTGTGATTATACACCAAGCACAGAAGCAACAACGTAACCTCTTCTTGGCTTATATCGACTATAGAAAAGCATTCGATACGGTGCCCCACAGCTGGCTCATCCATACCCTTGAGATATACCGGGTAAACAAGACACTCATCAACTTCCTTGCTATCATTATGCAATTTTGGCGTACCAAAATCATCTTGAAATCTAACATCACTACCATTGAAACAGAGGTCATACCCATCAAACGTGGTATATTTCAAGGTGATGCCTTAAGTGCACTGTGGTTTTGTTTATGTCTCAATCCTTTATCAGAGATTCTAAAGATGAACAACTACGGATACCAAATAAAAGAAAATAAACAAAATCTTCTCAAAGTAAATCACCTCTTTTATATGGATGACATAAAATTGTATGCAGGAAATAGGAACCAACTGACATCACTCATCAATATAACAGATAACATTTCGAAGGACATTTGCATGGAGTTTGGGACTGGCAAATGCAAAATCAACAGCATCAACAAAGGACAGTGGTGTAGAACAGAGGGAATAAGCATAACAGCTGATGAGCGAATAGACAGCATGGGGAAAGATGAAACATATAAATATCTAGGATTTGAGCAAGTAGTTGGAATTGACAGTAAATCTGAGAAGGAGAAACTCTACCAGAAATTTAATCATAGACTTCGACTTCTGCTGAAAACCAAGCTTAGTGCTCATAACCTAACAAAAGCTATCAATTCATATGCTATATCTGTGCTGATGTATTCGTTTGGTGTTTTAAAATGGTCTCAAACAGACCTAGAGAACATTAACCGCACAATAAGAACTATGCTTACGAAACACAGAATGTTGCATCCCAATGCTTGTATAGAGAGAGTAACAACACCCAGAAATGAAGGAGGCAGAGGTATTCTTGATGCTATAACTCTGCACAATCAACAAGTTATACATCTAAGGAATTACTTTCATTCTCGGAAAGATACCAGTGTTTTACATCGAGCGGTAGCACAAGCTGACTTCAACCACACTCCTTTGAATCTCCATGAAGGAAATTTCGTCATGAAAGACAAGAACACACTGAACAGAGAGAAGGTGCAGAGATGGGCTGGAAAAGAACTTCATGGCAGATTCTACAACCAGTGCAATGACAAGAATATTGACAAACAGCTTTCGAACACATGGTTGTCAAGGGGAGAGCTGTTTCCAGAAACTGAGGGATTTAACCAGGCGATACAAGACAAAGTTATCACCACAAAAAGTTATAGGAAACACATCCTGAAAGATCAGACTGTTATAGATGACGAATGCAGGAAGTGCAATACCGGTCCAGAAACCATAGAGCATATTACCAGCAGCTGCAGAATTCTAGCGCCAACATCTTACACTGAGAGGCATAACGATGTTGCCAAAGTCATTCATCAAGAACTCGCCCTAACCCGATCTCTCATACACGACAGGACGCCTTATTACAAATACTCTCCAGAAAGTGTGATGGAAAACTAAGATTACAAGCTGTATTGGGATCGCACTATTCAAACAGACAAAACAACTCCTCATAATAGACCAGACATAACTTTAACTGATAAGAAGAACCATCACACGTACTTGATTGACATATCTGTTCCGAATGACCATAATATCCACCATAAATACAGAGAAAAGATTGAAAAATATACTCCTCTAGCTATGGAGGTTGCTAGAATCTGGAGACAAAAAAATGTGACGATTCTTCCTTTCCTCCTTTCTCCCACTGGCCTGACACCTAAATCCTTTTCAGTAAATCTAGCTACACTAAATCTTCCCATATTCACCCATACTATTGCACAAAAGGCTGCAATTCTGAAAACCTGCAGCATCGTTAGAGGGTTTTTGAATACACATTAGGATTTTTCTTTGGACCCTCTTGTGAAAACGAGACGTGGAAGATAAGAAGAGAAGACAAAATTAACTGTCAAACATCTATGCTATTCGAAAATGTATGCAATAGGCTTAAGTGTTACTTGACTCATTTTCTTGTACGTAATGTACCGATATGAGTCATGGTACCGACTGTAAGTTGAGTAAATAAAGAGATAATAATAATAATAGTATGTTACAAGCATTCCTAAAGCATCCTTAATATAACCCTAGCACAATCACACGTTCTATCATCTATAACCAAAGACAGTAGTATTCAGCAGGTAATCTCGGCATGCAACATTTTTTGGTTTATTTTTCTCGTTTTGGTGTGACTGATATTTTCTGGCGTTCTGATATAGTATTATTATTATTATAAGCATTTTACGCCTTATTTTAAATACTGTGGTTGTAGAGACGCTATGATACAGAGTTTATACCCAAGAAGTAATGCTTTAACATGTCAGTAAAATCTACTGATCTCTCGGATAAACGCTCCCTTGAATGGTTCAAACCCGGCCGAAACCGTCGGATTTTTTAAGAGCGTTAAAAATCCCTCAGTATGCCTTCCTTCGGAGGGGAAGTAAAGCCGGCGGTCCCATGTCATATATTTATGGGATGTTAAAGAACCTTCCACTAATTACACCTGTGTGAAGCTAAATTGGATAGGTTAAGAATGTAAACAACGCTCTTAGGTTTCTACGTTCGTTGCCAAGAGCCGACTGCGGTGGCGTCTAGTAGCTAAGTTCTGAACTAGGCCTAGTAGTCGTTGACGGTGGCGTTTGGAGGCAAAAGTAGGAACTATTTGAAGAATTCTAAGTTGCAGTCTGTACTTAAATTAAAAAACAGATACACTAATACAGCCATCACAATTAACACCGGTTATCAAACAGATTCTACACACACACAAATTACACGGGGCTACATGACCGCGTTGTCGCAGCCCTTAAACTGAGGAACCAACCAACCATCCCTTAAATGTGCTGGGAAACTGGCTAACCCCGAGCCTCGCTGACATCGGGAGAGCGTGGTTCCGAATCCCACCTAGGCCGTCCTGAAAATTGTTTTGGTGGTTTCCTGTTTTCACCGCCAGGCAAATGGCGGGACGTTTTTTTTCCTTTATTTTTTTCAATAGGTCCTTACAAGGAAATAAATACCCATTGGCTGCATTAATATAATAATTAGGCCTATACATGTGCTGGGATTCATACCTCCAGTATGCGTAGCGCCACGCAAGTGAACAGTTCTAGTTGTTGATAGAGGCCATACGATATTATTATTATTAGTTCCACATTATCACTTTGTTATTCGTTGTGTGTTTCTGTCTCCTTTTTAGAACAGATTGTGTGTTGTTTTCCTTTTATGTACCCTATATTGTGTATAATGTGATTATACATACACATAGCAAAATAAACAAGACACTAAATCACAATATGTAAAACTTTTTTTGAACACTGTATTTTATAGCAGTGCCCAATTCTCATAATCTGCAACAACCTGCTATGAGGAAATACGGCAAATGTGGACACAGGAAAGTGTACTTAGGGTTCTGCCTATAGTCACCTCTTCTACTGGCATAACCCCTAAATCATTGGCTCGTAATCTAGAAAAATTAGGAATACATCCTGGCCTACTTAACATATGATCATCTTGGAGACCCGTTCCATAGTTTGATCGTTTCTCAAAGTGCCACCCTAAAAAAAGTTACCATACCGTCTTGCAAATAAGCCGATGATATGTCGATGTGTACCCACTGATGTGGTGAAATGAATATGTCATAATAATAATAATAATAATAATAATAATAATAATAATAATAATAATAATAATATCGTATGGCCTCGGGTGCCGGGTGCAAGCTTTGTTATTTGACACCCAGAGGGTAGCTTGCTTGTCGAATTTCGTTGTTCCTTGAAGCTCTATGAAAGTCAAGGAGGTTTGATATATAAGCTCCTTGAACACTACAGCGCTTTCTAGTAGAGAAATGAGGAACTTTGTGTTGGCGGAAACTCCCGAGATTAATTTTGCCATTATGAACACGGCCTACTGAATTCAATAATAATAATAATAATAATAATAATAATAGTATGTTACAAGCATTCCTAAAGCATCCTTAATATAACCCTAGCACAATCACACGTTCTATCATCTATAACCAAAGACAGTAGTATTCAGCAGGTAATCTCGGCATGCAACATTTTTTGGTTTATTTTTCTCGTTTTGGTGTGACTGATATTTTCTGGCGTTCTGATATAGTATTATTATTATTATAAGCATTTTACGCCTTATTTTAAATACTGTGGTTGTAGAGACGCTATGATACAGAGTTTATACCCAAGAAGTAATGCTTTAACATGTCAGTAAAATCTACTGATCTCTCGGATAAACGCTCCCTTGAATGGTTCAAACCCGGCCGAAACCGTCGGATTTTTTAAGAGCGTTAAAAATCCCTCAGTATGCCTTCCTTCGGAGGGGAAGTAAAGCCGGCGGTCCCATGTCATATATTTATGGGATGTTAAAGAACCTTCCACTAATTACACCTGTGTGAAGCTAAATTGGATAGGTTAAGAATGTAAACAACGCTCTTAGGTTTCTACGTTCGTTGCCAAGAGCCGACTGCGGTGGCGTCTAGTAGCTAAGTTCTGAACTAGGCCTAGTAGTCGTTGACGGTGGCGTTTGGAGGCAAAAGTAGGAACTATTTGAAGAATTCTAAGTTGCAGTCTGTACTTAAATTAAAAAACAGATACACTAATACAGCCATCACAATTAACACCGGTTATCAAACAGATTCTACACACACACAAATTACACGGGGCTACATGACCGCGTTGTCGCAGCCCTTAAACTGAGGAACCAACCAACCATCCCTTAAATGTGCTGGGAAACTGGCTAACCCCGAGCCTCGCTGACATCGGGAGAGCGTGGTTCCGAATCCCACCTAGGCCGTCCTGAAAATTGTTTTGGTGGTTTCCTGTTTTCACCGCCAGGCAAATGGCGGGACGTTTTTTTTTCCTTTATTTTTTTCAATAGGTCCTTACAAGGAAATAAATACCCATTGGCTGCATTAATATAATAATTAGGCCTATACATGTGCTGGGATTCATACCTCCAGTATGCGTAGCGCCACGCAAGTGAACAGTTCTAGTTGTTGATAGAGGATGATAACTTGCTATTTTTCTTTTCGTAACACTGCTTAATATCGTATTCGAATCATTCAAACTACAGGTGGTACGCGTACTACAGTTTGAGAGCCGCCAGACTAAGCCTTGGAAGGAGCCAATATTACGACATATCAACCATACTTCGCCACTATCTGAGCAGGCGGGCCGCGTCTGAACTAAGTTGACCTCAATCACGTAATCGAGTTAAAGGACGCGGAACACCAGGGCATTGTACACACTACTATGTATGTCGTAATACTACAGTCGGTCTACTGAGACGGAAAGCTTTCTGGCACAATGTTTACATTCCTGTTTACAACACCGTTCAAGCCATTGCGCTGGAGGCTGTGGATTCATTTGTGGTCTGCTGACATCTTGGTCATCAGTCCAGCTACCTGTACTCTTATAACCTGTGTTATTGTGGTGGTACTGCAGTCACAAAACGAGTTTAAAAAGTCACTAATCTATCTATCTATCTATATATATATATATAAATCAATGTAACGTGATAGTTTGTCTGTGGGTATGTATGTCTCCTATGCGTTCATATACCATTCGTCCGATTGCGATGAAACTTGGGTGAGATGTTGAGTACACTCCAAGGAAGGTTTCTGACTTAGTAAATCCATTTTAGAATAGGTAGCGCACGCGTAGATTCAACAAATGAGTGACGATGCGCGAAGCATTTCAACAAAGTCCCGTATGTGTTCATATACCATTCGTCCGATAGCGATGAAACTTGGGTGAGATGTTGTGTACACTTACGTGAAGGTTTCAAAATTAGTGAATACATTTCACAGTAGATAGCGCACAAGTAGATTCAACAAATGAGCGACGACACGCAATGCGTTTCAACAAAGTCCCGTATGCATTCATATACCATTCGTCCGATAGCTATGAAACTTGCGTAAAATGTTGTGTACACTGCAGGGAAATTTTCTGGCTTAGTACATCCACTTTACAATAGGCAGTGCACGAGTAGATTCAACAAATGAGCTACGACGCGCGAAGCATTTCAACAAAGTCACGTTTGCGTTCATATACCATTCGTCCGATAGCGATGAAACTAGGCTGAGATTTTGTGTGCACTCCAGGGAAGGTTTCTAGCTTAGTAAATCCCTTTAAAAATAGGTAGAGCACGAGTAGAATCAACAAATGAGCAACGGCGCGTGAAGCGTTTCAACAAAGTCCCATATAATTTCATATACCATTCATCCGATAGCGATGAAACTTGGGTGAGATGATGTGTACACTCCAGGGAAGGTTTCTGGCTTAGTGCATACATTTTACAATAGGTATCGCACCAGTAGATTCAACAAATGAGCGATGACACGCGAAGCGTTTCAACAAAGTCCCGTATAAAGTCATATACCAGTCGTCTGATAGTGATAAATGTTTGGTGAATTGTTGTGTACACTCCAGGAAAGGTTTCTGGCTAAGTAAATCCATTTTACAATACGAAGCGCACGTTTATATTCAACAAATGTGTGACTACGCGCGAAGCGTTTCGACAACGTCCCGTATACGTTCACATACCATTCATCCGATTGCGATGAAACTTGGGTGAGATGTTGTGTACACTCCAGGGAAGGTTTCTGGCTGAGTACATCCATATTACAATATGTAGCGCAAGAGTAGAATCAACAAATGAGCGACGACACGCGAAGCGTTTCAACCAAGTCCCGTATGCATTCATGTACCATTCGTCCGTAGCTATGAAACTTGGGTGAGATGTTGTGTACACGTCAAGGAAAATTTCTTGCTTAGTAAATCCACTATACAATATGCAGCGCACAAGTTGAATCAAGAAATGAGGGACGACGCACGAAGCATTTCAACAAAGTCCCGTATAAGGTCATATACCATTCTGCCGTTAGCGGTGAAACTTGGGTGAAATATGGTGGACACTCCAAGGAAGGTTTCTGGCTTAGTAAATACATTTCACAGTAGGTAGCACACGAGTAGATTCGACAAATGAACGACGACATGCGGAGCGTTTCAATACAGTCCCCTATGTCTTCATATCCCATTAGTCCGATAGCGATGAAACTTGGGTGAGATGTTGTGGACACTTACGTGACGGTTTCTAACTTAGTAAATACATTTTACAGTAGGTAGCGCACGAGTAGATTCAACAAATGAGTGACGGACCACGAATCGTTTAAACAAAATCAGGTATGCGTTCATATACTATTCATCCGATTGCGATGAAACATTGATCAGTTATTGTGTACCCGCCAGGAAAGGGGACTTAGTAAATCCATTTCACAATAAGTAGCGCAAGAGTAGATGCAACAAATGGGTGACGACGCGCGAAGCGTTTCAACAAAATCCCCTATTGCGTTCATATAACATTCTTCGATTGCGATGAAACCTTGATGAGTTATTGTGTACACGCCAGGGAAGGGCTTCGACTTAGTAATACATTTCTCAATAGGTAGCGCACGAGTAGATTCAACAAATGAGTGACAGCGCACGAATCGTTTAAACAAAACCCCGTATACGTGCATATACAATTCATCCGATTGCGATGAATCATTGATGAGTTATTGTGTACACGCCAGGGAAGGGTTTTGACTTAGTAAATCCATTTCACAACAAGTAGCGTACGAGTAGATTCAACAAATGAGTGACAGCGATGAAACTTTTGAAAGTTGTTGTGCACGCTTCCACGAATGGTTCTAAATTAGAAAATCCATTTTACGATAGCTTAGAGGCAGTTAACATGTTGTGTATCCAAAAGCACTTCAAGAAACAGAACTTCAACGCCAACACTTTCTTTGATTGGCATTGCAACGCATGCCGGGTACAGCTTGTATGTATATATAAATCAATGTCACGAGTTAGTTTGTCTGTCTGTCTGTATGTCCCCTATGCATTCATATACCATCCATCCGATTGCGATGAAATTTGGGCGAGTCGTTGTCTGCAGTCCAGGGAAATGATGGAGATCAGATGGGTAGAGTTACAAATGATGAGGTATTAAGACGAGTGGGCGAGGAGAGATGTTTCTGGCAACTGCTAATTAAGAGAAGAGAACGTTAAGGCCCATGCGCAAAGACATGGAAAAGGGCAGTTGAAATAGCGTGGTCCGTTGAGGGCACACACTAAGACACCCAGGAATAGCAAACTTAGTTATAGAAGGAAGGGTTAAGGACAAGAACTGTACAGGTAGACCAAGATTAGAATATGTTAAGGCAGCCTCGGATGTAAGGTATGGTAGCTATGTAGAGATGTAACGATTAGCTGAGGACAGGGAAGGAAAGAAGCTTGTAGTTTAGCGTGACCGTCAATCTCGTAATCATGAGCCACGGGACCTCCTTTTTACGTGGAATCCGAACCACAGGACATTGCATTTCACTTCGAAAATCTCACATGCATTGACCGGGAATCGAACCTAGTCCACCTTGGTGAGAGGCAGACAGCTTGACCGCTGAGCCACCACGCCCCCCTCAGGACAGGGAGGCACGGAGATCTGCATCAAACCAGTCAAAAGAGTTGTTGTTGATTCATTTGGGGGCTTTGCGCCATCGTGGCCATGTGGCCCCGTGTACTTGTGTGTGTGTGTGTGTGTGTGTGTGAGGGGGAATTTGTCTGATAACCTGTGCTATTATGATGACTGTATTAGTACGTGTATTTGTAATTCAGATGAGGATTGGGAAGGAGGCGGCCGTGGCCTTAATTTAGGATCCATGCCAGCATTCGGCTGGAGTATAAGTGGGAAACCACGGAAAACCACTTCCAGGATGGCTGAGGTGGGAATCGAACCCAACGCTTCTCAGTTTTACCTCATGAGGCTGAGTGTACCCCGTTCCAGCCCTCAGATCAGAATTAAATTTCTTGGCAGAGCCGGGATTCGAACCCGGGCCTCCGCCCAGTCAAAAGACTGAAGACTCAAACAACAACATTGTAAGTCATTTATTTCAAGTAGATGCGGACTGAAGTTTGTTTTATGCGCAAACATGCAGTCTTGATGATTAGTTTGCAGTCTCAATGAAACTCGCAATAGAAAGCAGTTTTGTCCACCCTTGCTGTAGAGCAGTGGTTCTGAACCCGTATAAGTCTGCGGACCACTCAGGGTTAAATTGAATCATGTACGAACCACCCCTCCTCCCCTCCCCCTCAATACATCTTATCAGTTGTAACCCTTCCTCAATAACACTTATTTTAAAGATAAGGTATTTCAATTCAAAACCGGATAGTCATCGCCGCGAATACATTCGGACGATTCTCGTTCAACGCACATCGTTTTAGAAATCCCCATTTATTGGTCACTTTTAATATAAGTACTAGTGGATCCATTTCTCCCGCGGACCACCGGTTAAGAACCACTGCTGTAGAGAGAAGATAGAAGGTGATACAGGGAGATGTCTGTCCGCCCGCGCTGCAGGTGGAGGGGGAGTATTCCCTTTGACGCGACGCGATGAGTAAATACTGACTGGCGCTTCGCCCCGCATCAGACACTCGAACGTCATGATGCCGGGCACACTTGGGAGAGCTCGCTAAAAATATTATAGTTGAAAAAAATCCACAGCCTGTTCCAGTCGTCCGACCGGATCAGGGATGGAATGAATGAAGCCCATCCATCTAGCGGCGAGGATATGAACTGTGCCGGCTGCCGAAGCCTGTCGCACTCCTCAGAGGCAATGATTAAATGAATGACAGATGAAATGAAAGGATAGGGGAGAGTGTTCCTGGAATGAAAGTTGTGAAAGGGAAAACCGGAGTATCCGGAGAAAAACCTGTCTGCATCCGTTTGTCCAGCACAAATCTCACATGGAGTGACCGGGATTTGAACCACGGACCCAGCGGTGAGAGGCCGCCATGCTGACATCTAAGCCACGGAGGCTTCTAAAATATTATCTAGTTAATGACTGAAAATATTGGATTGACTGATTCAAGGTAAAATATAAACTTTCGAACAATTAACTGATTAAAATCGAAGTAAAAACAAAACTAACAGATTAAAGTAAAATAATAATAATAATAATAATAATAATAATAATAATACTATGTCCAATCAAAGAAAATGGTGAGTTCAGAAGACGACACAATCATGAACTCTACTCTCATGTAGAAAAGATCACGGACCCCATTCGTAAGAGAAGGATAGTTTTCTATGGCCACATTGCTCGTATGAGTTCTACAAGATTGAGCAATAGGGTCTTCAGTTTTCTTCTTAACAAAAAACCAAGGCGGCGTGGTTCACCGAGGTAGAAAAAGACCTGCGTGATGTGGGAATTACCCAGGAGGATATCCAGAAATGTGTTCCACTAAAGTCGAAACTCCAAGAACATCATGGATTCCAAGAAAAGCCAAAACTAAAAACTGGTAAGACATGTACTGAAGCGATGAAGGAACAACACAGGAAACGAATGCGGGAATACTGGGCGAACATTAAAAGGCCTAGGCGCAAAGACATGGAAAAGGGCAGTTGAAATAGCGTGGTCCGTAGATGGCCGAAACGACAGTAAGAAAGAAGAAGATAATAATAATAATTTGACAAAATTGACGTACTTTCAAGAAAAGAAAACCAAAGGGGCATGGCTTACGGAAGTTGAGAAAGATCTACGTGAAATAGAAATTTCTCCTAAAGATATCCAGGAGCGTATTCCACTTCAGGAAAAACTACGTACGCACAAAGGTTTCCAGGAAAAGCCGAAGCTGAAGACAGGGAAGGCGTGGTCCCAAGAGAGAAAAGAACACCGGAGACGAATGCGGGAACACTGGGCGGTAGTTAAGAGCTCGGAAGAAGAGACAGTTGAACTGACGTGGTCCCTAGTTGGCCGAATCGAAGAAAGAAAGAAAGAAAGAAAGAAGAAGAAGAATTTGGCAAAATTAATCAAGTAAATAAAACCAAAGGAGAAGTAATTCAGCCATCAGGATTGAATCGTGAGTCAAACAAACAGATTCACCGATTCATCTTGAACAGATGGGCTGTAACAAAAAATCAATATCCAAGAACGCAAAATTAAGACATCACATCACAGTAATCAAACCTGAAACACTATACGCCTTGGAAATCTTGATCATTGGAGGCAGATCTCATATTCAAGACGTAAAAAAAATAAGAAAGGAAAATATTGAGGCAAGCTATTGGTCCACTCTGCTCGAAAGGAATCTGGATGAAACAGAAGTGCTGCAGCCACTACAAGATTATACAGAACTTCAGCACATAAGGTGCAGCCACCCCTGGTCCTGACATTTGAGTTGATATGAAAATGGAAAATCGTGGAAAACTATTTCAAGGAAGGCCGATGGTAGGGTTTGAATCCATTTGTCTACTGAGTTCGGAGCAACCTGAACCTATGGCCTTGTGCCTCAGCGCGCATAGCTACCACGGCCGGTTTTATCTTTTCACGAGGGATATTTTCGGTTTTAAATTTCATTTCTTAGTAAGTAGTTCTTAACTTTTGTTAACTTCATTAAATAAACTTTATATTTATTAAACTGTACTGTTTCTATGCGATTTTGAATTCATATTCAAAACCCAGATATCAGAGTAAAATGTTTGCAATTTTAAGGGCATTTTATAAATTGTATAGGGCAGGTTTTGGAGATGTTTACGTCATAACTGCATTGTTTGAAGTGCAGTTTCACTGTTTTCAAGGGCAAGAAAAAATACCCGGAAAGAGAAGTGGCGGCAGGAGACGAATCTCTTGGCCAAAAAACTCAAGAGACTGGACTCTCAAGACATTGGAAGAGTTATTCAAACGGCTCAGAACAGAGAAAGCACAGCCAAGATGGATAGGGACTAGAAGAGGAAGATAGGGCGATAAAATCCTAGCCCTAGTTATTACCTTATGTAATTTTTATAACTTAGTTAATAGTTAAATTCTAGTAATTAAGTTTGGTACGTTAAGAATGGCAGTATATTTATTTTGTTTATTTATTTATTTATTTATTTATTGTCTTTTGAGTGGCGAAGTTAGGGCTCTTGGCCCTCTCTTACAATTAACCACATGTATGTGTTATTAATTTAGCATGAAGAAACGTTAAAACATTTACAGGTAAATTACACTACATTAGAATTTGCATTAGCAAAACACAAATTTACATTACAGGATGTCACCATAACCAACTAACGGATTTCCCTGACAATTCCCAGAATTTTCCAGGATAAATCAGAAAATACCCTGAGTAAAAGTAGCGGCCATAATAAACATATAAAACAGAGTTCGTACTTAAAGAGCATTTCAAAAATTGCTTGAACAATAAAGGGTAGCATGGCAAAGTTGAAAAGACAAAAAAAAAAAAAAAAAAAAAAAAAAAAACAGAAAAATATATTTTTCTATATTTTGCCAATTTCTAAATTGTTCATCTAGAAAAACTATTGAACTCATGAGTATTGAAAGTAGCTCGGCAATAGTAATGCTCTCAAAAATCGTACAGTTACAACTTTATATACAAATACATGGTCTACATATGTAATTAGTGCTCTATCTTGCAAGAAATTAGAGCTTACTGATTTAATGTCAGTATGAACATACATCTACAAGAATCATCACTAATATATACCTGTCCCCAATCAACATTTAAATTCTTAATTTCCAATTATTCAAGGTTGAACCTTGTAAAACTAAAATTCCCTGAGTGTCATTAGAAGACCCTGATAATTCCCTGAGTTTCCCAGAAATTAAAAATTCCCTGAGCATTCCCTGTTTTCCATGTTTTCCAGAGTATTAGACACCCTGCAATAATATTATTATTTCAATATCGAAACACAATCACACACCCATTCACACAAATCAGTCAGCAGGGTTCATCCCGTGGTCGTGCCATACTGTTTTGAATTTCTTCAGTGAGTTCACATTCCTGACATTGACTGGTAGGGAATTCCACAGTCTTGAACCCGTAACCACAAATGATTTGTTAAAGCAGGAGGTTTGGTGCAGGGGAATAGCAATGGAGGATCCAGAACGCGTATTGTTACTATGGAAATATAAGAGTAGCTTAAATTTATGTGAGATGTACTGTACAGTGGTGATTTTGGGTCGGTAACCTTCATGAATATTTACTATTAATAAGTTGCATTGTGTGTGGTAAGTGTAAGAGTGGGCCAAGAGCCCTAACTTCACCGAAAGGAATAATAATAAAAAAAAATGTCGATACTGACAATAATAATAATAATGCATATAACTGAGAAACGTTTAGAGTCCAGGCTAAGGTGGAATGGACATGTTATGCGAAGACCGGAGAATCATGTAGTGAAGAAGTGCCTCTCCATGGCTATACAAAAGATCGGGAGCGGCAGACCTCAAACAACATGGATGACGAATGCCCAAAGGGACAAGAGAGTATTGGGCCTATCAGCTGATGATGCTTTACAACGAAATGACGGGCGTCTCAGGGTTGAGAAAGCCGACCCCGCGTAACGGTAAAAGGCGAGGAAGAAGAATAAAAACGGAAACGATAAGAGAAAGGAGATTGATATTTTTTGTACATATTTACAGAATGGATGATTCCAAATTACCAAAAAGGATATTTAAGTGGATTTGAGAGAAAAGGTCAACGAATAGCTGGATTCAAGAGGGGGCAGATGACCCGCTGTTCAGCCCCTTAAAACAATAACAATACAATACAACGGATTCAAGAGGTAAAGAAAGATTTAGAAAGAAATAGTACAGGAGGAGCCAAAATCTCTGGATTGGCTCCTCGTGTTTTTCCACTGCATGCATGAGACAGCCGGTCCGGAGTTTATTGGCTCTCCCTGTACAAGAGAAGACACTGTGGACAGAGAGATTTTTCGAAAGGAGGAGTTAAGTATGGAAGGATTCCAGGGAAGAGTGGTTAGGAAACCTGGGACGAAGTGGCCTGAAGACAGAAAGAAACAGCATAGTCTAAGAATGAAGAAATATTGGGAAGAACGGAAGAGAAAACAACAAAGAGTGAAGAATTGAAATTGGCGCGTGGTTCACAGCAGGCCTTATCGGAAATAATAATAATAATATGAATATATCATTGACACGATGCGAAAACGAAGGATCGCGTTTTTTGGACACTTATCCCGCTTGCCAAATACTAGACTCCTGAAACAACTTTTTGACTTCTTTTGGAACAGTAAAACAAAAATCACATGGTGTAAAGAAATAGAAATGGATTCAGACGAATTGAAAATAACTCAAAATCAAATTGAACATAGAGAGGGGAAACGGCTTCTGAATAACACATACACTCGATTAACATTCAAAATTTCACAGCGTAAGAAATATGTTATATCAGCAGAAGAACGAGCTGCAAGATCTTCCAGAATGAAGAAGTATTGGGAAAGGAAAAAATTATCAAGAATTAAGAACTGAACTTATTAATTGAAATATTGGAAGACTTTGTATATAAGGTTTGATTTTGGTGCTCTAATGTGGGCGTAAACAGTGTAAATAAATAAATAAATAAATAAATAAATAATATGTAGAGAAAGATCTGTTGGACATTAACGTGTGAAGATATCTAGGAGCGTGGCCCACTTAGGAAAAAACTTCAAGAACATCGGAGTTTTCAACCTAAGCCGAAACTAAAAACCGGGAAGGCATGGGCGACGGAGAGAAAGGTGCAACATCGATTACGAATGAAGGAGTACTGGGCGAACATTAAAATGCAGAAGAAACTGCTGACATGACGTGGTCCTTAGTTGGCCGTAACGAAGACGAAGCAATAATAATCATAATAATAATAGTAATTATAATGAACTATATCTTCTCGTGGAGAAGATAGCGGACACCATACGCAAACTGAGAATATCTTTCTATGGTCACTTGACACGAAAGAGCTCTGGAAGATTGCCCCAATCGAATCTGTGCCTACTTTGTGGGAAAGAAAACCGACGGTGGAAAAAGGCATACAAGAACTGGGGATATCACATGAGGACATCTTGGAACGTGATGAAGAAACTTGGGAAAATTAGGAATTTTCAGCCAAAACCCAAACTGAAAACGGGCAAGATATGGCCCGAAGAACGGAAGGAAGCTCACCAAAGAAGAATGCGGGAATACTGGGCAAATACGAGGGATCAAGGGAGAAAGCAGTTGAAATAGGGTGGTCCATAGATGACCCAAATGAATGAAAAAAAAAAAAAAATTGGCAGATATACAAAAAGACTATTATGGTCCTCATTTACTTCGAATGCCCTAATCTAGCACCAGTTTAACGAACTTCATGTATACCAATTGAACTCTGTATAAGGGAACTGCAGCATATGTTGCATGTGCCACTGCGGCTATCCCTTTGATTTTGGCAACAGCCGAGCATTCCCACAACCACAGACCAAGTTCTGGACGGCCGCAAAGTAAAGACGCACGCCAAGATCGATGCATTGGAACAACAGTAACAGGCGACCACGATACAGATCAAAGCAAACTTGCCGCCCCGCCAAAGTGACAACACGCACGATTGGAAATCGTTTAGTTGCAGCCTGCTACGGTTCGGCAGTTCCGTCCCTCTCAATCCATGGTAGATATACCCACATACCGCTTTTCAGGGGCAGATGACCTCGCTGTTCCTCCTCTTAAAACCGCATTAACTAGTTAGTTATTGGTGTTTTAAGGGGCGGAACTACGAGGTCATCCGCCCCTCTTAACACAGATTAAAGAATACAAATTTGGAATGGAATTTAAAATTTAGAGGTGGACACCTAAATTTTGAAAAGATCTAAAATTAATAAAACAAATAAAAAACAAAACAAAATTATAACAAACAAAAATTGAGCCGGCCCCGTGGTGTTGGGGTAGCGCGCCTGCCTCTCATCCGGAGGCCCCGGGTTCGATCCCCGGCTCCGTCAGGGATTTTGAAACTGACGTGAGGGTTGGAGCGGGGTTCATTCAGCCTCGTGAGGACAATTGAGTAGCTGTCTGACAGTGAGACAGCGCCCCGATCACGAATACCAAGATTAACGGCCGAGGGGACCCGACGCGCTGATCACGCTTCACCCCAATATCTGCAGGCCAAATGGCTGGGCAGCGGTCGCTTGGTCGGCCTTAGCCCGTCATGGGCTGTTAGTGCCAGGGGTTGACTTTTTTTAAAACTTATAAACAAAAATTACGGGGGAAAAATCATTCAAAAACGAAAAAGTCGTTGAGTCAATGTTTACTGGAAAATTTTGATTGCTGGCCCTAACCCACTCTCACTTATAAAGCGGATCACGCGATCAGTAGCCACCGCGTCATCGGCTAATATAAGTTTGAGTGTCATCTGCAAACCAAGGTTTCTTCGTAAGTCAGCAAGATCCACACACTCGGTTAAAATGTTGGCCACGGTGAAAACGGCTCCACAAGTACAAAGTGGGGGGGGGGGGGGGTGTCTTCCCTTCTCATTAGGTACGAGTGGATGGATGACCTATTCTTAGCTTACACAAAATGACGGACTCTCTCCGTGACCGGAAAGAGCTCCGACACCGCAATAACTAACTACATTCCGATTTCACTTTTATGAATAGTGTTGTGGATTCATTTAGGGGCTTTGCGTAATCGCGGTCATGTATTCCCGTGTATAAAACTGATTATAGACTACGAGGCGTATAAAGAAAGTAAGTTTCCTTATTTTAAAAAAGATAACTTGATTGGCAACAGGTACAGCAATGTGTCAGCTAATATTCGACATAGGCACGAAACGATTGGTTGGTTGGTTCCTCAGTTTTGGGGCTGCGATAACGCGGTCATGTAGCCCCGTGTACTTTGGGTGTGTGTGGAAATCAGTCTGATAACCGGTGTTAATTGTGATGACTGTATTAGTGTGTGTTATCTGGTTTTTTTTTTTAATTCAAGTAAAGACTGCAGGCTTTGAACTTTTCAAATAGTTTCTACTTTTGCCACCAAACGCCACCGTCAACGACTACTAGTTCAGAACTTAGCTACTAGACGCCACCGCAGTCGGCTCTTGGCAACGAACGTAGGAACCTAAGAGCGTTGTTTACATTCTTAACCTATATAATTTAGCTTCACACAGGTGTAATTAGTGGTTCTTTAACATCCATAAATTTATGACATGGGACCGCCGGCTTTACTTCCCCTCCGAAGGAAGGCATACTGAGTGATTGTTACCGCTCTTAAAAAATCCGACGACTTCGGCCGGGTTTGAACCCGCGATCTTGGGCATAGAAGCTCAGCATGCTACCAACTACGCCACCGAAGCCGCCTCATAGAAGTCTGCGCCTGAGAATGGTACCAGCGAGTCGTCTTCAGTTCGTCGTCGTAGTGAAAACGCTCCCCAGACAGGAATTTCTTGAGGTGCAGGAACAGATCGAAATAGCTTGGAGCAAGATCAGGACTATATGGTGGGTATAAAAACACCTCCCAGCCGAACTCCTGCAGAACAGTGTTGTTGTGTGCCGAGCCGAGTCGTATGTGGACGCACATTGTCATGGAGCAGCACAACGCCGGCAGTAAGCACTCCACGCCTCCTGTTTTGAATGGCACGTCATAATTTCCGCAGTGGATCACACGCGGAGGGAGAAGGAATAAGAGTCGCCATTTTGGGCCACTGCTGCCGCGCTACTGGTGCCAGCTGGCATATGCTTGCTGCGTCATAGATCTGTTACGCATGCGCAAATGTCCCGCCTAAATACGTTTACATTACAAGAAACAAAATAGGGGAAACTTAGTTTCTGGACGAGCCTCGTAGTTCTCCTTGTAATGTTTTGGATACTATTCATTGGCTGCATTTACATTGAACATAGTCTTATGAAGAAAAAAAAAAGGTATAGAACTGAATTTGAGTGAAGTTGTCAACTGAAAGCATTAAGGGCCCCTCAGCAAGTCCGGATCTCGGGGCTACAGCCACACTTGCCCCTCCCTCTCTTCGGGCCTGCTGTCGTCTATGGTAGAAGTAGTTTATAGTGGTTCCCCAAAGTAAAGTAAGGCAATCCTGCTTGATCGGATCGGAAGAATACTACGTCCAATGCAGATCCAACCATAACGTTTGTAAAATATGGGCGCCCGCAAACACTTTTCCAAGGGGGGAGTAATATTTTCCATTGCATTAGGCCTAGCTACCTGCCACTAGGTGATGAGACGTATTCCTCCCGCAATTTTCGTTTTATTTCTTACTTGCCTCGTGATATTCATTATTTGGCTGCTCTGAAACCACTGGGTACATTATCTTTATGACATGAATGGGAGGAATAGTCTTTTTTTTTTTTTTTTTAAGTTCAGAGTTTTTGTCCACAGAAGTTCGCTTTTCTTGATGAATCATAGTCATAATGTCCATTTCTTAAAAACAGGTAAAACGTAGTTGTACCACCATGTATCGACAGAAATAAAAATCAAGCAGTTCATTAAAATGGTACGGTAATGTTATTCCAGTTCGACGATTTTCTAAATAACTGGAGATATTTTCAAATTATCCCAACTTTAAAAAAAGGAAGTTATTAGTTTACGTGACCGTGAACCGTGTGATTAAGAGCCACGGGGCCTCCTTTTTACGTGGAATCCGAACCAGAGACATGACATTTCACTTCGAAAATCTCATATGTATTGACCGGGAATCGAACCTCGTCCACCTTGGTGAGAGGCCAACAGCTTGACCACTGCGCAATCCCAAATTAATAAGTTAAATAAAACTGTGGAATTATCCCTACAACTAAATCAGTTAACTATCAGTAATGAAATAATCTGGTGTGACAATTAACAATCGAAATATTCTCGGGATTCTAGGGGGGTGGGGCACGGCCCCTCCATCCCCCCCCCCCCCCCTTACCATGCGGGCGCCAATGGTGTCAATATCTACTTTTCACTCACTGTATACCCCAGAGCGAGGAGATACAGTATTAAAAACGAGTGTGACAGTACAAAATGACTTCCTTAAAAAAAAAGAGCAACTGTCGTGACATAGCGCGCAGTTCGTCCTTGCTCCATTTCCGGTCTCCACTCTACTCCAGCCAGAGCACCATGAGCACGGGGACATGAACAATTACACCTCCAGCTGACCGACCATTACACTGCCCACGGCACATGCAGCGCGACACACACTCGCCTCCGCTGAGCATTCTTCAGTGTTCTTTAACAGTGCGTGCAAATGAAAGGGAATCTCATGAAGCAAGGCCAGTAGTTCAAACATTTTCGGACTGCCCACATTCATAACATGACGCCCATGAACAAAAATGAAATCGAATTCTGTATAACAATGCAATTGCACCAGTAGCTTGTCATCTTGAAATGTAAGCACTAATGCACGGTCATCCGGCCAGAAGCTTTGTATGAAGCGGAATGTCTCGCCATGAATTAAAAAAGGCATAATGGAAAAACTAGAGACCAAGGAAAGAAAGATTTTGAGGAAAATCCTGGGTCCAGTCAAAGAACACGGCGAGTTCGAAGACGCCACGACCAAGAGTTATACACACACGTAGAGAAAATAAATGACGTGATGAGGAAAAGGAGGATTTCTTTCAATGGACATATAACCGGAATGAAATCAACACGGCTATCCAACCGAAGTTTTGCTTTTCTCCATGGGAAAAAGACAAAGGGGGGCCTGGTTCAGTGAAGTTGAGAAAGATCTGTTGAAGATTGGGATATCATCATCATCATCATCATCATCATAGTTGATGATATCCAGGAGCGTGGCCCACTTAGGGAAAAACCTCAAGAACATCGGAGTTTTCAACCTAAGCCGAAACCAAAAACCGGGAAGGCGTGGTCGACGAAGAGAAAGGTGCAACATCGATTGCGAATGAAAGAGTATTGGGCCAACATTAAAATGCAGAGGAAACAGTTGACATGGCGTGGTCCGTAGTTGGCCGTAACGAAGCAAGAAGAAGAGAATAATAATAATAATATGGGAATAACAACAGACATAATACGGGACAGAATAACGTTGAGAAATGTAACGCAAAATTTCGAAGGTTTCCAGGAGAAAGTAAGGAAAGAACGAAACTACATCTGGACAGAGGAGAGGAAGAGAAAACAAAGTGATGTAATTAAGAAATATTGGCAAAAACAAGAAAGGAAGCAGGATACAAAAGGAAGTGACAATAGTAGCTTAATTTACGTGGTTTTATGATGGCCAAGATCGAGAAAAGAAGAAGAAAAAACCCCACATGGTTTAAAGAAACTGAAATACACCTAGTAGAAATAAAAATTACAGAAAATTCACTACTCATTCGAAAAGCTAACATAATTACTAAATATGAAAATATAAGGTTCCAAGACAAATCTACACTATACAAACCTATTATCTCGGAAGAAGGGAGGAAAAGAAGATCGGAAAGAATGAAGAGGTACTGGGCACTAAGGAAATAACAACACACAGAGAAGTGATTGATTCAACGTACGCCAAAGAGGGTGAAACGAAAGAATAAGAATGATAATAATTATAATAAGCTTTATACGCCTCAGAAACCATATCTCTCGGTGATCACTCTAAAATTATAGAAACTGAAACGCTAGAACAGAAAATTCTCCAGAAAATGTATGGTCCAACGAAAGGAAATGGAATTTGGATTAAGAGGAGACCAGCGGACCGCTATTCCTTAGCTGACAGGTTCACTGATGCCGTATGCAAGCGACGTCTGAAATTCTATGGCCATATCTATAGAATGAACAGCGACAGACTAAAAGATTATTTATAGCAATCAACTCTAAGAAGGTCAAAATAAACTGGCTAGAAGAAACTAAAGCGGAGCTTCAAGAAATAAATATCACAGACATCATAGAAAATCGTGGAGCCTTTAGTACAACAGTACGCAAGCACAAAATCATGGAGAAACCTATAAAGAAAATTGTTAGGAAGTGGTCCACAGAACCAGGGCCGGATTTAGATTTTATGCGCTCGTAGGACCGTGGGTATTTGCCGCCCCCTCATCATACCGTCGTGAAGGAGGGAGAATTGAGACCTCAGAAAGGTCCTTGTGAAGGTAATTTTTATTTTCTTCTAATGTATCGTGAAGTAAAATTAATTAAATAAATTAAAATAATGAGAGAATCAACTGCTTCTAAATTTGTATATATAAACTATAAATAAAGAGGCCAACGAGTTTTTTTTTTAGCGTATGGCTTTTAGTGCCGGGAGTGTCCGAGGACATGTTCGGCTCGCCAGTTTTGTAGCTGCTTCGAGACGGACACCCAATGGGTGAGCTACAAGTACAGTTGGGGAGGGAAGGAGGGAAGTTGGAATGTAAGGACGAGGAGTTGGAAGGTAGCGGCTGTGGCCTATAGTTAGGGACCAACCCCGGCATTTGCCTGGAAGGAAGATGGGAAACCACAGAAGACCATCTTCAAGGTTGCCGGCGGGGGGATTCGAACCTCCTCGCCTCCCGGATGTGAGCGACTGCCATCAGTCATGCCGTAACCACCACGGCTAACTCACCCGGTGCCAACGAGATATTAAAATAAGTTTAAACCATTTAAGACTCATTATACACTTACAGGTATTCAGATATACACTGCTCACAAAAATTAGGGGATATTGTAAACTCAGCTATGTATGCTATGTGTTTCGTACCGCATTAGATGCAATCGCTTTCCTTTACACCCAGAGAAGGTAAACATGTGTTTGCGTCACCCCTGCACATACACCACATGACGGAGGGCACTGTCCGTACTGTTGCTGTCAAAGGGTCACAAGGCGGTGGTTTGTTGCTGAGGTCAGAGCCATTCCATCCCCGTTGTCAGTTAGTGAATGGCGTGACTTAGGGACAGCAATGCCTCCACAACGTGATTTACCTGCATCAATGGCTTGGAGGGCCATAGGACGGATGGAAGCTGGACAGACACAACAAGTTGTGGCTTGAGCCCTTGGGGGTGTCTCAAAGTGCGATCTCAAGACTGTGGAATCGTTTTCAAGCAAAAGCTACTGTTCACAGAAGGGTAGAACAAGGTCGCCCACGGGTAACAACAGCAAGGGATGGCCGTTACTTCGTGTTAACAGCCCGTCGGAATAGACAGCAGAATGCAACTCAACTGAGAAGTGTCCTAACAGCAACAGGACGCAGAGTATCAACCCAAACTGTCCGTAACCGACTTCATGCACGTGGTCTCTATGCCCGTAGGCCCATGGTGTGTACCAGGTTAACTCCACAACACCGTAGAGATCGCAGAAACTGGACGGAGAAGCATCGTGGGTGGAGGCATGCCGAATGAAGCTCAGTTCTGTTTTCTGACGAGTGGCGATTCAACATGGAATCGGATAGTCGACGTGTTCGCATCAGGAGGGAACGAGGGACACGAAGCAACAAATCTTTTGTACAAGGAAGATCCCCATATGGCGGTGGTGGGTTGCTGGTGTGAGCTGGAATTAGCCTGGGTGGACGTACGGACCTCTACATCATCCCACGTGGTACTGTGATCGCTGTAAGGTATAGAGACGAGATTCTCCGATCTTTTGTCGTGCCGAATGCTGGTGCCAGAGGTGCCTCCTTTGTGTTTATGGACGATAATGTACGTCCCCACAGAGCTGGGTTGGTGGACGACATGCTAGAGGAGGAAGGTATCCAGCGTATGCAGTGGCCAGCTTCCTCCCAGGACTTAAATCCGATCGAGGACGTGTGGGAAGCATTACTGTCGACCAAAGTATTATGTGTACTCGAGTTTGAAAGTTGTTTGTTAAGTAACCAATAGACCTACATAAAATCCAATACCATCAACATTTTCATCGTTCTATTTTACGTTAGTTCATGTAGGTTTGGATTTTTAAATTTATATTTTAATATTTTTTTTATCGCAGTTGGAATACAAAAAGTGCACATTTTTAAGCGTGTTTCAACCATGCGTCACATTTAAGAATTATTATCTCAAAAGCCCGTCGTCAGATCGAATCCAAATTTTAACACAATATACATTGGAATGTTGTATAACTGGTTTATTAATTTCACAATTTTGTGTGTCCAAGAAACGAAGTTGTTATCATTGTTGTAAGGTAACTTTTTCTCGGCTTGGGGTGGTTGGAAAATGTAGTTCTTGGTTGCGTTGTAATCGTTATACATCAAAAGGTTATGCTGTATGACTGTGAAATACGTAAATTAATTCACTTATTTTATATCGGTTTGTATTTGTACGAGGAAATAACACATGGTTCAATAGCTAGCCGCTCCAGCAAAAGCTGTACAGCGTTGCTGTGATGGAGCCCATCACATCCGAGCGAGACGCGCCATGATGCGTGTGGGCACCATTTCGGCAACGCTGTACAGCTGTTCCCGGAGCGGCTAAGTGGTGAACCATGTGTTATTCCTCGTACAAATACAAACCGATATAAAATAAGTGAATTAATTTACGTATTTCACAGTTATACAGCATAACCTTTTGATGTATAACGATTACAACGCAACCAAGAACTACATTTTCCAACCACCCCGAGCCGAGAAACAGTTACCATACAAAAATGATAACAACTTTGTTTCTTGGACACACACAATTTTGACATTAATAAACCAGTTATACAACATTCCAATGTATATTATGTTAAAATTTGGATTCGATCTGATGACGGGTTTTTGAGATAATAATTCTTAAATATGACGCATGGTTGAAACACGCTTAAAAACGTGCACTTTTTGTGTTCCAACTGCGATAAAAAATATTAAAATATAAATTAAAAATTCCAAACCTACATGAACTAACGTAAAATAGAACGACGAAAATGATGATGTTATTCGATTTTATGTAGGTCTATTGGTTACTTCACAAACAACCTTTAAACTCGAGTGCACATAATACTTTGGTCGACAGTAAGCAGGCGCATTGCAGGCAGACCAGCACCTCCCACAACTGTTCCACAGCTGCAGATTCCTCTTATGGACGAGTGGCCACGTATCCCCCCAAGAACTCATTGATCATCTCATTGCAGCAATGGCACAAAAGTGTGCAGCTGTGCTAGACGTTCAAGGAGACCATACACCATACTGGAGACCAATATTCACCCATGGCCCACGATTATGGTAGTGGTGTTAATGTTGATTTGTTTGTTTGCCAAATTCTCTCTTCATTCATGTCATTTGATTCAAACACTCATCAGGGGTTCTCTGGAATCATGGGCTGCTTTATCTGTCAGTATAGCATTATGTAAGTAATAAATGGTTGATAAACTAAATGATCTCGTATATTATTGCACCATTATGAGCTGACCTTACAATATCCTCTAATTTTTGAGAGCAGTGTACATAGGCCTATATGCTACATCATTCAACCTACAACTATGCATAATGAATTATTCTAAATTAAAATTATATTAATATTCAAGACTTAGATTTTCTCCTAATAAATCATAAAACATTCCTGTTCTAAAGCTGAAGTCGGAAAATCTGCTGTTGCAAAATGACGGCCACAATATAAATTGGAAAAGTGTCAACATTTTGATTCGTGGAGAGCATGTAGAAATTTTCTGACAAAAAATAAATTAAAAAAATGAGGATTAATTTTGCGCCACTCAGCATGGTGCGCCCCTAGGCCGGGGCCTATTGGTAAATCCAGCCCTGCACAGAACGCAAAGTCCAACACAGTGCATTCATGAAGAGATTTTGGGAGGATAAGAAAGTGAAGACCATCAAGCCGACTAACAAGTTCAAACGTACTCTCTGAATAATGAAAATAATAATAATAATCATCATTCATCATTTTCTTTGGCTTATCCCAATTAATTGGGGTCGCCGGAGCCAAGCTGGCTCATTTTGGTTGTGGCCGGAGATTTAAGACCGGTTGCCCTTCCTGACGCCACGTATTTTTCAGGTGAAAATTTCGCCCAGCTGTCACCGGGATTCAAACCCCGACCATCCGGGTGAAAGACGAGCAGCTAAGCCACTGCGCAATCACGCTCCCCGAAAAATAATAATAATAATAATAATAATTCTCGTTTAAATTCCTTGGATAAATAATTCTACCATCAGGATTGGACAGTTTGGCCAACGCAGAAAGAAACTCAAGAACTTCAAAGGGCATTCAGACTAACGTGGAATCACTAAAAAATAATAATATAGTATGGCCTCGGTTGCCGGGTGCAAGCTTCGTTATTTGACGCCCATAGGGCAGCTTGTATGTCGATAATTTTTTTTGTTCCTTGGAATGCCCAAAAGTCAAGGAGGTTAGATATCTAAGCTCCTTGATACCATAGCGCTTCTTAGCAGACAAAGGAGGAGCTTTTTTGTTTCGGCGGAAAATCCCGAGATTAATTTTGCCATTATGAACACTGTCAACTGAATTCAAGTGGGTTCTTTAACCCCCAAGCTTGCAGGTTCGCTCCTGGCCGTGGTGATTTTTGAAAGGCGACAAAAATCTCGACACGCATGTCATACGCTGTTTGAATTCAGTAGGCCGTGTACATAATGGCAAAATTAATTTCGGGATTTTCCGCCAACACGAAGTTTTCCTTTCCGCCGGCCTCTCACCGCTGGATCCGTGGTTCAAATCCCGGTCACTCCATGTGAGATCTGTGCTGGACAAAACGGAGGCAGACAGGTTTTTCTCCGGGTACTCCGGTTTTCCCTGTCAATTTCATTCCAGCAACACTCTCCACTATCATTTCATTTCATCTGTCATTCATTTAATCATTGCCCCAGAGGAGTGCGTGAGGCCTCGGCAGCCGGCACAGTTCATATCCTCGCCGCTAGATACATTCCATTCCTGACCCGGTCGGAGACTGGAAGCAGGTTGTGGATTTTCATTTTCACGAAGTTCTCCTTTCTCTACTAGAAAGCGCTATAGTGTCAGGAGCTTAGATATCTAACCTCATTGACTTTCATAGCGCTCTAAGGAGCATTAAATTCGACATGCATGCTGCCCTCTGGGCGTCAATTAACAAAGCTTGCACCCGGCACCCGAGGCCATACGATATTATTATTATTATTATTATTGTTACACGAAATGATCGCGATAACCTTACAACTATTTCGCGATAAAACGCGAAATTCAATATTCATATCACGATTTTTTTTTTTATTTTTTTTTTCAAAATGAATGCGAATGTCTGTGGTCTCTTTAACTATTACCATGATGCTCACAATTTTTGAACAGGCACACCTTGCCTATAAAGTTTGTATCATATCGTTAAATAATAAACATTGCTTTTGACAGAAAGCTAAAAGACAGCGGTGGCTGTTTTAAATGGGATTGATGAAGCTGAACCACAGTGTTGTTAACAGTTCCACTACGCTAGCGATGTACATAATATTGATTCTCTATTATCAATAATCCAATACTCTAAACCAGGGTTCTCCAAACTACGGCCCGCAGACCAACACCAATCCAGTCCGCCATAATTTATTTTGATTACATTTATAATACCTAAAGTAAATAATACTACTAATAATAAGATACAATAAGCACGTGGTTCACGGAAGTTGAGCAAGATCTACGTGAAATGGAAATTTCCCCTAAAGATATCCAGGAGCGTGTTCCACTTCAGGAAAAAAACTACATACGCACAAAGGTTTCCAAGAAAAGCCGAAGTTGAAGACGGGGAAGGTGTGGTACCAAGAGAGAAAAGAACAACATCGGAGACGAATGCGGGAACACTGGGCGGTAGTTAGAGCTCGGTGGCCCCTAGTTGGCCGAATCGAAGAAAGAATAAGAAGAATAATTATTAAGCGACCAATTATAAACACAATAACTGACATACATAATAAAATTGAACATTTTAACTTACTGTAATTAGTGATAAGAGATTTATCCTAAAAAATACAGTGAGTGACATGCCTAGGTAATTCACATAATGAATAATAATTATTAATTACTAATTATTAATGAGATTTATGTAGCTGGTTTCCTCTGACAATTGTTTGCAGTTTAGTTAGTTATTGTTGTTTTAAGGGGCGGAACTACGAGGTCATCTGCCCCTGTTTGCAGTTTACTAGTGGTAATTACCAGCAGCGACTTCAAATGTTCATCAGCTAATTTGGATCTGTAAATAATTTTGTCTTCTTCTTCGTGAATGGATCACTTGGGACCATGCGGAATCAACATTTTGCGAGCTTTCCTCCTTGCCCAATAGTTCACTTTCACTGTGTTTCCTTTGTAGAAATATATGAATACATTTTTCATTTACACGTTAATTGGGAGCTTTACTAACTTTGCTTGCTGTTGTTGTTGTTTCCTATGGCTAGCCCGGATTCCAATCCATCAGCTTTCTTGCGTTCCAATAGAGTTGTGTGAGGTTTCCTGAAGTTCTAGCAGTCACATGGGGGTGAAGCTGATTCCCGCTCGTGGTGCCCCTGCATAGGTAGTCGGAACTGAATTTCCGTTACTGAACTGAACGTCAGCATTCCAGAAGCATCATTAAAGTTCTATCTGAAATGATTCATTCTAGTAGGGAAAGGCTCTTATCAGAGCCCAATTTAACAATTATTTCTTTTAACATTGAAGGACTGTCTTCTTGTAAAGAAGATCTTTTACGTGAATTATGCCTAAAACATAATTGTGATGTTTTATGTATACAAGAAACTCATAGGGATGTTAATCAACGACGTCCTAAAATCCCTGGAATGAGATTGTCAGTCGAACGTCCTCATGGCCAATATGGAAGTGCCATCTTCACTAAACCAGATATCAGGATTCTTGCAACCTCCATCACAGCTGACAATGACATAGAAATTATTGCGATAGAATTGAGTAACTCAATCATTTTTTCCATTTATAAACCCCCAAAGGTAAGCTTTTCATTCAGACAACCTGATAATCTGAATTTGGAGAAAGTGTCCATCTTCGTGGGTGATTTCAACAGCCACAGCATTATATGGGGTTATCCACATGATGATGAGAATGGAGAAGCTGTTATGCATTGGGCGGAATCACACCAACTGTCCCTCATTCATGATAACAAACTTCCTTCATCCTTCAACAGTAGAAGGTGGAAACGTGGATATAATCCAGACCTTATTTTTGTGAGTGATCAGATTGCCCATCAGTGTATTAAATCTGTTTGCCTTCCTATTCCTAACTCACAACATCGTCCAATAATGTGCCAGATAGTAGCAGCCGTCAGGCCACAGAGTGTTTATTTTAAGAGAAGATACAATTTCAAAAAGGCAAACTGGGAATGTTTACTTCCTCTTTAGATACAAAGTTGAGTACAATCAGTCCCATACCAGAGGCATATGATCAATTTATTGATGCCATTAGATCGTGTTCTAAAGAAGCCATTCCAAGAGGATGCAGAACTAATTACATACAAGGTCTTTCCCAGGAAACATCTGCCTTACTGACAAACTACTTCAATTTGTATGAAAGGGATCCTTTTAGTGCTGAAACTATTGCAAGCGGACAACAACTTATCTCTGCTATTTCAGAGTCTAAACGAGAACAGTGGTTAAAATTGATGGAAGAAGTTAACATGGATAGGAGTAGCCATAAGGCCTGGAGGCTACTCAGGCGTCTCAGTAATGATCCTAATAAATCATCTTCTCTTTATAACGTATCTGCAAACCAAATTGCTCACCAACTCGTCCAAAATGGCAAGTCTATAAACTCCAGTTCTAGAACAAAAGTGGATACTAGGCCAAAATTCAGACCAGAGACCAGTATACTTTCTAATCCCTTTACCTTGGCAGAACTAAATGACGCTATAAATATCAGCAAAAATGGAAAGGCTCCTGGTGTAGATGAAATCTGTATTCAACAAATCAAGAACTTTGGACCTGTTACTAGAGAATGGGTACTCAATCTATTTAACAATTGCATTCGAACCTGCAGAATACCCAAAATCTGGAGGAAATCTAGAGTTATAGCATTCCTCAAACCAGGAACAGATCCCCATGATCCTAAAAATTACAGACCAATATCCTTGCTCTGTCATTTATTCAAGATCTTAGAACGAATGGTTCTGGTAAGGCTTGCAAAAATAGTTGAACCACTTTTGATCCCCGAGCAAGCTGGTTTTAGAAGAGGGAAGAATTGCACATCACAAATACTCCATTTGACCCAATATATTGAAGATGGTTTTGAAAATCGAAAAATAACTGGGGCAGTCTTCATCGACCTAACTGCGGCCTATGACACAGTTAACCACCAAATTCTGTTGAGTAAACTTCATAAGATGACCAAGGACAACAAGCTGACTGAATTTCTTCGATGTCTTCTTGAAAATCGAAGATTCTTTGTAGATTTCCAAGGGCGACATAGTCGTTGGAAGAATCTCCGGAATGGCCTACCTCAAGGTAGTGTTTTGTCTCCAATATTATTTAATATTTACACGAATGATCAACCCTTGCCAGAAGGAACTAAAAGCTTCATCTATGCAGATGATCGAGCTATTCTCACCCAGGGTGATCAGTTTGAGAGTGTTGAACGGAGATTAATGGCAGCCTTAGATGAACTGAGTCCATACTACAGAGAAAACCATCTAAAGCCTAACACCTCAAAGACGCAAGTTTGCGCTTTTCACTTAAAGAATATGCAGGCAAGAAGAAAACTGAAGATTTTCTGGGAGGGTGCTCTTTTGGATCATTGCCCTACACCTAAATATCTAGGGGTAACTCTGGATCGTGCACTCACGTATGAACAACATTGTGTTAACACGAAGCACAAAGTATCTACGCGAAATTCCATTCTTCGCAAGTTATGTGGTACCAACTGGGGAATGCAAGCTCAAACAATGAGAACTACTGCTTTAGCACTGAGCTACTCTGCAGCAGAATATGCATGCCCTGTTTGGTATAGATCATGTCATGCCAAACAGGTAGATATTGCTTTAAATGAAACTTGTCGGCTTATAGCTGGTTGCCTAAGATCTACACCTTGTGACAAGTTATATTGCTTGGCTGGCATTGCTCCCCCAGATATTAGACGTGAAGTAGCTGCCAAACATGAAAAATCTAAAGTAGAAGTTTCCCAGACACATCCTCTACTTAATTATCAACCTGCTCAACAACGATTGAAATCTAGGCGAAGTTTCCTACACTCTACTGAGTGCCTGTCGGATTCACCTCAATCATCAAGGTTAACTTCCTGGAGATCCAGAAACAATAATCTCAACGGATGGATGGTTCCATCTGAAACTCTTCCTGCCGGTTATGAAGAGTCGTGGCCTACATGGAAGAGTCTGAACAGGCTGCGGTCTGGGGTCGGTCGATCTAAGACCAATATGAAGAAGTGGGGCCTTTCCGATGAGTCAACCTTTTGCGCCTGCGGAGAAGAACAAACCATGGCGCACCTTCTCCATTGCAACTCCTGCCCTCTCATTTGCACTATGCAGGATGTAGTTCAGGCCACACCAAATGGACGAGATCTTGCCAAATTTTGGTGCGATGTAATTTAATTGTTATTTTGAAAGTACCTTTAGTGTGTTTTTATTTTAAAAAAGTTATCTATGCTAATTTTACATGATGTATTGCTTCTGATACGAATAAATAAATAAGCAGTCACATCAAGTTTGTTGCAATGTAGCAGGTACCCCTTATCCATTTTACTTCCAGGTTCGTGACAAAGTGTGCATTCTTCAGATCTCAGGATGTTGATTCGTTTCAGATGAGCTGCAAGGCAGTCATGGCCAGTGTTAAGTCTGAAGAAGGCTACAGCTTCTCTTCTTGATGTTAATTTATATTTATCCCATTTAGCATCAATGTCCTTCCATAATTTGGTTTCTGCTGTTTTCTTTGCCATTTCTTCATACCTGTTTTTGATATTATTTCTTCAAGATCCTTTTTACTGACATAAAATCAGTCTGACTGACAGGTTGTTGTAGTCTGGTACCCTTTTTTTGCTAATCAGTCTGCCTCTTCATTACCTGCTATTCAAACATGAGAAGAGATCCACTGAAATGAGATCTGTTAGTGGAGTCTTGGAAGGGTTTTTATCATACAAAAAAAAATATTTCAGTTCTTTATTTTGCTTTTCATGTGATGAATTGTGTGTGTGAATATAGTTTAGTGGTAATGTATTTGGAATGATAGAGTAATTCAGTGCTAATTTGATATTATACTGCATTTTGTAGAGTATAAATCTTGTTTTGAACGGCAAAAGACCATCCGAGTAATTCGTATGACAATATGTATTCCTCTGACTCACTAATTAGCATAATATGAGTAAATATCCTTAAAAAAAGGGTATGATTAGAATCAGAGAATCAGGCTCGAAGGTCGGCAATAGACTACTGATTCGATTACACAACATTCAACATGGTTTCCTGAAGTATACAACTTGTTCAAACTGCAGCTGTAAAGCTTGAATCGCCAATAAAATACTTCAGAGGTAATGAAAATTGAGTAAAAGTTGCAAACAATGTATACGAGTGTACTAGGTTGAGGGATGACAATCTAGAGTTTCCATGCCGGAAATACAAGAATGGACAGAGAGGGGAGATGCGCGGAGGGATATTTACCACAGGACTAAACCTGACGTTTGGTACAGTCCCTCACAACAAAGCCATGGTAAGACATGGTTGGTTGGTTGGTTCCTCAGCTTAGGGGCTGCGACAACGCAGTCAGTAACCCCGTGTACTTTGTGTGTGTGTAGAATCTGTCTGATAACCGGTGTTAATTGTGATGGCTGTGTGTCTCTGTTTTTTTTAATTCAAGGAAGGACTGCAACTTTGAATTTATCAAATAGTTCCTACTTTTGCCGCCAAACGCCACCGTCAACGACTACTAGGCCTAGTTCAGAACTTAGCTACTAGACGCCCCCGCAGTCGGCTCTTGGCAACGAACATAGGAACCCAAGAGCGTTGTTAACATTCTTAACCTATACAATTTAGCTTCACACATGTGTAATTAGTGGAAGGTTCTTTAAAACGCAATAAATCTCTGACATAGGACCGCCGGATTTACTTCCCCTCCGAAGGAAGGCATACTGAGGGATTTTTAACGCTCTTAAAAAATCCGACGGCTTCGGCCGGGTATGGTAAGACAAGCAGCGGGTTTAGTTTTGATGAGTGAGCTGGGCGTGTTGTTTTCTTGACTGTTTATTCCTCTTAAGTCCACACAAAAAAAGGCACGATGGACCCCAGGTATAAAAATTCTTGATGCCACGTCGACGCAAATAGTTTGGTGATGCTGTCTGTACTTCCGAGACAAGCAAACAAGTGTATTGTATGATACGATTTCGGACGTCCAGCAACATTTCGGAAGACGAGACCATTCCTGGCCGAGCAGATCAGCTGATTAACACCGGGATGTGACAGTGGATCACGTCGCCACCAGTATCGGTATGGACCATGCATCAGCCCAAAACATAATCTATGGCATTCTGTAGTACCGTAATGTGTCATCAAAGTGGGAGTCTTACCAGCTCACACCAGACCGTAAGTCGCAAGTAATGGGAGCAAGCCTGCAGCACTCCTTGCACTACGAGACGGAGCGAAATGCCTCTCTCTGTTCCTGATAGTGACTGGCGAACCTCTATGACAAGGAAGCACACGATATGGTTGGTTCCTCAGTTTAGGAGCTGCGACAACGCGGTCATAAAACCCCGTGTATTTCGGGTGTGTATAACATCTGTCTGATAGCCGGTGTTAATTGTGATTGCTGTATTAGTGTGCGTTATCTGTCTTTAATTCAAGTAAAGACTGCAGACATTGAATTTTCAAGTAGTTCCTACTTTTGCTACCAAACGCCACCGGCGGCGACCAACTAGTTCTGAACTTGGTTACTAGATGTCACCGCAGTCGGCTCCTGGCGACAAATGTTGGAACCTAAGAGCGTTAGTCAAATTTAAGCTATAATTTAGTTTCACACAAGTGGAAGGTTCTTTATCATGACATAAATCTATGACATGGGACCTCCGGCTTTACTTCCCCTCCAAAGGAAGGCATACTGGGGGATTTTTAACGCTCTTATAAAATCCAACGACTTCGGCCGGGTTTGAACCCGCGACCTTGGACATAGAAGCTCATCATGCTACCAACTACGCCACCGAAGCCGCTGGTTCGATTCTCACCTCAGCCAGTGGTTTTCCGGCAAATGCCGGGTTGGTTCCTAACTTAACGCCATGGGGCCGCCTCCTTCCCAATCCTCACCTGAATACAAATACACACAATAGTACAGCCATTACAATAACACAGGTCATCAGCCAAAAGATTCCACATACACCCAGGTAGGCTACACGGGGCTGAATGATCACGAAGTACAAGCCCCTCAAATGAAAAAACAACTTACTGTTACCTCGCAAATGTGACCTCGAAAAGCTCCTTCCATAATTTATTCATTCTTTAAAGATCCAGCTGTCAGGTCAACTAAACTGGAATACAACTTGTATGAGGTATGTTAAATTGGAATGGGAATATAAAGCAAACTTCAGAACTAAGCGATCAATGCCATTAAATATGCATGGAGACGACTTCAAACTAATGCACGAAGGCAGACTTAAAATCAATGAGAAACTTCACAACAACTTAGGTCAGCATAAGAGTCAAACGTGTTTAAAACGGAATTATTAGGGACATTAACTTGCAGAATTGAGGAAGTTTCAACTGTACAATATATATATATATATACTACTGTCGACCAAAATATAATGTGCACTCGAGTTTGAAGGTTGCTAGTGAAGTAACCAATAGACCTACATAAAATCAAATAACATCATCATTTTCGTCGTTCTATTTTACGTTGGTTCATGTAGGTTTGGAATTTTTAATTTATATTTTAATATTTTTTATCGCAGTCGAACACACAAAAAGTGCCCGTTTTTAAGCGTGTTTCAACCATGCGTCACATTTAAGAATTATTATCTCATAAACCCGTCATCAGATCGAATCCAAATTTTTATACAATATACATTGGAACGTTGTATAACTGATTTATTAATTTCAACATTTTGTGTGTTCAAGAACGAAATTGGTTATCATTTTTGTAAGGTAACTTTTTCTCGGCTCTGGGTCGTTGGAAAATGTAGTTCTTGGTTGCGTTGTAATCCGTATACATAAAAAAGTTATGCTGTATGACTGTGAAATACGTACATTAATTCACTTATTTTTTATCGGTTTGTATTTGTACGGGGAATTAAGACATGGTTCACCAGCTAGCCGCTCCGATAAATGCTGTACAGCGTTGCTGATATGGAGCCCATCACTTCCGAGCGAGGCGCGGGGGAGGGAGAGGGGAGGTGTGAAGGTCCCTTTTTTCGGTTTGTCGCTTAAATCTGGGAAAATATGCGTCCTAGCGAAATGACTACGGTACTCTATACAAAATAAAAGCTGATTCAATTTGCTACAAGTTTTATTCGGTCAAGTCATCCGATATCTTGCATACTTTTCGCGTTATCCGCTCTTGAAAGTCTGTAATTTTGGGAAAAAAATATTTTTGCCTCAAATATTTTGCTCTTTTTGACCGGATAACTCTTCAACTATGCACCCAAAAAATAAATGCCGGCCAGATGGTAGTAGGACATTAAATTCCCTTCAATAATATATATAACATTACTGTTATATCTATTTTCCTTCAAATGATAAAACGCATTCACTCATACTTACGCGCTGGCTACGTCGGCGGTCCGGGACAAGCCCGCCAAAGCAAGGATACAGCTGACATTGCCTAGCTCACCGATTGGTTTCAGAACTTTCCTCCCTTCCCAGAGACCAGTGAGCTGGTAAAGATGCAGAACTTTTCCAATCCACCGGCCAGGAAAGGCCTGATTCAGGTAATTGCGCACGTGAATCGCGAAGTGTGCTGGTGCTCCATCCTGTTGTAAGACAACTGTGTCTTCCATACAATTTTTCTTGCAAATGTGGCACCAACCCCTCATTAAGCATCTCCTTGTAAGAATGTCCATTAACATTGTCTTCGGAGAAGCCGGTGGATTGGAAGATGTTCTGCATCTTTACCAGCTCCCGTTGCCTGGCCTCCAATAAGTCCCGAGGTGACGACACCAGACAGTGCTCTCTGGGGGTTTCATAAAGCAACAAGAAACACTCGATATCACACAACCCAGGAATAACGAGCACCTGTGGAACACACCTTCACCTTCCTGACTCCGGAGTATCTCCGCAAAACATCTGCGAGAACATGCCGCAGAATTCAGCTGTGTTACGATAAGGATTGTGCTCATACCGATGTTTATGACTCTTAAGACTTCATGATAGTGTTGAAAATAAGGGGGGGGGGGGGGTGTTACGCCCACTTCCGGACAACCCTGTATGTACGATTTTCTTTTTCTTTTTTGTAGAGAAGAAGTTCTGTTATTCAACTTACACTATGGGACAAAACGTTTTTAAAGTTTAAAGATAAGCTTGCACTGAAAATTGTACACCTGTATGCGATCATCAATTACATGCCAGCACTGAAAATTTCTTTTTACAAAGCAACAGACACACAATAATACGCATTATTATAACGAAAAAAAAAAGAAAGAAAACTGTCAAACCTACCAAAAACTATTCAGTAGATTCGATCATGGACTCACCGAAACGATGAAGAAATCCTGATGTATGATGGAAACTATTCCAAAATTGGTGTACTTGAATATCCGATCCATGATCCACATGAGATTCGGTAGGACGTTCTTCTTGGTGTTGAACGTTGCCATCAGTAACGGTACATCTGCGGTGGACTGATGGTTAGCAATGACTAGTGTTCTATCTTCGAGACAGGTCCGGATGTCATCGCCCATTTCAACGACTAAAGAAGGAGAAGAGAACATAACTGTTCTTGAGGAGTTAGGAAACATATTCTACAATACACTACAAGAGGAGAGACAAACATGTACACAAATTTCAGTTCCAAACATGTGGTTCTTGAACAATAGAAGAGATTGTCAATTTTACAACAGGTTTGAAGATAATGAGGACATAATTCAAGAAGTTCCCAGACACAATTTTTCGAATAGACCACTGCTCGTGTTTGATATTTAACACACACTAAATATAAACACCCCCCCGCCATTTTACTCGGGATTTTCATACTCCCTCCAGATAATACCCCATTGGTTCCCTATTTCAAGTTTCGTGGCACCGTCCCCAATCCCCAACAAAAATAATTACAATTACACACAATTTTACAGTCACTACAGAAACACACGTTATCAGACAAATTAAAACATACATTCAAGAACACGCGGCTAATGGCCAAGATGTCCCTAAATTACCCTAACAACTAAGAACTTATTTCCCTACACACATCTTAGACAAGCCGCGAAGTCCCTGGAATATAATTTCCCCGTCTGGAATACAATTTCAAATTATAATCACGACCTTCGGAATGGTCTCTTACATCATGATAACGCTCTCATTTCTGCGCTAATTTCAGTGCGCAAAACAGAAAAATGTTAGTCAGAGTCAAATCTGGTGAGTAGGGTGGTCAATTATTTCATTTCGAGTATATGACTATTTAAATATAAATTGCGAAACTATGAGTAAAGAAAGTAGCGGTACATTGACGTCCATGAGATCTCATTCTCGTTGCTACATTTGTGGTCTATCTCGAGCTCTTGAATTCGTCACGGACAATAATGCGAGTACTGGCGGCTTCGGTGGCGTAGTTGGTAGCATGCTGAACTGCTGTGTCCAACATCGCGGGTTCAAACCCGGCCGAAGTCGTCGGATTTTTCAAGAGCGTTAAAATCCTTCAGTATGCCTTCCTTCGGAGGGGAAGTAAAGCCGGCCGTCCCACGTCATAGATTTATGGCATGTAAAAAGTCCTTCCACTAACAAAACTTGTGTGAAGCTAAATTTTTAGGTAAGATTTCGTTGAAACGCTCTATCAAAGTTCCAACGTTCACCACTAGGCGACATCTGGTAGCGAAAGTTGGAACAACTTGAAATTGAACGGAACTTGTAGTTCACCCCATGAGTGTCCACTTGAAGCAGCTACAGCCTCTGGCGAGCTGAACATGTCATCGGACACTCCCGGCACTAAAAGCCATACGCTAAATAAATAATAATAATAATAATAATAATAATAATAATAATAATAATAATAATGTGAGTACCGGTACTAAGCACTTCTGAAAACATGTTGACACTCAGTTGTTATTGAAATACAGGGCGCCCGGGAATGTTCTCCGCAGTGGCTACTTGCTGATGCGAGAGATTACGTCACCAGTTACGTTGGCAGCATGGTTGTCGCTTGTATCATAACAAACAGTAAACTTTATACTCACCACAGCCATTCATAACATACTGTTGCACTCTTCCAATAATCTAACTATACGCACTGCCGATTTCGACAGCCCACAGCCCACACATGTTGCCTTCCCCCTATCAAAGACACTGTGCTGCCAACTAAACTGATGACGCAACTTCTCGCAGCTGCGGAGAACATTTCCTGGCGCCCTGTATTAGAAGCCATTTTTCAATGTTGCCTAAGTAATCTATTATTAGAAGCTTTTCAGTCGGTCAACACGATTGTGCCCAATTAGATTCGCTCACTCTCACTCCGAAGGCTCAAAGGAACGCGAAGATCCCGCGCCGATCTCACAAAATGCCTCCACTGAACTGTGTTTTGGACGAGTTCTTGCCAGTTGTCCACATTCAGATGTCGACAAAGTTCGGATATTTCATTTTTCCAGGAACTTCGTGGTCTCCCTACTGGTAATTTTCCTCTTTGTTCTTCTTTAAAGATTTGTAAGACCATCCTATCATCTCCCATCCTTAGTCAATGACCAGCCCATTGAAGTCTTCTGGAGTTAATAATGTTGAGTATTGGTTCTAGCTGTGATAAATATGTAAGTCTTTATTTGATCTTCTTTTTCAGCTTAGAGATGGGGAGTCAAAAAATGGTTCAAAAATTTCCCTATACACTTTATTTTCGAAAACTTGCAACTGGAGTCCTGCAGCGTAAGTTAGAGCTGGTCTAAAGATGGTCTGTATATTTTCAGTTTTGTACTTTTCGTTAAAAATTTGGATCCCAATAAAAACTGCTGAGAGTAGTACATCTTGTTAGCATTCTGTATTCTAACTTTAATTTCCACTTCTCTATGATTCTGTTCATTAATTATGTCTCCTAAGAATTTGAAATGTTCAACCCGCTTAAAACTATGCTTGCCAATAAGAAGAGGTAATCGATTCCTAAACACGTCGATATTCCTTTCATTACCATGTATGAGTTTTTGCTCATTTCTAAGGCCTAATTTGAAAGCCATCTCCTTAAGTTCAACAAACAATTAAATTAGGCGGAGAATTACAATTAAACAGCTGTTAGCTGGTAGAAAGTGGAGCGTTGACACGCTCAAGAGTCTCGTCGGCTTTGCTTGAGGACATTTCTTCTTTTCACAGATCGTCATCTTCCAGCGGCTTACGATCGTATTAAAACGTGTAAACTACTCAAAATATCACTCCACGACTTAAACAATCCATTTTATATGCGATTCACACCATCGTGAACGATTCAGTCCCATTTCTTTTCACATTAAAAAATTATTGCCACTCAAATATTCACAATAGGTAGTTTAAGAGACAAGACACCATTCGTATGCTAAAAAAAAAGGCCAACAGTTTTTGAATATGAACAAATCTTCCTCCTGTCAACACTATTATTATATACTAGCAACCCACCCCGGCTTCGCCCGGGAACAGTTTTGAATGCATTACGTGATAAGCGCTTTTTTTTCTTCGATGTCAATGAACTACGACCTATATCCATTTTACGTCTCGGCATGATGGGTTAAAATCACTGGCTGGACTATTAATTATATTATCATGGAGATGCATGTGCAACGAATTCTTGTCAGACGTAATTTAAGAATGGCGAGGTGCATGAAACACAAATCCCCCTTCCGTCCATTTTTAACTTGACTGTGTATTTTGCGGAACGAAACGTTCACAGGCGAAATTAAGAAAAGCCGAGTTGCACTTCCAGGGAAACTCAAAATACAACCACTCTTCTCTGAAGTCTTAACTCAACACGACTCGACAGTTTGCTGCTGGCTGTATCTCGGGTAATAGGCTCGCCCGCTAGCTAGGCTGTAACTGGGGTGATAGGCTAGCCCTTAGATAGCTAGTAAACTGTCGCCTCAGTAATTGAATGGAAATTGTTGGAAGAAATGAAAACGTAAACCGACTTATAGTGGGCGATGTATTGGAGATAGAGATATGCTCTCGCAGACTTTTTTGTAGAACTTTTCATGCAGAACAATTCTTACACTCATAGTATATTGATATTTTTACGGGCGCCAGCGTAAGCTTAAAAATCGCACGAACGCCAGGTTTTTTCGATTTTTACACTGAAATAGTCACTGCTTGGCTTCCTTTGATCATAAATATATTCCTCGAGATATCCTTTAAAGAATGGTGAAAACCGCATCAAAATCCATCCAGTGGTTCTCAAGATTACCCGTGACATCCAAGTATCGGGGACTTTGTTTTAATACTAAGTAGAGATTGTATATTAAAAACTGTAGAAAACTTGGAAGCCATTGTCAGTGCTGTCTAATTTGATATTTTTCAGTCGGTCAACAGGTATTTAAGCTCATTGTACTAGGCGGAAAATATAATATCCTACCTGAAAAACAATACATGTGATTAATTACCGATTATACCCCACAAGGGCTCACGACTAGTGGGGCGTGGGTTGGCAACCACGGGACCCCAGCTGAGTCCGGCATTGTTTCCACTTACTTGGGCCGGTCTCTTCTCTGGCATCTTTCATGTCGACCTTCCTTGGTCAACTCTTGTTCTCTTCCGACCCCAACGGTATTAAGGTATCCGAGGCCTAGAGTGTCTTTCACTTTGCCACTTTAATTGGCCCTTGTCTCATCTTACCAAATCTCTCATTCTTCGAGGAATCACACCTCTTCTTTTCTCTTCTTGATATCTCCTGCCTTCTTCTCAAGGCCCTAAAGAAGGCTGGGTGTGTGTAGCCCCACCATTTAAGGTTCACCCTGGATAGTGCTACACCCTCAAGAGCTCACGGTTGGTGAGTTCGGGAGTTAGCGACCCTGAGGGATTTCCGACCTGTGACCGTGATTTTTTTCCTTTTCCCATTGCCTCCGGGGCGAGCAGCCACCAAGTCATCGGCTAATAGGCTACAAGTTTAAATGTCATCTGCAAACCAAGTTGTCTTCGTAAGTCAGCAAGATCCACACACTCGGTTAAAATGTGGGCCACGGTGAAAACTGCTCCACAGGTACAAAGTTAGTTATTGTTGTTTTAAGGGACGGAACTACGAGGTCATCTGCCCCTCTTAACACAGATTAAAGTATACAAATTGGGAATAAAATTTGAAATTTAGAGGTGGACACCTAAATTTGAAAAGACCGAAAATTAATAAAACAAAAAATATGGAAAAAACAAAAATTCTGCAAAGACGAACAAGTCGTTGAGTCAATGTACACTGGAAAATTTCGAATGCCGCACACGATAACCAGAGTGTATCCGTGATGATGATACAAACTTTAAGGGATGATGGAGGAAGGCAAATGGACCCATTTGGGATAAGTAGGCCTACCCATCGTCCGGAAACGATCGAGTCAACAGTTATTAATAATCGCGGTTGTTTAACGTCCGTCCTCAATTCTAGTTCTTAACCGACGCCGGGGTGCTGAATTTCATCCCGCAGCCGTTCTTTAACGTGTCGGAAACCAACTACATGGGTATGAAACTTGTAAACACCCGTAAACGCTACCGACCGCAGTCGGGTTTGACCCCGCTAACTTGGGATTAGTAGACCAACTCCGTATCCACTTCGTGGCCAGCTCGTTCACCTGATCCCATCCCACTGGATTTTTTCTCGTGAGGCCATGTGAAAAATCTTGTGTATGAGACACCTGTCGAGACGGAAGAGGATCTCCTGGCAAGAATTCCCGTTGCCTGTGACGCTGTTCAAACGACACCAGGGATCTTCGAATGGGTACGACAGACTTTGTGCGACGATGCTATGCCTGCATTGGCGCAGGTGGACGCCATTTTGAACAGTTGTTGTAAATGTAGCAGCTTGTGAAACGTGTGCAGATAAACGGTATTAAATGAGTAGCATTTTGCTTATAACTTGTGACTCGATCATTTCCGTACTACGGTTCCTTAACTCACATTCATCCATTTGCCTTCCTCCATCAACACTGAAAGTTTGTAACATCATGATGGATACAACCTGTATAGATGGGCGGTCGTAAGCGCGTGAGAATTCTTCTTAAGGGACACTAGGACTGAGTTTTTAGACAAAAATGACAAAATAACTTTTTTTGTTTTTCCCATATATAGGCTATATATCTTATGGACCCCTGTGGATCATTTCAGTAAACAGTTTTAATGCACTGCCATTTTTAAAGGCTCAGCGACAATTTTTATCTCCTCTGCGTAAAAAGAAGATGGAAGGCAAATCATAGGAAAGTAGGCTATACTTTTAAAACTAGAAATCCTAGAAGTCGTAGGTTGACTCAAACGAAAGGTCTCTATGCTCTTTATCTCTACAACAAATATTGTATTTTGCAGATTTTTTCCAAAAAGGTTTCATTGGCTGAGCCAAACTGGTTAATATAGCATGCGATTTTATAAAAAAAATGCTTTCATATCCAAACAACATTTTTAGGTAATCAAAATGCTCCATGTGCATGAGATATCCACCAATTTTACTACAAAAATCACTGGACATTCAGAAACATATGTGTTGTAAGATAACATTGCAATATCTCCAGTCACTTTGTACATTACAGACCAAAAAAATAAAGAAAAACTATGAAAAATTATCAAAATTCATAAAACGACGGAACATCAAGAAAAAAATAATCTGACAGCATATATGTGTCACTTTCCTGAAATGTCTCAATGTTATAATATTTATAATAGTTTTATGTATATGTAATGAAAATATCAAGCGTTTTACACATTTTCCAATGCACATGGAGCATTTTGATCACACGGTATATTTTAATAATATAATTAGTAAAAAATCAATTCCGTTTCATCCAATTGGTTTCAAATTTGGTATGTGACTTAGTGTTACTATGCAGTATGCAGTTTAAATTTCAACTCATTCTGATAAAAAAAAAATGTGGAAGTTGAAAAATTCAGTCCTAGTGTCCCTTAAAGCCTAAGTAGAACACTGACAAGGAGAGGTCGCCATGTGGTTTAATAGTAAAGTGTTCAAATTAGGTGGGTTTGCTCTTCATAAAAATATATTTTACCCCTGTTTGAGGGTTTTTGCCAATGGGCCTTAAAAAAAAGCGAATAAAACTTACAACACGTTCAAGCGTCCCGGACGAACTCGATACCTTCAATTCCCTACGCCAACGCGCTAGCGACTAGGCCACGGAGACGAGCCGGGAACGTGTGCGGGAATAGGACTACAAAAGTTTGAGGATTGATTTTAAACGTTCAATTTTTTGCCCATTGGCAAAAACGCTCGAACAGGGGCAAAATATTCTCTTATGAAGAGCAAACCCACCAAATTTGAACACTTGTCTAGTATACATTGCGACCTCTCCTTGTGAAACCACTGAATATCCACATGCGCTGCCGAGGACACATTGCACACTTTATTTGCATTGATCACCAAGGTATGAAGGCTCACTGTGCGTGGAGACATCAGTGCGCACGTAATAGGCCTATGTACCGGTCAAGAAGAAACGGCCCACTTATACCTATAAATATACATAAGTTACAATACGGTGTTACACATCATCTACGTAGGCATAATGGCAGGTAACTTTTACACGTTAAGGTATAAGTGCACTCCAAACTGGACAAAATAAGCCATGATTAAAAGAAATTGCTTCTAATTGTGAAGACGTTAAAAACTGTCAACATAATATGGAACGTTTGAATTAAGTCTTCAAAACTGTTTTGAAGAGTGCGAGAAAACGACGGCCATGGTTTCCTTTGGACTCCATCTCTTTTCCTATTCTGAAATTCGTGCACATTATCCCATACCTTTTAGGAATGTGAATGTGCGGCAGGGTTAATACCTGCTAGCTCCTTTCACCTTGGTCTGCAGTTAGATCTTGACTATATTTACGCAGGACACAGATTAAACGTTTTAGGGCCTTTTGTATTACTTTGGACCGTTACGGTTTCCCCCTAGTAGTGCACATCATCAAGATCCGAGTGCTCGGTTCCTAAGTTTAAAATTTGATCGATCAACCAGAATAGCAAACAAAAGATATATCAGAATACAAGCCAAAATTATAAGAAATACACATATCCTTTTGGGTTTCCGCCGTATTAATATGTAATGATGATGATGATGATGATGATAATTTTTGTTTAAAGGGGCCTAACATCTAGGTTATCGGCCCCTAATGGTTTGGATGATAGTGAAAATAAAAGATGATCAAATGAAACTTAAGAATTGAGGGACTTGAAAGGCAGGAGAGCCAAGAAAGGCAGCGAGGAACGGGAAAGAGGAGAGGGTCCGCCCCAAAGGCAATGGAAAAAAGGGGGAAACTTGACCCAGCTCAGGAATCCCTCGGGGTCACCAAATCCCGAACTCACCAGCCGTGAGCCCTTGAGGGTATAGCACTATCCAGGGTGCACCATAAGTGGTGGGGCTACACACACCCTGCCTCCTTGAGGGCCATGAGCAGAAGGCAGGAGATATCATGAAAAGAAGGTTGACCCGTCGAAGAATGAGGGATCAGGAAAGATGAGAAAAGGGTCAATTAAGGCGGGAAAGTGAAAGACGCCCTAGGCCTCGGATCCCCTATACAGTCGGGGTCGGAAAGGAACAAGAGTTGACCAAGGGAGGTCGATAGGAAAGATGACAGAGAGGGAGCCCAACCCAAGAAAGTGGAAGCAATGCCGTACTCAGCTGAGTTCCCGTGGTCGCCAACCAACGTCCCACTAGATCTTAGCCCCAATCGTCAACAATGCAATGTTTTATTCTTTTTTCTTTTTCCACTTGTTACTTACTTACTTACTTACTTACTCCTTGGCGCTACAGCCCTTGTAGGGCCTTGGCCTCCCGGACAATCTCCACCCATTCTTCCCTGTTGACTGCTTTGGTTCTCCATCTTCTGACTCCCATCCTTCTCAGATCCTCCTCCACGTTGTCCAGCCATCTGGTCCTAGGTCTTCCCCTCACACGCCGTCCTCCTGGCTTCCCATTGAAGACCTTCCTTACTACCCTGTTATCTGTCATTCTTTCTACATGTCCCAACCAACGCAGTCTACTACTCTTTATTTCCACTACTGGCTTACCGTACAACTCTCTTATCTCCACATTATTTCTGATTCGCCAGAATTCACCCTCTTTTACTGGTCCATATACTTTCCTAAGTATTTTCCTTTCCCATCTCCTTAAAAAATCCTCATCACCTTGTGTCATGGTCCAAGTCTCCGAACCATACATCACCACAGGTCTCACTACCGTACGATATACAGTCAGCTTCAGATTTCTACTAAGACTTCTTGATTTTAAAACTTTGCTTAAAGCATAGTAACTCGTATTTCCAGCTGCTATCCTTGCATGTATTTCTTCTCTCATGTCATTGTTTTCAGCTATAATTGACCCTAAATATTTAAAATTTTTACAGCGTTCATATTCCTTCTCATTCAGTTTCACATTTTTCTCTAATTCATTATATTTTCTCCTAGATGTTAGCATGTACTTCGTTTTTGACTGATTAATCGTCAGTCCAATCTCTGCCCCGTATTCCTCTAATTTCCTTAGCTTCTGTTCCAAATCCTGTTTCCTCCTAGATAATAAATCAATATCATCTGCATATGCAAGGTCTTGCATCACTCGGTTAAGCGATGTTCCCCCTGCGTTTCCCTCTTGTATCCTTCGCATTACATTCTCCAAGGCAATGTTAAACAGTAAGGTGGAGAGAACATCACCCTGTCGTAATCCTTGGTTAACTTCAAAGGTATTTGATAGAATACCTTCAACCTTTACTTTACATATTGTTCTTTCCAAAGTTATTTGTACCATTCTTGTTAATTTATTAGGTATTCCTGCCTCTTCCATTGCCTTCCATAGCTGATTCCTTTTAATGCTATCATATGCTTGTTTAAAATCTATAAACAGCTGGTGTACATCGTAACATTTTTCTAGGATCTGTCTGATGGTAAAAATCTGAAACTCTGAAGCCACACTCCTAGATATTCCTCTACATATATTCTCAACCTTCCAGCTATAATTTTTGCTAAAACTTTATACACAATACACAGCAATGCTAACCGTCTATAATTACCACAGTCTGCTTTGTCATGTTCCTTATGTATAGAGCAGGGTATTGCTATGTTCCACTGCTCTGGCATTTGCTCCTTTTGCCATATCTCTACCATGATCTTATGCATCCGTCTTGTTAGTTCTTCCCCTCCATATTTTATCATTTCTGCTGTGATGTTATCTTCTCCCGGCGCCTTATTATTTTTTAGGATCTTAATACCATTTTCAACTTCTTCCAATGTGGGTTCCTTGACTGATTCCATGTCCGTCTATACTTCATTTTGTTCCTGTCCCATCTCCTCCCTCTGTCCAACTTCTACCTCACCTTCATATCCAATTTCCGCATTCAGCAGTTCACTAAAATATTCCACCCATCTATTTAACATATCATCTTTACCTCCAATCAAGTTGCCCTCCTTATCTTTACAGAAAGCTGCTCTGGGTTGAAATCCTTTCTTTATATCTTTAACCCTTGAATAGAACTCTCTGGTTTCCTGAGCCGTCTTTCTCTCTTCTAACTCCTCAATCCACTGCTTCTCAAGATCTCTCTTCTTCTTTCTACATTCCTTGTCTGCTTCTTTTCTCTTCTCCCTATATTCCTCTACAGTAGTTCTTGTTCTTCTTTGTAACATTCTTCTCCTTGCCTCAATCCTTTCTTCAATCTTCTTTCTACACTCTTCATCAAACCAATCCTGCATCTTCAGTTTCTTCTTTCTGCCCAGCACCGTTTCCGCCGTGTTTTGTATTATATCTTTGACCGTCTGCCACTGTTCTTCTATACTTCCTCCTTGCTTCTCTTCCACTTCATTAAGCTTATTTGTCAAAACCATTGTGTATTGCTGAGCTATGCTTTCATTCTTTCTTAATTTAGCATCATCAAACCTATGTATAACAGCTCTCTTAATCTCTCTGTACTTGGCTATCCTTTGTCTATATTGAACTCTTACCAGAAAATGATCACTATCTCCATCTGCTCCTCGACAGCTATCCACTTCCAACACATCTGAGGCATGTCGTCTATCTATAAGCACATGATCAATTTGGTTTTCTGTGATCCCATCAGGGGAGCACCATGTCACTTTCCTTATATCCTTCCTTTGCATCCATGGTGCTTTTGATAAGCATGTTACTGCCTATAGCAAAATCAATCAGGCTAATACCATTATCATTGGCCACCTCATGTAAACTATCCTTTCCCGCTGTACTCCTGTTCTCTTCCACTTGTGCATTAAATCCCCCATAACAACCTTAACATCATGCTTTGCCACTCGTGCTAGTTCCTGTTCCAGCTGCTCATAGAAAAGACCCTTTTCTTCCTACTCTGCATCTTCGGTTGGTGCTTATGTACATATGAAGGATATATTGAAGAAACGGGCTTTCACTCTTAATACACACATCCTTTCGTTAACAGGCTTAAAATTTAGTATAACATTTTTATACTCATTATCAACAAGAAAACCTGTCCCTCCATATCCTCTATTCCCACAACTATAGAACACGGTGTGTATCCCCGTGGCAAGTATTCCACTTCCATTCCATTTTACCTCTTCTATTGCTGCCAGCTTTATATTTCTTCATTTCCTTTTTCAAGTTCCGTAATCCTCCAGGTTTACTCAGTGTTCTTACATTCCATGTCCCAAAATACCAATTCATGTACCGTTTCCGTTGCCAAGGTCGTTTATCCATTTCATCCGACCGGTTTCCTTTGTCCTTTGGTTCCGTAACACGTGTTTTTTTTTACGGGGTAGGGTTGTTAGCCCCACGCCCAACCCCCAACCTGGAGGACCAGGGTACCGCTCTTAGTCTGGCTCATCACCTTAGGCCTGTCCAGCTTGGGTGACCCTACCAGGAGCCGAAGCTCCCGCTGGCATAGCCCCAAGGATCATTTGAGCTCGCAAGCCTCCAAACACCCGGCAATACCTGATTGCCTACTGCAAGGTGACGGTACCGGCGGGAGGTTTTCCACTTGTTGGCATAGGAAAAAATGAATACAGCCATATCTTCAGTTGTTCTTGTGCAATTCAGAAGCGAATATGCGCTTGAGGCCTGAAGATGTTGCCAGGGCAGTGGCTCTGATCAAAAATGGAGGCGTGCACATCTTTCCGCAGGAAACAGCATCATGTCAATGAATCGCTATTGTTAAGTGAAACAATGACATGAATAATACATCCTGGAAAACAATTAACCTTACTCCCATGCTATAAACAGTTATGTACTAGGCCTAGAGCTTGCACGGTGGGTGAGTGGTTAACGTGTCGGTCTACTAACCCCAAGCTTGCAGGTTAGCTCCTGGCCGTGGAAAGTGATTTTTTTTATAAGACGGCAAAAATTACGACACGCTTGTCATACGATGTTGGCATGTCAAAGAACCCATTTGAATTCAGTAGGCCGAGTTCATAATGGCAAAATTAATCTCGGAAGTTTCCGCCAACATAAAGTTCCTCATTTCTCTACTAGAAAACGCTATAGTGTTAAATATATAAACTCCTTGACTTTCATAGTGCTCAAGGAACAACAAAATTCGACATGCAAGCTGCCCTCTGGGTGTCAAATAACAAAGCTTGCACCAGGCACCCGAGGCCATACGATATTATTATTATTATTATTTTTAGCGTTCCTATTAAATGATTTAAATGAAAGTAATGTTGAATTTTTCAAGTGATCGGTTTTCTTTGCCGGTCAGTGTATATAAATTTGTTATGGACTACAGAAGAGGGGAAATACAGGATGACATGTTTCGCCCGACAAGCGAGCATCATAAAATCCAAATATACAGTACGTAGAAGGCAAAATAGCTCTACAAAACACTATCAAACCCACGAAGACGCTTACCAAACTCAAAAAGCACGACAAAAACTTACAATGTGAGGCAACTACAGTGGAACATGGCTAATTCGAACTTCTATAATTCGAAATGCTCTTTAATTCGAAGTTTTCTCTTGGTCCCTAGCATTTAATATAGAATCAATGCAAAACAATTGTGGTTAATTCGAATTATATTTTGGATAATTCGAAGTTTTTAGTGTAAAAAGCCGATCGGAAGCCAAACAGTTGGGTCAGTTCCCGAAAATATTGTTCCGAGTGCAGCGCAAGCAACAAACCACATCACAGAACTTAGGCGGTTCTTTTAAAGTAGATATGACGTAAGTGATTCTGTTTTCCGTTCCTTAAATTTGTTAGATTCTTTTGTGATGGCTGAGAGACTTAATTGTAGGAAACAGGTAAAAATTTCACAAACATTTTTGAAAAATAGTAGATTTCTCTAAGACTTAACTAGATTGCTGGATTACTACTGTCGTTAAATAGGCGATTAGCACATTTTGGTTTAATGTTTCATTTGAAACTTTTCAGGTTATTCACGATACAGTCATTATACAGTACCGCTGTCTGTTAATCTGCTTTGTTGAACGTAAATCATTATGTAAACGTAATACAATATATTTTTTCTACCCTTTTCAAAAAACTGTCTTAATTCGAATTTTTTTACTGGTCCCTTGAGGTTCCACTGTATTACTTATACTAAAGCATTAACCATCCGAAAAATTAACTATTTATTTGACCACCTCGTGGCGCAGTGGCTAGCATTGTTGGCTGTCACCCCCGAAGTACCAGGTTCGATCCCCGGCTCTGCCAAGAATTTAAAAGTCTTGGTATGGTCTGGTACGGGGTCTCCCAGCTTCGTGATGCAAAATGGGAACGAAGTCAAGGGCTCTAATACAGGTCGCCTACGTCCCTGGAGGGGATATGGCACTTAAATAATTAAAAATTTTGCAAGACTGAAAATTTACTATCCCATCAACAAACAATCTCACTCCCCCAACTAATCTATGAAGGTGTAGCAACTAATGCTGTGATACACTTATGCCCCAAACTAGAATTGTAAACTAATACGGTATGCAGAAATGACCTACGAATACTCTGCTAAGATAGTAAATACCTAGAACTACAACCAACAAATAAAATTATGATAATTCTTGTTTTAAGGGGCCTAACATCTAGGTTATCGGCCCCTAATGAAATAAAATGGTATGACATGAAAGGATGAAGATAAAAAATTACAGTCAGTCTGAAAGACTAGACGTTATATCATTTCAAATGACGCATGCTACACATGTTAGCAAGGCTCATGAGGGCTTCTCGCTTAGTTCGTCGCCCCAGGACTCTTTCAACAGGCTCTATTACCCATTAACTTGGGCTTCCCGCGAGGGCACCTCCTTAAGGGTCACCCTGTATTTGAGTCTGACATCTTTTACAATTACTCTTTAAGGGTCACCCATTATTTGAATCTGATATCTTGCAAACCTCTTTAAGGGTCACCCTGTATTTGAATTAAATCTAACATACTGTACACCTCATTAAGTGTCACCCCGTATTTTGCTCTGACATCCTGCACACCTCTTTAGGAGGCACCCTGTATTCTTATCTGGCATCTTGTATAGCTCTTTAGAAGTCACCCTGTATTCTTGTTTGACATCTTGTGCACCTCTTTAGGAGTCACCCTGCATTCTTGTTTGACATCTTGTGCACCTCCTTAGGAATCACCCTGTATTCTTCTCAGCCATCTTGTACACCTCTTTAAGAGTCGCCTTGTATTCTTATCTGGCATCTTGTATATCTCTTTAGAAGTCACCCTGTATTCTTATCTGGCATCTTGTACACCTATTTAGGAGTCACCCTGTATTCTTTTCACTTAGCTCGAAGCCCCAGGTCGCTCGACGCCCCAGGACTCTTTCAACAGACTCCATTAACCATTAACTTAGGCTTCCCGCGTGGCTGCATGACGTCACGCACTCGCCGTCCATTACCCATTAACTTAGACTTCCCGCGCGGCTGCATGACGTCACCGTCTCCGTAACGCATAACTTTTGACTCAAGCATAACGATGAAGTCAACAAGATCATTTGAAATGATAAAACAGCCCACTGCCAGAGATGAAACGAAAATGGTTTATATGAAACAGACAGTGAGCCCCAACAATCATGTTTTATTTGAATAAAAATAGTAAAATGGGGATGGTAAAAAACAATGAAGCAAATAAGGCATAGTGAACAATAAAATAGATGAACGCAATAAGAAACATAAAACAGACTAAACCTGAATTAAAATCTTAACTAAAACTTTAAAAAGTAGCCACTCTCCCTCATGAGCCGGATGACGTGGTCCACTGACGGCCCGTCATCACGGAGAATAAGGAAGAGGGAACACACAAAAAGAGTGTTTGCCTAGAATACTCATAAAGTGTGTTGAAATATCTGATATGGAGACTTATCTGAATCTGGAATGTCTACAAGATGTTCTGACGGCCGGTAAAAACCACTCGCAAATCACCAATATCATGATTACATTTTTGAAATCCACAGTATAATCATTTAACTCGCAACTATTGACAAAGGGTGGCACGGATTTGGGGGAAAGGCCGTGAAAGCCTTGGTCAACAAGCATTAAATAAATTTTATCGGAACAGTATTCCTGGGCGAAGAAGAAAAAATGAATGAATGAATGAATGAATGAATGAATGAATGAATGAATGAATGAATGAAAGAGAAAACACTTACTATCATATCCGGCAGACCAGCTCCACATGCTGACCATAGCCAGCAGCCAATGAAAGAAGTGGCCTTCGATCTTCCAATAAAGCTCTGGATGGTACTTCTTAAGTGGGAAGATCATTACCATCCACACCACGTACGTGGGGATGCAATACATGTTGTTTAGGATCACTAACGACGTGCGCACGAAACATTTGCACACAAATCCGATTAAGCTGAAACAAAACAAACTCAGATTCACTTTGTTGTCTTTAATATAGTGAGCATTAAGGTCAGGATTTTTATTCAACTTCACCTTATTTTATCCAGTGTTTATACACGAGGACCATTGTTGGGACAAGAACCTTTGACTACTGCTATGCGAGCTTGGTAGAAATTAGAGAAACTTATTGCAAAATGTTCTGTATATATGAATAACTAGCAACCCGCCTCGGCTTCGTCCGGTTCTTTAGCGGTTTACCCAGCGTAAGGTTAAAAGGCGCACGGACGGCAGATCCCAGAGGCAATTCAGAAAAACCGAGGTAAACAACAAAACTCCAAATGCAAATAGCCTACTCTTCTCGTCTTAACTCGACAAGACTCGCCAGTTTGACTCTGGCCGAAGCTGGGGTGATAGGCTCACTTTGTAGCTCGTAAACTCGCTCCGAAGCTAGTAATTTAAATTCCCACGGAATGCAGATTGTTGGAAGATATGAAGACGCAAAAATACTTACAGTAAGTTATAGTGGGCGATGTATTAAAGATAAAGATATGCTGCCACGGACTATTTTGTAGAACTTTTCATGCTGACCAATTCTTACACTCATAGAATATAGATATTTTAAACGGTTTACCCAGCGTCAGCTTAAAAGGCGCATGATTTTCTCCGACTCGATTCGCTGAAATCGTTACTGCTCGGTTTCTTTTGGTTATAAATGAATGTATTTCTACAAAAATATTCCTCGAGAAATCCTTTACAGAATGGTGAAAACCACATAAAAATCCATCCAGTGGTTCTCGATATTACTCGTTACATCCAAGAAGCGGGGACTCTTTGTTTTATACTAGGCTATGTATAGATAATTGTATCAACATTTATTTGTGCGAGAGTGCATTATCCCCACATTCGCAGTCGCCAACACAGTAAATGAGCGTTCTCTGGAAAATAGCCTATCGTTGCCCGCAACAAGAAGGGTGGGAGGATAGGACATGCAAGATGGCGTTGCTGAGTTACGTCTATTTCTTTGTCTTTGAATATTGGTCAACAGCCACAACACATGGCTTGTTAAGTCTTTCAGCCTGGGACATAAAATATCCGTCCAGTGACCACATTACACTATAATACAGTATGTAGGCGGTCATTTTATAGTTTCGTGAAGTGCCTTTGAACGTGCAGGCTCTCTCAGCCAAGGCAGTAACCGTGCGTGCTAAATCGTGAGTTCTGCCACACACCTCTGATGTCAAGGGAGTCTCGGTATGATGAAATCTCTTTGCTTATTTTTATTCCTACACTGACATATAAGGCGAATCATAGGCCTATAACTTCCTTCGTTTTAGCATGCCGTTATTGACAGTGAGTGGGCTTATTTGTGGCCCTGAAAAACGCCGTTGTGCACGACCCCTAACAGTAGACATGGAATCGATTAGGGCAGAAGTATACCTATTGTCGCCACCTCATCCCAGGCCACACTGGCATCATCACTCCAATGAGCGTCCGTAGTTGGCGCGGGATCGGACCAGGTCTCCACCATTACTCTCTTCGTCACAGCCCAAACATTCTTGATGCGATTCACGACTGTTCCACAAGGAGGATCGATAAGCTCGAGCTTGTGAACCATTCCTGAACCAATCAGGATGCGTATAATGGACACAGGTCCTGCTGAAATTGTATAACACCAGCCGGATATAATATCGTATGGCCTCGGGTGCCGGGTGCAAGCTCTTTTATTTGACACCCAGAGGGCAGCTTGCATGTCGAATTTCGTTGTTCCTTGAATCACTATGAAAGTCAAGGGGGTTAGATATCTAAGCCTCTTGACTTTATAGCGCTAGTAGAGAAATGAGTAACTTTGTGTTGGCGGAAAATCCCGAGATTAATTTTGTCACTATGAACACGGCCTACTGAATTCGAATGGGTTCTTTAACATGCCAACATCGTATGACATGCGTGTCGTAATTTTTGCCGCCTTTCAAAAATCACTTAACACGGCCAGGAGTGAACCTGCAAGCTTGGGGTTAGTCTATCTATCTATCTATCTATCTATCTATCGTATGGCTTTTAGTGCCGGGAGTGTCCGAGGACATGTTCGGCTCGCCTGAGTCTGTAGCTGCTTCCAGCGGACACCCTAAAGGGCGAGCTACAAGTTCCGTTCAATTTCAAGTAGTTCCAACTTTCGCCACCAGATATCAATGATACCTAGTGGTGAACGTTGGAACTTTGATAGAGCGTTCTGACGAAATCTAACCTAACAAATTTTGCTTTACACAAGTTTAGTCTGTGAAAGGATCTTTTACATGCCATAAATCTATGATATGGGACCGCCGGCTTTACTTCCCCTCCGAAGGAAGGCATACTGAAGGATTTTTAACGCTCTTAAAAAATCCGACGACTTCGGCCGGGTTTGAACCCGCTATCTTGGGCACAGCAGTTCAGCATGCTACCGACTACGCCACCGAAGCCGGCACGATAACCACTCACCCACCAGCCGGATGAAGCACCGTGACGGCATGGACCATAATATTCTCAAAATTAAGCAAATATTCCCCGCGGTGGGAGGGTGTTCGTGTGGATGTTGCTTGATTCTGTGAAACATTCCTTTCCCACGAGGGTTCGTCCAAATCCAACACGCAACACATACATGGCCAGAGCGCTGATGCTTGGCTACGTGTGCTGGATCATGTCGAATGTTGAAAGGGTTAAACACCCGTACTAGCCCATCGCTCGCCGAAGAAAAGGTGCTCTCGTCGGAGAACATGACATTCGACCAATCACGTTGTCCTCGCCAAACGCAAGGGGGAACAGCCTCTGCACATCCGTGAGCTTTTGTTTCTTAGCCACTCGCCGGGATTTTCGGATTATTTAAGAGCGTTAAAAATCGCTCAGTATGCCTTCCTTCGGAGGGGAAGTAAAGCCGGCGGGCCCATGTCATAGATTTATGGTGTGTAAAAGAACCTTCCACTAACTACAATTGAATGAAGCTAAATGTGTAGGTTAGATTTGATTATCGCTTTATGAGTTCCAAGGTTCATCACCGGTGCTGGTGGCGGTGGTAACTAGTAGCCAATTTCGCAGCTATGTTTCGTTGACGGTAGAATTTGGTAGCAAAAGTAGAACCTACTTAAAATTGATGGTCTGCAGTCCTTGCCTAAATCACAAATAACACACACTAATACAGCCATCACATTTATTAACACCTGTTATCACACAGATTCTACACACACCCGAAGTACACGGTGCCACATGACCGCCTTGTTGCAGCCCCTAAACTGAGGAACGAACCATATCGCCGGGATTGTAACCCATCTCATTCAGGCGTTTCAAGACCGTCCTCGAACCACCGCGCCTGGAAAAGGAGCGACCTGGCGTAGCTAAACGGGGTCGAAAGGGCCTCAGTGATCAAACGAACGTCCTATCCCGTCCCAGATTCGGGACCTGCCACGAACCCGAGCCAGCATATCGGCCTACGTCTCCTAATTCTTGAAAACATCTCATACAACGCGAGCATTACTCCGTGAGAAGCGGCAGCGTCGTCCAGCCCCTGTTGCGTTTCGATTTCCTGTGTCAACGAAATCAACTGCCCGTTCACGGATGTGACGTTCTTGGTGTGCCACAGTTGTATGTGCATTGACCTACCTGTGTGTAATAAGCATAGTGGGAGCATCCTGCAAACAAACTGGTTTGCCCAATGTTGCTGCCAGCGGAGTAAAAAATAACACTACTAAACGGATTCAAACCAGGCACCTTCCCATCGTGAACCAGAATTTTGTACTCCCTAGGCTACGGTTAACAGGCACGCACAACACACTTGCTAGTCTGCCACCTCGCTCGTATTTAAGGTCACTTACTACCCTACAAGGGAATTGTTACCACTAGACGTAGAGCGCGGCTGTTGTGTATATATAGCCTACAGTAAGTCAAGGATGATGTAAGTATAAGAGATGCGTCACTTTTGGTTATAGAATTTCCGAGAGAGAACACCGCCTGAGGCTATGGATTGTACTTGCAAGTTTGGCAACATAAAAAGTAAAAAGCCATATGAATGTAGCCTTTATTACACGTAATTGAACAGTATGTTCTGCGATGAGTTATTGATGAAAATAATACTAACATAACTGCGCCTTTCGCTAGGCGCTGAAATATACGTCCAGATAGGAAAATGGTACTCTTTGATATATATATATCAATGATGGCAATAGATTTGTCACGAAGGATACAGTTATACCGTTCTAGAGCTCAATTCACCTTTAGGCTAATTAAAAGGGCTCTCCTACTCTACAGAATTGTTGGGATATTCGATTAATATAAAGAAAACTGTCCAAATGCACACACTGTGTTGCCATAACCTCACTTTTTGCCTAGCATGCCGGCTGCCACCCAACCCTCCCCGTAGCCCTAAACCACAAATTGTATTGCAACGCAAAGGAGAATGGGTAAGAAAACAAACAAGAGATGAAATGCACACATTTATTCTCTATATATTTTTATTCGAGAGTAGTCCATATTGCCCACTAGTTTTACACATGGTCAACACCAGGAAGATGAAAATTGCCGTATTGTTCTTACTATCAATATAATTCTTACATCCCGGTGCTTGGCAATTTTCTCTCCCTTGCAGTGGCATGATTGACTCTCAATTCAATTCAAATGAATAATCAAAATACTGAACAAATCAAAACAACCAACAACACCACGAGGAAAATCAATCCAAACAGACTATTCCTACTTCCGCCAGTCGGTTTGATATGAGCGTTCATGAGTGCCAACTACGGAACCTTGGTGCTAAAATTAATTCTTCATTGGTTGGCAGAACATCCAGTACAGGGCCTTATCCCGACCCACGCGCTCCCTATGAACTGTCATCCCCCTGCAGTAAGTCAGCTCGCCTAGTTATGGCTGCCGCAAGCGGTTGCGGGGCAAGAGGGGGAACGCATATACAGTCATACAATGAGAACACACCGCACAGAGCACGATCCAGCACGAATCATGCACACAAATGGCATGCGATCAGGTTTCGCTGGCGACAACTGCACGTCTATCGCAGGCGTGTGGCTGGGCGGAGCGCATTAGTTCCGATTTCCACCAGGGGTAACAATTCGCTGGTAGGGTAGTACATGATGATGCTTGATGACGGGCGGAACAGCGAGCTCATCTGCACCAAACGTGATTTATAATTACTTTACACACTACTGCATAGCCCAGATATGATAACTACTTCTGTATGAGCAGAGCCCCGGATTTATGGTTTTAACAATCTGTTAGGTAGTCAGCCCGAAGGCTGGTTGGATCCTCAAAAAGCACCGCCGTTACGTTATGTGAGTAGATGGTACCCACAAAAACCCAAGGCAGCGCTATATTGAGGCGTTCTAGGCAAGAAGAGGAGTGAGGTAGTTTGCCATTGCTTTCCTTACTGAGTCAGAACAGTAGTCCTAACCCTATGAGTAGAACCTTTCACAGCATTCACAGCCACTGACTGTGCCCTGAATGCCATTACTAAGCACCACCCATACCTCAGTAGCTTCCATATAATCACAGCCAAGAGTGAGACTGAGACATCGGTGAAAAGCCACCTTTTACTCTAGCCTGTGCCAACTGACAAATGCAAATGTACTGTATTCATCAAGAGATAGCAAACAGGCCTCGAATATTTCAGCAAAAATATATATGTTATCAGTCACAATGATATATTTACCCCAAATATGCCAAGTAGGCTATTTCGATATTGAAGTCACAAAATATTGCGAGAAAAGTATATTTTTCGAAATGAGTTACTTTCACCCTCAAATGTGAAACACCAACGAAGTGCTAGTAAATAGACTACGATTTTTTTTCTTTTAAATACTGTATTACTTTAAAATTAATTGAAATAGTTCCACTATCTGTCGTTTGAGAGATAAAAAGAAATCTTAAATATAAATGTTTGATAGGATAACAATAGTGTTATTAGTTTTACGTCCCTTTTAACTACCTTGGCGTTTAGAGACGCCGGGGTGCCAGAATTTTGCCCCGAAGGGCAAATTTTAACGTGCCAGTTAATCTACTGACACGGCTCCCTCGCATTTGCGCACCCTCAAATGCCAGCTGACTGCGCCAGGATACGAACCTGCAACCTTGGGCCCTGCAAGCGAAAACATAACTGCTGAGCCACGCAGCCAGTCGATAAGGTAAGATAGCGAAAGAGGCTTTTCTGCCCAGTCAAATACAGTAGATGTACAATTCTGCGTCCTGAAATCATAGACCCACTGCAATTGCTTGAACTTTGGGGACAACATGAGTTTTACGAGTTATTGAGAAAAGGACTATGGTATAGTCATGGAGAGTATTTGTTAATGATAGGTAGGTCTTAAACTCAGAAAATGTGTGTTATTCCTCTAAATGATTTTATATCGTTCATGATTTAACCAAATCTGTTCACCGTACACTAAAGTCTCACTTGTTTCTTCTTTCACCACGAAATATAGCGAAATATTTCATATCACCACTTTGAACATTTTTATTTCGCCGCTTTGGAGCCATTTCTTTTTCTTCTTAAGACATCGTCTCCGAACGGAGGATGACGAACCAAATTGATGCACGAAAGTCTTCTTCTGATGTGCAACAATGCCACCTTCTGATAAGCCACGAGTTTCTTAGTCTTCCAATAGACCTTTTCGATGAAATATCCCTTCATAATTAGTTGTAGTAACTGGCATTTTTCGCCTGTCATAACATGTCCCAAGTATCTTGTTTTTCGTTGTTTTATTATAAGCAGTAGTTATCTTGGGTTTTCCATCTGACGAAGGACCTCGTTATTCGAAACTTTCAGTATCCACGATATACGTAGGATACGTCTATACAGATACATTTCAAATGCCTCAATTCATTTCTCAGTATTAGGGTCCCAAGTCCAACTTTCACATCCGGAGGACGGAGAAAATTTAGCAACGGATCATTCTTTTTATACTGTACTGGCAATCCGCCCCGGCTTCGCCCGGGAACAGTTAAGAATGCATCACGTGATAAGCGCTTTTTTCTTCGATGTCAATGAACTACGACCTATATCCGTGTTACGTCTCGGCATGATGGGTTAAAATCACTGACTGGACTATAAATTATATTATCATGGAGATGCATGTGCAACGAATTCTTGTCAGACGTAATTGGCGAGGTGCATGAAACACAAATCCCCCTTCCGTCCAATCTTAACTTGACTGTGTATTTTGCGGAACGAAAAGTTCACAGACGAAATGAAGAAAAGCCGAGTTGCACTTCCAGGGAAACTCCAAACACAACCACTCTACTCTGAAGTCTTAACTCAACACGACTCGACAGTTTGCTGCTGGCTGTATCTGGGGTAATAGGCTCGCCCGCTAGCTAGGCTGTAACTGGGGAGATAGGCTCACCCCTAGCTAGTTCGTAAACTGTCGCCTCAGTAATTGAATGGAGATTGTTGCGAGAAATGAAAATGTGAAAACACTTATAGTGGGCGATGTATTCAAGATAGAGATAATTTGCCCTCGCGGACTATTTTGTAGTACGTTTCATGCTGAACAATTCTTAAACTCACAGTACATACGAGATATGTTTAACAGTTTGCCCAGCGTGAGCTTAAAAAGCGCACACACGCCAGGTTTTATGTCGACTTTTTTCCACTGAAATCGTTACTACTTGGCTTCCTTTGATCATAAATTCCATAGAAACCTTCCTCGTGATATCCTTTACAGAATGGTGAAAACCGCATCAAAATCCATCCAGTGGTTCTCGAGATTACCCGCGACATCCAAGATTACCAAAAATCAGAGTCCCTATGTAGGAGTAATTTCCCGGAGTATAAGTTGACTGTATCCAAATGCAATTTGAATTTCTTGTTGTTTATGTTTTACGGGTTTGGAAAATCTTAGTCATCAAGCCCACCTATTTTGAGAGGAGAGGGGGAGGAAGGAGATGTAAAATTTGTCTCAAACTTGTAATTGTTTCTTTAATGTGATATAAATATAAGTTTCCGGGAGGGCGCCAATTCATAGATAGAATACTACGAATGAATATACTTTTAGTACAGACACAAGAACTCATTCATCTCAAGGTGTGGTATGTCTCCGACATCAACCAAGACACTTCAGTATATAAGGGCAATAATGTTTTACCGTAACATACATATATTTCATACGGTTGCTACTTACTTTTATGATGAATAGGGAATGTATAAAGATTGTGACATTAATCCAGTCACCATAAAATATAACTTCCAAATCACGTAGCACCATTCACCATTATTCGTTAAAAGAATCGGAAGAGCTTTATTTGAAATATCTGCCATATAACCATAGAGATGCTGCGAAGAATATAGAATAAATTTACTGTTACTTTAACAAATATTATACATTCAGTATATCATATGTGTTCATTAATTTTGTTTCGATACTTCATGTATCATCTATAACCTCTAAGAATCCAATGTCCCACTTTCATACTCTCTGTTGTCATTCTTGTCCATACCATCTTTGCTATTCCTAGAGTTGTCACTTCATATCTAAGTTCATGTTCTCACCACTCTAGCGCTCCATCACCACCAAAGAACACAAAACAATCCATAGATAAATACTTCATGGTAACTCAAGACCCTATAACTATTACATCGCCCCCAGAAATCCTGATAATAGTATTGCATTAGAGGGATTTATGAAACACATTCAACACAAAACATATTAAATCTTGTTCCATTGGGACCTGGTCTCCCATCCAAGCTTTCCTAACGTATTCTAATCCACCATGGGTTACATAAATTTGCAGCTTTTTCTGGAGTCATAAAGTTCATAGGTACCAAGGCCTCCTCATCATCACGTTATTCCAGAATATTCTTTGTTGTCTCCATGAATTCACAGAGAATAAATTTACCCTCTAGATTTGGCTCAAATGTAAAAACAACTATACAGTACGTTCCATGGAAATGTAGAATCTGTCCACACATTTTTATGCACACATCACCTTGTATGGCTGGCTCAATCAAGCTGTAGCGATACAACGACTTGCACTCATGTACACAAATAATTCCTACAACCATCTGCTGACGATCTCATAACTCACTCTTCTTTAAACATTTTTTTTTAACACTTTCGATATCTTCTTCCATCATGTTCGGACAAGTACAGATCTCAAGACATCGAACAAATTAAAGGTATTTAAGGAACCTATGACTTGAAGATCGAACATTCAGAATGCATTCCTCCAATATCTAATGACTTCCCATAGATCCAAGACCTCTTCTCTTCCAAGCAGTCATAATCTTTTAGCGGAAACCTCAGATAGCACACTTCAAATTCCCAATGACAATCAGCTGAATGTAAATATTGCTCCTCCATCATAAACTTGACAAAGCTCACCACATTAGAATGCAATGTAGGGCATTCCTTGAAGTATTCTGTACAATGTTCCAACTTTAATTCGATGACTTAGAAAACTTGGAAATTATATTTTAATTGTTCAGAATTACTACACAAAATGAAGTAAAAAAAAACAAAAGCTGCTATAATATGAATGGACAAAAGGTTAAATAGAAGATAACGAAAAATATCCACAGCATAACTCAAAATTAAGAAAGATACTAGGTAACACACACAATGAAAAACATATACATTACAGCATACAAACGAATACATATACATTGTGCAACTGTATCAAAAATTAAGAAAATAGACATATACTGTATATGCCTCCAATACCCAATTCATAACTAGAACAACAGATAGCGGCACGCGCCCCCAACACATTAATTTTACGTCCAGATAAAAAATGATCTTGACAACTTCCTATAACCAAATCTAAGTAATATTCTTCCATTTCTTCTTTGTCTCTTAATTCAGTGTCTCTATGGATTTTCTTCTCAGCTTTAACTTCCAACGTAACTCTTTTCTTGACATCAAATTTATCAACATTGCCAATACATTTAGGCTCATTATCATCATCATCATCATTAGATTCATTACAGCATTGGGCTGTATGTCTTGTCCATGCTCTAATACAGCGAACTCCTACTGCTCTTCTAGACCTATCTGTATCATTTATTCTAAAATGAGACGTATCCCCAGTACCATTTTCATCATTATCACGCCTACAATATCCATCCCCTCTATTTCCATTAAAGCGTCCTCCTCTGCTGTGTCGGCGGCGACCTCTACGTCTACCTCTACAACCTTTCTTTCTTCTTTGCCTATTATGGCCTATCCCACTTCTACCTCTATAACCTAAGCGATTTCGACCTATACAACCGTGGTGTCTACCTCCACATCTGATTCCTCTTTGACGCCTACTACGTCCTCTCCAATATATGCCTTTACAACATCGCCTTATCTTATATCGTAATTTTACTTCAAGCTCAACTATCTTCCTCTCATCCACTCTATTCTCCTCTACAATTTCCTCTAACTCTATGCTACTTTCGCGTAACGTCTCCTCTAACAAATTCTTCCTCTCCTCTACTCTATACTCATGTACAATTTCCTCTAACTCTATGCTACTTTCATCTACCATCTCCTTTAACTCCAAACTACTTTCACCTACAGTCTTTTCTTCCTTTATAATACTTTTAGCCTCTTCTTCTAACATATTCTTAATTTCACATCTGATCTCCTGTTTCACCCCCTGAATACTCTCCTGCAGAGTCCCATACTTCCTATTTAATTCTTCATTTTCCTTGACCACATTGTCTAACCTTTGATGATGAATTTCCTTATTATTTTTATCTATCGTCTCTCTCATCTTCTGATTTTGCCTACTTATTTCCTCTCTCATATCCTGATTTTGCCTACTTATTTCCTCTCGCATCTCCTGATTTTGCCTACTTATTTCCTGATTTTGCCTACTTATTTCCTCTCGCATCTCCTGATTTTGCCTACTTATTTCCTCTCGCATCTCCTGATTTTGCCTACTTATTTCCTCTCGCATCTCCTGATTTTGCCTACTTATTTCCTGATTTTGCCTACTTATTTCCTCTCGCATCTCCTGATTATCTTTCTTACTTTCATCAAATCTTTCACTCAGCATTCTCATGATCGCAGCTAATGAATCTTCCGAAATTCCTTTCTCTTTACTAGTATTCGGGTTACTCTCTGACATCATAGTATTATCATCTACGCTCTCTTCACAATCAAGACCACTTCTTAGCTTCATATCTTTCTCCGACATACTGAATTACACTTCTAAACACAAGCCCCAAAATCACTCGCACAATTTATAAGCATTCCTACCCCTACACTGATGTGTCCTGGTTCTCGTGCCCGACGTTGAGGTGTCATTTGTAATTGTTTCTTTTATGTGATATACGTATAAGTTTCCGGGAGGGCGCCAATTCATAGATAGAATACTACGAATGAATATACTTTTAGTACAGACACAAGAACTCATTCATCTCAAGGTGTGGTATGTCTCCGACATCAACCAAGACACTTCAGTATATAAGGGCAATAATGTTTTACCGTAACATACATATATTTCATACGGTTGCTACTTACTTTTATGATGAATAGGGAATGTATAAAGATTGTGACATCAATCCAGTCACCATAAAATATAACTTCCAAATCACGTAGCACCATTCACCATTATTCGTTAAAAGAATCGGAAGAGCTTTATTTGAAATATCTGCCATATAACCATAGAGATGCTGCGAAGAATATAGAATAAATTTACTGTTACTTTAACAAATATTATACATTCAGTATATCATATGTGTTCATTAATTTTGTTTCGATACTTCATGTATCATCTATAACCTCTAAGAATCCAATGTCCCACTTTCATACTCTCTGTTGTCATTCTTGTCCATACCATCTTTGCTATTCCTAGAGTTGTCACTTCATATCTAAGTTCATGTTCTCACCACTCTAGCGCTCCATCACCACCAAAGAACACAAAACAATCCATAGATAAATACTTCATGGTAACTCAAGACCCTATAACTATTACAAACTGTAGTGACTAGTAAAGCTTGTAACCGTAATTATTAAGGCCGGAAGTGGGGTAGTTGCCACGGGTTTTGAATCCAGGCCTACAATCCCGGTATATGCTTGGAGGGAGTGTGAACAAAACGGGGAGAAAAAACACACACTTGACAGCCGCAGATTCAAATCTCCGACCCCCAGGCTTGCTGAGACTCCCCATTGCGGTCATGGTGAGCGATTTAACACGCACGGCTACGCTTCGGGGTTGCAATTTTATGTAACATCAATCTCGAGGGAGGACATCAGTCAATAAATTAATCGATAGGAAGATCCGTGTACTTGGGTGTGGGTGTAGAATTTGTCTTATATTTTCGTGTGTTTTTGTGATGACTGCAGTAGAGTGTATCTGTGAAATTAAGAAGGTCGGGAATCGTTGTTGATTGCCCGGTACTTGAAATAAGATTACATCCCCGGCACTTGACTGGAGGGAGTTTGAAAAAACGCGAGGGAAAATTCACATTCAGCGCCGGGACTAACCTCCATTCTCCGGACTTACTGCAACTCCCCGTCGCAGTCGCTGTGAACGATTTAACGTTCAGTGCCTTTCCACATTCATTACACGGAGGATGTTTTAATTGCATCTTTACAAGCACTTGATACTATTTCCCATACAGGACTAACTTAGTTATTGTTAGTCTAGTTATTATTGTTTTAAGGGGCGGAACTACGAGGTTATCTGCTCCTAAAACAGCATATAATAATAATAATAATAATAATAATAATAATAATAATAATAATAATAATAACAACTAGAGGATATGTGCGAGAAATCTCAGACCGCATAGGCTCTACTGTTATGGGGGCTGGACGCGACACGGTTCTGGCAAGGGCTATCGCCTTGTTTATTTGTTTAAGCGCACTTCATAAACAATTAAATGTTGTTGTTATTCGAGTCTTCAGTCTCTTGACTGGTTTGATGCAGCGCTCCATGCCTCCCTGTCCTGAGCTAATCGTTTCATATCTACATAGCTACCACACCCTACAACCGAGGCAATCTGTTTAACATATTCTAACCTTGATCTACCCCTACAGTTCTTATCCTCGAACCTTCCATCTATAACTAAGCTTGCTATTCCTGGGTGTCTTAGCATTTGTCCTACCAACCTATCTCTTATTTTCATTAGCAGTCGCCAGAAACATCTCTCCTCTCCCACTCGTCTTAATACCTCTTCATTTGTAACCCTACCTACCCATCTGATCTTCATCATTCTCCTATAACACCACATTTCAAACGCCTCAATTTTCTTCTTTTCTGCTGCACCAATAGTCCAAGTTTCACTTCCATAGAGCGGCATGCTCCAGACAAAGGCTTTCAAAAAAGACTTCCTAATACCTTAATAACTTTTCAAGAAATGAAAGATTTTTCCTGTACTATTGAGACGATTTGGAAGATTTTGGTACAAGCCATACCTTCTAACTCCCTCTGGTCTAAGAGCTTTAGTTTTGTGAAGCATACACCTTAGCGTTTTATATACAGGGTGTTTCTAAACTCCCATTACAAAGTTTGAAGGCTTGTAATGGGGACCAATGCGGTTAAGATTAGCAGAGGAACCTGTGTCCGGAAAAGTACAGTCTTCTCGCTGCTCGCTTAAAAAACACTACAGCACACGTTCACGACAGCTCCCGCATTTTCGGCGCTCTGTCTGACTCCTGCTGCTTGTCGTCTGGGTCCTATTACAGGAGAGCGGTTTCGGTGGCGTAGTTGCTAGCATGCTGAGGTTCTATGCCCAAGGTCACGGGCTCAAACCTAGTCGAAGTCGTCGGATTTTTTAAGAGCGTTAAAAATCCCTCAGTAAGCCTTCCTTCAAAGGGGAAGTAAAGCCGGCGGTCCCATGTCATAGATTTATGGCCTGAAAAAGAACCTTACCCTTGTCCGAAGGCAAAATTTGTAGGTTACATTATTTGATAACGCTATATTAGTTCCTACGTTCACCGCCAGGTGCTGACTGCGATGGCATCTAGTAGACAAGTCTGCAGCTGGGTGTTGTGGACGGTAGAATTTAGTAGCAAAAGTAGGAACTACTTCAAAAATTGATCGTCTGCAGTCTTTACCTGAATTACAGATAACACACTCTAATACAGCCATCACAATTAACACAGGTTATCAGAAAAATTCTACACACACCCAAAGTACACGGGGCTATCGCAGCCTCTGAACTAAGGAACCAACCAACCAATTACAGGTGACGACCACCGACGTCAGCACAGACACGGTACCTCCGTACCATGTTCTGGTACACACGATCACCAATCCCTGGTCCTCCAACATCCGCCTCAGCCATAACCCGCGCCAGTAGGTCTTCCTCGGATTCCACAGGTGTCTCGTAAATCAAGGTATTCATGTGACCCTACAGACGTCGAGTCGGTTGAACGTGTAGGCCAAGCTATCGGGCCACCACGACTTATCCACTATTGCCCAAGTCTGTGGTGCAGATGATCTCGTACCACCAGTGAAAAATAAGGTGGTGCACCATCGTTGGTTGGTTCCTCAGTTTAGGGGCTGCGACGACGCGGTCATGTAGCCCCGTGTACTTTGGGTGTGTGTAGAATCTGTCTATATATATTTCGTATGGCATGAAGATGCAATATACAATTATATACATTCTACAGTATTTACAGTGCAAATGTATACAGATTGAGACCTTGATCTGCAAGTAGCTTCAGTTTTGTTAGAGCTGGATATCTAATTTCTCTAACCATTCTCAAGCTTCATCACTAGCTTGATGAATCTCCTTCATTTGACCATTGAACCTTCGGAGAGGGCAATCCATAGCGATGTGACTGATGGTCTGAGGCACATCTGCACAGTTGCAGAAAGGATTCTCGGCAATTTTCCATTTGTGCTTCCAGAACTGACACCTACCGTGTTGAGTTCTTATACGGTTCAGCGACGTCCATATTTTCCTGGGAAGGTCGAAGCCAGGGGGCTGCTTAACTGGATCCGAGATGAGACCTAATCTATCAGGATTTGAAGTCAGCCACTCATTGCGCCAAGCTTCATTCACTTGAAACTGCTCTTGGACCAACTTTCTTCTGTCTGATAACCGGTGTTAATTGTGATGACTGTATTAGTGTGTGTTATCTGTTTTCAATTAGAGTAGGGACTGCAGACATTTAATGTTTTCAAGTAGTTCCTACTTTTGCCGCCAAACGCCACCGTCAATGACTACTAGTTCAGAACTTGGTTACCAGATGCCACCGCAGTCGGCTTCTGGCGACGAACGTCGGAACCTAAGAGCGTTTGTCAAATGTTTAACCTAACCTAATTTAGCTTCACAGAGGTGTAATTAGTGGAAAAGTTTCTTTAACATGCCATAAATCTATGACATGGGACCGCCGGCTTTACTTCCCCTCCGAAGGAAGGCATACTGAGGAATTTTTAACGCTCTTAAAAAATCCGACAACTTCGGCCGGGTTTGAACCCGCGAACTTGGGCATAGAAGCTCAGCAAGCTACCAACTACGCCACCGACGCCGCTGGTGCACCATCGTGACGCACATGCAGTGGCACATCGTCTAGGAACTCATACAGTACGTCTGCAAGGAATACCAAGTATAATACGTGGCGCCCGTGAGATTTCAGGGAAGAAGGTATGGAATGTCAACAAACCTGCAGGAGATATGGGTCATCAGGTGATCGTTCAATGACGTCCGCACGCTAGTGGCGCCGAAATTGCGGGAGTTGTGAACGTGTGCTGTAGTGGTTCTTTTGCGGGTAGCGGGAAGACGGTGCGTTTCCGGACACAAGTTCCTGTGCTAAACTTAACTGTCTTGGTCCCCACTACAAGCCCTCAAAGTCTGTAATAGCGGCGTGGTCGGTAGCATGCTGAGCTTCTATGCCCAAGATAGCGGGTTCATACCCGGCCGAAGCCGTCGGATTTTTTAAGAGCGTTAAAAATCCCTCAGTATGCCTTCCTTCGGAGGGGAAGTAAAGCCGGCGGTCCCATGTCATAGATTTATGGCATGTTAAAGAACCTTCCACTAATTGCACCTGTGTGAAGCTAAATTGGATAGGTTAAGAATGTAAACAACGCTCTTAGGTTTCTACGTTCGTTTCCAAGAGCCGACTGCGGTGGCGTCTGGTAGCTAAGTTCTGAACTTGGCCTAGTAGTTGTTGACGGTGGTGCTTGGCGGCAAAAGTAGTAACTATTTGAAAAATTCTAAGTTGCAGTACTTAAATTAAAAAAAACAGATACACACACTAATATAGTCATCACAATAAACACCGGTTATCAGACAGATTCTACACACACCCAAAGTACACGGGGCTACATGACCGCGTTGTCGCAGCCCCTAAACTTAAGAACCAACCAACCAAAGTCTGTAATGGGAATTTAGAAACATCCTGTATAGAATAAAATATATACGGTAATAGTCTAGTAATTCGGCTTTCATAGAGCTCTTACAGGCCTGTTTGCCATCTCTTGATGAATGCAGTACATTTGCATTTGTCTGTTGGCACAGGCTAGAGTAAAATGTGGCTTTTCACCGATGACTCAGTCTCACTCATGGCTGTGATTATATGGAAGCTACTGAGGTATGGGTGGTGCTTAGTAATGACATTCAGGGCACAGTCAGTGCCTGTGGATGCTGTGAAAGGTTCTACTCATAGAGTTAGTACCGCTGTTCTGACTCAGTGAGGAAAGCAATGGCAAACTACCTCACTCCTCATCTTGCCTAGTACGCCTCAATATAGCGCTGCCTGGGGTTTTTGTGGGTATCTACCCACATAACCTATTGGCGGTACTATTTGAGGATCCAACCAGCCTTCGGGCTGACTACCTAACAGACAGAGCTCTTACATTCAAAACCCACTGTAAGAATAACAAAATGAAAATCTCCACACGAAACAACCTAATTCGCAAACTAGTAGGGACACAATGGGGCTCACATCCAGAGACTATTCACACTTCCGCAATGACAATACTGCTGGATTTGCTTCCCCAGTTTAGTACAGATCATCTCATACCAGACAGGTAGATACAGCTCTGAAGAAACCTGTAGGTTGATAACAGGTTGCTTAAAACCTACCCCAACAGATAAGCTCTACTACCTGAGTGGAATAGTACCACCTTGTGTACGCAGAGAGGAGGCTGCCAACAGGGTGAGGCTGAGAGTGGAAGAGAACAGCGCCCACCCACTGCATGGATATAATCCTCCTCAGCAACGGCTGAGTTCCCAAAAGAGCTTCCTGAGGACATGTGAGATGCTTACCGTCTCACCGGAGAAGGCAAGGCTGGATATATGGAAGAAGTCGACCCCTCACCCCTACGGTTGGATGCCAGTAGCTGAAGAACTACCACCCGGACACAACGAAAGCTGGTTGGTGTGGAAATCCCTAAACAGGTTACGATCAGGAGTTGAAAGAACCCAAGACAATCTGAGGAGATGGGGCCTCAGTAAAAGTGACAAGTCTTGCGAATGTGGACAAGAACAAACCACAAGACACATGCTTCATTGCCCTCTGTGCCCTTCATCTTGTGCAGAGGAAGATCTCCTGTTAGCCACTCGGAGCGCTCAGTATTGGGCACGTGTTATATAATTAGACAGTTTTACCCTTATATGTATAGCAACTGTACATTTGTATGTTTCCGACACGAGAAATCTTATATATAAAAGTGAAAGTCTGTATGTGGATCTGTTCCGTATACAAATCTACACCGTTCCACCAATCTCAACCGAATTTTGCATACACGTAGTTTAGGACCCAGAAGAAACCGCTGGCTACATGCATTTTCTTTCTCATTCTTCTGATTTCGACCCTTTTGCACTCCAGCACATGCTAATCAAATCATAAAATATACTCATGAAGGAATGTTAAGGCGGATAGTTTCCATGGCAACATAGCTCAAGTCGAGACACGGCCGACTGGATGCCATTTGCGCTCTGCACTACCGGTATAGAAAATGAGGATCTTTACTTGAAATCACGTTAGTTACTCAACTTCTCACACAGCACTGTCAACCGAGTTTAGCATAACAAAGACTTGACACTATCTTCTACTATATATATTTGTCAAATACCACTCACTCACTCATTCATTCATTCATCACGAAATCTCAGAAACCATCAAACGGATTGGAATGAAATTTGGTATGCAGCTTCCCCAAGGGCTGCAAATGCCCACTAAGAGAGGATTTTTGGATATTCTGGTTCTAAAGGGGTGTTAAGGGGGTAGACCTGCATTTCATTGAACAGCAATATCTCCCGATTGGTTTCATTGGGGGATGTGATACTCGGCACATAAACTCATCATTAAAAATAAGAAGACACGAGTCGGAGAGTTTTTCGATGTGGTGTATATTATGAGGTGAAAGGGGTGAAAAGTGGGGATTGAAAGATTCCTAACGGAGCGTGTATCTCTTAAACGACATAGGCGAGGAGTTTGAAACTCAGCATAAAAATAAGTAAATATGTGTTTGACCGTTTTATCATAAATCCAATTTAAGGGGCCCATGGGGAGGGGTGAAATTCTGGAGGGGGGGGGGTGGAGAAACAGGAAAGAAAGTGTCCTAACTGATTGACTGACTGACTCACTCATCAAACTCAGGGGGAAAAACTGCGTTAAAGTAAGTAAATAGCTTTTCGACAGTTTTTTTTTTTCATAAATAAAATTTAAGGGGTTCATGGGGAGGGGTGAAATTCTGAAAAAAGAAAATTGAAAGAAAATGTCCTGACTCACTCACTCATCATCGCCCAGCCAAAATTATTGAAGTTAGAAACATGACAGTTTGCGGATATGTTCATTGTATTTCAAAACAGTCTAGTAAGGGAGGATTTTCGGATATTCAGGTTCTAAAGGGGTCTTAATGGGGTTAAACCTGCATTTCATTGAATAACAATATCTCCCGATTGGTTTCATTGGGGGATGTGATACACGGCATATGAACTCATCATTAAAAAGTAAGACAAGTGTCTGAGGGTTTTTCGATGTGGTATATATTATGAGGTGAAAGGGGTGAAAAGTAGGGATTGAAAGACTCCTAACGGAGCGTATATGTCTTAAACGACATAGGCGAGGAGTTTGAAACTCAGCGGGAAAAAATCAGCATAAAAATAAGTAAATATGTGTTTGACCGTTTTTTCATAAATCCAATTTAAGAGGCCCATGGGGAGGGGTGAAATTCTGTGGGGGGGGGGGGGGGAGGAGGGACAGGAAAGAAAATGTCCTAACTGATTGACTGACTGACTCATCAAATTCAGGGGGAAAAACTGCTTTAAAGTAAGTAAATAGCTGATCGACAGTTTTTTATCAATCAAATTGAAGGGGTTCATCGGGAGGGGTGAAATTCTGAAGGAAAAAAAATGAAAGAAAATGTCCTGACTCATTCACTCAGCCCAGCCAAAAATATTGAAGTTGGAAAAATGGCATTTTGGGGATTTTTTTTTAGCGTATGGCTTTTAGTGCCGGGAGTGTCCGAGGACATGTTCGGCTCGCCAGTTTTGTAGCTGCTTCGAGACGGACACCCAATGGGTGAGCTACAAGTACCGTTGGGGAGGGAAGGAGGGAAGTTGGAATGTAAGGGCGAGGAGTTGGAAGGTAGCGGCTGTGGCCTATAGTTAGGGACCAACCCCGGCATTTGCCTGGAAGGAAAATGGGAAATGGGAAACCACAGAAGACCATCTTCAAGGTTGCCGGCGGGGGGATTCGAACCTCCTCGCCTCCCGGATGTGAGCGACTGCCATCAGTCATGCCGTAACCACCACGGCTAACTCACCCGGTATTTTGGGGATATGTTCGTTGTATGTCTAAACCGTACACTAAGGGAGGATTTTTGGATATTCAGGCTCTAAAGGGGTCTTCAGGGGGTTAAACCTGAATTTCATTGAATAACAATATATCACGAGTGGTTTCATTTGTGGATGTGATACTCGGCATATAAACTAATCATTAAAACTAAGCAGACATGTGTCTAAGGGTTTTTCGATGTGGTGTATTATTATGAGGTGAAAGGGGTGAAAAGTGGGGGTTGAAGGATTCCTAACGGAGCGTGTAGGCCTATCTCTTAAACGACATAGGCGAGAAATTTGAAACGCAGCGAAAAATCATCAGCTAAAAAGATAAGTAAATCGGTGTTCGACGGTTTTTTTCATAAATTATTTTAAGGGGCCAATGGAGTGGGGTGAAATTCTGGGGGGAAAAAGGAGAGAAAGCGTCCTAACTGACTAACTCACTCACTCACCAAACTCAGGGGAAAAAGACAGCATTAAAAATAAGTTAATAGGTGTTCAAGCGTTTTTTCATCAATCCAATTTAAGGGGCACATGGGGAGGGGTGAAATTCTGGTAAAAATAATTGAAAGAAAATGTCCTGTCTGACTCACTCACTCATCACGCCCAGCGAAAACTATTAAAGTTGGAAAAATGAAATTTTGGGAATATGTTCGCTGTATGTCGAAAACGTCAACTAAGGAATGATTTTTGTTTATTCGGGTTTTAAAAAGATGTTAAGGGGGTAAACGTGCATGTCATTGAATAACGATATGTCATGAGTTGTTTCTTAGGGGATGTGATATTCGGTATATAAACTAATCATTAAAAATAATCAGACATATGTCTAAGGGTTTATCGATGTGGTGTATATTATGAGGTGATAGGGGTGAAAATTGGGGGTTGAGGGATTCTTGACGGAGCGTGTATCTCTTAAAGGACATAGGCGAGAAGTTTGAAATTCGGCGGAAAAAGATCAGCTTAAAATACAAGTAAATAGGTGTTCGACTGTTTTTTTCATAAATCCAATTTAAGGGGCCCTTGGAGAGAGGTGAAATTCCGGGGGAAAAAAACAGGAAAGAAAGTGTCCTAAGTGATTGACACACTTACTCACTCATCAAACTCAGGGGGAAAACAGCTTTAAATAAGTAAATAGGTGTTCGACCGTTTGTTTCATAAATCCAATTTAAGGGGTTCATGGGGAGGGGTGAAATTATCAAAAATAAATGAAAGGAAATGTCCTGACTGACTCACTCACTCACTCATAGCCCAGCCAAAATTATTAAAGTTAGAAACATGAAATTTTGGGGATATGTTCGTTGTATGTCGAAAACGTCCACTAAGGAAAGAGTTTTGAATATTCAGGTTCTAAATAGGTGTTAAGGGGGGTAAACGTGCATTTCATTGAATAACAATATCTCACGAGTGGTTTCATTTGGGGATGTGATACTTGGCATATATACTAATCATTAAAAATAAGCTGACACATGTCTAATGGTTTTTCGATGTAGTGTATATTATGAGGTGAAAGGGATGAAAAGTGGGGGTTGAAAGATTCCTAACGGACAGTGTATCTCTTAAACGACATAGGCGAGGAGTTTGAAACTATGAGGAAATCAATCAGCTTAAAAATAAATAAATAAATAAATAAATAAAATAAATATGTGTTCGACCGTTTTTTCATAAATCCAATTTAAGGGGCCTATGGGGAGGGGTGAAATTCTGGAAGGAAAACGTCCCCTAAGGAAGGATTTTTGGATGTTCACTCTCATCGACCAACCCAAACGATTAAAGTTAGAAGAATGATATATTGGGGATATGTTTGTTGTGTGTCGAAAACGTCTACCAAGGAGGGATTTTTGGATATTCAGGTTCTAAAGGGGTGTTAATGGGGTTAAACCTGCATTTCATTGAATAACAATATGACACGACTATGACGCGAGCGAAGCGAGGCTAAAAATGAGATGATGTGCGTCTTTGTATTACTCAATCACGCAAGTACCACTGGTCCGATTTACATGAATTTTACATGGAAGTAGCTGATTTACCTGGTTAACATATGGGTTACTTTTGATTTCAATACTTTGTACTATTTAAAGATGGCGACCATTTTAGTGACTTCACTACACCCTTTGGTTTAAAACTTTCATATTTCCATTTCAAATACAAAGAGAACGCTAAGAAATAGCAAACTTTTGATGGTTTATTATTTATTTATCGTATGGCTTTTGGTGCCGGGAGTGTCCGAGGACATGTTCGGCTCGCCTCAATCTGTAGCTGCTTCCAGCGGATACCCTAAAAGGTGACCTACAAGTTCCGTTTAATTTCAAGTAGTTCCAACTTTCGCCACCAGATATCAATGATACCTAGTTGTGAACGTTGGAACTTTGATAGAGCGTATATACGAGGTTAAAAATTACATTTTCTATCCGAAAGGTATCTCCAACCGTTAGCGAGTAAAACCTAAATTTGTGCTATAAAACACGGTCAACCCCGAGCGGAGTAGTTGGACAAAATGTTCCATCCTTAATCTCCCTCTGCGCAGCACCTCGCCTATCCCCTGTTTTAACTGTCACCTTCATATTTTAATTTATTTATGACGCGTAGCGAAGCACGGGTACTTCAGCTAGTAAATATATAAATTCGGCCGGCCCCGTGGTGTTCGGGTAGCGCACCTGCACCACCCGGAGGCCCCGGGTTCGATTCCCGGCTCCGTCAGAGATTTTAGAAACTGACGTGAGGGCTGGAACGGGGTGCACTCAGCCTCGTGACGACAATTGAGTAGCTGTCTGACAGTGATGCAGCGCCCCGATCACAAAAACCAAGATTAACGGCCGAGGGGACCCAATGCGCTTATCACGCGTCACCCCAATATCTGCAGGCCAAATGGCTGGGCAGCTGTTGCTTGGTAGGCCTAGGCCCTTCACGGGCTGAAGTGCCAGGGGTTATTTAATAGTAATTCTCCACTTTGCAATTTCTCCTCAACATCCTCGATAATACGTTTTCCATTTTACTTGCTATTCCACAACTTATTGAACACATAAAACTAACTGACGAAATACATAAAATACATACAACGAAATGCCGTCGCAACAGGTTCTGATAAACCTACCAGCTTATGGCGAGCCTACAGGCTGACTTTGAACTGAACTACTGTAATGTTCGGGCTTGGACTCTAGTGCCAATGTCACGACGGGTTACGGTGTAGCTGGTGGTGGAATATTCAGGCAATCAGGCAGGTTCAAATATTTATAGATCCCGGCGACTAGCAGGGCACTTGACCTCGAGAACTCAGCGGTAGGAGAGGGACGTGGAGCGGTGCGGGAAATCGTGCCGAATACTCCCCTGTCTGAGAACATTGACACGCGCGACAGTAGCATGTTCCCTCGGACATTACTAGTCTAAGCCAGTGCCGCTTAGCGTGTTAGTTATGGTTGTTTTAAGGGGCGGAACTACAAGGTCATCTGCCCCTCTTAATACATATTAAATTATACAAACTTTGAATATAATATATTTAGATTTTGAGGTGGAAGCCAAAATATTAAAAAATACCTACAATAATAAAACAATAAGTTAAATAAAACTAATAATAATTATAATAATAAACAAAAGGAATAAAAAGCACAGTGAACTAATGAAGAGGTTTTGGGAAGAAAAGAAGAAGGGAAAAGGAAGTGAAGCTGTGATTGACTCAAGTTCACACGCTCTCCTGAAGGGGAATAATCGGAAATAATAGACTAATAATAAACAAAAATATACGGAAAATATACATCCCGGTCACTCCATGTGAGATCTGTGCTGGACAGAACGGAGGCAGACAGGTTTTTCTCCGGGTACTCCGGTTTTCCCTGTCAAAATTTCATTCCAGCAACACTCTCCACTATCATTTCATTTCATCTGTCATTCATTTAATCATTGCCCCAGAGGAGTGCGTCAGGCCTCGGCAGCCGGCACAGTTCATATCCTCGCCGCTAGATGGGGGCTTCATTCATTCCATTCCTGACCCGGTCGGAGACTGGAAGCAGGCAGTGGATTTTCATTTTCATACGGAAAATATACAAATTCTCTAGAGTGAACGGTGAATACGGCATCCCGGTTTATTGGGCTAATGGTTTTAAGCTGCAGTAGTTTGCAGAAGGATGGGGATGGGCAAGTGCAGAGCTAGTTGCCGGTAACTGAACACCTCTAAACACGACCATGAGAAAAATGTGCTCGTATGTACAGGTATGTGCCTGAAAGCGAGAGAGATCTATTTCAACCTACAAGGTATATTGATAGCAATTTCTTACATTTATGGCTCATACAGAGAAGGCGATAAAACCGATGTTAATTCCACACCGAATGTTACATAATCTCCAACGGCATTAAGTCCCCCATTGTTCTAACAGTTGTGTAATCTAGTTCAATCAGGAAGGACCTATTTATGCCAGAAGTTAAGATAAGAAAGGTGACAGGAAATAAACGCTTCTTACAATAAGACTCTAAGGAGAGTAGGTATACACTCTCCGTTTTGGTTCTTTCGTTAAAGTTATATCTATGATGTACAGGCCAATTGGCATAAACCTCCCAAATTCCCAAATGGAGATTATGTTTGAATCAAATAGCGCATAAACTGGCGTAACCCTCAACAACTTCCTTGGTTGGTTCCTCAGTTTAGGGGCTGCGACAACGCGGTTATATAGCCCCGTGTAATTTGGGTGTGTGTAGAATATGTCTGACAACCGGTGTTAATTGTGATGACTGTATTAGTGTGTGTTAACTGTCTTTAATTCAAGTAACGACTGCCGACATTAGATTTTCAAGTTGTTCCTACTTTTGCTACCGTCAACGACCAACTACAGTAGTTCTGCCCTGTGTTACTAGATGCCACCGCAGTCGGCTCCTGGCGACGAACGGTTGGAATCTAAGAGCATTAGTCAAATATAACCTATAATTTAGCTTCACACAAGTGTAATTAGTGGAAGGTTCTTTATCGTGCCAAAAATCTATGACATGGGACCGCCAGCTTTACTTCCAACTAAAGTAAACATGGAGCTGTAACCCCACTCATGCCGAAAGTCGAGCTGGCCACTTGGAGTAACCTTAGTTCAACAGAATATCCTACCAAAGCCAACCAAGTGTGATAAATGGTGAAAAGATAATATTTAAATCGATTAAGAAGGTATCTTTTTTCAAAATATTCACCAGTCATAAAGCTGAAATACTCATGTAATTCTGCGGTTGATGAGAGAAAACGGTGACTTCTGGAAGTACGAGTAATATGCACACCAAGAGGAGCTTGCTTCTTTCACTTAAATGTGTTGACAATTCAAACTGTCAAATACGATTACCTGGTAAAGCTTGTGTCTAGTAAATTAATCTCTGTGAGGTATCATAATGAATATGAACAGATGTCTCCTACACATTCCCTACCGGAATAATTTCCAGAGACAGATGATGAAGATACTTGTGTATTCAGTGGGTTGTTTTGTCTTGCATGGCTGTTGTTTTACTTCAAATTTGTAACTTTTAATAACTAATCTTGTTTCTCCCCAATTAATTTTTGTTATTGCATTAGCTTTGCTAGTATATTAGTAGACTAGTGTTCTTACCTAATTTTGAAAAAGGAAGAAAGAAGATAGTAGTTTTACGTGACCGTGAATCCTGAGATTATGAGCCACGGGACCTATTTACGTGGAATCCGAACCACTTCGAAAATCTCACATGCATTGACCGGGAATCAAACCCAGTCCACCTTGGTGAGAGGCCAACAGCTTGACCGCTGCGCCATCACCTAATCACGTCGCACCAATCTAATATGGCGGCTGTGCGAAACATTTCACCAGCATTCTATACCTCCGAATCTATTACTGGTATCACCCTGAAATTTTGTACGGCGGTAAAGTGCACTACTAGAAGTAAACCTACGTTCCTTTCAAAAACTTGTTAAGTACAAAACGAACATGGCGGCCAAGCGAGGTTGAAACATTTAAAGAGACTTTTCTCGCAATTTAACCATCCGAGTGGAGTGAAACATGGTCCAACAAATGTTTATACACATTGTAATGGACCTGACATCTAATTTAGTACATTATTGTTTACATAACCGCAAGATGGCGGCTGTGCTATATTTCAAAATTAGCTTTTTATTTCTTGTGTCCTGATCATTCGATCGAAGTCAACGTTTTAATAATGAACCTTCTCAATAAACGTCATCTAATAGTAGCCTACACAACTCTATGGCCTATATATTTTAAAAAATCCAACATTGCGACTATCCGAAATATTTAGACGGTTCTACTAATCTATGACAGCAATCAAACAGAAATTTTGTATGTTGATAAAGGCCAGTAACTTAAGTTCACCTATGGGACTATCAATAACCTGGCGAGCACAAATCCAACATGGCGCCGACGCGAAATTTAAATATTGAAATGGTCGTTTCTCACGATTCCACCACCCGAACGCAGTGAAACAAATTGTAATGCACTGACATTAATTTATTTTGATGGTTTTTATAACTTCAAGATGGCGGCTGTGCGAAATTTTAAATTCTCGTCTTTTTATTTCCTGTGTCCTAATCATGCGATTGAAGTTTCAATAATAACCTACGCAATAATCGTCATCTAATAGTACATACCATACCTCTATGGTCTACATATTATAAAAATCCAAAATGGCGACCATCCGATATATTTAGACCAGGGGTGAACAACACGCGGGCCGCTTGCGGCCCTCAAAGTCAGGATATGCGGCCCGCGGATAAATAATTTATACTATTGAAAATGTGAATATATATATTGTGAATGATGAGATTTTAACCATTAATATAGGCCCTAGTTGAAATAAGAAAATTATAAAAATGTTTCGTTTAATTGATACACTATTGGTGGGAAACTTCTCTAACATTGAACCTGATATTGACCGTCTATTGAAAATAAACAATGCCACATTAGGAGCATTAGGCTACTACTTGATATGTTGGTCAGTTTGATGCTATATTGATTTTCCTACTTTGATGTTAAGAATTCTCTTTTTTTTTTGTAAAAATAAAAATTTTATAACCTTGTGACAGTACTATTTTATTTTATATACCACCAAACCTTTTCGAATTAGGAGTAAGTTGATTGTAAATCAGTAATTTGATAACTTAATAACGCAATTTGCCCAAAAACTTCAAAAATGGATTTAAACCATTTAGAGGACATAAAAATGGTATTGAAACATTTTTTGTCTGCTGGTAAAATAGGCTATTCATATAATAGTAAAATTAGCTTTAGCGGTAGGGTTTGGCAAGTTCCTATGAGGGAAGGTAACTTGCGGCCCGCCACTTATTATGTAAAAATAAACTTGGGCCCCCACTTATAAAAAGTTTGTGCATCCCTGATTTAGACGGTTCTCAATATCTACGAATCTATTACAGCAATCAAACTGAAATTTTGTATGTTGATAGAGGCAATTAACATAAGTAGTTTAGTTCTTCACGGAAGCCTCCGTGGCTTAGGCGGCAGCACGCCGGCCTCTCACCGCTGGGTCCGTGGTTCAAATCCCGGTCACTCCATGTGAGATCTGTGCTGGACAAAACGGAGGCAGACAGGTTTTTCTCCGGGTACTCCGATTTTCCCTGTCAAAATTTAATTCCAGCAACACTCTCCACTATCATTTCATTTCATCTGTCATTCATTTAATCATTGCCCCAGAGGAGTGCGTCAGGCCTCGGCAGCCGGCACAGTTCATATCCTCGCCGCTAGATAGGGGCTTCATTCATTCCATTCCTGACCCGGTCGGAGACTGGAAGCAGGCTGTGGATTTTCATTTTCAGTTTAGTTCTTCACGGAACTACTTGTTTAATTTAAGCATTCATTTCGATGGTTAACAGTGAACATTGTTGTAGATGAATGTAGATGCGTTCGCCCTGATATACTACCGTATGAAAAATGGGCAGAGACAAATCAGGCGGGTTCGGTTCGACCAATAGCTGAGCGGAACAGAAGGGCGAACTCGACAGAGACCGTGGTGCCTCCACTCCGAACCCACTTTTCACCAGATAAGTTACTCTAAGCTCAATCAAACTATTTAACCATCACAAATGACGTCGAATCTTATGAAGGCGATACTTCTGTCGAGTATGACAGGAGTTCGATTGCACGCATTCATCTTATTATCTTATTATATAATACGCTAAGGCAGGGCCATCCACACAGCGCTCCAGCCCCGCTCTAAACCAGCGCTCCGAGAGCTTTGGTGAAAGACAATTTCGGTAGTGATTAGAGGAGCTTGGCTGGCTGAGCGCACGGTCTGCCCACCTCGCCGAAGTGAGCAGCCGATCCATCAGTCGCTAGTCTAGTCCAATGCGCTTTGTTGACAGCGTGTAAGTAAATCAGTTTCACAGCGGTCATGACTGAACATCATACCAAAAAAAAAAAGGACTGGTGAAGCAGCAGCCTTTAAAGCAGAATGGGAAATTTCATATTTCTGTACAGCTTATAAAGGAGTAAAAGTCACTCAAGGTCTGTACTTATCTGTTCATATTAGTAAATTGTTATTGAATTTTCCTCTGTAATATGTTCACATTTCAGTTTTGAATTAATCACAATATTCTTTACTTAACACTTGCGTTCGTTTCCTGCACATTCCATACATCGGAATACCATTCGATTTGTATATGCGGTATATTTTTTATGGCAAAACAGCTCTACCAATATGATGTCGACAATCCCACAAAAGCCGTCGGCCGCACGACTGTACATACGTATCTAGTCAGCGCGGTCCGAACATCGTCCGTCTGTCTCAGGTCTCCTCGCTGCCACAGTATAGTGGTGGTAGGGGAAGGAGCGCTAGTCTGACTGTCCAGTGCTCCCCGACCGCGACCGCGCTCTCCGAGTTCAATGACTGGATGGCCTGCGCTAAGGTGCATGTTTCACAAAACTCAAGCTCTTAAACCAGAGGGAGTTAGGTGTGGTTTGTACCAAAATATTTCAAATCGTCTCGATAATACAGGAAGAATCTAGCATTTCTTGAAAAGTCAACGGAAATATATTTATTTGTTTATAAAGTGCTTTTAAACAAATAAACAAGAAGATAGCCCCTGCAGAACTGTGCCGCGTACAGCCCGCATATCACTAGAGCCGAGCGGGTAGCATGTACACATGGGGCTCACACAACCCATTATTCGCGAGTTCTCGCACGGGTCCGCTAGTTATTATATAATGCGTTTGGCTCTCTAAGACGCACGTAGAACCTTTAGTTCTTCATGTTCCCGTTATCTTCCCAAAACTTCCTCATCCTTGCGCTGTGTCTGTCTTTTTCCTTATGTCTATATGCATCTTCGAGTTTCAAATTCCTTGCCGCCGGGAACTTGGGTAGACACTTATATCAATTTATGGTCTGTCTATTTGCAGTCCGTGTCGTTGTTAGTGGGCCAATATTGATTTCTGCGAGGTCCATTTGTGTGTGGTAACTTTGATCGCGAGTTCAAACCCGGCCAAAGTCGTCGGATTTTTAAGAGGGTTAAAAATCCCTCAGTATGCATTCCTTCAGAGGGGAAGTAAAGCCGGCGAATCCATCTCATAGATTTATGGCGTGAAAAAGAATCTTCCACTAACTACAGATGTGTGAAAATAAATTAATAGGTTACATTTGATAAACGCTCTATTAGCTCCAACGTTCACCGCTAGGTGCCGGTTGCTGTGCCATCTAGTAGCCAAGTTGGCAGCTAGGTGTCGTTGACGGTAGCATTTGGTAGCAAAAGTAGGAACCACTTGAAATTGATCATCTGCAGTCCTTACCTGAATTACAGATAACACACACTAATACAACCACCACAATTAACACCCCAATCAGACACACCCAAAGTACACCGCGTTGTCGCAGCCCCTAAACCAACTAACTTTGGTTTGTCGGGTTCCGTTGATTAGGAAGAAGATTGTCTTGGTCGATCGAAAGTTGTCCATTCGCGCTAATGTCCTCAAAATTTCATATTCTTCTTCTTCTACTACTTGTTGCGTTTCGGCCAACTAAGGACCACGTCATTTCAACTGGTTTCTGCGTCGAGCTTTAATATTCGCCCAGTACTGTCGCATGAATTCTTGGTGTTGCTGCCTTTCTGCCGTCCACTTCAATTCATGGCTGTTTTAAGCTTACGTTTTTCTAGGAAACTACGGTGAGTTGTTAGTTTCCTAAGTGGCACACGCTCATGCACATCGTCACTTGAAATCCCAATTTCTTGTAAATCTCTGCCTACCTCAGTGAACCAAGCTCCCTTGGATTTCTTCTCTAATTTCTCAAATAATATTATTCCATTCATGTCAGATGTCGATTATAATAAATGAATAATGTGAGAGGTTTTGTTTTATTGCCATTATATTATATTCCCCTTATTTTGACCATGACGTAGCTAATGTACTTTATGTATTGGCATACATTATACAGTTTTAATCAGTTTGTACAACAGTTTTTTTTTGAAGGGGCATGGTGGCGCAGCGGTCAAGCTGTTGGCCTCTCACCACGGCAGACCAGATTCGATTCCCGGTCAATGCATGTGAGATTTTCAAAGTGAAATGCCATGTCCTGTGGTTCAGATTCCATGTAAAAAGGCGGTCCCGTGGCTCATGAACAAGAAATTAGCGGTCACGTAAAACTACGAACTTCCTTCCTATGTTCCTTTCATCGATATTTTTGGATGAAATCACACAGGTGGAATAATATGCAGAGTTCGCCCTTCATATGTTGGCAGCATTGTCATGGACGAAATGTTTTCTTCAAAGAATAAGTAACTTAACTTAGTATTTAATGGTTGAAGTAAGGTTACGCCGACTATAGCTTCCATAGGCGTAATCATGCTGCTTATTTGAACCGATCGCGTCCGATCGCCATTGCGGACACTGCACTCACTGTCTCCGCTACCCCGCGCTCCAAGAGCTCGGTACTCTGCCACGAACTTTTTAACTGTACTCCGTAATTCCATGAAAATACTGACTGAATCATTATAGTATAACAGAACTAAGTATAGAAATAACAATTAAGAAAGGTTTTACTTACCTAAAGTACTCCATTCTGCTGAACTAAATGCAGCTGCCAATAAAATTACTAAAAACTATTCCTAGTCTACGGGACCACTCTAACTGCTTTGCCGTGATAGTCTACAACTAGTCCGATGTTTTTTAACTTGTCTTTGAATTCTGGCCATGATGAATTCAAGACCCTGTAAAAGAAAAGAAAAAAAAAGAAAAAATAATTAGACCTCATAACGTTCAATTATACAACAATTCAATAACAAATAAAAACAACAATCAGAAAACACACTACGGTAGTTTCTTCAATGAAATCTGCACTTCTGATAGGGGAAATAGGGGTAATTCGAACACAACTAATGAATACAACAAGTAAGGAAATAAACAAGACTGATATCGAATTATGTCCTAAGTTGTTCTGAATCTGAACGTCACATTTCATTGATCAGTATGCAATGTTACAGAATTTATAGTTACTGTATTCGTATTTGGCTTTTATATTTCCCTAATTTTGACCACAAAGTATCTATGTACTTTCTGTATTGCCATACATTATGGAGTTTTAATTAGTTTGTGCAACAGGTATTTTTTTCTATGTACAAGTATTTGTTTAAGTACCCTTTTAGCTAACAAAATAATAATGGTTAATAATCACCCCAGTTTCTCCTAATTAGCGTATGTCAGCGAGGTTTATTTTTAAGGGATGAAGACCGTCAGAGGAGAGGGGAGCAAAAGATCTTAGCCCCCACAGGAATTGATTCACGCCTGTTTTAAAGTCTGAGATAATTTGTTGTTGCGATGCGCTTTGTTACTATGATACATAATGAAGTGGGTACATGATAAATTAGGCACAGTTCGGCAACATGCTCATGCCGAAGGCTGGACTCGGACCAGCAGCAGATGCATAGCTCAGTTCTACAACCTCACACTCTAGCCCTGAGTTAATATTTGATGCAAGTTTTGGAAAAGGCCCATCAACATAGCGCTTAAATAGACAGTGCTCACACGGCATTTCGTACATGTAAATATTAAGGTACAAATCATCTTGGAATTTCTACCAGGTATCGATAAAAATGTAAACACAAGACGAGTGTAGTAAAATCTGCAAGGGGAATGAAATGATTCGCATGCGTTTGAGGTATACACTATATTCATGGAAACGCTGAGTCTTCGCTTTTAGAGACGCCAACCAAGTGGTAAGCAAAATCGATAATCGATGACCAACTCTTCCTTTTGGTAAGTCAGACAATAGCAACCCCCACAGGCCTTTCCGTTTGGTGCGAATTTTTAACGACGACAGCAAAATTAACCGATCATAATATTGAGCGTGATTCTCCTTTGAGGTTAATATACAGTTCCTGGAAATGTTTATAAGCATAACAATACATGATTTACCGACAATAATATAGTGGTGGTGGAGGTGATTACCGAGCTAAAGGGCGGAACTTTGAGGTAATTTAACTCCTCGCAACACATGATTATACAATTCAAATAGAAGTAGATAGAAAACGTATGTACTGTATGTCTACCCACTCACTATTCCTATATCTATGGACAGATGACCTATGTCGCCCCTTTAACCTTTTGAGTGCTGAGTTACTCAATTAGCAATTAGCTATTTGCTACCTCAGTGTTGAGTTTTTTTTTCATGCGCATTTTTTAAGAAATTGTAGAAGTTATACATTTTAACATATCGGGAGGGGGAGGGGGGGGGGGGCATGGGCTCAAAATGTCCATGGGTTTTGGATCTTTCTTAATCTAAACGTAAATTCAAAATCCTACGTTTATATAAATTTGTATTTTGAGACGAATCAAAACTTAATTTTTTGTGCCCATGCTTGCAAAATCTCCACACCAGATACAGGGCCCAAAATAAAATTATTTCCAAACATCAATAGGCAAGTAATACTTGTTGCTCTTAAATAGTACACAAATTTATATTGCTTGTTATTCCGCCATGCTTGTTTACAACTCACCAGTGCTTTCTTTTCCTAAAAAAGATTTAAGGGGTACTCTCAGTAATAGTCGACAAAACATCACCATCATACAATTTTCGTCAATTTGCAAAATCCGGTCATTGTTTGTGTTCGATCATTAACTTTCAGCATTTTCGATGCCAAGGTGGATATAAACTAGTTCGTTATCTTCTTCATCCTTCAACACAAACCACACGCACAAAATAACAACCTACCCCGCCTCCAAACACTAGCCTGCGTGCTTATAAGAACGGAGTGCCGAGTTGACAACCAAAAGAAACTGATTCGATAGATCGATTTAAATCGAGGATTACTCGAAATCTCCTCCAGCTGTTGCGAACAGACGTTGACGCCAGCTTGAGTTATAATTGAGGCATGGAAATCAAAAACCCACTAACTCCAGTAAATCAAATTTTACAGGAGAGAGAAAAAACTGATTATCTTCCTCATTGATGTTAAATCTAATGGGTCTATATGATCATAATATTAAGTAAAAATATATTCTTTATCAATTAAATACTTCATAACCTAAGTGTTTAAATTATTTAAGGCTATAATTTGAATTAAATAGTGGTGGAGTTAGGGTTTTTTGACTTCCGGAGTGTATGAAATATGAAATAGGCAATAAATATGACAGAAAAGGTACGAATGTATCATACTACCGTATGAAACGATAGGATATGAAATTTTATTATGAAAATGAGCATTACACATTTTAAATTCAAATTTCAAAGGTACAGCGTGAATCTGAAATCAATTCTAATCTAAATCATTCCAAAATGGAGAAATAAAACCACAAATTAACTAAATACTTTCATCACTCTGATTCGTGATACAGATATTCTGTTTCTCTTTCACTCTCTTGTTCAATCTGTGACTCAGGGTTATTACTGCCAGCAAATAGAGTTTTGTAATACATCCGAATCTCCTCGGAAATGAACTTCATTAAATTTTACAAGTCATTTTGCTTTTCTATTTTCAGTGCCAAGTGTGAGTTGTACTTTTGTTGAGTGGGAAAAGATGCAGTTGTACTGGGTCTCTGGATGTTAAATCGACTCCATATTGTTTTATTCACATGGATGTTATTTTTGTGGGATGCCGAATATCGTATCACTTTACTTTCTGATATGAGGAATTCCTCGGTTGGACTATGCTTAGTTTCTTTAGTACTTGGGTTTCACTTGAATATTTTGGAGAAATGTTGAGGATAGTCATATATCATAATTTATTTGACCTGTACAACATATCCCACGGAACTTCTTACAATGTCAAACCACGGGCTTGGTGTTTCTTCAGTTTCTTGTTTCTTTTTGTGACTCTCAATAAGACCAAAGTCACGGTAATTTGGTAAGAAACTGGGTCCTCTCGTGGGGTATTGTTGCTCTATAAAATGAAAGCGACCCTTGTATCAAGGTGTAAAAGAACTGGGCCATCAATCTCTGCTCAACTGGTTAAGCGATGGTTAGTTAGTTAGTTAGTTAGTTATTGTTGTTTTAAGGGGCGAAACTACGAGGTCATCTGCCCCTCTTAACACAGATTAAAGAATACAAATTTGGAATTGAAATTATTTTTTTTAGGTGGACACCTAAATTTAAAGAGACCTAAATTAAAAAACAAAAACAAAAAAATAAATAGAAATATTAAAAATAAACAAAAATTACGGGGGAAAAACCATTATCATTCAAAAACGAACAAGTCGTTGAGTCAATGTTCAGTGGAGATTTTAGATTGCTGGCCCTAACCCACTCTCACTTATAAAGCGCATAACGCGATCAGCAGCCACCGCGTCATCGGCTAATATAAGTTTGAGTGTCATCTGCAAACCAAGGTTTCTTCGTAAGTCAGCAAGATCCACACACTCGGTTAAAATGTGGGCCACGGTGAAAACGGCTCCACAGGTACAAAGTGGGGGGTCCTCCCTTCTCATTAGGTACGAGTGGGTGGATCTTGTATGACCTATCCTTAGCCTACACAAAATGACGGACTCTCTCCGTGACCGGAAAGAGCTCCGCCACGCGAGTAGTTCCATTGATCGCTCTCAGTTTACTGGGCAGTGGGTCAGCTAGCCACTGACTCTCCCAAAATGCCAGAACTTGTAGGCGTAACTGAGAGCGAATATCTCTAGCGGGTACCTCCATTGGTCGAGGTGGTAGTGATACTGCCTCTTTTGCAGCATGATCCGCTAACTCATTTCCCGCAATTCCCTTGTGGCTTGGAATCCACAGAAAGGTGATTCGAGTGTCAGCGTGGCACAGCCCTGCTAGTAGGTCGTGGATTCGCTGCACTAGGGGGTGTTGCGGGAAACATGTAGCAATTGACTGCAACGAACTCAGTCTGTACACACGAGAAAGTGGATTCGTGCACCCTGTAGTGCAAACTGCAGAGCTTCATAGATGGCAACGAGCTCCGCAGTAAACACACTACAGGCCTCAGGCAAAGCGATCTTGGTATTTGCACCATCAATAACGTAAGCACAACCCACCTTCTCGGCCACCTTCGAACCATCCGTATAGAGAATGCCAGCGTCCGGATATTGGTGAACTATGCTGTGGAACTGCCTCCGGTAAACGAAGGCATCCGTGTTCACCTTAGGACCTCGGTGCAGATCTAACCGAATTTCCGGACGCGGGACTTGCCACGGAGGCACCTCGCTAGTTGTCCGGATCATACAGGGACCTACAGCCACTCCTATTTCAGTACACGAGCTATCAAGTCTAAAACCAACCGGCCGAGTGGCACGAGGCCGGTTGTCGTACCCCTCGTGGTTTTGGGTACCGAAGAGAGCTTGATAGGTCGGGTGTTGCGGCATTTGACGCACATTGGCAGCATGTTGGCGTCTATAATTTAAAGGTGGAACACCCGATTCGGCGAGTACGCTGGGTATCGGGCTGGTCGGGAAGGCACCGGTAGCCAGCCTAACGCCACTATGGTGGATGGATACTGTCCAGCATTTTCAAGGTTGCCGGCCTTGCTGAACCGTATGCCGCAGAACCATAGTCTAGCCGGGACAGGACGAGGGCTTGGTAGAACCGTAGCAGCACCGCACGGTCAGCCCCCCACGTAGTGCCACTAAGAAACTTGAGCATGTTCAGTTTCCTGAGACACGTCATTTTTAATTGCCGTATATGGGGCTGCCACGTTAATTTGCTATCAAAATGGAGCCCCAGGAAGCGATAAGTGTCAACCAATGGCAACGCAGCATCCCTGAGATGTAGTTAGGGGGTAAATGTAGCCTCCGGAGCCGACAAAAATGGACGACGGAGGTTTTCGCTGCTGAAAAACGAAAACCCCGGTCGTGAGCCCACCTGCCGACCCGGTTGATAGCTAGCTGCGATTGCCGTTCCACGATTGCCATACTTCCAGAGCTGTAGTGCAGAGCTAAATCGTCTACATACAGCGATGGAACTACCGCGGACCCGGCGGCGGCAACAATGCCATTTATGGCATCGCGAGCAAGGTGACACACTCAGCACTGAACCCTGAGGAACTCCATTTTCTTGAGTATAGTATTGCGATAATGTCCTACCGACCCTTACACGGAAGAGTCGGTCGGACATAAAATTCGCAATGAAAGTCGGTAGATTACAACGTGTATGGCAGCAGTGGTCAAATGAAGGTACCCACACTCGTAGACCTGGCACAGGCCCAGCGCGACAGACAACTATGAGAGAGGATCGCCGCATCATTCGGATGGAACCCCATGCAACAGCAGCGCAAATTCGAGCAGATGTGGCACCCCACGTTACACAACAAACAGTTGGTAATCGCCTGCGTGCAGGTGCCTTACGATCCCGTGTCCCTGCAGAAGGTGTTCCTTTGACCCCACAACAGCGACGTGTAAGTGTGACCTGGTGTCGAGAACGATCGACGTGGGTCGTCTTTAGTGATGAATCGCGCTTCTGTCTTGCCCGCAGTGATCGCCGGAATATTGTGCGCCGACGTACCGGGGAGAGGGGCCACCCAGACCTTATTGTCGAGAGGCACATAGGGCCAACACCAAGCATTATGGTCTGGGGAGCTATTGGCTTTAATGTGAAATCACAATTAGTGCTTGTTGAGGGCACTATGACTGCTCGACAGTACGTTGTTAGGGTACTCAATCCAGTGGTTGTCCCTATGATGGCGAACATTGCTAATGGGATGTTTCAGCAGGACAATGCCCGGGTTCACACTGCACGCATCTCCAGAGAAGCTCTCCACGACATCACAACCTTATAATGGCCCGCCAGATCCCCAGACCTCAGTCCTATTGAGCATGTGTGGGACATGATGGGTCGACAACTGGCCAACCGTCCTCAGCCACCCACAACTCTGGAACAACTGACTCATGCAGTGCAGCAAGCATGGACCACAATTCCTCAGGAAGCGATCCAGGGCCTTATTAACTCCATGCCTCGCCGAATTCATCAATGTATTGCAGCTTGTGGTGGGCACATCCCGTATTGATTGTTGTCCAAACTTGCGGTCAGAGGGACCTGAAAGTGTAATCATCCAATCACAACCGAACACTCGTCCTGCATGTTCAATTGCAGCAATGTAGCAACACTCCTTCGGGGTGTTGCAATTTCCATTTTCTTCAGTGTAAGTCTATGTTACATATCAACAACCATTATAATATATTAGAATGTTGCATATAATATAGCCTATAATTATAATATATTATAACTTTTCAGTCGGTCAATACGAGTGTTAGTTATTGGAGTTTTAAGGGACATAAACAAAAATAAAACAGTGCAAATGGTATTTACGAGGGGAGGAAGAATTTCGAGGACTGATATCATGAAGATAGGAAACGAACAATTAAATGTAGTCAACAAATTTAAATACCTCGGCATTACACTGCTTCAACATTCAGCATTCACATATAAGAGAGATCAGCAGCAGCTATAAGAGCAATGTGCAGCCACATCCCTGAAACTAGCAACGTCGACGAGACTCTTCGAAACGACAATCGCCCCCATCGCTACATATGGGATTGAACTCGTTTGGGATAAATTGAAAACCAGTGATTTAGAAAAGCTAGAAGACGTGAAAGCATGCTTCATCAGACGGGCCATACGAGAAAGCAAATATATGCGCCAAATAGAATGGCATACATTCTAGCAAAAGAAACGCTTCTCCTCGAGGATATAAGGCACAAGGAATTCCTACTAAATGCACTCACTTATACAGAAGTAATAGAAAGAAGGAGAAAGAGATAGATAATGGATTTTTTGGAACAGGTGCCATGTTAAATAGACAATGGACCAACACCAATCAAACGCATAGGTACTCAATCATAGGGCTCGCGATTCATGGTTTCCATCATAAAATGTGTGTAATTACTAAATATCACCAAGAAGATGACCACTGCGTGTGTAAAATATGTGGCGAAAGGTGTGAAATTTATCACATCAAGCAATGCAAAAGCAGGAAAGGGTCTCTTAATTACCTTATAAAAGCAAGCAAATGAACAGTGCAAACCTGTAACATGTTATTATAAACCTTTCCTGGCCATTCGGCTGCAATAAATGTATTATTATTATTAATTATTATTATTATTAAGGGGCAGAACAGAGAGGTCATCTGCCCCTAACACGAATATGCCCAAATACGATTGGGCGAAATATTACAATTGCCTAGTGTCTAGGTTGGTTGGTTGGTTGGTTGGTTGGTTACTTAGGGGCAACGCGGTCATGTAGCCCCCTGTACGCAGGGTGTGTGTAGAATCTGTCTGATAACCGGTGTTAATTGTGATGGCAGTATTAGTGTGTGTTATCCGTTTTAATTCAAGTAAGGTATGTAGACAATAATTTCAAGTAGTTCCTACTTTTGTCACCATGTGCTACCGCCCACGTCACCTAGCTTGCGGACTTGGCTACTAGATGACATCGCAGTCATCACCTGGTGGCGAACGTTAGAACTAATAGAGCGTTATCAAATCTAACCTACACATTTTGGCTTCACACAAGTGTAGTTAGTGGAAGGTTCTTTTTCATGCCATAGGACCGCCAACTTTACTCCCCCCACCCCCAAAAGAAGGCATACTGAGCGATTTTTAACGCTCTTAAAAAATCCAACGATCTCGGCGGGGTTTGAACCCGTGACATTGGGCATAGAAGCTCAGTATTCTACTAACTACGCCATCGAAGCCGCCCCTAGTGTCTCAAATATCTATCTATGTCTACCCCTTATTAATCACATTTCCAACGGGGTCGGGGATGAGATGCAATGAAATTCCACGTGGCCGATGGTTTCTATGGTCGGATGCCCTTCCTGACGCCAACCTCACGAGAGGAGTTAATGAGAGATGAAATGAATGAAGATGAATGAAAGTTCAATTTCATGTAGTTCCAACTTTGCCTACCAGACGCCACTGTCACCCAGCGGCGAACGTTGGAACTATATAGAGCGTTTCTCACCAAATAACCTACAAATTTAGATACACACTACCAATTGCAGTGGTAGGTTATTTTTCATGCCATAAATCTATGACATGGGCCCGCCGGCTTTACTTCCCCTCCGAAGGAAGGCATACTGAAGGATTTAAACGCTCTTAAAAATCAGACGACTTCGGCCGGGTTTGAACCCACGACCTTGGGCATAGCAGTTCAGCATGCTACCGACTACGCCACCGAAGTGGACATCGGTACAGGAGAAGCCCCAAATTAATCAGCAAGTCAACAAAACCACAGTATCAACACAGTTATATTTATGTGTTTGTTTAAGTGTTTAACATAACTAACCAACTAGAAAAATAAAAGTAAATAACACAATTGAAAAGTAATGGCTAACAAAAAAACAATATAAACGCAATCACTTCAACAACTCGCAACGGTAGAAGTTAACGATTCAAAAAGGTTTCACACTTATACACAAAAGAAGTACTAACCATAAACGCAAAACTTGAGAAGTGTAATAGTTGTTGTTGATTCTTTCAGGGGTTTTGCGGCATCAAGGTCATGTAGCCCCGTGTTCTTGTGTGTGTGCGTGTAGAAGTTGTCTGATGACCTGTACCTCTGTGATGTCTGTACCAGTGTGCATTTGTAATCGAGGTAGGGTTTGGGTAGGAAGCGGCCGTGGCCTTACGTTAAGAGGCCTAACCACCACCCCCCCCCTCATCCCCGGCATTTATCTGAAGTAAAAGTGTGAAACCACGAAAAACCACGGGAAGTGTTATAGACTAACGGAATAAAATATAATTGGTTTTAAAAAAATCGACTCATTACAAAGAAAGTTTAACTGAACACTGCTGTAGCTTAATAATTACAAATACTGTTTTAACATAAGTATTGTATATATATCCACTGAACCTACAGTAAATGAAGCCAAAGTGAGCAGGATCTGATGATGTTCGCGTGACGAACAATACTAATCATACTAATCATCCAATTTAGCCCCCCCCCCCCCCCCAATTTGTGAGAAGTGTTTATTGTGTATAAATAATTAATTCTATGATTTAAATCACTCATCTATATCTATCGTATGGCTTTTAGTGCCAGGAGTGTCCAAGGACATATTCGGCTCACCTCAGTCTGTAGCTGCTTCCAGCGGACACCCTTAGGGTGAGCTACAAGTTCCGTTAAATTTCAAGTAGTTCCATCTTTTGCCACCAGATATCAATGATACCTAGTGTTGAAAATTGGAACTTTGATGGAGCGTTCCGACGAAATCTAACCTAACAATTTAGCTTCACACAAGTTTAGTCTGTGGAAGGATCTTTTACGTGCCATAAATCTATGACATGGGACTGCCGGCTTTACTTCCCCTCCGAAGCAAGGCACACTGCGTGATTATAACGCTCTTAAAAATCCGACATCGGCCGGGTTTGAACCCGCTATCTTGGGCACAGCAGTTCAGCATGCTACCAACTACGCCACCGAAGCCGTTTCTTCCTTACAGAATACTGTAGATCGCAAGTGAGAACTCACTACATTGGCTTTTCTGCACTTCGAGTATTTATTTCCCCATACTACCATCCTGAGGGACTATACAAATTATGTACGGTACTTAAAATCCCCCTCCATGTTCAATTTAGTTCCTCCTACCTTGCGTTCTAATATCATGCGCTTCTTCCCTACCAACAAAACCTTAGTTTTTGAAATGCTAACTTTGATACCATATTCTCTACATTTCTGCTCAAGTCCTAACATGTTGACTTGTAAGCTATTGATAATAATAATAATAATGTTATTGGTTTTACGTCCCTTTTAACTACACTGGCTTTTAGAGACGCCGGGGTGCCGGAATTTTGCCCCGAAGGGGATCTTTAACGTGCCAGTAAATCTACTGACACGGCTCCCTCGCATTTGCGCACCCTCAAATGCCAGCTGACTGCGCCAGGTTTCGAACCTGCAACCTTGGGTTCAGTAAGCGAGAACGTTACCCCTGAGCCAGTAAGCTATTGACGGAGTCTAACTAAGTCATCAGCATAAGCCAAACTGCTTACCTGGTTCCCACCTAACCAGTTTATGCCCTTTAGGATGAATTCTTTGTTTAAATTTGCTACACGAGCGAGGCAAGGCTGTAATCTTTCACCACTACTGTTTATTTTATATATGGGCCATTATAATAATTTTAACCTAAAATTACAATAATAATAATAATAATAATAATAATAATAATAATAATAAACAAAGCTCACGGGATCACTTGGAACAGATATAATAATATATTATATATATCGGAAAGCAAAACCTAGTCACTGTAACACTGTAATCAAGCCCGAAGCGTTATATGCACCGGAAACCTTAATCATTGGTGTCGGATCTTTAACCAAAGACATAAAGAAACAAGAAAGGAAAATGTTAAGAATTTTTTTTGCCCAGTTTGTATAGAGGGAATATGGGGGGAAAATCATCCCAGGAAATACATTGTCAATCTGAAAAAAATTCTCACACTTTTCGAGAAAGACGATTGAATGTAGAATGAACAATAACAGACAAACTAAAAGAATTCTCAACGTGGCAACTTCATTAAAAACCAAGAACAGCTGGCTGGCTTCGTGAAATTGAAACAGATCTCCAGGAAATCAACATCTTAGAAGATATTGTACGGGACAGATGTAAATTCAGAACCAAAATCGACAATCACCAATTTGGAGACGAACCCAAAACCACAGCCACAAAAACTTGGACAGAAGAACGAAGGAAGAAGCTCAGCGAGAGGATGAAGAGATTTTGGGAGGAAAAGGAGGCCAGCACATCAGCTATAATAATAATAATAATAATAATAATAATAATAATAATAATAATAATAATATCGTATGGCCTCGGGTGCCGGGTGCAAGCTTTGTAATTTGACACCCAGAGGGTAGCTTGCATGTCGAATTTCGTTGTTCCTTGAATCACTATCAAAGTCAAGGGGGTTAGATATCTAAGCTCCTTGAACACTATAGCGCTTCTAGTAGAGAAACGAGAAACTTTGTGTTGGCGGAAACTCCCGAGATTTATTTTGCCATTATAAACACGGCCTACTGAATTTAAATGGGTTCTTTGACATGCCAACATCGTATGACATGCGTGTCGTATTTTTGCCGCCTTTCAAAAATCACTTACCACGGCCAGAAGCGAACCTGCAATCTTGGGGTTAGTAGACCGACACGCTATCCACTCACCCACCGTGGCAAGCTAGCACATCAACTAAGCGGTTTCAAACGTGCTCCTGAGTAGGGCATAACGATGTAAAAAAAACAGAATACTTCAACAACATAAAATTAGAATAATTAAGAAATTGGCAATACTGATTGTGGTTGTTGGGAAATGGTGCGTCTCTTGACAAGCCGCTCAAGGCTATCTTATCATGAACATTAATGAGCATCCTGCGGAAACAAATTGGACAAAATAGGCTACCTGTTCCTATCGACTAAGTAGGTTGGACCAGTGGCGACTGGCAGATAATTGTTCTGGGCGTTGCACCATTTTCATCAGGTGGGGGGAGGGATGTCGTAGGCGGTAATGTAAAAGACTGCTTATCAGAGAAAACTGTATTCAATTGCGCCGTAAAACGAATGTACCTCATTATCACGAATACCGCAGTCCATAGAACATCACATTGCCATCGGATTAAATGGATTATAAGTTAGTCGACGTGAAAAACTTCACGAGAACAAAGCAACGTAAGTTATATAAGAGGATAATAATAATAATGTTATTGGTTTTACGTCCCTTTTAACTACACTGGCTTTTAGAGACGCCGGGGTGCCGGAATTTTGCCCCGAAGGGGATCTTTAACGTGCGAGTAAATCTACTGACACGGCTCCCTCGCATTTGCGCACCCTCAAATGCCAGCTGACTGCGCCAGGTTTCGAACCTGCAACCTTGGGCTCAGCAAGCGAGAACGTTACCCCTGAGCCACGCAGCCAGAGGGCGAGAAAGAACAGCGATTGTCACAAGTACGCACAAATTACATTGTAAGACATGGTATCGGCAGCATCTCGGATGTCTCCGTCCGCGCCTCAGCTCACTTGTTGCAATCAGCGGGCAACGACCAGCGAGTTAGCTGTTGGGATAGGAATTACTCACTATTGAGATCTGGTCGGTGCCTGGCAGCGACCAAATGGATGAACGCTCCTCGATAGTTGGCACGCATCGTTTTCTCAGACAAAAAAAAAAAAAAGTCAACCCCTGGCACTATCCAGCCCATGACGGGCTAAGGCCGACCAAGCGACCGCTGCCCAGCCATTTGGCCTGCAGATATTGGGGTGACGCGTGATCAGCGCGTCGGGTCCCCTCGGCCGTTAATCTTGGTATTCGTGATCGGGGTGCTGTCTCACTGTCAGACAGCTACTCAATTGTCCTCAGGAGGCTGAGTGCACCCCGTTCCAACCCTCACGTCAGTTTTAAAATCCCTGACGGAGCCGGGGATCGAACCCGGGGCCTCCGGGCGAGAGGCAGGCGCGCTACCCCAACACCACGGGGCCGGCGTTTTCTCAGACAGCTCACAGTAACTTAGGTTGGTTGGTTCTTAAGTTTAGAGGCTGCGACAACGCGGTCATGTAGCCCCGTGTAATTTGGGTGTGTGTAGAATCTGTCTGATAACCGGTGTTATTGTGATGACTGTATTAGTGTGTGTTACCTGTTTTTTTTTTTAAATTCAAGTAAGGACTGCAGACTTTGGAATTTTTCAAATAGTTCCTACTTTTGCCGCCAAACAAAATTATGAATTCCTATAATTATAAAAGGAAACCTTCAGCTCTTATTACTAAAATAGTACATTATGCAACGAACCTATAATGGCAATAATTAAGACACGAGTATGATTATTAAACGAGAGTAGCCCTGGGGGTTGGCAATCATGGTGTGTGTGTGAGGTTATGGAAGTGTCATAATGAAAGCAGTCGGCAGTTTGATGATATCATCAATTGTGTGTACACAGTAATCGATCAATGAAATGCTAGAGCCGTGAGAGAACTAATTTAACAAAACTGTTACCAACATTGAAGTAATTGATTGCCATGTTTCTCTTTAAAACCATCAAGTGCACCTATTCATAAGACATTACCTCACAGTGTGGGGCTCGGGAGTTCTGACGGCCGGATTAGCATGATGCACTCGGCACACTCACTAGTGCTTGCCACACTATTGTTTGTGTGCCTATTTGAGAAATGTCTTTGGTGTGGCTAATACAGTCGGTATACCTTTCTTGGAAGTAATGACGTAGCTCACCGGCAGGGATATAAACGTGGGCACAGTATGTGCAAAGTATTTCATTGGTGACGCATACATATTACGAGTGTATTAATTACCATTATAGGCGAGTTGCATACGACTGTTTGTGTTCGACGATAATTGTTATAACTATTTTATGTTCGAACATAAATATTCATAAATATCTGTCGAGATATCGCCAGTTTTATGTACTGAACAAAGCGCATGGGACGCAGAGAATACCTTGTATTTGACCATGGCCTCCTCGATTACCCCACTATGACACTAGGCCACGCAGTGAAATTTAAATTAGGAGACCTTGGAACTCAGCGCAGATGCGATGCTATCCTAATCTAATTGGTCAAACAACTGTTTCGTGAGCTCTGATTGGTGGGAGAAACTGTCCCATATGAAAACTTGTACTATAACGAGCCTCATTATAGTACAGTTTTCTGACATATACAGTAATATTTACATTTCGACATCGTTGAACATACGATATTAATTGATTTTCTGGAATTAATCTGGTCGTTGTGCAACACTGCAACATTATTACCGGCCGTCACTGGGTTGGACACTTAATTGTGGTGTTGATAGATCAGGATGGGACAGTCCTGTTGGTCTTCAAAAATTCTAGATTGTTGGGTTTGAACCCGGCCCCAGCCAATGTTATTTACGGGTGATCAAACGCGACGAGTGTGGTTGTTGTTTCCAGTGGCACAACATCGAGATCATCTCGCCCTCTTAACTACTATGACAAAATACAAAAGGAAGAGTTCCAACCCTAGAAAAATGGCGATCGCCAAACCACGACTCACAAGATACGTACCGTAATACCAAAAGAACAAAGTTGAAAGAGAGGCGCCTAGTACAAGTGAAGGCAATACCGGACTCAGCGGGGGCCCATGGTTGCCAAGTCAAAATTGGGAGCCTTGGAGGAGAAATGACAGTCTCGAATGGGATTTAATGGTAACATGCCTTAACATTATTACTATTAACGAATTTCAAATCAGAACTCACAAATGTGTTGAATGTGCATTGAGAAAGCAATGGTGGAGTCGCGTGTTCTTGAGATATAACACTCGAATATACGAGAGCGGATTGTGTAACCGATGATTCATAACCTTCAATCGCGTCTTCATAACTTAAAAAATCGCGGGGAAAACTCTTTCTACGTTCTAGTCAAACAAACAAACAATCAATATGCCCTAAAAAATTAAAATAAATAATAATCCATGAGTGAACTGCTCCCATATCAAGTGACATGGACTTGAGCAAATAGTTTTCTCACTTTCCTCGTTGACGAGCGGCGACTCAAAAGTTCATGCAGTAGTACGCGCCGTCAATAACCATAATAATAATAATAATAATACTTTCTACGTGTAAGGCTGTTCTTGGGCAATCAGGCCTGTAGGAGTGAGGGAAAAGTATAAAGCTACTACTCAATGCAGTCACCAAGAATTTGCTCCTTATGATAGGCTATATACGGTATCTGGGATTGTAAATGATTTCTTTCCAGCAAATATGCTGAGAATATGCGCAAAATAAACAATATTAATAATGGTATATTGGCTTTCACGGCCAGTGAATTAAAACTCAGCACAAACCTAGAATAATTGCTGAGTTTTAATAATAATAATAATAATAATGTTATTGTTTTACGTCCCTTTTAACTACTGTGGCGTTTAGAGACGCCGGGGTGCCGGAATTTTGCCCCGAAGGGGATCTTTAGCGTGCCAGTAAATCTACTCTCCCTCGCATCTGCGCACCCTCAAATGCCAAGTGACTGCACCGGGATTCAATCCTGCAACCTTGGGCACAGCAAGCGAAAACGTTACCGCTGAGCAACGCAGCCAGTTCCTCTGCTGACCTATAGCGATGCTTCCTCTATCTACTTTAGTATTAGAAAGCTTCATGCTGGTTCCGTATTGATGAACTAATTAGTAATAATTGTGGCAAAAGTACCGCCTAATAAATACCTTCTATTTCAATAAGTGATCACTTTGAGGTCATTAGGGACATGTTTCGAGGCCTAATTGTCTTGGCCCCTTCATCAGCCGATATAGATTAAAATGTCAAGTAAAACAGGTGGCTGAAAAGCTTAACACTATAAAACATTCTTAACAATAAACATATTATGGTGCACCATAAGGAAAGGTAGAAGATAATAAGTGAAGCGTGCCTACTATTAAGGAACTGAATCATCACCATTTCTTTAACGTCCACAAACTACAATACAGCGTGTGTTTATCTTCAATCTAGCAACCCGGTCCGGCTTCGCCCGGGAACAGTTGTGAATGCATTACGTAATAAATCTATATCCGTTTTACGTCTCGGCATGATGGGTTAAAATCACTGACTGGACTATTAACTATATTATCATGGAGATGCATGTGCAACAAATTCTTGTTAGACGTAATTTAAGAATGGCGAGGTGCATGAAACACAAATCCCCATTCCGTCCAATCTAAAAACACTTATAGTGAACGATGTATTGAATATAGAGAAGTGCTCTCGCGTACGTTTTTGTATAACTTTTCAATCTGAACAATTCTTACGCTCTTTGTATATTGATATTTTTAACGGTTTGCCCAGCGTAAGCTTAAAAAGCGCACGGACGCAAGGATTTTTTTTTTCGACTTTTTCTCTGAAATCGTTACTGCTCGGCTTCTTTTGAACATAAAGATATCCTTTACAGAATGGTGAAAACCGAATCAAAATCCATCCAGTGGTTCTCGAGTTTACTCGTAACATCCAAGAATCGGGGACTTTGTTTTATACTAAGCAGAGATTTATTATTGTCACCGCATATTTTCAGAAGAATTGGACCACATAACTATTTCCCAAATTAAGAATGCCCAATACAGTGATCTACAAGATAAAGTGACAGTTTAGAGTTTAATCATATTGTGTTTAAATTTCAAATGTCAACTATTTCTTTCTTTCTTTCTTTCTTTCTTTCTATTCATTCACTTATTATTTTATTGTACCGTTAAGGTAAACATCTTCCACCATTCCTTATGGTGCATCTGCATCATAATAGGTTTATTGATAAGAATGTTTTATAGTGTTAAGCTTTTCAGCCACCTGTTTTCCTTGACATTTTAATCTATATCAGCTGCTGAAGGGGCCAAAACAATTAGGCCTCGAAACATGTCCCCAATGACCACAAAGTGATCACTTATTAAAATAAAAGGTATTGATTAGGCGGTATCCACGTGGACTCCAGAGTACGGTCCTAGCGGCCTGCTCGCGTGTTAAGTGTCCAGTATTGCACAGCTGTACGTCATTTCTGTCCAGTCTCGCTACTTGCTCTCAGTGGCTAGGTGGAGAGTTGACAACACTGTGCCTCGAGCTGGGAAAGCCTCGGCTTCCCACAGACATGGAATGTAAATATATCCTCCCAGCTAGGTTTCCCAGTTATATTCTGGCTGGTACCCGATTCACCTGAACATTAGCATTATCATCGGGAGACGACCTTGAGAATCAATCATTTATCAACCTCCGATTAGTCAGTCTGTCAGGTTGATAGGATTAGACATTATCTCCGATTCCTCCACATAGTTGGTCTGTCATCAAGTATGCCTGTGAAACCGCTATCGACGGAACTGAGATAAGCTATTTGATAACACACAAGTACACACAAATACGATATATGATCATACGCACAGACATCGAGGGAGGAAGGCATTCCAGCCCCCGCTCCCCTTAAAAAAAATAAAGCTGTGTGTTAAGGAATAAATCCATGGGCACCCGTTGCTTTGTGATATTCATTATTTGGCTGCTCTGAAACCGTTGGGTACATTATCTTTATGGCAAGAAGGGGAGAAATAGTTTTTTTTTTAGTTGAGAGTTTTTGTCCATACAAGTTCGCTATTCTTTGTGAATTATCGTCATATTGTTAATTACTTAAAAACAGGCAAAAAATGGTGGTACCACCATGTATCAACAAAAATAAAAATCAAGCAGTTCATTAAAATGGTAAGGTTATCCAGTTCGCCGATTTTCTAAATAACTGGACATATTTTCAAATAATCCCACATTACTAAGTTAAATAAAACTGTGGAATTATCCCTACATTTAAATCAGTTAACTATCAGTAGCTTCAATTTATGAAATAAAAACTGGTGTGACGATGAATAAAACTGCGGAATTATCCCTACATCTAAATCAGTTAACTATCAGTAGCTTCAATTTATGAAATAAAAACTGGTGTGACGATGAACAATAGAAATAATGTCGGGAATACTTTGAAAATAGGCGTCGACCGGGGCATCACTTTTGGGGGATTGCTATCATAGAACTAATAGTGATCTCATTAGTACAACAGATCGTTAAACAGGCTAGACTTGCATACATTGTGTCTAAACTATTTAAAAATAAAAGAACACAATCCACCACAAATTACGTTTATTAGCATGTAATTCTTCTTCTTCTCTTCTTCTTATAAAATACAATGTGTACAAAAAAATGTAATTATTGAATAATCATTATAAGCATTTACGGAGATCGGTACAGCTTAAAATCTTCAAAACTCTACAATTTTAAACAATTTTCATCTCCAATTCCACCATAATATATAAACCAAGGAAACAATTTACATGACAACTACCTCATGTATAGAGTATGCAACATGTGGAATGTTTTTATCGGCCATTAGCCCAGTTAAACATCTTAATAATAAAAAAATGGCGAATGTTACATAGTCTGGTTACACCATTTTTCTGATAAGTGAAACACTTTTGAACCTATTTTTACTCTGTTCGTTGGGGGTTGCTTTGTAACCCCCCCCCCCCCTAATAAACTCTAAACTGCCGGAGCGATTTCAATGAAACTCGGTATTGTCATAGTACTATTTCGTCCGACCACGACCGTGCCCTTCAAATTGTATTACGTCTCATCAATCCAAAATGGCGGCTGTGCGAAATATTTCACCGGCATTCTATATATACAAAACTATTAGCCTACTGTTATCAGCCTGAACTTTTCTACGGCGAGAAAGGGTACTCATAAAAGTTCACCTATGTGACTTTCAAAAACCTGTTAAGTACAAAACAAACATGGCGGCCAAGCGAAGTTAAAGCATTTAAATAGACCTTTCTCGTGATTTAACCATCCGAGCGCAGTGAAACTTGGTACCGCAAATGATGATACACATTGTAATGCACTGACATCTAATTTAGTTCAATTATTTACATAACCTCAAGATGGCGGCTGTGCGAAATTTTAAAATTAAGTTTTTATTTCTTGTGCCCTAATCATGCGATAGAAATGAACATTTGAATAATGAACCTACGCAATAATGGTCTTCTAACAGTAACATAACTCTATGGCCTACATATATACACACATCAAAAAAAGTTTTGCATCACCTCGGTTCCCAGATCTCCGGCATATAGACGTTGACTGTGTATATTGTATCAAAGATACAGTCCCTTTGACTGTTCATAGATGTCACTAAAACTGCTCAAAGATGTAAACAACCATGCATGAGCAGGGCCTATTAGACGGAGGGGGTACGACAGCCGATCAGTTCCAGTCATTCCACCAGGACGAAGGTACGCTGCTCATGTTGTCTGTAGTTCTACCATGCCTAGAAGGTCAATACCGCAGTTCGATCGCGTCCGCATTGTTACTTTGTGTCAAGAAGGGCTCTCAACAAGGGAAGTTTCCAGGCGTCTCAGAGTGAACCAAAGCGATGTTGTTCGGACATGGAGGAGGTACAGAGATACAGGAACTGTCGATGACAGGCCTCGCTCAGGCCGCCCAAGGGCTACTACTGTAGTGGATGACCGCTACTTACGGATTGCCGCTCGGAGGAACCCTGACAGCAATGCCACCATGTTGAATAATGCGTTTCGTTCAGCCACAGGACGTCGTGTTTCAACTCAAACTGTGCGCAATAGGCTGCATGATGCGCAACTTCACTCCCGACGTCCATGGCGAGGTCCAGCTTTGCAACCCCGACACCATGCAGCGCGGTACAGATGGGCCCAACAACAAGCTGAATGGACCCCACAGAATTGGCATCACGTTCTCTTCACCGATGAGTGTCGCATATGCCTTCAACCAGACAATCGTCGGAGACGTGTTTGGAGGCACCCTGGTCAGGCTGAACGTCTTAGACACACTGTCCAGCGAGTGCAGCAAGGTGGTGGTTCCTGATGTTTTGGGGTGGCATTATGTGGGGCCGACGTACGCCACTGGTGGTCATGGAAGGCTCCGAAACGGCTTTACGATACCTGAATGACATCCTCCGACCCATAGTGCACCCATATCGGCAGAATATTGGAGAGGCATTTGTCTTCATGGACGACAATTCTCGACCTCATCGTGCACATCTTGTGAATGCGTTCCTTCAAGATAACGACATCGCTCGACTACAGTGGCCAGCATGTTCGCCAGACATGAACCCTATCGAACATGCCTGGGATATGTTGAAAAGGGCTGTTTATGGACGTCTTGACCCACCAACCACTCTCAGAGATTTACGCCGAATTGTCGTTGAGGAGTGGGACAATTTGGACCAACAGTGTCTTGATGAACTTGTGGATAGTATGCCACGACGAATACAGGCATGCATCAATGCAAGAGGACGTGCTACTGGGTATTAGAGGTAGTGGTGTGTACTGCAATCTGGACCACAAATGCTGAAAGTCTAGCTGTATGATGGTACAACATGCAATGTGTGGGTCTCATGAGCAATAAAACGAGCTGAAATGTTGTTTGTGTTGATCTCTATTCCCTTTGTATTTAAAGGTTCCGGAACTCTTGGAACCGAGGTGATGCAAAACTTTTTTTGATGTGTGTATATATATAAAATTCCAACATGGCGACCATCCGAAATTAGACGGTTCTCTATATGTATCTATGACAGCAATCAAACTGAAATTTTGTATGTTCATAAAGGCTATTGCCATAAGTTCACATATGGGACTTTCAATAACCTGGTGAGCACAAGACTAACATGGCGGCGACGCGAAATTTCAATATTTAAATGAAAGTTCCTAGTGATTTAACCATCCGAGCGCAGTGAAATTTGGTACGGTAAATGCTTGTACAAATTTTTATCTACTGACATCTCATTTATTTCAATTGTTTTCAGAACAACAAGATGGCAGCTGTGCTAAATTTTAAAATCTCTCTTTTATTTCTTCTGTCCTGATCATGTTATTGAAGTTTGAATAATACAACTACGCAATAATCTTCATGAAATAGTGCATAACGCCATTGCCTGCATATATAAAAATCCAACATGGGAACCATCCGAAAGTTTGTTCTCGATATCTACGAATCCATTACGGCAATAAAAACTGAAATGTTGTATGTTGATAGAGGCAATTATTATACGTAGGATATATGAAAATACTACTTGTTAATCGTGTGATAAATTAACATAACATAAATTTGAATATTTTATTCGTGGAAATATTTCTTATATACAACCAACCAAGGCTCACGATTGTGGTCAGGGGCCTAACATCTAGGTTATCAGCCCCTACGTGATAAGAAACAGCTTTGTAATACACCTTATACTTTAGTTCAAGGGAAACTGACTTGAAAAACACATTTTTGAGAAAATAAACGACTATGTTATCTGACTCCTTAAAATTAGTTGTGCAATGCCTAGTATTTGAAATCACCACTCCTAAACTAATGCAGATATTTAAGTTATACAATTCTTTCACAAACAAGGACTAGAAGAGTCTGATACTATTTTAAAAAGTAATTTGAGAAACAGAATTTTTCAAGGTGTTAAGCTGTACCGACCCAATTAAGATAATAATAATAACAGCACACTTTCGTTAAGCTTCAGGAAACCGTCAGCAAGGGCCTCTTTAGAAATCGATCGCACCACCGTCACACGTTCTTCGATTAGAGCCACCCCCGTAAAATATGCGTCTCTCACGGAGTTCTTTGTAGATTTCGATCCGGCATACTGTATATCACACGGCATAGAAAACGTGCCAACGTAACACAATTTAGCTTCCTGTGGCCTTTATGCGTCCCGTAATCATACGTCAACATTATGGCATTTCGTAGACTATAACTTACTTTAAAAAAATAATTATGGCTTTTTATACAGCGCAGCACAGCATCATATAACTAGTTGAAGTTTAGTGTGATCTATTTTTGTTCAAAATTAGTTTTGGTAACTGTTGTTGATTCATTAGGGACTTTTGGTTGGTTGGTTCCTTAGTTTAGGGGCTGCGACAACGCGATCATGTAGCCCCGTGTACTTTGAGTGGGTGTAGAATCTGTCTGATAACCGGTGATAATTATGATGGCTGAATTAGTGTGTGTATCTGTTTTTTAATTTAAGTGCAGACTGCAACTTAGAATTTTTCAAATATTTCCTACTTTTGCCGCCAAACGCCACCGTCAACGACTACTAGGCCTAGTTCAGAACTTAGCTACTAAACGCCACCGCAGTCGGCTCTTGGCAACGAACTTAGAAACCTAAGAGCGATGTTTACATTCTTAACCTATCCAATTTAGCTTCACACAGGTGTAATTAGTGGAAGGTTCTTTAACATGCCATAAATCTGTGACATGGGACCGCCGGCTTTACTTCCCCTCCGAAGGAAGGCATACTGAGGGATTTTTAACGCTCTTAAAAATCCGACGGCTTCGGCCGGGTTTGAACCCGCTATCTTAGGCATAGAAGCTCAGCATGCTACCAACTACGCCAATTAGGGACATTGCATATGTCCCCGTGTACGTGGATTTGTGTAAAATCTTTCTGATAACCGTGTCATTATGATGGCTGATGTACAGTAGAGTATGTATTTGTAACTGTGGCAAGGATTTGAAGGAAGCGATCATGGCCTTATGTCAGGAACCATACCAGCATTCACCTGGAGTAGAAGTAGGAAACCACGGAAATCAATTCTAGGACAGCTGAGTGAGCGTTACAGCCCTGACAATGCATGTGAGATTTTAAAAGTGAAATGCCATGTCCTGTGGTTCGGATTCCACGTAAAAAGGAGGTCCCATGGCTCATGATCGCATGATTAACGGTCACGTAAATCTACAAAACTATCTACAGCCCTCACCAGAATTACGGTGTTTCTTGGCAGAGCCGGGAATAGAAGCCGCACCACCAGGGTGACACATAACAATGCTAGTCTATACTCTCCGAGGTGGACAGAAGCACTAGAGAACTGTTCGCGCAAACCCAGGGTCTAGCGCAGGCTTGCTCAAACCGGGCATTTCGCCAAATGGGCGCCCGCTCCATGCACGGGCGGCGAGCGGGCAGAGTAGCAGGACTTAAAAAGAAATAAACATCACAGAAGATACCATCAGGAATTGCAAGGCCTTTGGAGCTCAGGTTGCAAAGCACACTTTCACGGAGAAAGCTAAAAAAAAAAAAAAAAAAAAAAGACCTCTGGAAAGCAATGGACAGAAGGACGCAAGAAACAGCATAGCGAGTTCATAAAGAGATACTGGGAGAAGAAGTAGGAAAAGCCATCAACCCAAGTTCAAGTGCGCTCTTTAAGTTGACATAACGAAGAAAGGGGCAGATGACCTCGTAGTTCCGCCCCTTAAAACAATAATAACTAGCTAACGAAGAAAGAAGAAGAATTCACCTCACTTGCACGGAAAAGACGCTTGAAATTCTACGGACATATAGCACGAATGGACAACCCTCGACTGGTCAAGAAAATCTTCCTCATAGTCAATGGAACCCGACAAACCAAAGTACGCTGGCTAGCAGGCATTCAAAAGAACCTCACAGGAATCAATACTGACCCATTAACAACGACACGGACTGCATACAGACAGAAAATATACTCATATGAGTTTCCGCCCAAGTTCCTGACGGCAAGGAATTTGAAACTCAAAGCTGCATGGACACAATAAGACAGGGACAAAGAGAAAAGATGAGGATGTTTTGGGAAGATAAGAAACCAAGATGATCAATGCTTACTAATGGTTCTACTTGCTTCTTAAAGGGACAAACGCATTATATATACTGTATGTTATTGTTACGTGCCCCCCCCCCCCCCCTAGTGGCACTTTTGTTAACTGGATTACGGTGGGTAGGAAGCACAACACCAATTACTGCTTAAAGAAATAATTAACTTTATTGTGGCCAGAAAGATACACTACTCATCAGCAAATGCAAACAATTAGAACCTTACTCCAGTTTCCTCAAGTCTCTTCCTTGAGCGTTCTTGGCCCTTTCACTTGTCAACAAACCACAGAAGTTAAACCGTCTTAATGAGTACGTTGGCCTTGACAAACTACCTGCTCCTCTTCCTCATGTACACCAACCACAGTTACTTACGATAATCCGCTACCCGCTGTTTCGCTGTCCACAAGCTGGGGAAACAATGTCACTGGATTTCGTAACTCGCACGGCACTTCGTCACCACACTTCTGTCGCACTCGCTCACAAACACACACCCACAGAAAACTCGGTCCCCTCACTGTTGAAGCCGCTTATATAGCAGGCTGGTGACTCAATGAATTCTAGAATCGTCCAGGGCACACGGCTTCTCGACATTTCCTTCACTGGTTCAGTCACGAATATTCTGGATCATCCCTTTGTCCTCGTAGCCCTGTTGCATAAGGCGCACGCAATACATGAGGCAGGGCACAGCCCAGCCCTGGGGCAGTTGTGACTCATGCGGCGAGCGATGACACAAACTCACAGCCGTAACATTATAATAATACACAAAAAATTCTAAATAAAAAAAAAAAAACTTCTTCGAGTCATATAATACTGCAAATTGCGGGGACTAACCAACTCTGTCATAGGAAGCGGATGACGTGATCAGCAGCCTCTGCGTCATCGTCTAATATAAGATTGAGCGTATCCTACTAACCAAGATTTCTTCGTAGACCAGCAAGATCCACACACACGGTAAATATGTGGGCCATGCTGAATACTGCTCTAGTTAGTTATTGAGGTTTTTAAGGGGCGGAACTACCAGGTCATCTGCCCCTCTGAACACAGATTAAACTAGACTATACAAATTTGGAATGGAATTTAAAATTTAGAGGTAGACACCTAAATTTGAAAAAACAAAAATTAATAAAACAAAATATTAAATAAAACTAATATTTATAATATAAACAAAAATGAAAGAGTTCCTGAGGAATGGAAAGTCGCCATAATACACCCTATCCACAAGAAGGGGTCTAAATCTGACCCGAATAATTATAGAGGCATAACGCTTGTGTCAGTAGCTTATAAAATTCTTTCCAAAGCTTTACTCAATCGTGCAGAACCCCAATTAGACTTACAAATAGGAGAGTATCAAAATGGCTTTCGTAAACATAGATCTTGTGTTGAACAGATATGGAATCTTAAAACTATTTTGCAAATGAGACAATTAAGAAATAAAGACACGACAGTTACTTTTATAGATTTTGCTAAAGCCTATGATTCCATTGACAGAGAATCTCTCATTAACATTCTAAAAGAATTTGGTTTGGATCCTAAAACAACTAACATGATTCAGGATACGCTAACAAATACCACGTCCAAAGTCCGATTTCGTGGGGAGTTCTCCAAGGCTTTTGAAATAAACATAGGAGTCAGACAAGGTGATGGATTGTCACCATTAATTTTTAACTGTGCTTTGGAGAAGGTGATCCGAGAGTGGAGGAAAACAGACACGAAAGGGGTTAAATTAGGATATCAACGAGATAACATCTATATAGATTGTTTGGCTTTTGCAGACGACATTGCCCTAATTACTGATACACCGGAAAATGCCAAAATACAAATTGATAATTTAATACAACAAGCAAATAAAATAGGTCTACAAATTTCCTTCACAAAGACAGAATTTATATCCAATGTCAAAAACAGTCCTGATAAATTATGTATTCAACAAAACGAAATCAAAAGAGTGAATTCTTTCAAATATCTCGGTGAATGGATTACAATAAATAATAACGAGAAAAACAGCCTAACAGTTAGAACAAAGAAAATGAATATAGCTTTCCAGCTCACCAGGAACATTTATAAGAAAAAAGCATTACCTAATGCTATTAAAATTGAACATTATAATACTGTTGTGAAACCAGAGGCCTCACATGGATCTGAAACGCTCAAATTAATGAATAAAGGCAAAATTAACAAAATCATGGTCATGGAAAGGAAAATAATTAGAAGTATACTTGGCCCTAGAAAAGTAGGAGCAGATTACAACAGACCTAGACCAAATGTTAAATTTTATGAGCATGTAGAAAGCATGCTACATACCATGCGAAGAAGAAGATAATCCTTTTTTGGACATTTACAAAGAATGAACGATGATAGATTGCCAAAGAAAATTTTCAATAAAATTATGAAACTTAAGATACAGCCAGCTTGGTTTCAACAGACCTTGAATGACCTTAAAGAGGCCAATATACAAATTGAAGACATACCTAATAGACAACTCTTTCGGAACAAAAAAATATCTCTAGCGGGTCGAAGTGGTATTAAAACCGCCTCGTTAGTAGCTTCATTCCCTAACTCATTTCCCAAAATTCCCTTGTGGCTTCGTAGCCACAGGAAGGTGATTCCAGTACAGTATCAGTGTTACATAACGCGGCTACGAGGACGTGGATCCGCGGCACTAACGGGTGTTGCGGGAAACACGAAGCAAGGCTACAATGAGCTCAAGAGAGTCGGTACACAAAAGGAAGAATCGGTTCAGTGACTGTGAAAATAGTCATTAAGTGGTCGATAAAAACAACAATGTATACACGCGCAAGTCGACCAAAGCCCAAACATATACATTTTTTTTTGTCCATGCAACCTTTACAGAAAAACATATAGGCTACGTCCAGATAGATCAGTCTTTACGACATTCCGTCCTTTCAGACAACCTCCGCATTATGGTCTTCGCCACCCGGTTCTTCCCCTAGACCAGGCGTTCTCAAACTTTTGGAGATGTAAAAAATACTAATTCACAAAAGTTCTGATTGTCAAAACTCGTAATGAAAACACTATTATTCCTGTTTGAGCAACAACAATTGAATTGAAGAATGGATCTCATGGGAGCTTGTGCTCGTGGGCACTTTTGGCTCGTATGATGAGAACACCAAATTTCATTTAAAGAGCACCGTGATATTCGCGAGCACTTTTTGGCTCATAAGATGAGAGCACCTATTTCATTTAAAGAGCACCGTGGTATTCGAGAGCACTTTTTGGCTCATATGATGAGAGCACCTATTTCATTTAAAGAGCACCATAGTGCTCGCGAGTACTTTTTGGTTCGTATGATGAGAGCACCTCATCATCATCATCATCATCATTTCCCCTTATCCAGCTCCTGCCGGCTCGGGGTATTTATGGCACTTCTCCACTTTCCTCTTTCCTTCCACCATTCTTCTTCCACGATCTTGTCCCAGTCCAGATTTCTTTTTCTTACGCTGTTCTTCACTGAATCAATCCACCTTGTTCTTCCTCTTGCTCTCTTACCCTTGCACTTCGCCTCCAGCATCTGTCTTGGTATTCTATTTTCCTCCATCCTCTTTACATGTCCAAACCACCTTGGTTTATTCTTCTCAATTCTCTCATTTAGTTTTCCCATCCCAACTTCCTTCCTAACATCTTCATTCCTCACTCTGTCTTTCCTATCATACTTCCTAGGAATTTCATTTCACTGGCTTGGATTCTACTCTCTTGCCTGCTTGTCAGGGTCCAAGTCTCAGCTGCATAAGTTAATATGGGAACATAGTACACTTTATACATTACCTCCTTGCTTTTCCTTGGTACTTCCTTATCCCAAACAAGTTTTCTTACACTTTGATAGAATGCATTGCTCTGCTGTACCCTCCTGCCAATCTCCATGTCCAACCTACCAGTTTGCATCAATTCACTTCCTAGGTATTTGAACGTGTCCACAATTTCCAAACTCTGACTTCCAATTTTCACAGTGCCCTTTCCTTGTCTTTCCCCTCTTGTCATCCCCATGGTCTTGCTTTTCTCTATACTGATTTTCAGGCCGTACTTCTGAATATTTTCGTTCAGTGCATCTAGTTGTTTTTGCACTTCTTCGGTGTTCCTTCCCCAGACCACAATATCATCTGCAAATAAGAGTAACTTCATTTCTTTATGTCCATATGCTTCCTTTGTTTCCTTTACAATTTCATCCATCACCATTATGAACAAGAGAGGTGACAGCACACTCCCCTGTCTTAGTCCAGTCTTGTTCCTAAACCAATCTGTCTTTCCAACTGGGGTCAGTACCCTGCTAACACAGTTGTTGTACATTGCTTGCACCATTTCCAACATTTCTCTTCCCAGTCTCTTCTTAACCATGGTTTCCCATACCTTCTCTCTGGGGACACTATCATATGCCTTTTCTAGATCTATGAAAGTCATGATCAAATCCTCTCCATATTCCCAGTTCTTTTCCATCACCTGCCTCAAGCTAAAGATTGGGTCCACTGTGGATCTTCCACTCCTGAAGCCATACTGTTCCTCTTGCAACTCTCCTTCCACCTTTCTTCTCATTCTTCTTTCTAATATCCTTTCCAGTATTTTTACTATCTGTGATAAGAGGGTGATCCCTCTATAGTTATCACACACCTTCTTGTCCCCCTTCTTAAACACTGGTATTATTAGCCCTTTCTCCCAGTCTTCTGGTACACATTTCCGTTTCCACACACACTTTAGCAATCGATACAGCCATTGCATACCAACAGGCCCAGCAGCCTTTATCATTTCTGCACTGATTTCATCCACCCCTGTTGCTTTTCCAATCTTCATTTCCTGTACTGCTAATTCCACCTCCAGCATTGTTATATCATCTTCTGTTATAGAGTCGTCAGGTTGTGTCACTTCCATCTCACCAGTACAATTGCTCACATTCAATAGCTTATCGAAATACTCCTTCCATCATCCCTTTATCTCTTCTGGGTGTGTTAACAACTCTCCATTTCCTTTTTCACCAGCTTTGTGGTAGCTCTTTCTTTCCTCTTACTTCTTAGAAGCCCATAGAGCATCCTTTTACTGCCACTTACATCTGTTTCCATTCTTCGTGTAAATTCTTCCCAACTTTTCTTCTTTTCTTCTCCTATCACTTTCTTACGCCTCCGTTTGCTGTCGTGATACTTCCTTTTGCTTTCTTCTGTTTGATCTCGGTTCCATTCTTTCCATGCAGACTTCTTTTCTTTCACTGCTTTCCTCACTTCCTCATTCCACCACCGAGTCTCCTTCTCTTTCACTCTTGTTGACGTCTTACCACAAGCACTCTCTGCTGCACCAAAAAAATGCCTTTTTAAAGTGGGACCATTCCTCTTCTATGTTTTCCACTTCAGTAACTGGGATTTGTTGCTTCAATCTCTCCTGAAAATCATCCTGTACAGTTTTGTCTTTCAATTTCCATACTTTTATTTTACTTTCTCTGATCTCCTTTAGGTTTTCCAATTTTTCCCATCTAAATTTTGCCACCACAGCTCTATGGTCCCCATCAAATGCTTCTCCTGGTAAAGTTGTCACATCTATCAGCTTTCTGCGATTAGTCCTTTCCACCAGAAAGTAGTCAATTACTGATTTTGTTCTTCTATTGCCCCAACCATATCTCGTAATTTTCCTGCTGTTTTTCTTCCGAAACCATGAATTACCCACTATCAGTCCATTCCTTTCACAAAAGTTTACAAGTTCCTCTCCTTCCCGGTTCTTTTTCCCATATCCATATGGTCCAATGACTTCTTCCTTTCCTTGTCTCTCGTTTCCGACTTGTGCATTCATATCTCCCATGATCACCACTTCTACATCTGAAATTACTCTTTCTACATCCTCCAGGAATACTCCAATATCTTCTTCTCTGTTTCCAGTCTGTGGTGCATACACTTGTATGAAGTCCATCACGTCATTTTTCATGTTCATTCTAATTTTCATTATTCTGTCACTCACACACTCGACCACTTCAACATACTCCTCCAGTTGTTTCGAGGTTATCAGTCCCACGCTATTTTTTGCCTCTTGGCCACCACTCCAGTATAATGTATATCCTTTCCTCAATTTCTTCCTTCCTTTACCTTTCCATTTCACTTCACTCAGCCCCATCAATCCAACATTCTCCCTCTCCATGAAGTCTACCACCTCCTCCACCTTGCCTGTCAGGGTCATGACATTCATGATTCCCACTTTCATTTCGGTTACTGGTCGCCCATTTCTCACAGTTCCCCCAGTACCAAAAGAACTGCGCGTTGCCTGCAGGGTACGCCCTAACCTTCTCCGAATCATTTGAAGTGCCATTTCCATTTTAGGCTATTATTACGATGGGGTCGCCACTCCCAAAGGCATTTTATGAAGCTACTGCCACCTATTACACAGGCCGCCCCTATCATGGGAAACATACGCCATTGCAGCCGCCCCTAACCTGGGAAACAGACGCTGCCGATTGATGCTGTACTCATACTATTCCCTGAGTACTGGGTTGCCTCTTCCGCAATCTCCACCGTTCCGAAGTCCATCTTCTCCGCTGCAGATTCCGTTGAGGTCTTCGCACGTAACCCTGTGCACGGGGCCTATGTTATACCCCATAGGACTGGGTCCTCACCAGAACTTAGCCGGTACTGTAGTTCCATGGTATATTACAGTACAGTTGCCCACCCCCGCGATGTGGACGCGCCTGGCAAGAATTATCCATGTAGCCAATTATAATTGCCTCATGGACCGGGTTAAGGAGCTGTCTAAATCCAGCCTCATAATGAAAATGAAAATCCACAGCCTGCTTCCAGTCTCCGACCGGGTCAGGAATGGAATGAATGAAGCCCCTATCTAGCGGCGAGGATATGAACTGTGCCGGCTGCCGAGGCCTGACGCACTCCTCTGGGGCAATGATTAAATGAATGACAGATGAAATGAAATGATAGTGGAGAGTGTTGCTGGAATGAAATTTTGACAGGGAAAACCGGAGTACCCGGAGAAAAACCTGTCTGCCTCCGTTCTGTCTAGCACAGATCTCACATGGAGTGACCGGGATTTGGACCACGGACTCAGCGGTGAGAGGCCGGCGTGCTGCCGCCTAAGCCACGGAGGCTCTTCAAATCCAGCCTCATAATAAACTATAAAAAAATAGTATGTCTAAATTTCCACACCTATTTCATTTAAAGAGCATCGTGGTATTCGCGAGCACTTTTTGGCTCATAAGATGAGAGCACCTATTTCATTTAATGAGCACTATAGTGCTCGCGAGTACTTTTTGGTTCGTATGATGAGAGCACCTATTTCATTTAAAGAGCACCGTGGTATTCGCGAGCACTTTTAGGCTCATATGATGAGAGGACCTATTTCATTTAAAAAGCACCGTGGTACTCGCGAGCACGTTTTGTCGCATATGATGAGAGCACCTATTTCATTTAAAGAGCACCATAGTGCTCGCGAGTACTTTTTGGTTCGTATGATGAGAGCACCTATTTCATTTAAAGAGCACTGTGGTATTCGCGAGCACTTTTTGGCTCATATGATGAGAGGACCTATTTCATTTAAAAAGCACCGTGGAACTCGCGAGCACTTTTTGTCGCATATGATGAGAGCACCTATTTCATTTAAAGCAGTGGTATTCGCGAGCACTTTTTGGCTCGCAAGATGAGAGCACCTATTTCATTTAAAGCCGTGGTATTCGCGATCACTTTTTGGCTCGCATGATGAGAGCACCTATTTTATTTAAAGCCGTGGCACTCGCGATCACTTTTTGGCTCGAATGATGAGACCACAAAATGGCATTTAAGTTTAACCCTTTATCGGGCAAAATGATGATGATAATAATTGTTGTTTTAAGGGGCCTAACATCGAGGTTATCGGCCCCTAATGATCTGAGTGATAGCGAAAATGATAATGAAATGGAAACCAGAACAAAATTATCTGAGACGGAAAATACGTACAAAAAGGAACTCGGATGGAAACAACTCACAATATGGTCTTACAAAAGGGAATTTAGAACGAAAAGTTGCACAAAAAGAATAGATTGAAAAAGACCCACAAAACGTAGGCTAGATTCAAAATACGTACAAAATGCAATGTAGCGTCGAAATACTTACAAACTGCAACTGAAATTCAAAATACTCACAAAATGCAAATGAGATCGAAAATACGTACAAAATGCAATTGAGGTTCAAAATACTTACAAAATGCAATTGAAATTGAAAATACACAATGCAATTCACATTGAAATAGGCCCTATCCCAGTTCCAATCCAAATTATTCACAAAGTGCAATTGAAATTCAAAATACTTACAAAATGCAATTGAAATTGAAAATGCTTACAAAATGTACGGTAGATTCAAAGGACTCATGTGGATTGACAATACTTACAAAAAGCAATTTAGATTGAAAATACTTGACAAAATGTCATTTAGATTCAAAATACCCACAAAATGCAATTTAGAATCAAAATATGTGCAATATGCCCGCCAAACAAAATGCAATTTAGATTCAAAATTCGTGCGAAATGCGGTTTTGGTTGAAAATACTTACACAATGCAATTGAAATTCAAAATACTCACAAAGGTCCCTCCTCCATTTTGAAAGACTTACTAAAAAGCAATTTAGATTGTCAATCTTTACAAAATGCAATTGAGGTTGAAAACATTCGCGAGATGTAATTTAGATCGAAAAAACATACAAAGAGCAACGTATATTAAAAATTCCTTCAAAAAATCGCTAGAAGGGAATTTAGATACACGGTGAACCAAGTAACAAAAACAGCGCGGGAATCTTAAAGAGAAAAGTAAATATAATGAAAAGATGATAATAATTGTTGTTTTAAGGGGCCTAACATCGAGGTTATCGGCCCCTGACGAAATGAAATGGCGTGAAATGAAAGGACGAAGATAAAAAAAACAGCTCACTGCTATGGATGAAACGAAAATGGTTTAGATAAAAAAGACTGTGAGCCCCAACAATTATGCCTTATGTAGCAGGAAAAATACTTACAAAATGGAACTCAGATTGAAACTACTCACCAAATGGAGAGCGGTAATACGTAAATAAGGGAATTTCGAATGAAAATACTCACAAAAGGAATACATTGAAAAATACGCACAAAATGTAGGTTAAGTCCAAAATACGTACAAAATGCAACGTACAGTCGAAATACTTGCAAAATGCAAGTGAAATCAAAATACTTACAAAATGAAAACGAGATTGAAAATACGCACAAAATGTAATGTAGATTCAAAATACCCACAAAATGCAATTGAGAATTAACTACTTGAACAAAGCGGGGTAGGTTGAAAATACAAAATGCAATTGAAATTGCTTACAAAAGGTATGGTAGATTCAAACTTCTCATTTGGATGGACAATACTTACAAAATGCAATTTAGATTGAAAATAATTACAAAATGTAATTTAGATTCAAAATACCCACAAAATTGCAATTGAGACTTAACTACTTGAACAAAGCGGGGTAGGTTGAAAATACAAAATGCAACTGAAATTCAAAATACTCACAAGAAGACCCCCCTATATTGAAAGACTTACTAAAAAGCAATTTTGATTGGCAATCCTTACAAAATGCAAGTGAGGTTGAAAAACACTCACAAAATGCAATTTAGATCGAAAAAACTTACAAAATGCAACGTAGATCAAGAATACCTACAAAAAGGTGCGGGAAACTTAAAGAGAAAAGGAAATATAATGAAAGGCGGAGAGGAGAGAGGGTCCGCCCCAAAGGTAAGGGACAAAAAGGGAAAACGGACCCAGCTCAGGAATCCCTTGGGGTCGCCAACTCCCGAACACTCCAGCCGTGAGCCCCTGAGGGTGTAGTATTATCTAGGGTGCACCAGAAGAGGTGGGGCTACATACACCCTGCCTCCTTAAGGGCCTTGAGCACAAGGCAGGAGGAAAAAGGAAAAGAACAAGAAGGCTGACCCCTCCCAGAAGGAGGGTATCAGAAAAGATGAGACAAGGGCCAATTAAGGCGGGAAAGGAAGAGGCTCCCTAGGCCTCGGATACCCTAATACCGTCGGGGTCGGAAGAGAACAAGAGTTGACCAAGTGAGGTCGACAGGAAAGAAGACGGAGTGGAGCCCGGCACAAGTAAGTGGAAGCAATGCCGGACGCAGCTGGGGTCCCGTGGTCGCCAACCTACGTCCCACTAGATGGGAGCCCCTGGGGGGTATCGGGCAAAAGACTGGGGGTATAATATATATATATAATATATATATATATATATATATTTGCACATTTGTAATTGGGGGTGATAGATGAGTAGGAATATGCAACAAGTTTATGGGTGTGGGTTCTATTTTATGAAATATGGGGTGGGAAATTATTATCCACTGCCCACACCCGACAGTATGTTTTCTTAAATGAGCAATGGGGTAATAATCTCCCACCTCCAAATTATGATGATACTGTGTTTATCACCCAATAATGAGGTTTATTTAACAGGATATAATATATAAAAACACCCATCACGGTCTATAATTTTAAAAAAAGTAACTCCCAAGCAACACAAGGTCAGTGACCTATATCATCTTTGCCGAAAACTGCACAAAAAATATAAAAGTGTTATAAGTTAGTATATTCGAATGTAATTCAATAATTTCAAAATAGTATTTACTAAATACACAGATTTTTTTTCTATTCTATGGCAAACACCCTGAGCAGGATAATTATTTCCATTCTAGCTGAAATATATTTACTCAAGTGACCAAAACCACTATTAACATTGTATTTCAGTTATATACCAACGTTTACAAATCTCTTATCTTCAATAAAAACACCATCTTCTGTAAAACAATGCATTTCGTTCACTCAACACAACCGAACTGGCGAGCACGTGCACTGAGGAGACCAGTGGAAAATGCTTCCCACCTTTGGTTTCTGATGACTGTATACATAAAATTAATGGGTTTTCAATATATCTCTGCATCTAGCTTGTGGATGCATGTGGAACTGCTTGAAATGAAAGGGGTGGGAAGATTCTCCCCCTAAGACCGTTCTATAAATACATGGTGGGAAGATAGTATCCCAAGGACCTATAAAGGGTTAAAGAGCACCGTGGTACTCGCGAGCACCAGGTTGAGAACGCCTACCCTTGACTATTTAGGAATGAGGTATTTAAAAAAAGGATGATTGTCACAAAAAAATTGTAATGTGTAGGCTATGAAGCAAAGATAAGATGATACAATACATTGGTTGGTTCTTAAGTTTAGGGGCTGCGACAACGCGGTCATGTAGCCCCGTGTACTTTGGGTGTGTGTAGAATCTGTCTGATAACCGGTGTTAATTGTGATGACTGTATTAGTGTGTGTTATGTTTTTTTAATTCAAGTAAGGACTGCAGACTTTTGAATTTTTCAAATAGTTCCTACTTTTGCCGCCAAACGCCATCGTCAACGACTACTAGTTCAGAACTTAGCTACCAGACACCAGCGCAGTCGGCTCTTGGCAACGAACGTAGCAACCTAAGTGCGTTGTTTACATTCTTAACCTATACAATTTAGCTTCACACAGGTGTATTTAGTGGAAGGTTCTTTAACATGCCATAAATCTATGACATGGGACCGCCGGCTTTACTTCCCCTCCGAAGGACGGCATACTGAGGGATTTTAAACGCTCTTATAAAATCCGACGACTTCGGCCGGATTTGAACCCGCGATCTTGGGCATAGAAGCTCAGCATGCTACCGACTACGCCACCGAAACCGCCATATAATACACTGCTGCCTCCACTACGTTGAATGCATTGCCTCCTATCAGCCATAATAGGTAAAACATTCATTTTGTGTCCAAGTACTCACCCCCCTTCCCAATGTAACTTAGACTCAGCTCATCCCCCTCCAGAAGAAAAAATCCTAGACACCTGCTGTCGGGAGAAAGGAAGTCAACCCTCATAATCAATTGGGCGAGTCAGATGAGGCAGTATTTTGGAGACGAAAGAAATCCGACTGGGGATCCGTTGATTGTTGTTACTACAGTATTATACAGTATATGAATTGCAGCCGAATTGCCAAAGTAGGGTATTTTAATTGAACGCTCGTGGGCTCCCAACAAGTTCAATTTCAAGCAGTTCCAACTTTGGCTACAAGATACTATTGTCACTGACACCTACGGGGCAGTTGACATCGTAGTTCCGCCCCTTAAGCCTTCAATAACTAGCAAATTACTAACACCTAGCGACGAACGTTGGAACTTGATAGAGCGTTTTTAACCAGTCAAATATAACCTACAAATTTGTAGTGGTAGGACCTTTTACATGCCATAAATTTATGACATGGGCCAGCAGGCTTTACTTCCCCTCCAAAGGAAGGCATACCGAAGGATTTAGCGTTAAAAATCCCTCAGTATGCCTTCCTTCTCAGAAGTCTTAACTAAACACGACTCGACGGTTTGCTGCTGGCTGTATCTGGGGCAATAGCTTCGCCCGCTAGCTAGGCTGTAACAGGGATGATAGACTCGCCCGCTAGCTAGCTCGTAAACTGTCGCATCAGTAGTTGAATGGACATGGTTGGGAGAAATTAAAACGTAAAAACACTTATAGTGGGTGATGTAATAAAGATAGACATATGCTCTCGCGGATTTTTTTTTAGAACTATTCATGCTGAACAAATCTTACACTCATAGTATTTAGATATTTTTAACAGTTTGCCCAGCGTAAGCTTACAAAGTGCTCGGACGCCAGGTTTTTTTTTCCGACTTTTCCACTGAAATCGTTACTGCTCGGCTTCCTTTGATTATAAATAAATTATTTTCTACGGAAATCATCCTCGATATATCCTTAGAGAATGGTGAAAACCGCATCAAAGTCCATCCAGTGGTTCTCGAGTTTACCCGTAACATCCAAGAATCGGGGGACTTTTTTGTATAGTAAGTAGAGATGTAAATAGTGTTCTAAAATCATTTGGTTGAAATAAAAACATAACCTTACTCCTAAGTCTCTCATTATAAACCTATTGGGGAAAGTGTGGTTTATGAACATGAGAGATTTCTCGCACGGGTCCGCTAGTATAATAATATTTCAGTAGTATAGATCCCTCCTGCGGCGCTCACAAGCGACCGATCGTCACAAATGAGCATACAAATGAAAGAGAATTGACATGAGCAGTGACGAATTGCACTCTGATTTCATAAATATCTATAATTTCTTTAAAAAAATGACTTTTAAAAAACTGCACGAAGTGGGCGATTTGCAGATACTGTTGCTGTAGGAAGATACGCTCTACAATTGCTGTCCACTTCACATTTTGGCCGCTGTGACGCCTGTTTCATGTCATTTTAACATTCTGAGGTCTTTCCTTTATAATTTTGCATAGATTTCAGAAACAGTAAATCAAAAGGAATGAGTAGGCCTACTCAAATCGTTTAATTTTATAAATATCGAATAACCGGTGAGTGTTATGATGATCCAATTTTCAGTGATTGCTTTCTTAAGTTAGGGAACGTAGAACTTTGAATTCTAACTGAAATGTAAAGTGTTCTGTAATCATTTGGTTGAAATAAGAACATATCAACCTATCTCCTTAAGTCTCTCATTATAAACCTATTGGGGATAGTGTGGTTTACGAACATGCGAGTAGTCAGTAATTGAAGTAGCAACTACGGGTCATCTTCGTGTTCACTCACCGGGTTGAATTACTATTTCCATTCAAGGTTTCAGATAAAGAAATTTAGCCACCTTTATCAGTTAACTTGTGGACGGGAAGGAAATGCCCCGTTATCTTTTGTAATGATGCCATTAATGCTTAAGCAATATAGGAATGATTACATTTGCGGTCTTAATGTCGGCCGTTTGAAATAGTATTTCACCGTTATAGCTTACATAAGTTACCAGTTTATGAATCACTCTATTTCCTGTACGCTGTTGCCGATATAGCGACTTTGTCACTAGGTCTCGGTGACTTTCATAATGTAGGCCTAGGGTGTTTCCAAAATGTGGCAAGTAATCTATACTAATATAATATAAAGCTGAAGAGTTATATGTTTAAACGCGCTAATGTCTGAAACAGCCAGTCGGACTCGAAACATTATTTTTGTATATGATAGCCAGATTCAAGAGGAATAGTTTAGGCTATGTTAAATTTCGGACAGACCACTCCATTCCCTGCATTTAGGCCCTTTGGCACAAATCTACACCGTTTAACCGATCTGAACCAAAATTTGTATACTTACCCTTTGGAACCCTGCGAGTAACACTAAGTACATGAAATTTATGACAGACCCGTCCATTTCCTGCATTTAAGCCCTTTGGCACAAATCTACACCTTTTCACCGATCTGAACCAAAATTTGTATACTTACCCTTTGGAACCCTGCGAGTAAAACTGTTTACATGCAATTTCGGACAGACCACTCCATTCCCTGCATTTATGCCTATTGGCACAAATCTACACCGTTTCACCGATCTGATCCAAAATTTGTATACTTACCCTTTGGAACCCTGCGAGTAACACTGCATGAAATTTCGGACAGACCACTCCATTCCCTGCATTTAGGCCCTTTGTCACAAATCTACACCGTTTAACCGATCTGAACCAAAATTTGTATACTTACCCTTTGGAACCCTGCGAGTAACACTAACTACATGAAATTTATGACAGACCAGTCCATTCCCTGCATTTAGGCTCTTTGACACAAATATACAGTGTTTCACTAATCTGAACCAAAATTTGCATACTTACCCTTTGGAACCCTGCGAGTAACACTGTCTACATGAAATTTATGACAGACCCGTCCATTTCCTGCATTTAGGCCCTTTGGCACAAATCTACACCTTTTCACCGATCTGAACCAAAATTTGTATACTTACCCTTTGGAACCCTGCGAGTAAAACTGTTTACATGCAATTTCGGACAGACCACTCCATTCCCTGCATTTATGCTATTGGCACAAATCTACACCGTTTCACCGATCTGATCCAAAATTTGTATTCTTACCCTTTGGAACACTGCGAGTAACACTGCATGAAATTTCGGACAGACCACTCCATTCCCTGCATTTAGGCCCTTTGTCACAAATCTACACCGTTTAACCGATCTGAACCAAAATTTGTATACTTACCCTTTGGAACCCTGCGAGTAACACTGTCTACATGCAATTTATGACAGACCAGTCCATTCCCTGCATTTAGGCCCTTTGGCACAAATCTACACAGTTTCACTAATCTGAACCAAAATTTGTATACTTACCCTTTGGAACCTTGCGAGTAACACTGTCTACATGCCATTTCTGACAAACCAGTCCATTCCCTGTATTTAGGCCCTTTGGCACAAATTTACACCTTTTCACCGATCTAAACCAAAATTTGTATACTTACACTTTGGAACCCTGCGAGTAACACTGTTTACATGCAATTTCGAACAGCCCACTCAATTCCCTTCATTTATGCCCTTTGGCACAAATGTACACCGTTTCACCGATCTGAACCAAAATGTGTATACTTACGCTTTGGAACCCTGCGAGTAACACTGTCTGCATGAAATTTCGGACAGACCACTCCACCACCACCACAAAAAGTTATATTTAAAAAATATTTATTTTCTGTTAGTTTAAGTAGCATGTGTCAGTTCTGGAGTAGTATTAATTATCATCCATAAAACAAATAAATCTACCGGGGGAGGCCGGGCACTATTGCTAGTTGGAGATAAAAGTAAATCCCCACAACTGCGGTGGCGTAGCTCATTGCCCCAACAGCGGCTGCAATACAATAAGTTCAAGGCCGTCCGCACGAGTATTCAGCTTCTTCTTCTTCTTTGAACAAAAGGGCCCCCTTGTTATGGACTTCCTGCAGCATGGGACAACGGTGAATGCGCAGTGATCTCGCAAACCTTGACCTCCCTTCGCACATTGATCAAATTGAAACGACCAGGACAGCTCACCAGCGCCCGCGGGATCATTCTATTCCACGACAATGCAAGACCCCATACACCCAACGCAGTCAAGGAGCTCTTGCGGACTTTCAAATGGGAGGTCCTCAGTCACCCTCCATATAGTCCTGACCTGTCTTCATACGATTAAGCCATTTTTGGTGAGCTGAAGAAAGCTCAGAGAGGCAAACGATTCACCTCCGACGACGTCAAGCAGTACGTTCGGAACTGGTTTACAACCCAGCCCCAGGAATTTTACGAGACGGCCATTCACCGCCATGCGCCGCACTGGGATAAGTGTCTCAACAGTGCTGGGCAATACTTTTGAAAGAACTGGAGAGGTTTTCATTTTATAGCCTTCGGCTCGTTTCTTATGGAATGGTCCTTATATATAATAAATTAAATAGTTATCTTTTTTGGATGCTTAATGCTGTAGTATTTATCAGTAATTATTGTCACACTTTCTAATTTTTTGGAGACAGAGGCCATTTATAGGTGTCATTATAGGTTTTGTCGGGCTATTTTGCCTTGTATATTTGGATCTAATAATGCTCGCTTGACGAGCGAAACATGTCATCCCTTAATGTTCTTAGTCTTCTGTAGTCCATAACAAATATATTTACATAGTATTCCCCGATTCTTGTATGTAACGGATAATTCGAGAACCACTGGATGGATTTTGATGTGGTTTTCAACATTCCAAAGTGACGTAAATCCAAAATTGACGGTTTTTCAGTCTTTTCTTTCATAAGCAAGTTTGTAGGTTCTAACAACGTATAACTAAGGTTTTAAGTCGCAACACGTCTCTAAACTGTATGAAATACACTCATTTGTTGAAGTGACTCATGAGCCACTTATTGAAGAATGGATTTACTAACAAGGGAAGTATCAGATAAGACAGGTCGAAACCTATCTTGAAACTTTGTGGACGCAATCGTTGAAAGGACAACGTGCGGAAAATCAGCTGCCAGATTGAACTGCAAGGCTACGAAATCGTACCTGACTGCCTGGTACGCAGGCATGACGGCTGGAGAAGCTGGACATCCATGTGGTACTCGGAGTAGTAGCGAGGTGGGGCGTATATGCTGACTGGAGCGTGCGGCTCCTTCCCACCGGCCTTGAGTGCTTGCGCGGTCAGGGCTGTCCATTCCAACCTGTACGGTACTTGCTACCTCCCATTGATTTATATGAGAGATTCGCCACATGATTTCGGAGCCCTGCAGTAAGTGCCTTATAAGTCAGAACCCTTCCTTGTACACACCTAATCAAAGTTTCATCGCAATCGGATGAATGGCGTATGAATGCATACGGGATTTTGTTCAAAGGATTCGCGCGCTGTCACTAATTTGTTGAAACCACTCGTGCGCTACCTATAGTAAAATTGATTTACTAAGTCAGAAACATTCCCTCGAGTGTACACAACAACTCACTAAAGTTTCATCATTATCATATGAATGGTATATCAACGCATATGGGACTTAGTTGAAACGATTCGCGCGCCGTCACTCATTTGTTAAAACTACTCGTGCGCTACCTATTGTAAAATGATTCACTAAGTCAGAAACCTTCCCTGGTATGTACACAACTCACCAAATTTCATGGCAATCGGATGAATGGTATATGAACGCATAAAGGAAACACATACAAACTATCAAGTAACATTCATTTTCACTATGAGTGTTGACGGAAGTGTAATTTCGTAAGTCCCTACCCAACCAAACAAGGGGGAGCTACCACCACCAGTCTAGTTTAGAACAAGCGCTTGTGGTGCTAAAGTGTTCTTAAAATGGCTCCGTATTTAACACGAAATCAAAAGATAGGTGTAGCTTTGTGAGCTGTTATTATTTCAGATGATGAACGAAGTACGAAAAGAAGAGTGTGGTCCAAGACGTGGTTGCAGAAGAGGAAAACTACTTACCTTCCGCGCTTCTCTTCTGTACACGGTTCGCTTGTTTTCCATTTCTTTTATAACTCCCAATGTAGCATGAGGTGTAATTTTTTAAATAAATTTCCAGCAATAAACTGTAGCATTCATTTCTCTCGTCTCTGTTGGAATAACTCTCATCTTCGACGTCCCATAAACACCGGCACTCCCTCCAACATTCGAGGAACTCGACCATAGTCACTTTTTCCTTGTCCATTCGTCAAAATTGTTAATCGACAAGAGTTGGTTGGTTGTTTCCTCAGTTTAGGGGCTGCGACAACGCGGTCATGTAGCCGGGTCGGTTGGGTAGTGAAGTAGCCGACTGCCCTACACACGTTCCGACCCGACATAGAGAATGGTGGGGGTTAGGGCGGTTGGATGGTTCTCCCGACACGACCTCCCTAATCTAGGGCCTGACAGTTTTCACCACCCGACAAGCCTACACACGATCCAACTGTCGGGTCAACCACTGTCAGGCCCTAGATTAGGGTGGTCGTGTTAGGACGTGTGTAGGGGCAGCACCGGTGCTTTGCGTGCCCCACCGAGCAGCACCGGTGCTTTTCCTCCCCGTGCAGTGGCGGTAGCACAGTCAGACTTGGAAGATGAGCAATGGGTCGCTGATCTCGCTTTCATGAATGGCATCACGGAGTATTTAAATGATTTAAATATATCTTTGCAAGGCAAACATAAATTATTCAGTACTATGTGCGACAGTATTGAAAGTTTCAAACTGCAGCTTGTGCAGTTTAAAAGTCAAGCTTCAGGAAAGAAATTGGGACAATTTTCCCCTCTCTAAAATCCTTGAATTTAAGTACTTTACTTATGAACACATCAGTGAGTACACAGATGCGTCACAGTCATTACATAAATAATTTGAAGTTAGGTTTGAAGAAATAAAACAAGTAAAACCGGCACTCAAAGTTTTTATGACGCCTTTTTCGGCGCGCCCGGAGGATGCTCTATCAAGTCTCCAAGTTGAGCTGGTAAAACTACAGTGCGATTCAATTTTGACAGACCGCTATTACCATTACAATGGTGATTTGATTTATTTTTATAAAGGCGTTGAGGAACAAGAATTCTTAAGGATTCATGCCCTTGCCCTGAAATTTGTTGCTATGTTCGGAACAACGTTCGTTTGTGATCAAATGTTTTCAATTATGAATATTAACAAAACAAGTACAAGGTCAAGTTTATTTGATGCTTCCTTGGAAGCTATACTTCGGATTGCAACTGCCAAAACGATTGTTCCAAATATCGGGAAATTAGTGGCTTCAAGGCCATGCCAAAGATAAACAAAACATGTTGAAAATTAGTGCAAAATCAGGAGCGCAATGAAACTATTATTTCTGTCTTTACAGAAAATTATTATTATTATTTGTTTTCATACCGGTACGCTGATTGACGCGCGCTGATTTGCCCAGCCCCATTCATTAAACAACACGACTCTCGCCTCGCTAAGCGCTGCTACTACACGTTCCTCTCCTACAGCAGAGCACCGGTGCTCTTGCCGGTGCCGGGCAGTGCTCGCGAAGCACCTGATTTGGCGTGGCCTGTTATAGTGGTAGTCATGCAAGAATGACCACCGGAATACAAATACGTTGGACGTGGTCATGCTCCCAACATAGCCTAGTAGTAGTAATAACTAAACTGTAGGACAATCGAGATTTGATAAGCAAATCACAAAAGTACGCAGTATATAAAGTACGAGGTCGGCATGAAGTCGCAGGTTACCAGTGCAGCGTTTTATCAATGTGTTGCACGAGGTTTTGTTGTTTCGTTGAAAGAAGCATGCAACGAGTTATCTCAAGGAACATTTCTGCTTAGTGCAAAGCTAGTCAACTGAGTAAAAATTCAGACTTTCATGACCGGCGTTGAAATAGGAATCTCTGTTTCGCGGGCTTATTGACGTCAGAAAAGTTGGATGGCGCAGCCACGCGGTAGAATGTTGAAGCTGTAACATTGTGACTGGTGAGGTTTATTTTCATGGTGAAGCATTGATGTCGTGTTGGAAACAGAAAGGAATCTGTTAAATTCGAGGAGGTACTGCTCTGTATACGGTTGCAAATCGTATAAAATGGGTACGAAATCTCTTCACTACTTTCCTGTACAAAAAGTTCAGAGAGAAAGATGGGCTTCGGCGCTGTCAATTGGAAAGCGTGTTACACGTTACATGACAGTGTGCTGTCTGCATTTTTGTGAAGACGACTTCTTTCCACAGCGTAAGCACCGGTACTGTTGATTATTGATAGTTATGGTCTCTAATTCGTATTCACAAGGATTTAGCTACATCAAAAATACGGATAAACTTGTAGCATAATACTTCCGTGCCGTACATAGAACCGAATGTAATCCACTCTTCGTAAACTTATTTTAGGGGTTCTTCCGATTGACAATAGTCGAATGGTTAGAAAACTTAAGAAAAATGCTGTTCCTAGCCTTAATTTGCCAGAGAATGTATATTCTTGCCTTTGAACAGCAAGTATGTAGCTCAATATTTGCAATATGAAGTATGATTTGGCTTAAATTGTGTTTTTGTCTATGATCTCCTTACTGTTGAATTTAGTTAATTAATGTGTAAAATCTTAGTTTTAAGTACCGGTTTGGTGACCCATCATCCCAGGCAGGCCGGTAACACCTATACTACTCAGGCAGATAGGTCACTTAGTCGTAATTTAGGAGTTATAGTGATGTTAAGTATACATATGCGGTAATGTAGCAGGAGACCTGATCGGCCTAGGCTTATTCTAACTTTAATTAGTTCCCATTTCAGGGTTTTTCAGTTTTGAGTGCGAATAGTTGGTTTGAAAGTTGTACAACAGTAAGGAGAGTATGTTTTGTATGGGTTTTAATTTGTATTATGGTTTATGTCGAGCTGAGGAGTGAATTTGATTTGGCTTAAAGTGTAGTTTTTGATCTGTTCCGTTTGCTTATGACAAGTTCAAATGGAGATTCCAGCTTTGTTAAATATCTGTATTTTAAATATTTAATTAAATATATTGATAAAGAGGATGCCTCCATTTTAACTTGCCTGTGGCAAAAGATTAATAAATTTATATTCTTGCCTTTGAACAGCAAGTATGTAGGTCAATATTAGCAATATTGAAGTATGATTTGAGCATCCCAAGTAACGCTTCTTTGAACCCAACACATTCATGCAAATTCAGGGTTGCTGGATTCAATTTATTATCAGGGAGTCGTCCTTTGTGTTATGTGAGAGATATATATTGTGAAATTAATAAAAACATCGATACCGCTAGGCTCCCAAGTACAGGATTCATATATGTAACAAAGCAAAGGAAGCAAAGCCAACTCCGTTCAGGCCATGACGGCCCTGGGAGTAGTGGAAGGTAGAGGCTTCCACTCTCTGTGACATCGGCAAAAGTTGGAATGGAGTTGTCAGCTCCACGCCCGGCCGTCTTTGCTCCCAGGAATTACCCTGGTACTCATTTCTGTTGTATGCTGAGTGAACCCCAGGGCTATTTGCGTTTCCGAAAGTGGTAGTTTTGTTTCTAAAATCAACTACCTGGGTGGGGATCGAACCCACTCCCTTTCAGTTAGAAACTCAGCGCCTCTACCGACTGCGCCACGCAGACCCCTCTTATATGTAACAGCAGACAGTAAATTAACTATCTACAGGTGGGTAATATTTTTAACTGGTAGTAATTAAGCACTGCATTTAAATTGATTATAAAACTATTTCTATCAATGAAAGAAAATATGTAGTATTTTACCATCATAAATTAGAAGCCATAACAAACGCACACCCTATCACTGTCTTGCTTACTTCTCGTCACTATCTCGCCGCCATATTGCAAACAGCTGACCGTAAGCTCCTCCCCCGTTTCGGACGTCAATAGGCCGTGTTCTAAGGACATTTTGTCGTCCTGACGTTTCGCTGAAGACTGCTTTCAGCATGTTCACAGGTTACATTAATCGAGGTAAAACAAGTAAACAGAAGATATATCGTCGTCGTCTTTAACTCGTTTCCGAGTATACATCTTCTTCCAAAACAGTCTAAAATAATCTAAGGCTGAGGTCTGTGGGTTTGTTTGCGGTGACTGAACAGCCCAATGCGTGCATGAAACAAACGTCCACACAGATCACACAGAACTGTTGGTGGAGGGCGTGGCTGTACTGCACGGAGCTTTCGTGCTTATCGCTTGGCCTTAACAATTCTACGACGTTCTTCTTCAAACATTTTGACAGCAGCCGGGATGGTCTGGCGCCAAGTTGAACTGTCTTTAACAAGCTGGTCCCAGGTTTGTGGATTGAGTCCTGTCAACTTCATATTCTGCTTAAATTTGTCCTTGTAACGTCTCTTAGGGCCTCCATGAGGTCTGGTGCCGGAGGTGAGTTCACCATACAGAACCTGGCGTGGTAGTCTCGTATCATCCATCCGATGGACTTGTCCAATCCATCTAAGTTGATGACCAATGATGGATGATTCTATACTATTAACAAGCGCATTCTCAAGAACATCAAGATTGGTGATGTGGTCTTCCCACTTTATCTTAAGGGTGGATCGAAGTTTCTGTTGATGGAAGCGCTCAAGCTTTCGGAAGTCATGTCGATAGAGGGTCCAGGTTTCACAGCTTGGTACACTATGAATTTCGTCTTCACGGTCAGATCTTTATTCAAGAAGACCTGGTGCGATAGTCGCCCAAATGCCGCATGGGCAGCACCGATTCTCTTCTCAACATCCTGCCCAGATACGAGAAGTGGTCTACCTGCTCCAATGGAGTATCTGAGATAGAAATGTTGAAGTGCGGAAGGGAAGTGCCTGGTGAGGGTTGTGCCAGAACCTTGGTCTTCTGAACATTAATGGTGAGACCAAAACGTTCACATGCATTCTTGTAGCAATTAACAGTCTGTTGCAACTCCAATGGCGTGAGTGTAGGCGATGCCGCATCATCTGCATACAACATATTGGTTATCTTCGTAACCTGAGTTAGCTTCTTGGAGCGAAATCGAGCTAGGTTGAAGAGCCCTCCATCAAATCGGTACCTGACATCTACACCTGGGATGTTTTTGGGCGATTTATAGAGCATTGCAGCCAAATACAATGCAAACAGTGTTGGAGCAAGTACGCAGCCTTGTTTCAGTCCATGAGTGATAGGAAATTCGTCAGAGATCTTATTTTGCTGACAAACCTGACCGGTCATGCCATCATGGAGAGCTTGGATTAGATCAACAAAGCGTCGAGGACAGCCAAAGCGTTGTAGCACCGCCCACATAGCAGATCTTGGAACTGAGTCAAAGGCCTTTTCCAGATCATAAAAGACTAAGAAGAGTGGATTCTGTTGCTCACTACATTTTTCTTGTAGTTGTCTTACGCAGAAAATCAAGTCAGTTGTGCTTCTGGAAGATCGAAATCCACTCTGGGAGTCGGGGAGGATCTTTTCTGAGATAACCTGAAGGCGGTTAAGTAAAATTCTGGCGAGAATTTTACCCACAGTAGATAGTAGCGATATACCACGATAGTTGCCACAAACACTACGATCACCTTTCTTGAAGATTATGATGATAGTGGCGTTCTTTAGGTCACCAGGTACTTCTCCTAATTCCCAAATTTTGAGAATAAGAGTGAAAATCCGCGTTTTGAGGGACTGACCTCCAGCTTGAATTAATTCCAATGGGATGTTATCTGGGCCAGGTGCCTTTCTTGGTTTCATTTGATTGAGAGCTACACTGAGTTCCGTGTAAAAAGGAGGTACAGCCATCCATGGTTGTTCAAGATATTTCGGCACATCACGAAGGAAGTCTTCAGCAGCTGTTGAAGGACGATTTAGAAGGATGGAGAAATGTTCCTTCCAACGCTCTAAGATATCATGGCTGTCAGTAAGAGTGGCAGAGTTAAAATTATAAAATTATAAATAAAGGCTATAATGAGTGTAAGAATTGTTCAGAATGAAAAGTTCTACCTACAAAAACGTACGCGAGAGCACATCTCTATAATCAATATATCGTCCACTATAAGTGTTTTTAGATTGGACGGAAGGAGGATTTGTGTTTCATGCACCTCGCCGGTCTTAAATTACATCTGACAAGAATTTGTTGCACATGCATCTCCATGATAATATTTTTTTTTTGTCGTGTGGCCTCCAGAGAGGCCGAGTGCAGGTCTTTCTAGTCGACGCCCGTGGGCGACCTGCGCGTCGGGATGAGAGATGGAATGGATGAAGATGAAGAGCAATGAAAGTGGGCAAGGATGTGGAAGGAAGCGGCCGTGGCCTGACAGAAGGTACCGTCCCAGCATTTGCCTGGTGTTGAAAATGGGAAACCACGGAAAACCATTTCAAGGACGGCCGACGGTGGGGCTCGAACCCACGCGTCTACCGAGTCAGCAGAGAGCTTGGCCCCATGACCTAACGCTGCGCTTTAGCCCGCGTAGCCACTACTGTCGGACATGATAATATAGTTAACAGTGATTTTAACCCATCATGTCGAGACGTAAAACGGATAGTTCATTGACATCGTAAATAAGCGCTTATCACGTAATGCATTCACAACTGTTCCCGGGCGAAGCCGGGCCGGGTTGCTAGTTTCAGGATAAAGGAAAGACCTCAGAATGTTAATATGACATGAAACAGGCGTCACAGCGGCCCGTGCGCAGCAATAATTATTATGGAGAGTATTCTCCTACAACAACGGTGTTCGTACATTTTTAATAGTAATTTTTTAAAGAAATTCTAGATATTTATGAAATTATAGAGCAATAAGTGACTGCTAATGTCTATTCTCTTTCATTTGAATGCTCATTTGTCACGATCGGTCGCTTGTGAGCGCCGCAGGAGGGATCTATACTAGCCTACTAATAATAATATCGTATGGCCTCGGTTGCCGGGTGCAAGCTTTGTTAATTAACACCCAGAGGGCAGCTTGCATGTCGAATTTCGTCGTTCCTTTGAACGCTATGAAAGTCAAGGAGGTTAGATATTAAAGCTCCTTGACACTACAGGGCTTTCTAGTAGAGAATAGAGGAACTTTGTTTTGGCGGAAAATCCCGAGATTAATTTTGCCATTGAACTCGGCCTACTGAATTCAAATGGGTTCTTTAACACGCCAAAAACGTATCACATCCATGTCGTGATTTTTGTCACCTTTCAAAAATCACTTACCACGGCCAGGGGCGAACCTGCAAGCTTGGGGTTGGTAGTCCGATACGTTAACCACTCACCCACCGTGGCAAGCATCTATACTACTGAAATAATATATATATGATGATGGGCATGTTAGTTACCAGCCCCGTGTTCTTGTGCTGTGTTTCAGTCTTCGGAGGGGCAGATGACCTCGCTGTTCCGCCCCTTAAACCCCAAAGAACTAATTACTTTTGAGTGAGTCTTCAGTCTTGACTGGTTTGATGCAGGTCTCCATGGCTCCCTGTCCTGAGCTAATTGTTTCATCTCTACATAGCTGCCATACCTTACATCCCAGGCAATCTACCCCTACAGTTCATGTCCTCGACCCTTCCTTCCACAACTAAGTTTGCTATTCCTGGGTGCCTTAGTATGTGTGCTATCAACCTGTATTTTCTCTAGCAGTCGCCAGAAACATCTCTCCTCGCCTACTCGTCTTAATAGGCTACCTCTTTGTTACTCTATCAACCCATCTGTTCTTCATCATTATCCTGTAACACCACATTTCAAACGCTTCTATTCTTCTCTTATCTGCAGCGCCAACAGTCCAAGTTTCAATTCCATGGAGTGCCACGCTCCAGACAAATGCTTTCAAAAATGACTTTCCAATATCTAATTTCGAAATGAAATATGAAATATAACGTCCCGAAAAACTTGTACTTAATTATAACGTCCTGTGGTTCGGATTCCACGTATATGGAGGTCCCGTGGCCCATGATCGCGAGATTGACAGCCACGTACAAGCTTCCTTCCTTTCACCTAGTGGTGTAGCGTTCTTGACTGTCACCCCGGGGGTCCGGGTTCGATCCCCCCGGCTCTACCAAGAAATTTTAATTCTTGTGCGACGTCTGGAACAGGGTACACTCAGCGCCATGAGACAAAACTAAGATGAGGAGGGTTCAATTTTCACCTCAGCCATTCTTGAAGTGTTTTTCGTAGTTTTCCCCAATTTCACGCCAGGAAAATGCTGGGAATGATTCCTAACTTAAAGTCACTTCGCGTCGGCCTCCTTCCCAATCCCATCCCCAATTTAGTAGTAAGAGGCATACAGCCATCACAATAACACAGGCTATCATACAAATTCCATGTATATATGTCTTCCCAACGAAGTCGGGGATGAGATGCAATGAAATGCTAAGTGGCGGGTAATTTTTACAGCCGGATGCCCTTCTTAACGCCAACCTATTGAGAGGAGTTAATGAGAGATTTTATTTGTCGTGTTGCCTCCTGACAGGCCGAGTGCAGGTCTTTCTAGTCGACGCCCGTTGGCGACCTGCGCGGCGGAATAAGATATGCATTTACTCGTGTCAGGAACAAAAATATTACAGAAGAAATTATGTACAAAATGAGCAACAAAAATGACAAAACTTGAACATTTAAGGCTCTAAATAATGCATGACCAATATTTTGCCATGTCACGTCCATTTGGTGTAGCCTTCACCAGATCCTCCATGGTGCACAGTATAGGACACAGACTGCACTGAAGCAGATGGCCCATAGTATGTTCTTCACCGCATTCATAAAGGACCGAGTCGCAGCAAAAAAAACATTTATGAATGTTGGACTTGGATCTGCCAACCCCAGATCGCAATCTGTTGAGAGACTTCCAAGTTGTCCTAGCCTCTCTGTATGTCCTGCTGGGAGCCTTTCAGAAGGAGCCATCCACTGAGTAATGTGGGGGCTTCTGGTCAACCAAGATGTAATCCTCAAAACCTGAGGTTTGTCAGTTAGGCACTCAGTTGTGTGAAGGAAGCTTCTTCTGGACTTCAGTCGAGAGTGGGCTGGTTGAAAGCTATACAGTGGAGGAATGAGATATGAAAATAATTAAACTGGGCAAGGAGGTGGAAGGAAGCGGCCGTGACCTGTCAGAAGATACCGTTCCAGCATTTGAAAATGGGGAAACCACGGAATAATACCCTTTCAAGGATGGCCGACGGTGGGGTTCAAACCGAGATAGCAGAGAGCATGGCCTAACGCTACACTTTAGCTACCGCTGTCGGTAATGAGAGATGAATAAACCTGGGCTAGGATGTGGAAGGAAGCGAAAGTGGCCTCTCAGGGCAGATCATCCATATTAAGTTAAGGTCCGACCACAGAGTACAAATTATGGGACAAAATTTTTCATTAACCGCGGTATTGATAATTGGAACTCATTAATACCTGCGTCAGTCTTAGAGCCTTTCCCAAAACATATTGATGTGTTTAAGAGAAGATAGAAATTGTGTAAATACTACGATGCAATTACTATAGTTCCTAAATTGCGAATTTTGTATATTGTATTTGATGTTATTTTGGGAATTTTTCTGCATTTGTAGCCTACAATTTGCCACCGGGGAATTACCCCCATTTGTAAATATTATATATAATAATAAAAGAAGGTACCCTCCCATCATTTGCCTGGAGTTGAAAATGGGGAAAAGCACGGAATACCCTTCCAAGGACTCTCGACGGTGGGGCTCGAACCCACATCAACCGAGCCTGCGGTGAGCTGGGCCCCATGGCCTAGAGCTGCGCGTTAGCGAGCAAAGCTACCACTGTCGGTATCATTCCATACAAATTCCATACACACCCAAAATTACACGGGGCTATATAACAGCGATATCGCAACTCCTTAAATAAGCATCAATAAAACATACAAATCAAATGAACTACAGTAGACTCTTGTTTATTATCCGCGACAACAGAGGAACTTTTAAAATTTATTTTACCAATGACATTTCGAAGTGTTATTGTTCTATGTGTGTCCGACTGTACCTCAGACAGGGTAGCATACCACCTCCCTCCCGCGCCTCTCACGCTATGGGGAAATCCGTGCAATGACTATGACCATTTCTACTGTTCTTGTTCCATTTGCATGTTCATTTTATATAGTGAGTGCCTACCATACTAATATATAAAAATGAGATGGTGTGTGTCTGTGAATTACTCAATCACGCAAGAACCACTGGTCCGAGTTACATGAAATTTTACACAGAAGTAGCTGATTTACCTGGTTAACATATAGGCTACTTTTGATTTCGATACTTTGCACTATTTTAAGATGGCGATCATTTTAGTGACGTCACTACACCATTTGGTTTCAAACTTTCATATTTCCATTTCAAATAAAAAGAGAACGCCAAGAAATAGCAAACTTTTGATGGTGTATACGAGGTTTAAAATTTAATTTTCCATCCGAAAATTTCGTATCACTTTTGGTGTATCTCCAACGGTTAGCGAGTAAAACCTAAATTTGTGCTATAAAACAGGGTCAACGCCGAACGGTGTAGTTGGACAAAATGTTCCATCCATACTCTCCCTCCGCGGAGCACCCCGCCTCACCCCTGTTAACTGTCACCTTCACATTTTAATTTATTTATGACCCATAGCGAAGCACGGGTACTTCAGCTAGTAATTGATAAGTTTAGTAGTTTAGGCCTACTGAAACGTTATTTGAATAAAAATGGCTAAACTAAATCAAAATTTGATGTTTTTCAGTCGGTCAACACAATTGTACCCAATTGTGATGAGTTATTTCCTAATCCCGAAAAAAAAAACTATAATTTATTTAATTATTTAATCGTGTCAGAAACATACATTATAACTTACAAAATATAACTTCAAACCTGGTACTATAAGCATTAATCATTCTTGATGGCAGGTAGCAATGCGATTAAGCTCTACACAAGTACAAATTTAATCAAATGTGGCTTGACCAATATGCAGCTAGTTCACATGCTTCTTTAGTAGCGTCAATCACGTTCTGGGGAGAGCATGTAGTTGGACACAAGTTGCATACAAGGAGATGGTTCATTGTCTAGTTTGGGGGTGAAGTTTTACGTCCCTTTTAACTACTCCGGCTTTTAGAGACGCCGGGATGCCGGAATTTTTGCCCCGAAGGCTATCTTTAACGTGCCAGTAAATCTACTGACATGGCTCCCTCGCATTTGCGCACTCTCAAATGCCAGCTGACTGCGCCAGGATACGAACCTGCAACCTTGGGCTCAGCAAGCGAGAACGTTACCACTGAGTCACGCACCATATTAATTAATAAATACTAAATGTCATGTAATTTGTTTTTCGGGATTAGGGGATAACTCATCACAATTGGTTACAATCGTGTTGACCGACTGAAAAAACATCAAATTTCGATTACTAAGGCAACACTGAAAATGGCTTCAAACACCATAAAGGGTTAGCTAAATTTTCTAATGCAGCACATGGCTTCTTAATCTACACATTTTATTCTAATTTGTGGATTATCCGCTGTTTTCCAACCCTCGATAATCGCGGACAAGTACAATATATGGATGAGAAGTATAAGCTCAATACTTCAATGGAACAAAATAAGAATCTCGAACAATCTTTCAGTCTAAGAGCCGATACTCCAAACAAACGGAGTACTGCAGGGAGATCCACTAATCCCTCTACTATTCATTCTAGCAGCAGAAGATCTAATGCAAATAATCCAAAGAGATGGCATAGTAGCATACTCGTACGCCGACGATATAGTGGTTGGATCAACAGACATCATTGAACTTCAGGACACTATAAATGACACAGAGAAATGGTGCACCAAGCAGGAGTTCGAGATCAACATAGCCTATCTAAGACAGAAATAATGGTCTTTAGACCAGGAGGAAAGGCTCGAGCATTGGCAGAAATCAGCATCAAGAGGACGATAATAAACTTCGTAAAAGATTTTAAATATCTGGGAATCACGCTACAAAAAAGGCTAAATGTTTCACGAAACATATAACTGAGAAAGCAACGCTAGCAGCAAGGGCGATGCATGAGATCGGCTACATTAAATCCCTCAACTTAGAAACAGCGATGATGCTCTACAGAGCTAAATTAATACCCATACCAACGTATGGGATAGAAGTCATCTGGTCGCACCTCACCGAAAAGAATCTATCCGTATTAGAACGAGTAAAAGCATTATACAGTACATCAAATGAACACTAGGAGTGTCAAAGACTACACGTTCCAGACCCGTCCACCTTCTCGCAAGAGAAACATTCCTTACCGAGGACCTAAGGACACTTTTGACTCTTCCCAGCACTCGAGCCTCGGACAATCTTTCTGTTAAAAGCAAGAAGAGAAGAAATACCCCCCGAGTTTTATGGAACGGGGGCCATGATAGATCGGACATGGACCACATCCAGCTTTGAGCTGAGGCACGTGTTTACTAGAATGGCGGTACACGGATTCCATCATCTCATCTGTGTGAACACCATGAGCCAGCTGAGACGTGTGAGTGTAACTTATGCGGACACACATGAGAACACACAGAATTGTGCAAAAAAAGAACCCAATCAATTACAGAATATGCAAACCAAGGCACCAGAACGCAAACTTGAAAAATTTGTATTGTAATGAAATTTTCCTTTTTTGTTTGGCCATTTGGCTGCAATAAAAGTATTATTACCGCGGATAATCGAGAGTATACTGTAACACACATAAGATAGTAAAAACAAGTAACTTAGTTCCGTGAAGAATTAGATAGCCTATAATCATATATCCTACTTATGTTAATTGTCTCTATCAACATACAAAATTTCAGTTTGACTGCTGTAATAGATTCGTAGATATTGAGAACCGTCTAAATATTTCGGATAGCCGCCATATTGGATGTTTTATATGTATGCCATAGAGTTATGTACTATTGGATGAAGATCATTGCGTAGGTGTATTAACTTATTCAAACTTCAATCGCATGATTGGTTGGTTGGTTCTTAAGTTTAGGGGCTCCGACAACGCGGTCATGTAGCCCCGTGTACTTTGGGTGAGTGTAGAATCTGTCTGATAACCGGTGTTAATTGTGATGACTGTATTAGTGTGTGTTATCAGTTGTTTTTTAAAATTTAAGTAGTGCTGCAACTTAGAATTTTTTCAAATAGTTCCTACTTTTGTCGCCAAGCGCCACCGTCAACGACTACTAGGCCAAGTTCAGAACTTAGCTACCAGACGCCACCGCAGTCGGCTCTTGGCAACGAACGTAGAAACCTAAGAGCGTTGTTTACATTCTTAACCTATCCAATTTAGCTTCACACAGGTGCAATTAGTGGAAGGTTCTTTAACATGCCATAAATCTATGACATGGGACCGCCGGCTTTACTTCCCCTCCGAAGGAATGCATACTGAGGGATTTTAACGCTCTTAAAAAATCCGACGGCTTCAGCCGGGTTTGAACCCGAATCGCATGATTAAGACACAAGAAATAAAAATGAGACTTTAAAATTTCGCTCAGCCGCCATCTTGTGGGTATAAAAACAATTGAAATAAATTAGATGTCAGTGGATTTAAATTTGTATAAGCATTTACCGTACCAAGTTTCAGTGCGCTCGGATGGTTAAATCTCGAGAAACGTCCATTTAAATAATTAAATTTCGCGTCGCCGCCATGTTAGATTTGTGCTCACCAGGTTATTGAAAGTCCCATAGGTGAACTTACGTTCATAGCCTTTATCAACATACAAAATTTTAGTTTGATTGCTGTTTTACTTAGTTTAAGCTTAAAAGGCGCACGGACGGCAGGTCTGACTCAATTTCGAAAAGCCGAGGTAAACAGAGAAGTCTTAACTCGACACGATTCAACACTTTGATGCCGGCCGAAGCTGGGGAGGTAGGCTCACTCGTAAACTCACTCCAAAGCTAGTAATATTTAAATTACCACTGAATGGAGATTGTTGGAAGAAATGGAAACGTAAAAGCACTTACAGTGTGCGATGTATCAAATATAGAGATATGCTGTCGTGGACCTTTTTGTAGAACCTTTCATACTGAACAATTCTTACACTCAAAATATATCGATATTTTTAACAGTTTACCCAGCGTAAGCATAAAAGGCGCGCGGATGGCAGGGGTTTCTTCGCCGCGATTCACCGAAATCGTTACTGCTCGGCTTCCTTTGGTCATAAATGAATATTTTTTCTACAGAAACCTTCCTCGAGAAATCCTTTACAGAATGGTGAGAATCGCATCAAAATCCGACCAGTGGTTCTCGAGATTACCCATTACAACCAAGAATCGGGGATTTTGTTTATATTATGTAGATATATTTACAATAATGTAATTTATACAGGTACTAAATTAATTTTTGTCCTATTCGAAAGTCGCAATAAAAGCCTTGAGTTAAGACAACTATAAACGCACTTAAAAAACGCACCCTTTTTAGTTATGACTAACCAAATAATGTTGTAGTTACCCCGGCTTCCCGTAAGTTAATACAATACTGAAAAGGTTAACAGAACAAAATAGCTCCCATACTCACAATATACTGCTGCACCTCTCCAGTATTCTACGCACATACACGCACACGATATGAGACACACTAGCCAGAATGTTTGAATTTCAGCCCAATGTTTGCACAAGAACGAGAGGAGGAGGAGGCACAAACAGTTATCTAGTTTCAAGCAAGTGACTCATAAGTTCATAACCATGAAAGAGGCAAAAGTGATAAGTTAGTAAATAAAACACTATCAGGGCCTGCAGCTTATACTGTATTATCACACTGCAATTAACAGACCATGATACTCGGAAATGTCACTAATCTCATTCCTCCAAGAATTTAGGTCCTTCAATTCCTGTATGCATAATCATCGTATATGCACAGACACCTTCAGTGGAAGGATATATCCCCCTCAATATAGAGCAGAGGTGTCCATTCAGCACGTCGGCGAGCTTATGGCGCGAACGGCCTTGCAGCGATGGTGCTTTCCCGTCTCTCTCCCTCCCGTACTGCCTTCGCTGTGTTGTGGTTGATCGATCGAACGCCAAACGGTATTCAAATTGTAAATATGAAAACGAATCGAAATCAAGGAAAACAATGCTACCGAAATTGCAATGTCTTAAATGAGTTCCAGAATACCTTATCAATATTTCTGACCGCTAAGCCCGTAATCTTCAAGTACCGGTACTAGTACGTGGAGAAACGCGCGAAACACAATGTACTGTAGATGGTTGGTGCCTCCGTTTAGGGGCTGCAGCAACGCGTTCATATGAACTTGGGGTGTGTGTAAAATGTCTGATAACCGCTGTTAATTGTGATGGCTGTATTAGTGTGTTATATGTAATTCAGGTAAGGACTGCAGACGATCAATTTCAAGTAGTTCCTAGTTAGTTATTGTTGTTTTAAGGGGAGGGGGGAACTACGAGATCATCTGCCCCTCTTTAACACTGATTAAATTATACAAATTTGGAATGGAATTTAAAATTTAGAGGTGTATACCTATATTTGAAAAGACCTACTGTTACCGTAATAAAATAAAAAATAATAATTAACATAAACAAAAATTACGGAAAAACAAAAATTCATCATTCAAAAACGAACAAGTCGTTGAGTCAATGTACACTGAAAAATTTAGATTGCTGGCCCTAACCCACTCTCACTTATAAAGCGGATGGTGAGATCAAAGTAGTTCCTAATTTTGCTACCAAATGCTACCGTCAGCGACACCTACCTGTGAACTTGGCTTCTAGATGCCACCGCAACCAGCACCTGGCGGCGAACCTTGGAACTTATAGAGCGTTAGTCAAATCTAACCTACAAATTTAGCTTCGCACAATTGTAGTTAGTGGAAGGTTCATTTACGTGCCATAAATCTATGACCTGGGCATGCCGGCTTTACTTCCCCTCCGAAGGAAGGCACACTGAGGGATTTTTAACGCTCTTGTGCATAGAACTCAGCATGTTACCAACTACGCCACCGAAGCCGCTTTAAATGAGTTCCATGTTACTGTATCACCTTTTCCGACGGTTTTAATGCTAAACACGTAATCTTTAAGAACCGGTACGCGAAGAAACGCGCGAAACACAATGTATTGTAGATGTGTCCGACAACTAACGCATTGGACGAACAGTTTACATTACGTCCGGTGCGCTAGCGATCCCAACTTAAGTCGGTCAGAAGCGGCGAAGAGCTGTCGTAGCACCGGCTGTCAGTCCAGCCAAGAGAGACATGAGCCTGTATCCGGCGTGCGGCGCAGCTTAGCTACTACGCCGAGCGTGCAAAGGCTGGACCCCGCTTATATAGAGGGTAATTGGAACATGTGTGTGTCTGTAATATCTAAAAAGGGGTCTTAAATACGACAGAATGAGTAAAACTCCACAATGTATGCCAATTCAGAACTAGACTAGCATTAGCTACTTTTAGGTCAAAATAACGGGAATATGAATAACCATAGGAGTTGAATACTGACAAGTGAAATGCAGATTCAGAACAACCTTAAAGCATAGTTCCAGATCAGATTTGTTTTTCATTTCCCTACATACAGTGTTTTCTAATTACCCTGGGTTTTCCATGTCACCATAATAATAATGTTATTGGTTATCTGTCCCTTTTAACTACTATGGCTTTTAGAGATGCCGGGGTCCCGTGATTTGTCCTGAAGGGGATCTTTGACGTGCCAGTAAACACTCTGACACAGCTCCCTTGCATTTGTGGATACTCAAATGCCAAATGACTGTGCCAGGATTCGATCCTGCAACCTTGTACAGGTCACCAAAGATATCCCTCACTAACATATTGTAATTTGCATTCCATTATCATTTTAAGAACAGTAATAAAGGGTTCAGAATGAAACATAGAAAGTCCAATGGCATTGTTAATCAATTTATTCTTTTAATCTACACTGATTTCAGCCCCCAGCAACGCATTTCTTTCACAAGACAAATTCAACAGTGGACATCCCCTGGAGGGAAAAGAAAACAAAGCCGATCTCGAAGAACTTGGCACCAAACATTCAATGCCTACAGATCTGTCAATGTTTCTTGGGACAATGCTGAAGGCGTTGCGATTGACTGCACTGGAGAATACTTGCTGCCCATTGTGTCTTTCACAGGACCTAATGATGATAACCCTCTTGCACATCCTGCAGTTTTCTACAATTTGCTCCACTGGGCATGTACTGTCCATCACTCAATCATATTTACATACGATTATACAGAGCGTATATTTTAAGACTTCACTCTCATGGCTGAATGGCGTGGGAATCTCCTGAGGGCCATATGACTTGTACCAAGCTTCACCTGATGAATGTGTATGTTAACACACCAAGACTATGGAGCATTCAGTATTGAAAAAGACAATGGGTCTTATGTAATTTTACCACCTGGAAGTGAGGACGCTACTCTGGGATATGAAAGTTCCAAAAGGTAAAGTTGACACTCTTCAAGAGTTACTTAACACCATATTGACCAATGGCATAGAAGCATGTTCCCTCACCGCAAGAGAGACGTCAAGAATACAGGCACCGCAGATGAAGTTCCTTATGTCCACTATCCAAAGGAGTTAGTTGGTTATTGTTGTTTTGAGGGACAGAACTACAAGGTCATCTATCCCTCTTAACACAGATTAAAGAATACAAATTTGGAATTGAATTTAAAATTTAGAGGTGGACACCTAAATTTGAAAGGACCTAAAATTAATAAAATAAAAAATTAAATAAAAATAATAACTTAATTATAAAAATAAACAAAAGTTAAGGAAAAACAAAAAATTATCATTAAAAAATGAACAAGTCGTTTAGTCAATGTACACTGGAAAATTTAGATTGCTGGCCCTAACCCACTCTCACTTATAAAGCGGATAACATGATCAGCAGTCGCCGCGTCATCGGCTGATATAAGTTTGAGTATCATCTGCAAACCAAGGTTTCTTTGTAAGTCAGCAAGATCTATACACTCGGTTAAAATGTGGACCACGGTGAATACGGCTCCACAGGCACGAAGTGGGGGGTCTTCCCTACTCCAAGGAGAAAATTGGAAAAGATAAGAAACAGGAAGGTAAGGAGAGAGGCTGGGATCACGACATCAGTTCTACAAAGGATCAGGACATCTAGACTAAGGTGGTCTGGACATGTAGAGAGGATTGAACCGTCAAGAATAGCCCGAGTAAACTTGGAAAGGGAGGTGGAAGGAAGGTGACCCGTGGGAAAACCTAGAACTCGTTGGATGGACATTGTTACTTATGGGAAGAACACTAGAGCAAAGTGTTTATGAACAGAATGGAATGGAGGAGGCCTATCAACAGTACTCTGGAAACTGGAACTGTAACCTGTTCCATGAATGAACTTTTAACTTTTCAATTCTTGCAAAGTGCAAAGTCTTTCTATTCCACCATGATCTATGTATTACTTTTCAATTTCTTTGCAAAGTGGAAAGTCTTTGTGTAGGAATGATCCGAGCATGTTTATTCCGTGAACAAAATGTATAATACTCCATGATTTAATGCTTTATTTTTCGTGGTGAACTTGAGGACTTGAGTAACAGTTCTGCAAATAGTTAATTTTGATGTCCCATGAATTGCTGCTATTCTGTGCTGGGCACCATTTCCTAACCAATGTAAGCATATAAGAATTTGTTCTTTTTCGGAAGGAGATAGACTTTTTGTTGTTGCAGGTTTCAATAATATTTCAAGAATATAGTCAGCATGTATTGGGGTAATACGAAAATACTCACGAAATTCCGTCAAAATGAGGTTATGAAAATTCATGCTGTCTTTGTACATCCTCTTATTGGATTCTTCATCAATATCCTCACTTGATGATAACAAAAGCTCTCGTCGTAACATATTTATAACAATAAACCAAATTCTGTCCGAGAAACTAGTGTAGAGACTTGTTCATCAACAGCTGAAAAGGGAATCGTCTCTTTGCAAAGATTTCTGAACACTTTTCACTTACTTCCTTTGCACTTTACATTTCTGCACCGATACATAACAGGCTTCAAAAGTGAAGAGTTTCCTAACTTTTCACTTTGCAAGTCAAATCTGAAAAGTGAAGGTGGAACAAAATCTGAACTGAAAAGTGCAAAGTGAAAAGTTACATAGTTCATTCTTGGAACAGGGCCCTGTTAATGATGATGGGGTCAATTTCCAGCTGTACAAAGATATTTAATTCTAGTCCGAGGAGAAAAATGGGGTTCACTCAGCCTCCTCAGGCAGAACCGAGAAGAGGTGGATCCGATTCCACCTCTTACCCAAATCCCAGCTTTAATTAAAGCAACAGGATAGGTAACAAAATCCAATGTAAGGGGATTTCCGTAAAGTTGTTGTCGATTCATTTAGGGGCTTTAGGTCATCACGGTCATACAGTCCTGTGTACTTGACTGTACACTGAAGCCCTGCTAGTCCAAACCCAAAAATTGTTAGAGGAGAATTGAAAATTATCAAAGAAATTTCAGATTAAAATGGACTTGTGCCTTAGAACATCAAGTGTATAGTATATAAAACTACACATTACAACAACTGAATAAAATTAACTTGTATGATTGCATTGGCCATAACTTTTCCCATGACTCGGCCATCCGATGAACTTACCATATTAATCTTATTATTAACACTCAAAATAGCCTCCGTGGCTTAGGCGGCAGCACGCCGGCCTCTCACCGCTGGGTACGTGGTTCAAATCCCGGTCACTCCATGTGAGATCTGTGCTGGACAAAACGGAGGCAGACAGGTTTTTCTCCGGGTACTCCGGTTTTCCCTGTCAAAATTTCATTCCAGCAACACACTCCACCATCATTTCATTTGTCATTCATTTAATCATTGCCCCAGAGGAGTGCATCAGGCCTCGGCAGCCGGCACAGTTCATATCCTCGCCGCTTAGATGGGGGCTTCATTCATTCCATTCCTGACCCAGTCGTAGACTGGAAGCAGGCTGTGGATTTTCATTTTCATTAACACTCAAAATATGTAATGTAAATACTGCAAATAGCTGTGCAAAGCAAGTAAATATTATTGTAAAAACAAAAATGTAGATGTAAGCTTTGCCAGTGAAACATAAAATACATATGTTGGGGCCCATCTGTTTCACTACCCCTTCCATACTTCTTGTATCATTTCTTCTTCTTCTGCCTTATCTGATACGGACGTTGGCTACCACCTTCTTATCCTGTGCAATCCTGACAAGTTCCGTGGAAGACAACCCAAACCACGTTCGTAAATTATCCCTCCAAGTTATTCGTCTCCTTCCTTTATGGTAAATTAATAATAATAATAATAATAATGCACATCTTTGACAGTAACTCCTTTTCAGGACATCAACAATGGTTTTAGAAGTGTCCTCATTCTCGATTAAGAATCAAGGAGCATCTTTATGGAAGCCTAATTATATTGATTACAAATTAACCACGCCAATCAAAATTTTTGGCATTCGGAACAGGCCCCAGTTCTAATTATTTCAGACTAGCAGGGTTCTACTGTATGTGAAAACTGTCTGATAATCCCTTGTCATTATGAAGGCAGTACCGGTGTGTATTTGTATCCAATGCTCGAATTGCAACAATAATAATTCTTGATGCAGTGCCTCAAGTATGCTGAAATATGAAGTCAGTGCATAGGCTATAGTCAGTGATGGGAAAAGTATCAAAGAGAAGTAATTGGGATGAATTGCAATTATAGTTGTAAACATTTTACTGAATTATGTTTACTTTTTCAACAAGTAATTAGTGAAATTACATAAAATCCGAAACTCAAAAATCAGGCAAGAACTAAATATACAGGAACCATTAGTACAGCGAATACAGAGGTCAAGATTAAGATGGTTTGGCCATGTGCAAAGAATGGAAAAGGATAGAGCTGCTAAGAGGGAGATGGTGAGAAACATTGACGGTATTAGATTGGTCGAAGACCAAAGAAGAGATGACAAGACATATGTGACATTGTACTGGATTTGGCAAAAGTAATGGAGCAGGAGAAGTGGAAGGATTAGATAGGAGTGGAAGAGGCTAGTTTACAACACCCGGGTGACTGGAGTAGGACACGGATGATGATAATTATTTCACAAGATGGCAGTAGACTTCTTAAAAATTACTTTTCTTTGGGGGGAGGGGGGGACTCTATATTCTTTTAAAGGATGATTCTCCATTATAACTAAATCAGGAAAGAAAACATCATTTAAAAAAAAAAGCAGAAGTCAAAGAATTATTGTTGGGTACTATGCAAATAATATGGTAGGCCTATTATCATTTGCTTTGCAAAATAACCAAAATATCCAAAGGGAAATATAAAATGTAACGATAATTCTTTTATTTCTAGAAGCAAATACACGAGTTAAAAAATTACATTTTCCAATCTGTAACGATGACAAATAAATAAACACAAAAAGAGTAAGCTTTACTGTAATCCGATTACTTTTACTCAATTACTTCCCATCGCTTCATACTGTGACATCAAGCTCAAAGGCAATGAATGAATAAAACAGAAGAGATATGGTATTTTTATTTATCATAACTTTCAGAATGGTCCAGATTGCAAACGACTGTATAAGAAAAAATTGTGGGGCCTCTGATGCATCTTAACTACGAAGTATGGCTTTGCTCTTTACAGAGACTCCCTTCAGTGTACTGCAAATGTACAGTACAGTAACGCAATGATAAATTAATAGACATAGAAAATGAGAATGAAACACCACACAAAATATTGTTGATAAGCCTATTATAGACGCGATTCCTCAGCAACTGGATTAACTCGGTCAGGGCATAGAAAGCAGTATAACTGTGTATCTGAGGCAGAAAAACAACAGATTTGAATAACTATTTGAATTCCTATCATATGCCCAACAATATTAATTTCATTGATATCCTAGGCTTGCAAAAAGTAAGCTGGTGCTTGGTTGGTTCACAGATTTATCGAGGTTGACGAGCGCACGTTGATCCTTTTACTCATCTTAAAGGGTGCAGTGGGATACAAAAAACAAGCCCTCTACTTCATAACCTGTCCCGTGTAATGATGTCTATTCATCGGGTGTTCCCTTCTTCAGCAATGCAGGACACATTCTGGTGTTGTGTCTCAGTCTTCAGACGGGTTTGATGTAGCTCTCCTTACCCAGAGCTAATCATTTCATCTCTGCTACCATACCAAACCATACTCTTCTTCTTTTCCCGTTCATGCGGGGTCGACGTTTCTGACAAGTCGTTTCCATTTTCCTCGGTCCCAAATAGTGTTTTCTGTTAACTGCTTCTCCCGGAGATCATCATGCATGCAGTCCATCCATCTTCTTCTAGGCCTGCCTCTTTCCCTTCCACCTCCAGACCAAGCACTCGCCTTCCTACATAACTCTCATCCCTGCGTTTAATGTGGCCATACCAGAGCAAGCGTCTTTCTTGCACTTTTTTTTGATATTTCAGTCACTTTTACGCTGCCTCGTATGAAGGTGTTTTTGATGTGATCGTCCCTTGTAACACCACACATCCATCTTAGCATCTTCATTTCAGCTACTTCCAGTCGCTTGCGCTGTGACTGCACTGTTGGCCAAGTTTCTGCTCCGTATAGCATTGCAGGTCTCACTGCACATTTATAGGCTTTACCCTTTACTTGGATATTCAGTCTCCTGTCACAGAGAATACCAGATAACCTTTTCCAGTTTAACCAGGCAGCCTGAATTCGGTGGGTAATTTCCAGATCTAGATTGCCATCGTTAGATACAGTGGATCCCAGATACTTGAAACTGTCCCTTGCCTGTAGCTGGCTACCATCCATCTGAATAGTTTCATTTCCAGTTCCTCCAAGGCACAGGTATTCGGTCTTATTCCTACTGATTTTAAGGCCTCTGTCCTCTATGGCTCTTCTCCAGCATTCCAGTTTATATTCAAGCTCTTCCCTGTGAGTGCTAGATAAGACAATATCATCTGCAAATAGCATACACCAAGGAGCTGGTTCTCTTAAGTTTTCAGAGAAGACATCCATTATTAGATCAAAAATATAGGGGCTTAGTGCAGATCCTTGGTGAAGACCTACTTGAACCGGTATAGTATCTGACAATCCTACACTGCTTCTAATTCGTGTCCTGTCATATTCTGTTTAACATATCAAAACCTTGGTCTACCCTAGCAGTTATTGTCCTCGATCCTTCCTTCCATAACTATGTGTTCTACTCTTGGATGCCTTAGTATTTGTCCTACCAACCCATCCCCACTTTTCATTAGCACACGGCAAGAACATCTCCTCCCCCAATATTAATACCTCTTTATTTGTTTAAAATCTATCCATCTAATCCTCATCCATCCTGTATCACTGGATTTCTAATACTTCAATTATCCTCCTATCTGCTGCACCAACAGTGGCAAGTTTCACTTCCATAGAGCGTCACACTCCAGACCTCCTCATAGACTTCAAATTTTGGGGCAGATGAATTTGCTGTTCAGCCCCTTAAAACAAAAATAACTAAGTTAACTTCAAATTTCATAAAGAGATTTTGCTAACAGCTTCCAATGTTGTCTGCTCTTTTTTAGAAGTTAAGGTACCATATCTAATAGCCTTTGCAATCAACATTATCTAAAATGGGGGCATGGTGGTGTAGTGGTTAAGATGCTTCCCATTCAATGCAAGTGAGATTTTCGAAGTGAAATATCACATCCTCATGTTCGGATTCCAGGCATAATGAAGGTCCTGTGACTCATGATCGCGAGATTAACGGTCGCATAACACATAAATTATTCTGAGTCATGTACTAAAAGTCCAACACTTAATCCAATCGTTATTCCATGTTATCATCTAATGACCTTACCCTATTATCGACAGATCATAGCAAGTAATCTGATAATAGTTTAATCTTGCCTAATGCAATCTAATGAGGGTTGCTCGTTAGCTTATTTCATAGTTTCATTCGAGGGACTAGGACATCGTGGTCATTTATCGCCGTTTACTTAAGGTGTGTCTGTGATATTTTGTGTTACTTTGATGACCGTATGAATGTGTAATTTAGGTGAGGATTGGGAAGGAGGTGGCTGTGGCCTTTAGTTAGGAACCATCCTAGCATTCCACAGCCACTCCCAGCACACTGCTCTCTTTCTCAGTACCATGGCAAGCAGAAATTGTGTGTATGGGAGAGAAAGTGGAGAGGGAGGAATATATTTTGAAATGTCTGTTTATTGTTAGGAATTACAATTAATTTAAAATTATTTCTTGTCATTAAACCTATAGTTGAGCATCCTAAAGATATTGCAGTAAGAATGCATGTTGTTACAATCATATATTGGATGCACCATTCAGAACTGCTGCCGTTGAATGAGCAAGAAGTAAATAATTTCTTTGCATAATAGGCTAAAACAAATATATGTCCGGTGCAGCAGTGACAATTGAATTTATAATCAATTTCTAATGACTCCAGAAATGCATGTGAATCATAAATCATATATTTTCAATAATCTGCCATGTAAAAGTTGAAAAGCCAAAAATAGCTGTTGTAAGCTTTAATCCTATCTCTTCACCTCATTAGCAGTCACCACAAACATCTCTCCTCTCTCAATCGTCTTAATACCTCTTCATTTGTAACCCATCTACCCATTTGATCTTCATCATTCTCCTGTAACAACACATTTCGAACGCTTCAATTCTCTACTTTTCTGCTGTGCCAACAGTCCAAGTTTCACTTCCATAGAGCACCACGCTCCAGACAAAGGCTTTCTAAAAACCAACTTCTTAAATCTATTTGATGTCAACAGATTCCCTTTCTGTTGTTTTAGTCTTCAGTCTTTTGACTGGTTTGATGCAGCTCTCCATGCCTCCCTGTCCTGAGCTAATCGTTTCATCTCTACATAGCTACCACACCCTACATCCGAGGCAATCTGTTTAACATAATCTAACCTTGGTCTATCCCTACAATTCTTGTCCTCGACCCTTCCTTCCATAACTGAAAATGAAAATCCACAGCCTGCTTCCAGTCTCCGACCGGGTCAGGAATGGAATGAATGAAGCCCCCATCTAGCGGCGAGGATATGGACTGTGCTGGCTGCCGAGGCCTGACGCACTCCTCTGGGGCAATGATTAAATGAATGACAGATGAAATGAAATGATAGTGGAGAGTGTTGCTGGAATGAAATTTTGACAGGGAAAACCGGAGTACCCGGAGAAAAACCTGTCTGCCTCCGTTCTGTCCAGCACAGATCTCACATGGAGTGACCGGGATTTGAACCACGGACCCAGCGGTGAGAGGCCGGCGTGCTGCCGCCTAAGCCACGGAGGCTTTCTTCCTTCCATTACTAAGCTTGCTATTCCTGGGTGTCTTAGTATGTGTCCTACTAACCTATCTCTTCTCTTCATTGGTAGTCGCCAGAAACATCTCTCCTCACCCACTCGTCTTAATACCTCTTCATTTGCCACCCTATCTACCCATCTGATCTTCATCATTCTCTTGTAACACCACATTTCAAATGCTTCAATTCTCCTCTTTTCTGCTACACCAATAGTCCAAGTTTCACTTCCATAGAGTGCCACTCTCCAGACAAAGGCTTTCAAAAATGACTTCCTAATACCTAAATTTATATTTGATGTCAACAGATTCCTTTTTTGTAGAAATGCTTTCCTTGCCTGAGCCAACCTACTTTTTATATCCTCTTTGCTTCGTCCATCACTGGTTATTCTGCTTCCTAAGTAACAGAAGTCTCCTACTTCCTTCAGCTTTTCACCTGCCAATTTCATCTCCCTAGAGGTTTCTGATTTATTTTGGCTGCATTCTAGTATTTTTGTTTTACATTTATTAATTTTCATCATGAATTCTTTCCGTAAGACAGAGTCCATACCATTCAAAAACTCATTCAAATCTTCAGGTTTGTCGGCCAACATGACGATGTCATCAGCAAATCTCAGAGTTGAAATTATTTCCCTTTCTGTAGAAATGCTTTATTTGCCTGTGCTAACCTACTTGTTATATCCTCTTTGCTTCATAATACATAGGCTACAAGTTAATTGTTTCCAGGAATAGTCTGTTACATAAACCCTGCCTAATTTAATTAGGAAAAAGCATGTTGACAGACTGAAAAAGTATGAATAGAAGAAGAACTAGTTTTCTTTTATTGGAGAATAAATAAGCAAAATCATTGAGATTCATATTTCAATGCATTAACACTAAGAAAAATATACGAGGGTCGAGTCATAAGTCATGGCAACTATTTTTTCTCGCGAACGGGAGACAACCCAGAAAATCTACGTTATGTATTTGGAAACATATGGTATGTACTTGCGTAAGATGCCACTAGATGGTGTATGTAACCAACAGTGTGGGTCTGAGCATGCCCCCAAGTTCAGTGTGTTAGTGAGAGCGTCACACATTGTAAGTCAACAAGTAGGAGCAACGATCATATATTAAAATCGCAGTTCTCTGCAGCAGAATGCACGCCAATGCCATACAGAGCTGCGGGAAGCATTAGGTGTGCATGCCATGCCCTAACGAACAGTGACGAGGTGGGTGGACACACATGATGTGAATAGTATTCAGCGCCTGCTCCACCGCTGGCAACGCATAGTAGACACCTTGGGTGATTATTTCGAAGGTCTGTAACCAGTGGAGATCTGTCCTTTGTACGTAGTCTTATGTATTTGCTGTCAATACCATAATAAAATAATGTTTACCAATGGCCTGTGTTCTATCACTCACCTACGAGCATCTCCTGACGTCAGAATTTATCTTCAGGCACTATGCATACGTACATGCCCTTTATTTCCAAATGCATATTGTAGATTTTCCGTGTTGTCTCCTGTTCGGGAGAAAAAATAGTTGCCATGACTTATGACTCGACCCTGCAAGTTCAGAAAGATGGCTCTTTAAATAAAGTACTGGAGAAATTGGAAGGAGGAAATAATATAGAATATAAATCAACCCAAATGTGTGCCTATGCTGATGTAGTATAAATAGCGACAAGATTAGACTATTTCAAGGAGATGTTTGAAGAGATGAAGAAAGAAGGGGGAAAAATGGGTCTAAATGTGAACGTGGCCAAAACAAAGTACATGCACCTAACATCTCTTGAAAGAAGAAACTATGAATACTTAATAATAGACTCCTGCATATTTGAAAAATGTTGTAAATTCTGAGTAACTTATTTGGGTGTTCTATTTAATAATAAAAAGAAAGTGAGTGAAGAAATAAATAGGAGGACTATTATTAATGGAAACAGAGCCTATTTTGACAATCTGAAACTCATTAAGTCGCAATTGTTGTCGCAAATAAATACCTCAAAATTTAGAAGGCCTAGATCAGACCAGTGTTAACTTATGGCTCAGAAACATGAAATATGTCGGTTCAGGATTACAATAAACTTAGGGTGTTTGAGAGGAAAGTAATACGGAGAATTTATGGTGTTGTATTGGATAGAGGAGAATGGAGGATACAAACTAACAGAGAAATAGATGAAATCCTCAAAAGCGAAGACATTGTTCGATATATAAAATCACAAAGACTACCATGGCTGGGTGACATTGAAAGGATGGAAGACAAAAGAACACCAAAGATTATATACCTAAAGCCAGAATTGAAAGAAGACGACGCCCTGGTAGACCAAGGAATCGATGGAAAGATGACGTGGAGGTGCGCTTGCAAAAAATGAACGTATGACCCTGAAGAACAGCTGTCCAAGATCGAGATCGATGGAAATCTGTGGTTGCGGAGGCCAAAGCTCACAACGGGCAGTAGTGCCAGATAGAGAAGAAGAAAGATGGCTGATGCACATATCCTTCCTCCTCTTTTCCCTCAATCACCTTCGCAAGGCCTTACTCCATTCACCACCACTAGGCTACCACTGCCTCTGTGGAACAAAGAACTCATCAGCCTCCATGAAGTATAAGCGTTCTCACTTCAGGAGGTGGCCATGACCTCAAGTAAAGTATTTTACTATTCTAGCATTTCCTTGGAGTAAAAGTGAGTGGCTGGCAGCGTGACTCAGCGGTAACCTACTCGCCCACTGTGCCCAAGGTTGCAGGATTGAATCCTTTCGCAGTCAGCTGGAATTTGAAGGTGCGCAAATGCGAGGGAGCCGTGTCAGTAGATTTACTGGTCTCTACAAGGCGCAGTAGTTAAAAGGGATATAAAACCAATAATATTATTATTAAAAGTGAGTAATGACTGGAAAATCACTTATAGGATGGCCAAGGTAGACATCGATCCCAGTTCTTCTAAGTTATCCTTATGAAGCAGAGCGTATTCAATCACGGCCTACAAATCACTATTAACCTTCTGTCGGTCGCATGTGTATCAGAATGATAAAAGTGCACGTTTTTCTCGTATCGTTGTGCTACGCAACAGAGTACCTTCCTGTTTACCCCTCCATTTCCAGCCAGTCACTTCACAGCCTTCGTGCAGTCACACTGTCAGCTGCTCAGAGCGTTTATTCATACATCTTTCTTTTTTCATGGATTTTACATCTGATATAATGGCACAGAAGCAAACATAATCTGGAAGATCCTTGGGATTTAGAATCTGTTCAGAAACAAATTTTAGATGAAGATTTAGTTTGAAGTTTCTTTTTTTCGTTACTTGTGATTATTTTTACTTGCAATGTATGATGTTTACAGAAAACTGTATTTTGAAAATAAATAATAAATAAATGATAACACTGGAATAAACAGAAAGAAAACAAACAACAATAAGTTAACAGAAATTAAAATGCATGTAACTTCAACTAACCTATTACAAAACCTATGAATCAGACTGATACACTGCGACCGATGCGTCACACATTTTTTCACAAAACATGTTATGATAAAGGAAATGTGTAGGGCTACTACGCAAGTGCAAATAACAGGTAGTATCGATATGTTGTAAGTACCTGAAAAGAAACATGATATACCATACATCCAGAACAGCTGCCACAAAAAGATGTCAGTTCTTAAGCCTTAGCTGGCTGGATGTCTTGTTTGAATGTATCAGACTGATACATTGAGACTGTTTCGTAAAACATTAACGCTGCGATCGAAAGAAGGTTAAAAAGGTGATTTCCAACATTTAACTTAACTTAAGCTTACAAAGCTGAGAGGCCAGGGTGAAACTCCTGTTGTTCTATGCCAAACTTTGTACAGGATGTACAGCATTCTTGCCTACAAAAATGAGTTAAACACAAAAGAATATTTTAAATATAATTCCTGCGACTGTGTGAACTGATAGGACAAATGACCTCGCAGATCCACCCCTTGAAACATCATCACACTCATTCATTTAAAAATCAAGCGCCTTCGGTGGCTCAGTTGGTAGCATGCTGAACTGCTGCGCCCAAGATAGCGGGTTCAAACCCGGCCGAAGTCATCGGATTTTTTAAGAGCGTTAAAAATCCTTCAGTGTGCCTTCCTTTGGAGGGGAAGTAAAGCTGGTGGTCCCTTGTCATAGATTTATGGCATGTAAAAGATCCTTCTATAGACTAAACTTGTGTGGAGCTAAATTTCTAGGTTAGATTTCGTTGGAACGCTCTTATCAAAGTTCCAAGTTCACCACTAGGTATCATTGACATCTGGTAGCGAAAGTTGGAACTACTTGAAATTGAACTGAACTAGTAGCTCACCCTCTGGGTGTCCGCTGGAAGCAGCTACAGACTCTGGCGAGCCGAACATGTCCTCGGACACTCCCGGCACTAAAAGCCATACGATAGATGGATTTAAAAATCAATAGCTAAATTGAACTAAATTGATTGTCTCCCAGGTTAGCTAGGGTAGCCTACTAACTCTCACTTTCCTGTATAGCATCGACATCAAGCTATCAAATAGATATCTCTAAAAACTGCCATGTCCCTATTCGATGCCAAAATCATCCTCCTATTGTACATAAGGATCACATGGGATTTCAAGCTCGGCTATAGGGTACACGCCCTAGACTCATCTACAAGCTGCCTGGAGAACCCTTCCTACTTGAAAGGCTGAGCTTTAAGTTTACCTTGCTTGTTACTGCTCGGGTCTAAGCCTCAAGCACTTGCGGAGTTAGGTGAAGTGGAAGGCGGGAAGAGAAGAGCCTGTCAACAGCCCGCTGAGTTATCTGGAATTCCCGTCTAGTCCAATACTGCTAACATACGGCCATTGCTGAAACCAGTATGTTGTTGCGAATGAGTGAGTAACCAAACAGGTGATGACCAAGATATCCCAAGTCCCTAAAAGGAAGTAACTCAACATCTCCACCTGTTGGTGGCGAATAACGAAATAATTTCTTGCTGCACCCCTCCATGAAATATGCCTACCGGCCACCAAAGTGCCAGTCTAATGTTGGTTTGTACGATCAAGTACAACATTAACAGCTTGATATTGACAAATATTAAAGCCCCGGTGGTTTAGGCAGCAGCACGCCGGCCTCTCACCACTGGGTCCGTGGTTCAAATCCCGGTCACTCCAAGCGAGATCTGTGCTGGACAAAACGGAGGCAGACAGGTTTTTCTCCGGGTACTCCGGTTTTCCCTGTCACAATTTCATTCCAGCAACACTCTCCACTATCATTTCATTTGTCATTCATTTAATCATTGCCCCAGAGGAGTGCGTCAGGCCTCGGCAGCCGGCACAGTTCATATCCTCGCCGCTAGATGGGGGCTTCATTCATTACATTCCCTGACCCGGTCGGAGACTGGAAGCAGGCTGTGGATTTTCATATTGACAAATATTAAAAGTATACTGGTTTTAAATGTAAAAGTAGCAAAACGTGCATAAGTTATTAACTGACCGACCAATATATTTGGTTTTGTTAGTACACACGGACTGGAAACCCCCACATCTCTCCCCACCGTCCGCAAATACTCATTCCTCTCAAGTACATAGATGGAAGGAATTCCTACAGTAAAAAGATTCGAAAAGAAAGTAGATCTGGCTAGAGTTCTATTTTACAGAGCATGGACCGATGAGACAAAATCTTCGTCACATTGTGACTTAAGACCTTCGTCCATTGTGACCTCTTTGGCTGTAGCCTACATGGATTCCATCACAAATTCTGGAAGAGAATGTCCTTTCACGATCCAAATGAAACCTGTGTATGTGAACTTTGTGAAAAAATCTGTGATCTCTAGATGTTGTTGAGAGCAATAAGCGATCAAGACCAATAATTGACTGCTGTACAAACTCTTTCACCTATAAAACAAATTGTGCTCTATTAGCCTATTAAGTTAGGCCTAATATTATTAAAAGGTAAGGAGTCAAGAAATAATGAAATAGGCAGCTTCGGTGGCATAGTCGGTAGCATGCTGAGCTATGCCCAAGATCGCGGGTTCAATCCCAGCTGAAGTCGTCAGATGTTTTAAGAACATTAAAGATCCCTCAGTATGCCTTCCTTCGGAGGGGAAGATTTATGGCATTTAAAAAGAACCTTCCGCTAACTACAATTGTGTGAAGCTAAATTTATAGGTTAGATTTGATTAACTTATTCCAACGTTCGCCGCTAGGTGCCGGTTGCGGTGGCATCTAGTAGCCAAGTTCTCAGCTAGGTGTCGTTAGTAGCATTTGGTAGCAAAAGTAGGAACTACTTGAAATTGATTGTATGCAGTCCTTACCTGAATTACAGATAACACACACTAACTTAATACAGCCATCACAATTAACACCGGTTATCAGACAGATTCTACACACGTACCCAAAGTACACGGGGCTACATGACCTTGTTGTCGCAGCCCCTAAACTGAGGAACCAATCAAATAATGAAATGATAGAAAACATGCAGGGCGAGGATTCTTCAGCAAATGGAGAGAATTACACTTAACTTAATAGGCCCATGTAAATTAGATTCAATCACACAAACCACCTGCCAGTAGTGCCATAGAAGTACTAACTAGTTCCACGACTCTAATTTAATACGCAGAACAGCAAACATGATGGAATTAAGACAATAAACGATTTCAATTTGGGCATTAAAGAGGACTGCAGGGAAGAGCTCATGGTAGGCTAAGTTAACAAAATAAACTATAAATAGATGGCAAATTTATGATATAATTATGCTAGAGGAGGTGGGTTTGCTACAGGATGTCCAAGATAAAGAAGTCTGGTTTATCCCTTTAGAAGGCTATTAAAGGATCTTTCAGAAGCAACGAGTAGAAATAATATCCACACACTTTTCAAGAAGCAAGTTAGCTTGTAGTTATACCTTTCATCTTGGTATTATATGCAATGGGACCTTCATTTTATGTGGAATCCAAACCACCAGATATGATATATTAGCTCTAAAGTCCCACATGTGTTAGCTGGAAATCAAACCCATTCCATCTTGGTGGGAGGCAAGCAGCTTGACTCCTGAGTCATCATACTCCATTCCATCCTTCATGATTAGGTGACAGTTTTATGAAAGTGAAATGTACTACACAAAGAAAGTCCATAATAATAATTGATGGTTGGGGTTAATAGTTTAGTTAGGAAGCAACATGACATCTCATATGTATCTGTCACCCAGAAGTACACTGTAGTCAAAATCATGTCAATGGCCTGAATTACTTATGAATTTCACATTTAAGCCTATATTTTTCAATGAATGAATCAAACCTTATCAAGCTACATCATGCCAGATATCTCATCTACCTATAGGCTACCATACAAAATACCTGTTCTAATCACATAAGTGCTGAGGGAGTTTCGTAGGCTGCCCGGCAGAAATCCCAAGCCAAGAGTAACAACAGTACAGTACAATTAGGTTCAGAATAGTTGACAGTACTTGTCTTCCGACAACGAGTAGCAGGTAAAACTTACCCCAAGGAAAATGTGTGTTACAATCGGTCACAAATCTCTACAAGGTGTGAGCACTATTATCTTGAAAGAAGGCGTAACCAAGATATGACGTAAAACTTCGCCATAGATGTAATATACTTTACCATGATTCTGATAACACGTATTATGCAACAACATTATATCATGTAAAATATCACTGTATCAAATCGGCTGAGAGAGGCCACAAAATATGATCACTTTCGTTCAATTACTCACATGGAATTATTTCAAACTTAGTTTTATCCACTATATATAATATCCAAATCAATAGTGAACGGTTTGCTTCTCGCAAATGCTTTCTATATATCACGAAATCTCCATCCTTCACCAAAACATCACCACTGACACATTTCTAACAACAATAGTTTCGCCGAACACAAATAAATGAATAGTATTCCTCCTGCTGTTGCAGGCGGCAGTGGTGCCATCTGTCGGGATGTAGATTTTGCATTCGGGTCTCCTCATCGTCTTCCCTGCTGCAGTACTTACACAAGGTCAACCTGCACAATCCGAATTGTTTTCTTCTCACTGGTCGGGTTGGATAAGAAGACTTCCTTGCCGAAGAAATGGCATTAGCAATTATTCCACTTTCCCGTCAGGGAAGACGAGTTGGCCTGCAGTTGAAGCGTGTTTCCTGTAAAACTTCTAAAATATCATGTGCCCATTTTAAATCCAGTGCGGAGAAAATGGTATGTTGTACAGTCCAACCTATTCTTAGTATGTTTCTTAGCCAAGTTATTTATATCCTTCCTCGGATAATTTATCATAAATTTCATTATGGCCAACAAATCTTATTTCGTAAACACTTAGTGTAAGATTGACTGATATAGTCAAAAGATACTTATGAGAAACAACTGTTGCACTGATACCGGTTTGCAATATTTAAAGCCATAACTTTTTTGAGTTTATTTAATTTTCTAACCTAGTAGCCTATTTAACAAAACCCATGTACCTTTCAATAACCACATGCCATTTTAAGTTAAATGTAAGAAATTTTATTTCAGAGTCGGACTGAAACTGACACATTTGGTGAAGTACAAGTACCAAGTGACAAATATTATGGGGCTCAGACTGTTAGGTCTGTTATGAATTTTCCCATTGGTGGAGATAGTGAACGAATGCCTGTAAGTAGAACACCTCTAATTACAAAGTTGTGCAAATCATTAGGCGTAACGCCACTTTACCAAAATTTTATTTAGACTTCTAACGACTTAAAAATAGAATATCGTACAATGTACATAGGTAAGTTAATAATTTTATTGCAGTCAATTTGCCATAAAATCCATCCCCCTTCACAAAAATTCAGAATTGATTCTGTACGATGGTTACACTTGAATACATGGTATCTCTTGCAATCATTTTTACAGTTGGTGCATATGCAATCTGGACCAGGTTCCTGAAATCCCTTAGTCGGGCACAGTTTGTGGTGGAAACCATGTAGGCTACAGAAATTCTTGTGACCATATGTTTCAGCACATACCGGTAGCCACTGTGAATTTATTCGAAGAAGAGTCCATTGCAGGTTCCGTGCTGACGTTTTGTAATTAAGTATAACAAATTTAAAGTTTCCGCCTAATCAACACTCATTTATTATTTCGTTAGCTTATGGGTACATGTTTCGGAATTAGTACAATTCCTTCTTCAGCCCTTCATAATTCATATTCGGAAACATCATAGACTAAAAAGACCACGTCCATGTGAGAAACATAACACACTGATAATTAAAATACTATAAAAAATTAATTGAACACTTTAAAACATGACAACCTTATGGACATTACATACAATAAAACAATGAAAACGTTCCTGCTGTTAACAATCAAATTGATTAATAATCACTACTATGCACATTCTTGAACGGTATGCGACGGTCAAATTGAGCAGTCGTTAATTTCTTTTTGTAAATAAAAACAAAGATCACATTCCATTAGTGTTCAGGACACAAATAACTTAGTGTTCAGGACACAAATAACTTGCTGTAGGCTATTGATAAACGTTGACATAGGTGGAAACTTTGTTCGGCACTTTATCGAAAGTGCGCTGACATGTGCTTAGTGGATGCAAAACGGAGCAGGAATGTTTTTATTGTTTTATTGTATGTAATGTCCATAAGGTTGTCATGTTTTAAAGTGTTCAATTAATTTTTTATAGTATTTTAATTATCAGTGTGTTATGTTTCTCACATGGACGTGGTCTTTTTAGTCTATGATGTTTCCGAATATGAATTATGAAGGGCTGAAGAAGGAATTGTACTAATTACGAAACATGTACCCATAAGCTAACGAAATAATAAATGAGTGTTGATTAGGCGGAAACTTTAAATTTGTTATACTTAATTAGCCACTGTGAATCCATTCTCTGTTAATCATAGACTCTCTATTGCAGAACTCCTTAGAAATATTAGACTTCGTAAGGAGAAGCTCTTGCAAAAGTTCTACATACACCGGAGTGACTGCCGACTTAAGCGAAGTCGGAGATCTTCCAAGTAGAACACCTCTCTCGTCAACTTATACACAAGACGAGAAGGAGTGTATTTTGACAAACGGAGTGTGCTCTTTAAGTATTAAAAAAGAATGTTGCCTTTAGACTCTCTATCTTCTCCAAGTGTTTTCCAGCCCATAAGTCACTATTGGACTAATTTTGAGATGGGAAAATGTGATGGCTGTTGGGAGGTAATGGTTTCATAAATTCGCGATATTGCTCATTGCTGTGATGGCAGCATTTATCGGTTATTAACATGAAGTATAAATACATAGGCTGACATATGGAGCATGATTCCCAGATAGCCTTCTTAAAATTAACTTAGTCACTGATTTAAGATGTCTATCCCCCTTGTGTAATAAGTTATTCCTGGTTTTCCACCTCGTCTAAAAGTCATTGACACATTTAAATGTAACTCGTTTCTTTCAGCCCATTCTGTCACTCTATCAAAAGCGGTTTGCAAGTATGTCGAGGAGGGTGAAACTAGGGCCATATCATCAGCATACATGTAAATCTTGAGGTTTTCTGATATTAATAGGCCTACATCTGTAATGTCTGCAGTAGCGAGTATAAACAGCAGTGGTCTGAGAGATCACCTTGCAACACACCTACAGTCTGTGTTAATGGGTTGGAACTGCTAATGCCGTCTGATAGTAAGTTTCTTATAAGTGAATGACGTATCACTCCTTGATAACTTTTTCTAGATTAGGCTACGAAATTAGCCAAAGTAGCCTACCTGTAGTAATGGTCTGGAGAAATTCTAGAGATGATGTAGTGATAGATGTTTTAAGTTACTCCTTCGCTGTCTATAGGCTAACCCACCTGCCATCCCAAATTTGATCACAACTTACATAGATGATATTACAGCTGTGTCCGCCATTACACGTGTGCATTGTCATCAAAGACAGTATTGCCAACGCCGCGCTTACGGTAGCCTACTCAGATGGATTTTTGTTAATGGTGCCCCGCTAGCTTCGGATGGCCAAGGCTGTACCTCGACCCGACCGTTCTAACCTTCATTTTGTCCAATCCAATGGTTTTGACTATGGTTACAGCCTAACACGTCCAATCCAATGGTTTTTGACAATGGTTACAGCCTGACGTTTATCAATAATTTAGCAACACAAGCAGGGATGGCAGCGCAAAACAACGATAGTAGGACCCTATATCATATAACCAAAAGATTAACAAGAAAGTTCTCTAGTTTTGATAAACCTGTGAAAGCCAAAGATGGGAGATTACTGTCTACACAAAAGGAACAACTAGATAGATGGAGAGAACATTTTCTGGAGATCTTGAACCGGGGAATAAGCGAGGAAAGAGAGACAGTGGACATGATAGAAGAAGAGCAGGAAGATAGGGCTATAAGCACAGAACCACCATCAAGAACAGAGATACAAAAGGCTATCAAACAACTAAAGAACAGTAAGGTGGCAGGTATGGACAACGTTCCATCGGAAGCCTTGAAAGTAGATATGGAGACTACGGTTGAGATTCTGCTCCCATTTTTTGAGAAGATCTGGGAAGACGAGACTATTTCTACAGACTGGAAGAAAGGACTGTTGATCAAGCTTCCGAAAAAAAAGGAGATTTATTGGAATGTGACAACTGGAGAGGGATTACTCTCCTTTCAATCCCAAGTAAGGTACTTTCGCGAGTAATTCTAGAAAGGATAAAAAGGCTGAGGAAAGAACAAGCAGGATTTAGAGATGACTTTTCTTGTACAGACCAGATCAATACACTGCGCATAATTATAGAATAATCAACGGAACTGCAATCGTCACTATACCTACTATTTGTTGATTTTGAAAAGGTGTTTGATAGTATAATGAGAGAGAAGATTTGGCAAGCCATGAAAGAGTTTGGGATTCCAAAGAGAATTTTAAAGATTACTCGAGAAATGTATGAGAATTACACCTGTCAAGTTTTACATCGGGGGATGTTGTCGTAGCCTATTCCAGTAAATACAGGAGTTAAACAAGGATTTTGCTGTCCAATACCGTAAGAATACTTTGTGACTGCAGAGGTTACTTTGTGACATTGCGATCCGTCCGCGTATGAAATTCCCCTAAAACAAAATAGCGGCTTCCATGACGTCATCAACGACGTCACGAAATACTCCTCTAGCAAGCTTACGGGAAAAGCCTGTGTAATAGGGGTTTTTGGGTGGGGAAACACAAGGAGCCTCGAAACGACCTATGTATCGAAATCTATAATTGACCTATGTAGCTCAATTAAAGATTCCGATACATTTAAAAAATCCCAAATTCACGTCATTAATTTAAAATTTCCGCATCGAAATATTTAATTGTCCTAGGTAGGTCGATTAAATATTCCGATTCACATCGTAATTATTTTCATTTTGTGAATAAATAAAATTGCATCGAAAACTATAATTTACCTATATAGCTCAATTAAAGATTCCGATACATAATTTTTTTTCGCAAATTCACGTCATATATTTAAAATTTCCGTATCGAAATATATAATTGGCCTATGTAGATCAATTACAGATTCCAATACACATCGTAATTATTTTCATTTCGTAAATAAAAAACATTGCATCGAAATCTATAATTTACGAGATATAGCTCAATTAACGATTCCGATGCGGAATAAAATTTCGCAATTTAACGTTATACTTTACAATTTCCGCATCGAATTCTGTAATTGACTTATATAGGTCAATTACATATTCCGATACACATCGTAATTTCAGTTGATATTTTCAATTTTACGCATCGAAATCTATAATTGGCCTATGTAGATCAATTACAGATGACGATACACATCGTAATTATTATAATTTCATATTAATAAAACATTGCATCAAAATCTTTAATTGAGCTATATTGGTCAATTACAGCTTTCGATACAATGTCTTATAAATATAAAATTAAATTAATTACGATGCGTAACGTCATCAGTAATTCAACTATATAGGCGAATTACAGATCCCGAAACGGAATTTTAAAAATTTGTCATAAATGTAACCCTAAATTAAAATATTTTCGTATGTACGGCGTGCCAAATTGAGGTAGGCCAATAAATAAATTACATATGATGAAACACAATGCGTTTCGAAGGTTTTTTAATGCTCATTTCTGTTATTGAGTTGTCACCACCCAAAATAACCTATAACCAAGGCTTTTCCCATAATCTTGCCAGAGAAGCATTTCGTCAAGTGGTTGATAATATCACAAAAGCAGCCAATTTGTTTTTATAAAATAGTCATGCACAAAGTATCGCGGTCTGTAATAATCGCCAGTTGGCATCAATACATTAACCTAGCTGCTGGCACATTGTTATATTCTTATAAAACATTGTGGTCAATAATGTTATTGACCCCACCACATAGCAAGAAATGGTTTTGTGTAGTTCCTTTTTTTTTCCAAAGTTGGCTGCAAATATGCAAACACAAACACAATGCCATTATAAAACATTGTGGTCAATAATGTTGTTTTTGCTGGGGGGCTGCGTGCCCCCCCCCCCCCCCCCCCCCCTCCCTGCTAGGTTGGTATTTTTATGTTTTCCAATATTGGCTGCAAATACTTTTATCTCAATTAGAAATCACAATCCTTAACATACTGTAACAGTCCAAATACTTCCCCTTAATTTATTGTGATATTTTAAAAGCAGCATATTAATTTAATATTATTATTAGGTATATTTTAATAGTCATATCAATTCAGGATTGATTACATCACTTCATTATGTCAATTAGGGTATTAACCATTGTTTGGTGAAATATATAAAATGGAAATTTTAAGTTTTAAATTCAAGTTAGTATTAAACTAGGTGCTTCAGAGGAGTGCGTCAGGCCTCGGCAGCCGGCACAGTTCATATCCTCGCCGCTAGATGGGGGCTTCATTCATTCCATTCCTGACCCGGTCGGAGACCAGAAGCAGGCTGTGGATTTTCATTTCATTAAACTAGGTGCTTGATTGTGTAAGATTTCATCTGGCCTGGCGACGATATATCCACGGGAGGTCTACCGAAAATAGACATGACTTCCAAGAATTATGTACAAACTTTCCGGGCGACTCTCCTGTCTGTAACAAAGCAACTTGGGTCAGTTGGTACTGACGTCACGTATTCCGAGAATTAGTAAGCATCAGGACGCCAATTTAAATTTACCACAGAAGCAATTCCACGTGGGTAAATCAACTAATGAAGAAGGAAAATGAGAACTTATGGAACTGGAGAGGGAAACTACTTCATCACGACACCGTACATGATTGGTCAAGATACAGCGAAGAGGGAGAACTCATTTTACATAAAACTGCTGTTCAGCTACTATGGAGGCCTACATACTGCTATATACGCCACACTTTTCTTCTGAGAGTTTCTGAAGCTGCACGTATATTAAATCGACGCAGCATATCAATTTAACAAGTTTAAAGCAATAACAAATTTCTGACGTGAATATGATTGTGTCATGGATCATATTCACAAAGGTGAACTCTGGGTTTAAACTACTCACACAAGTCCCAACCCCTCCTCCTCCACGTGGTGGGAGACGGGCAACGGCATGAAGTATGGGATTGCCTGTAGGGGCGAAGTACAGTGGGGACTTCGTGTGCCCTGGGACCGCTACGGTAGCTGTGAAGGCTCTATGGGAACCCTGAAAAGTGACGGCTGACGGGGCTCTGGTAAAGCTACGATAGGCCTAGCAAGCCAGTAGTGGATATTATAGTTGCTTTCAAAACAGGAACAGGCCTCGGAAAGGACGGATGCAAACGACGACGACCCGGATATGCTAATGGACTACGAGTTGGGACATTAAACATACAGACACTGACAGGAAAGGTGGAGGAGATTGTAGATGTGATGGAGAGAAGAAAGCTGGGCTTGCCAGAAACAAGATGGAAAGGAGAAGGTCGCAGAGAACTGAGGAAAGGGTACCGGTTGTACTGGAGTGGGAACAGTGAAGGAAGGAGCAGTGGAATAGGAGTAGTTGTGAGAGATGGAATGAAGGAAGAGGTAAAGGGAATAAGTGACAGGATCATGAAGATCAGAGTAACTGTAAAGGGAAGAAGCCTGGAGATAGCCCAGGTATATGCCCCTCAAGTTGGATGTACAGCTCAAGAGAAGGAAGACTTTGAGGAGGAGCTACAACAGCAGTTGAATGGTCAGAGCATCATTGTCATGGGAGATTTGAATGCACATGTAGGAAGTGAAAGGCATGGATATGAAAATGTAATGGGAGCAGAAGGATGGGGCAGCAGGAATGAAGAAGGGAGAAAGTTGCTGAATTTTTGCAAGAGAAACGGTTTAGTGGTAGGCAACTCCTGGTTCCGGAAGAAAGAAAGCCACAAGGTAACGTGGTACAGCTGGGATTTAACAAAGAAATCTTTGGTCGATTACGTGCTGTACGACTGGGAAATGAAGAGAAGTGTCAGAGATATAAAGGTAATACCATCCGAGGCCTTAGATAGCGACCACAGAATACTAGTAATGAACCTGGGAGCTGTTAAGGATAGCAAGAGGACAGAGTACCAGGAAAGGAGAATCAAAGTATGGAAACTCAAGGAAAAGGACGTCAAGGAAGAATTCCAGAAGAAAATAAGGGAAAGGATGCCAACAGACAATCCTAAAACAGGGGAAGAGGAATGGAAGCAATTCAAAAATACAATGGTGGAAGCTGCAGTTGCAGTATGTGGAAGAACAAGCAACAGAAAGTGGTGTAAAGAGACACCATGGTGGAATGAGAGAGTAAAAGAAGCTGTGGGAAGGAAGAACAAGGCTTTCAGAGTGTGGTTTCAGGAAAGAACTGATCTGGCAAGGGAAGATTATAAGATAAAGAAGAAAGAAGCAAACAAGATTGTCGCAGAGGAGAGGAAGAAGTGGATGGTAAAGTGGACAGAGATGATGGAGGAAGACAGCAGAGGAAATAAGAAAGTACTTTATGGCATGGTCAAAAGTAAGAGAAGAGGTCTGTGAGAGGATGTGATAATGGTGGACACAAACGGAAATGAGGTACACAACAAAGAGACACTCAAGACAGTGTGGAAAGAGTACTTGAGGATTTGCTGAATCCAAATGGTCATAGGGAGGAAGACAACGTATTGGAAGATGGAGAAGACAACACAGGAATGGAAAAGGACCTTACATGGAGAGAACTGGAAATGGCTATAGACAAGATAAAAGGAGGAAGGGCACCGGGTGTGGACGAAGTGAGTGTTGAAATGGTGAAGGCAGCAGGGGAGGTTGGGAAACAGTGGCTGTACCGTGTGATGAGGGTGGTATGGAAGGAGAAAAAGACCCCAGAAGATTGGAAGAAAGGATTAATTGTCCCAATATTTAAGAAAGGAGTGCAGAAATTACAGGGGAGTCACACTCATACCACACTGTGCCAAGATATATGAAAAGATATTAGAGAGTAGAATACGAGCCAAAGTGGAGAGAGAATTGAGAGAGGAACTGTATGGATTCAGACCTAGGAGATCAACAGTGGATCTCATATTTTCAGTGAGACAGCTCCAGGAACACCACTATGAATTTGGAGAGGATCTGTTGATGGCCTTCCTGGACATCGAAAAGGCCTATGATAGTGTGTGTAGGGAGAAGGTTTGGGAAGCAATGGAAAACATGGGAGTGGAAAAAGGGACTGTAGGCAGAGTGAAGGAGATGTATTGTGGAAGTGTGAGTTGTGTGAAAGTTGGAGGGGAAAGAACAGACTGGTTCAGACAAATGAGTGGCCTGAAACAGGGTAGTGCACTGTCACATCTTCCTTTTATTGTGGTTATGGACGAGGTAATGACACGGGTAGCAGGAAGGATAGGAGAAGATAAGATGAAAGCAATGGTGTTTGCAGATGATCTCATGGTCTGGGGAAACAAGGAGGAAATTCAAGAGCAACTGAAGGCTTGGGAAGAAACAGTGGGAGAGTATGGATTGAAGTTCAACATCAGTAAATGTGAGATCCTGTTAATGACCAGGAAAAAGGACTGAACAATGAGTGCGATAACACTTGGAGGTGGACAGCTGAAGAAAGTGGAAAGTCTCAGGTACTTGGGAAGTATAGTGGAGGAAAATGGGAGAAATGACAAAGAGATTACAGAACGTGGCAGACAGGCAGAAGCATTTCTGAGAAGCATTAGGAGCTTAGTGTGTAATGAAGATGTCCCACAAAAAAGCAAGGAAGTGTTATACAGAAGCTACTATATACCGATACTGACCTATGCTTCAGAAACGTGGATAATGAAGAAAAGAGACATAAGCAGAATACAGGCAGGTGAAATGAAGTTCCTGCGAAGTAGGATCGGAGTAACAAGAAGAGACAGGGTGAGGAATGAAAAGGTCAGGGAAATAGTGAAAGAGGAGCACTTGCAAGGTAGGATTGAGACATCAAGACTGAGGTGGTATGGACACTTAAAGAGAATGGAAGAGAAGAAGATTCCCAAGAGGATACAAGAGATGCAGATGCAGAAGAAACGACCAAGGGGAAGACCAAGAGATAGATGGCTGAAAGGAGTGGAGGAATGTGTCAAGAAGAGAGGCGAGGACTGGACCAGAGTTACAGCGGAGAGGTGGTGGGAAGAAAGGACTAAGTGGTGAGGCTTATGTTCCAAACAGACCCAGTCTGAGGCTGGAAACTGTACAAGATGATGATGATGATGACACAAGTCAGCCGGGGAACAGGGCTAATTAGTTCCAGGCCCGTATAAGATATGATCAACAATACTTGAAGAAGAAGCAATCGACATTCCATCCAGCCAATAGATGGAAAACAGCATGACCGAAATGAAGAAGATGATTGTGAGTTATGCTACCAAAATCTGATCAAGTCTCTGTAATTCTGTTTATGGCAAATTAGAGTCAAGCTTTTGTTAATTATTTAAATTCATGTTCCATTTTGTAGATTCCACCAATTTCAATTAACTTCCAGATTTTTTAGTAATTTCATTTATTTTAATTATCACGTCTCTTGCTGTGTAACTTTTTAATTAATAAATTTTGTTCTTGATTAATGGTAGGATTTTCATTTCTAGTAGCTAGCTTTAAATATAAGGCATACCTTCTCCCCGTAATGATAAAACAATTGGTTAATGGGTCAGCTATGCCACGGCTTGAGAGAAAGATGTTTCGAGTGCTCTATCACTATTTCAGTTAAATACTTTGGCACATCTAAAGTATCAGATGTCCTGGCGCCCACACGAGCTGATTATAATCATTGCTAATGAACAGGTAAGAGGTAAGTATCCTATTGGTGGTGTGAGTAAAGCGGTGCTTGTTCTTGTTGCGATTCTTCTACTGTACTCCAGGAGATCGCAATATTGGAGCCCCGCCAGGAACGTAACCTTTGGTCACTTAGGACTGGGAACGTTACATTTGACGCCCAACTGTGGAGATTCTTATATATGTATATTTACGTGCAAGGTTGGTAACGAAACGTTACAATACTGTTTAATAACGCCTCACATACATACTATATGAAACTTCAAAAACAAGACCTATAGGCCGATAGGTCTTAATACAAAACACTGTCATATCTATTTTGCAAGTGTTCATGTAAATGCCAATTTGTCTAAATTTTACCCATCCATTACTATTTTAACAGGCGTATTCCCCAACACCGTTCCTGACGTAATATTATCGTTTAGACAAATGGCATTGTCTATGACTTTAGAAGAGTATAGTGCAACTTTCCTATTAAATGCAACAACCAAAATAAATATATGAACATCGTAAAAAACTCACCGATAGATCCCAAATGCCGTATTATTCTGCATGTACAAGAAGAAGCACTAATTTTCAACCACATGTTCCCTCACATCGCAAGTAACGGAATTTATTTGAATGCAACAACTTCAAGAATTCAACAATTTTATCACAAATCGCCAACACAATTGGGCACACGACACTGCTAATATCAAAATCTTGCTCTATAGGTTATTCAGGGAATAATAATTGTTCAAATTACGGTTACAAAACTCAAATCGGTGGGAAAAAAACTGGACATCCTCGTCGGACAAAACCGCGCGCGAAACTGACGTATGAATCAGCTGACTCCCAGCAATCAAAGCGAGTCAATATCGATACGTGCCGTGACTCCCGGCAACCAAAGCGAGTCAATATCGATGCGTGCCGTGACATCACGGTGACGTCACTGCGATCCCTAAAAATTCCCTAGACGCGGCTGTATCGCAAGGTACAGTTTAACCCTTTGTGACACAGTGATAATTTTTTGTATTTGAATCTCACGCTTTGACCTTGAGGCCAGCCAAGCTAAAATTTGCGGCAGCATTTTGTCTGAATTTTACCTTCCCTGGCCTCAAGGTCGAAGCGCGAGATTCAAAACACAAAAAAATTATCACTGTGTCACAAAGTAACCTCCACAGTCGCAATGTATTCTTACGGTACTGTTTCTCATGGTGCTGGATCTTATAATGAAGAAAGCAATGAATCTCTGAAGAGGTATCCAGTGGGGACTAACAGACAGGTTGGAGGACCTGGATTTCCCAGACGACCTGTGCTTGCTAGCCAGCAGTTACAAAGATATGGAAGCAAAGCTGAAAGATTTAAAAACTGGAGCAACTGAGGTGGGATTGAAGATCAATGGAAGGAAATCCATTATTTCTAGGGAATCGAGAGATCAATCAAGTCAAACAGTTTTGTTACTTGGGAAGTATAGTCACCACTGAGGGAGGTACTATGGAGGATATAGGAAATAGAATAAATAGGGCTAAAGGAGCATTCGCAATGTTAAGGCCAATTTGGAAAGCAAGGGAACGTAACACCTATACCAAACTTCGCATCTTCAATTCAAATGTCAAGTCAATATTGCTCTATGGGTGTGAAACTTAGAAGACCAACAAACAACTGATTAACAGACTCCAAGTATTTGTGAATAGGTGCTTGAGGAATATCCTGAGGATATGGTGGCGACAAGTTATCTCCAATGAAGAGCTATGGAGAAACACCCATTTATATTGAGATGCGTCGTAGGAAATGGATTGGGCATACCTTACGATGAGATGGAGACAAGAAGCCCTGGAATGGAATCCACATGGTAGTAGGCAAAGAGGCAGACCAAGGAACACCTGGAGGAGGAGTGTAATAACTGAAGGAGTGGAGAAAGGAGGGAAGATCTGGAGATTAGGAGGATGGCGCAGAACAGAACTGATGGCGGAAATTCATAGATGCCCTATGCTCCACTTAAGAGATAAAGGAAATAGGTCAAAGTAAGTCAGTTACAACCTAATGTGTCCAGATCGATTTATTTTTGTCAACCGTGCCCCGCAAGCTTAGCGCCGCACGTCAATCCGGCCATTCTAACCTTCGTTTTGTTCAATTCAATGGTTACAGCCTTACATGTCCAATTCAATGGTTTTTGATAATGGTTACAGCCTAACACGTCCAGATTGAACTGTGCCCCGCTAGCAAGTTACGTGTGTCGTGTGGTATCTTTTGTATCGGAAATGTTGGCAATTAGTGACGTCAATGTGTGCGCCTCGTGAGTGCTTGGCAAGCAATTTAACCTACTAAATATGCTGTCGAACATGGCTGTCCTTATGAAATGAGCAATAAATAAAAACTAGCAGACCTGTGTGAGAAATGTCGCATGTTCATAAGCCACACTTTCCCCAATAGGTTTATAATAATAGACTTAAGGAGAAAGGTTGTTATGTTTTTATTTGGACCAAATGATTATAAAACACCCTATTTTTATGCATTAAAAATACCTGAAATATGTGCCAAAAAGGAAAAATATTTAATTATAATTTAGTTTATTAATGTGAATATAAACAATATGCAGTACCCACGAATGGAATTTATATTATGCCTCACTGACTGCTGAAGAATTACAATACACAACGAGGTACATCTTCAGGTTGTCCATCACAAATGACCAACAATTATCGCGAAACACTTGTTCTGAAGGCGCGAAACTGCGGCAATATGTTTTTTGCCCTCGAGGTGTGGTGTAACTTGAGATCGCTGTACGGCCTTGATTGCTTTCCACATGGTTGGCAGAATAGAATGCCCCCATCAGATGTAAAATGGTTCCAGGCGGAGGGGGGGGAAGGTCTAGCACGTGGTGCAATATGGCTATGGACAAGGAAATCCCGAGCTTCCACAGTGCTTGGGACGGGGTGACAAGATAAGAAAATCACAGCAGCAAGCTGACATACGCTCTGCATAAACATTAGATAGCTCACAGGTTCATCCCCGTTTAAGTACTGGTAACACAGAACAAAAATGCAAGAAACTGAAAGATCTAGCATACTGATTTAAAAAAATGTAAATATTAGGTCTTTTTATGCGCTAATAAGTGAAAAGCAGGAATTTATGTATAATAGAAAAATGCTTAAAATATGTATTTACATAAAAATATATTTATTTACCTAAAAATCCTAGCCCTAGTAATTACATTGATTATGCCCCCCAGAAGATGAAATAAGGTATGAAAATCATATATTGTCGAAATGAAATCGAAAAATAAAAGAGTGATACGTTGTTCAGAATTAATAGTGGGCTCAGGTAATGTCTCGGTCCTGTGAAGTCGTGCAGTTTCTCCATTAGAATGATGCTGCTGACACTGTCAAAAGCCTTTGTATATTCGATGAAGTTAGTATGTAATTTACCACTTGGTTTTAGTAAGGGCTCCCTGTATATCATCTTGAAGACATTGGACTGCTTGAGTCTTCGACCTTCCCTGTCAACTGAACTCTGCGTCTGGCAGTTTGTCTTCTACAAATACAGACAGGTGTCGGCATACTAGGGTCGTGAGTGTCTTCAGATGTGTACATTCTAGTGCAATTCCTCTGTAGGTGTTGGGGTCAGCAACAGTTGAGAAGACGAGAACATACGGAAAAATTTACTTATCTACTGATATTGGCTATAAATACCTTCTGTAATGATTCAAAATACATGTGGAAAGGATTGGCTATAAATACCTTCTGTAATGATTCAAAATACATGTGGAAAGGATGTAGTTCACTCCTCCGCTGTCTATAACCCACCCACCTTCCCAAATTATATCACAAATGATAATAAAATAAACCCTGGCACTACGGCACATGAAGGGCATCGGGTCCCTTCGGCCGTTAATCTTGGTTGTCGTGACCGGGGTGCTGCCTCGCCGTCAGACAGGCACTCAATTGTCCTCACGAGGCTGAGTTCACCCCGTTCCAGCCCTCACGCCAGTTTCTACAATCCCTGACGGAGCCGGAAATTGAGCCCGGGACCTACAGGTGAGAGGCAGGCGCCCTACCCCCAACACCACAGGGCCGGCATATCACTACTTATACAGTAAAATTCCGGTTGTCGGCCATTATCCGGGTGAATTATGTACAAGTAAGCGGTATTGCCAACCCCAAGTAAAACCCACCCATACGGTACTAATCGTCTAGGTAGTATTCTGTGAAGGGTTCAAATGAAAGGAACAGTGGTTTTGACAGTGGTTACATCCTAACATGCCCAATCCAATGTTGTTGTTTTTTTTGGACAATCTTGGTTACAGCCTAACTCGTCTAGATCAATGGTTTTTGACAATGCTTACAGCGTTACAACAATGCCCCGCTAGCTACCCGCGGCCAAGGCTGCATCTCAACTTGACCATTCTAACCTTTGTTTTGCCCAATCCAATGGGGTTTTACAATGGTTTTAGCTTGGGGGCCGCGTTAGCCATACAGTATATGGACCCCTGATTTTTTACAAGTAATTACAGTGGAAATAGTCACGCATAATCTTTCTCTAGACCAATGGCTTTAGTTATGCATATGACCGACCTCATGTGTTGGTGTAGAATGTGTCATAATGTCTTGTCATTGTCTCCGCCCATGTAACAGTTGATGAATGACCAGTTCTTGAGGAACATGGCTGCAGTCATTCAATGAGCAAGAAACAAACACATATATTTACATAATTTGGCACATATTTCCAGTGTGCTGGTGATAATAGACGGCAATTTCAATTGGTATTGTCCCCTAGAAAGGTATGAAAATTATGTATTTTCCGTATTAACGTAGTGTTGAGTGTCGAAGGCATGTTCTCGTCTCCTCAACTAGTAGTGTTAGGGTCTGCCTTTCCCCTTGTATAACATTTTTATTACGGATGTTTTCCAATTATCTGGCACCATTCCTTATTGTATCGGTAAGCATGTATTTAAAAGGTGCAGAAACAAATAAACTTCAAATGCTCGTTAAATAGCCTATATTGTCCGGGCCGCATGCCTCGTCTTTAAACTTTGAATGGTGGTGAATACCTCTCTAGCTGTGAACTCTTCAAAACCTTGGAAGTTCTCTAGGACTGATAAGCTGTTCGTTGGCCTGGTATCCTTTTCTTGTAGAACCGATCGTATTCTCCCAAAATTCTATCGATGTCCCTGGGATATTTCGGTTACTTTGGACGAAATGCTTTGTACGGATTTGCATTGCTTTTTCTGCGAGACACCTCTCCTCAGCATCTCGATGAAGTTTTTTATCTTCGTTGACCGTAGCTTTATAGAGTCTGCTTCAACACTGAATCGGACCATCGCACAGTGGGTCAAAATAGAAATCTAGGAGGACAAAATTATTTATTTTCATAATTAAAAAATCAAAATGTATTACTTCTACAGCATTCTCATATAATTGCCACTCACTATTTTGGGATATAAACGCATCTTAGTGTAAGTCGGGCACCACTGTTCGAGTAGTCTGAATTGGAGGGTGAATGTAAGTGGCTGTGGTTTGGTTGTCTTTGTGGTTAGTGTGATGCTTTAAGATGGAACATGCTATTGAAGGTATGATCTTTGTAACGTGTTTCAGTTATTAATGGGCGTAATTGTTATGTAATTTTAGCTATGTTTGCATTATATAATATTTAACTATTATTTTTAAAATTATATTTTCACATAGATTTTTAGTATGTCTCGTCACTCTGCGTCACTTTCTACTTAATGTTAAAATGTAGATAAAGTCTTGTAGTTTACTCCTGTTACAAGATTTTTTGCAACTTACTTAGTTATTTTACGTTTTAGAAGATGCCGCGCAACCAGTTCTCACACGATTACAACTGTTTGAAGCACTGGGTTTGACGATTATGTCAAAAGTGGAACTTTGTGACTTTGTTAAAAGTAAATTAGGGGTAGAAAATTGTTCTGAAGAGAGAACTGAATGCTCTATCCAACTCCTAGTCATAGACAATTTCTTGCATGTATAGACGTAGCTTAAAGAGGTCTTAACTGATGTTTATTATGAAGTAAACAAATTATATACGTTGCTTTCACTCTAAATTCATGATTAAAACGTAAAAATAATTTTGTCCCTCTAGATTTCGATTTTGACCCACTGTGCATCGCCTTCTAGATATACCTCTGCTTCTCTTACACCCTGCCTCGTTTTACACCTGACAGGTACACCGTGTAATCTCTACTTCCTCCTCTCTATCTCCCTTTATCTGAACGTCTTTAATCCCTAGAATATCCTATCCCATCCAACTTGCTGACTCAGCTAGCATTACTTCCTTCCATAATCATCCTCTATATTAATATCACCCTGTTGAATACCAGGTCGATTGACTGTTCGTTTCCAAGGAGTTCCTGATTTGTCAGATGGGAGTGGGACTCCATCACTCTCATAGGTCTGAGGCTTGCTCGTGACATTTTTGGCAGGTTTAGAGAGTAAGACTAGTGAGGCAGGTTGCTAGCCTTACTTACACAGGACCCCTGAGTTGGGTAGTCCTAGCCTCCTGAACCAGGACTTAGAATATGTTCAAGATGCCCACTCCTATTCCATAGTAATTAGAATCCTGACCGTTGGGCTCACTTACTAGGCCACTTGGCTGTTGGTCATGGTTCACAAGCTAGGTCGTGACTACACCATGAACCATTATGTAACCAGTGGGTCAATGAAATTATCCCCCCAGGGGCTCACATCTAGTGAGACGAGGGTTGGCGACCACGGGCCCCAGCTGAGTCCGGCATTGCTTCCAATAACTTGTGCCTGGCTCCTCTCAGTCTTCTTTCCTGTCGACCTCACTTGGTCAACTCTTGTTCTCTTCCGACCCCGACAGTATTAGGATATCCGTGGCATAGGGAGTCTCTTCCTTTCCCGCCTTAATTGGCTCCTGTCTCATCTTTTCTGATACCCTCCTTTTGCGAGGGGTCAGCCTTCTTTTTCTTTTCATGTTATCTCCTGCCTTCTGCTCAAGATCTTCAAGGAGGCCGGGTGTATGTAGCCCCCACCACTTCTGGTACACCCTGGATATTGCTACACCCTCAGGGGCTCACGGCTGGTGGGTTCAGGAGTTGGCAACCCCGAGGGATTCCTGAGCTGGGTCTGTTTCCCCCCCCCCCCCCCCCCCCCTTTTTTTTTCCATTACCTCTGGGGCGGACCCTCTCCTCGTTCACTTTCCTATCTGCCTTTCATGGCTCTCCTTCCTTCCAAGTCCCTCAATCCGCATTTTTCGAGGGTTGAGGGTATTTTATTTCCTCCTGTCCTTTGTGGGGTTTGTTCCTCCTGTCCTTTATTTGCCTTATTCTCCATTTTTTTTTTATTTTTTTTTTTTTCTTTCTTTCTTTAGTATATAAGTTAGTAGTTAGTTTTAGTTATAGTTTACATTTCACTATCATCTTCACGGCGGCTTCAGTGGCGTAGTCGGTAGCATGCTGAGCTTCTTTGCCCAAGATAGTGGGTTCAAACCCGGCAGAAGCCGTCGGATTTTTTAAGAGCGTTAAAAATCCCTCAGTATGCCTTCCTTCGGAGGGGAAGTAAAACCAGTGGTTCCATGTCATAGATTTATGGCATGTTAAAGAACCTTCCACTAATTACACCTGTGTGAAGCTAAATTGGATAGGTTAAGAATGTAAAGAACGCTCTTAGGTTTCTACGTTCGTTGCCAAGAGCCGACTGCAGTGGTGTCTAGTAGCTAAGTTCTGAACTAGGCCTAGTAGTCGTCGACGGTGGCGTTTGGCGGCAAAAGTAGGAACTATTTGAAAAATTCTAAGTTGCAGTGTGTACCTAAATTAAAAAAACAGATACACACAGTAATACAGCCATCACAATTAACACCGGCTATCAGACAGATGTTAGGCCCCTTAAAACAACAATATCATCATCATCAATGAAATTATTTTGAATAACAAATTAAGACTGATTTTAGTTCTCTATTTGAGTCTAATAATTTACACATTTCTGTAATGTTGTAGACAAGTATGTAGCATGCTAATTAAAAGTTGGTTGCCAATTTGAAACTTGGTCTGCTTGATCTTGTACAAATTTGTTATTTTTTTGGCACACTGCACAACCTGTTATGTTTTCTTTCCAGTTTCCTGTGATCACAGCCATGGGTGTATTGAAAAAAGCTGCTGCTCTCATAAACAAAGATTACGGTTTGGATCCAAAAATAGCGGATGCAATATCAGAAGCAGCGGATGAAGTTATTAGTGGAAAACTGTATGCGGATCATTTTCCACTTGTTATTTGGCAAACGGGCTCAGGTACTCAGAGCAACATGAACACAAATGAGGTAAGCATTTTACTCGTGTGTATACAAACATCATCAAGGGTGAAACCATTGGTTGCTACTGGGTTAGACCACAGTCAGAGCAAAACCATTGGTCACTAATAAATAAATTAAATATTTACTGCAGCTAATAACCAAAGGAATGATATAGACAAAATAAAACATACATAGGATGCCTTATGAGCACTAATCAACTAGTCGTTACAACAGAAGGATATCGGAGATTCAAGTCTATATGTACAGTACATCACATAATATCTTTTACAACATTTGCCGCAACGTTCACATACACAGTCTGCGTCTGGCTGGTGAAACTTCTTTAACTTGCACAGCTTATGGTGAAAGCCATGTATGACAAAGCGTGTAACAGTATGCCTTAGTTCGTAGCCTCCCCGTTTCCAATCATTGCAGGTCATTGTGTCAGTGATGTAGGAGTCCCACCATATGTCTCTCTTCTTCGATTGCAGGTTCTCCATGAGTTGCACGTATGCTGCTGTAGACGGTAGCGGCACTTGGAGGAGGAGCTCTTCCACATAATTGGTCACTAATGGGTTCGACCACTGTCTGGAAGAAAATTACTGTTTTTATTACAAGCACTGGGGTCTGGAGCATAGGTTAAACCCTAAGTTAGGCATGTTTTGTGTATGCTCGTCCTGCAGATACTTGACTCACCCCGCCTTTACCACCGTACTTCCCTCACTAGAGGCAGCATCTTGATTCAAGCTGATCACTGTAAAATCAATCTCAGTCACAGCCAAATTACCAATGCATGTAATAAGTTTTTGCAAATTTCATAGCGGCTCATTTTATATACCGGTACTACACAAGTTCCCTTAGACAACTTTTTTTTAACCCTCCGTCGGGCGCAACCTAAATATTATCACCGTCGAGATCAACTTTTTTTTTTATATAAAGAGTACTAGAATTGAGCATCTTATTTAACTGTTACATTTTTTATCCGAAGAGTGGAAAATATCCAGTTTTTATTATAAAATGCTCTATTTTTTACTAAAATCAAAAAATAATTAACTTACATAATGAACAGAAATTTGTTCAAATCCCGGTCACTCCATGTGAGATCTGTGCTGGACAAAACGTAGGCAGACAGGTTTTTCTCCGGGTACTCCAGTTTTCCCTGTCAAAATTTCATTCCAGCAACACTTTCCACTATCATTTCATTTCATCTGTCATTCATTTAATCATTGCCCCAGAGGAGTGCGTCAGGCCTCGGCAGCCGGCACAGTTCATATCATCGCCGCTAGATAGGGCGACCCGGTCGGAGACTGGAAGCAGGCTGTGGATTTTCATTTCAATGAACAGAAATTTAAAGAAATTGAAAAAGACCTAGTAGATTTGAAAATGACAGAAACGTCATTACTTGATCGAACAGCCAAATTAATTACTAAAGACGAAAATATAAGGTTCCAAGACAGAGCTACACTAAAATCCAAACCCGTTATCTCGGAAGAAGAGTGGAAAAGAAGATCGGAAAGACTGAAGAAGTAAAGGAAGGAAGATTGTAGTTTTACGTGACCGTGAATCTTGTGATTATGAGCCACTGGGCTCTACGGAAAGAACAGCGTACAGGGAAATGATTGATTCAACGTACCCCAAAGAGGGTGAAACGAAAGAAGAAGAACAGACTCAAATTCTGCATTCATATTGCACTCGAGCTTCTCTGCTGAGATTTAAACTAGCCAGCAGATTGGCTGCTATGCTAACTGCTAATAGGGCATCATGGAGGCAACTTGTTCGCAAACAGAGGCTTGTAGACTAGACAGTACGCTGAAAGGCTAAACGGTCTCTAATAAAAATGTATATATGTAGATAGGCTGGCACATTTACACTTTTCTACCATGTCTAGTTAATAATAACTTAAGTCACAATGAGCAGTGCAGTACTGAAGGGTGTTCTCGACAGCTACTAACCAGACAATTGGCAGCAGGGTTGCCCGATTCCTACAAACAAAATAAGGACAGATGTGTTGTCGAGGAAACCGATGCATGACATAATCGACATCTAGTGAACTTCCTTTAAGAATGATTTTACAGAAGTTATATTGACAACACAGAGCAGCCAGTGAACTCCATCCAGATGTGAACAAAGTAAGCCAACAACGTGTCCTTCGGACCACACGCTGCAGATGTGTATAAAATTTTAAAATTTCTATCATTGGTTTCCTCATTTCGCATATTTTCCTTTTAATCAATGGACTTGGACATGGATTATATCTCGATTTCTTGGTCCCGGCCGTGGCTTTCACCACTTTAATTAGCTTGCCACGGTGGGTGAGTGGATAGCGTGTCGGTCTACTAACCCCAAGATTGCAGGTTCGCTCCTGGCCGTGGTAAGTGATTTTTGAAAGGCGGAAAAAATACGTCACACATGTCATACATTGTTGGCATGCCAAAGAACCCATTTGAATTCAGTAGGCCGTGTTCATAATGGCAAAATTAATCTCGGGAGTTTCCGCCAACACAAAGTTCCTCATTTCTATACTAGAAAGCGCTATAATGTTCAAGGAGCTTATATATCTAACCTCCTTGACTTTCATTGTGATTCAAGGAACAGCGAAATTCGACATGCAAGCTACCCTCTGGGTGTCAAATTACAAAGCTTACACCCGGCATCCGAGGCCATACGATATTATTATTATTATACCACTTTAATTTACCAGTAGTTTAGACGTTAAATTGGTTTAAATTGATGTAGTGGTTCTTTTTGGACAGACACATGTGTTTGGACGAGTAACATCAGAAAGTTCAAAGGACGCAATTTTAGTTTAAAATGAGCCGAGGATCCCCGTCATCGCTTGACACCCAGCCCCCCCTCCCTTTTTTTTTCAGAAGAATAAAACAGCTCAACATTCTAAACTGTAACACACAATTTCACTGCAATAAGAAACAATTTTGTGAAATGTATTTTTAAGAACGAATTTCAAGTTGTAAAACATGACACTATTGAATGCATAGATGTTTTATAATAGTGCTAGCAATCCACCCTGGCTTCGTCAGGGAACAGTTATGAATGCATTACGTAATAAGCCCTTTCTTTTTGATGTCGATGAACTACGACCTATATCCGTTTTACTTCTCGGCGTGATGGATTAAAATCGCTGACTGGCCTATTAATTATTATGTTGTTGTTGTTGTTTCCTATGGTTAGCCCGGATTCCAATCCATCAGCTTTCTTGCGTTCCAATAGAGTTGTGTGAGGTTTCCAGAAGTTCTAGCAGTCACATCAAGTTTGTTGCAATGTAGCAGGTGTCCCTTATCCATTTTACTTCCAGGTTCGTGACAAAGTGTGCATTCTTCAGATCTCAGGATGTTGATTCGTTTCAGATGAGCTGCAAGGCAGTCGTGGCCAGTATTAAGTCTGAAGAAGGCTACAGCTTCTTTTCTTGGTGTTAATTTATATTGATCCCATTTAGCATCAATGTCCTTCCATGATTTGGTTTCTGCTGTTTTCTTTGCCATTTCTTCATACCTGTTTTTGATAGTATTTTTCAAGATCCTTTTTGCTGACATAAAATCAGTCTGACAGGTTGTTGTAGTGTGGTACCTTTTTTTGCTAATCTGTCTGCCTCTTCATTTCCTGCTATTCCAACATGAGAAGGGATCCACTGAAATGAGATCTGTTTGTGGAGTCTTTGAAGGGTTTTTATCATACAAAAAAATGATTTCAGTTCTTTATTTTGGGGCTTATAATTTGACGAGATGGCTTGGATGGCTGCTTTTGAATCTGTAATGATAATGCATTTTTGATAATCAATGTTTCTGCCTAATAACTGATGGAGTGCATGTGAAATTGCTCTTATCTCAGCATCAAAGTTTGTTTTGTTTTGGCCTACTGGGAAGTAGAGTGAGAAGAGAGATGAATGTATTCCTGCTGCAGTTCTATTTTCTTTGTCTTGTGAGCCATCTGTAAATATTTTTAGCCATTGATTAGATGGATATCTTTCTTCTATTGTACAGAGGGCCAGTTGTTTTAGATCTTGTGGTGAAGAGTCTTTCTTACAGACCTCTTCTAACAAAGTAAGATCTGTAGTCACTTGTATATATTCAATGGGATTGACTGGCATACAGAGTGGTTCAAGTTTTATTTGCAGATTGCTCTTATTCATGTATTCTTTGGCGAGGCTTAAGGGATCTTTTTGTGTTTTAAAATTGGGGCTAGAAACTGGTTTTTTGATCCATGTCATTTGAGGTAGTCTTTGTATACTGAGGTATGCATTGGCTGTTTGATGTTTCATCTCTTCTTCTATTGGTAAGTTGTGGGTATATAATTGCAAGGCGGTTATAGGTGTGGTTTTTATTGCACCTGTTATGATTCGTAGGGCATTATTCTGACACCTCTCGAGGCGGTCAATGTTTGACTGGGGTGCTGTAGAGAGTACTTCACTGCCATATTTTATGATAGGTTTGATGTAAGTATTGTAGGTTTTGTTGAGTGTGTCTTGAGTGCTCCCCCAAGTAGCTCCTGCTAGTCTCTTCAGTAATTTCATCCGTTTGCTTACCTTATCCTCCACATGTTTTATGTGTTTGGTCCAGTTCAGCTTCTTGTCCATGATGATACCTAGGTACTTTGTACTTTCACTTTTTGGAAGGTCTTGATTACTAAATTTGAGACTAAAAGTTGGATTGTGGTGTCTCAGGGAGAAAAACTGGTATACTGTTTTGGAAGTATTGATTTCCATATTATTGTTTTCGGTCCAGTTTTTGAGTTTTATAAGTGCCTGGTTCATTCTGTGTTCAAGAAGCATTTGCTGATTTGGGCTGTTACGTGCTGTGGTCCAAATGATAACATCGTCTGCAAACATGCTGATATTCACATTACGTATTATATTATCATGGAGATGGATGTGCAACGAATTCTTGTCAGATGTAATTTAAGAATGGTGAGGTGCTTGAAACATAGATCCCCCTTCCTTCCAATCTAAAAACACTTATAGTGGGCGATGTATTGAAGATAGAGATATGCTCTCTGGGTCTTTTTTGTAGAAATTTTCATGCTGAACAATTCTTACAGTCATAGTATATTGATATTTTCAACGGTTTGCCCAGCATGAGCTTAAAAGCGCACAGACGCCAGGTTTTGTTTTTCAACTTTTTCACTGAAATCGTTACTGCTTGGCTTCCTTTGATCATAAATACATTATGTTCAACATAAACCTTCCTCGAGATGGCCTTTACTCAACGGTGTAAACCGCATCAAAATCCATCCAGTGGTTCTTGAGATTAAGTTACCCGTAACATACAAGATTCGGGGACTTTGTTTCATACTAAGTAGTGTACCCAACTGTCATCATGTGGAACATGTGTTCGTATCCCAGCTAACTCACGGTCTTTCGAGGTATGGGACATTCCTGCCCACCATACGACCACATGCTCAGGATTTGAGTCTACCAGGTAACTACTCTACATGAAATACACAACATATTCCTAAAATAAAACATTTACTGGTATAAAATCATGGCTATACAACAAATACAAATAAAGGATAAATTATATTTAACTCCCACAATTAAAATCAGGGTTATTTTGTGAGTCTCTTCTTCATTATTGCAATACTGCACTCAAATCTATTTCTAGCATCCTATCATTGATACTTTCAGACTTCTATGGGTCTCCATATTGTTCATCATGTGACACAATTTTATATAACTGGATTATCACAACATAAAAATCACATATCACATCTAAATGACATTAAATACTGAAATAATAAAACATTACTCCGTTTCTTATGGCATTTACTTTGATTAGCATAAATTCATTATTTTCTGTCTTAATTAACAAATATTTGTTGTGTCGTGTGAATCATCTTCCTTCTTTCCATCAATATGAAACGCTTAAAAAGTGGTACTTTTCCCTTCCAAAATAGACATGGATAGAAATATTTATAGTTTCACCATACAACGATTCTCTGGGTCTTGTCGGGATTATTATCGTTACAAATGTGTCATGTTCTTAGAAATCACATACCCGTCTGCATAAATTAGCGTGAACTGGCAAAATGCATTCTAATAAGATGCCTAACACTTTATTTGGTTCAGTGTTCCTCTTCAGAGAATAACTGGGCCAAATATTATCCGATTTCTTTGATTCAACAATGTATGTGTGTTGGAACACATCATTTAATTCAATTGGCATCATCATAACACTCATATCATAATTGCATATTGAAATATCGAGATTCTTCAGTGTCCTACTATGACCCTAATTTAAAGGACTGGCGGACCGATGTCCCCTCTTCCTAGCAGACAATAAAATTAGTTCCGGCCACGGCACAAGATGGCCGCTCGTCTCAGTGGGCCAACCCACTTCCCTCATCTGCTGGCAAGGTCAGGTTTGTTTACAATCGCAGTACAGTAGAGTTACGCTAGGTGTGGTTCCTAAGTAATTGAGTCATTCTAATTATATAACACCTATCTTTAAAGTGTATCGGGCACAACTGGCTCCTTATTAACATTCATGGCTGGGGATGGATCCTGTGATAGTCTTGCTGTTCTATGGTGATACTGGTGGCTTTTGGACGCGCATCAAAATGAGAATACTAGATTCCCACCGGCAGCTGTCTCAATTAACATAATAAGGAGATCTGCGTTTCCTAAACGACGAATATGATCCTTACCTCTCAGGGTAGATCATTTTTACACATGCTCACGGAGTCTCGACGGACCTCACTCGTGGCCATAATTCATGCAAGCGATGGATACAGACAGGCTCTGTCCAATTCGCTGCGAATAATAAAGTATGCTCAACAGCGATACTAACTCTTAGATTAGCCAACTTCTCACCTAACGCGCAAGCTATATTAGTTTGGTCCCCGCAATATATTTACGTAAATCACTGGATTCTACGTTACTCTGCACGCTATATGCGGCTTCAAACAATACTTCACATAGATGACTCAATTATTAAGACACCCGCGTTCTCTCTGTAATAACACTTAAGCCAAAGCTTTAAATAGCTCCTAATAACAAGGTATAAATTTACTGGCTTACTTTACTTTAATGGTCCTCAAATATAATCCTAAGGATTGACCATATCAAATATTCATTCAACATTTCACTGACACTGAAAAACTCTCGTATCTCGCTATATTCCACATTACATTCTTACTGTTTACCAAAATACAGTATCTTTATATTAGACATGACACACTTTGAACACTATCTTAGGCCAAAAATGCCTATTACTTTACTGTTGCCGACCCCAGATTATTATTATTATTATCATTTAACGTTATCGTTACATTCATCACTATTTTCGGCCTGAATGGCCCTAAACAAATCACCTTCCAAGCCATATTCTATTCAAGACGAGTGGTGAAAACTCGTTCAATAAGTGACTGTGACATCTTAGTCTCAAAGTGATGCATCGTTATATGGTGAACTATTTAGTTGGGAAGTATAGTGGAGGAAAATGGGAGAAATGATAAAGAGATTACGGAACGTGGCAGACAGGCAGAAGCATTAGGAGCTTAGTGTGGAATAAAGATGTCCCACAAAAAAGCAAGGAAGTGTTATACAGAAGCTACTATATCCCGATACTGACCTATGCTTCAGAAACGTGGACAATGAAGAAAAGAGACATAAGCAGAATACAGGCAGGTGAAATGAAGTTCCTGCGAAGTAGGATCGGAGTAACAAGAAGAGACAGGGTGAGGAATGAAAAGGTCAGGGAAATGGTGAAAGAGGAGCCCTTGCAAGGTAGGATTGAGACATCAAGACTGAGGTGGTATGGACACTTAAAGAGAATGGATGAGAAGAAGATTCCCAAGAGGATACATGAGATGCAGATGCAGAAGAAACGACCAAGGGGAAGACCAAGAGATCGATGGTTGAAAGGAGTGGAGGAATGTGTCAAGAAGAGAGGCGAGGACTGGACCAGAGTGACAGCAGAGAGATGGTGGGAAGAAAGAAATAAGTGGCGAGGCTTATGTTCCAAACAGACCCAGCCTGGGGCTGGAAACTGTACAAGATGATGATGATGAACATTGTAAATTGGTACTCACTTTTTCTTTTTCGCTGGATAGTACCAGCACCTCAGCTTCATGCCTACCATGACGCTTGATTTAAGCCATCATGTTATATTTTACACAACACTTAATTTCCCACATTTCCCACATGATAAACATACTCTTATCAGTGGCCTCTTTCACTTTTACACAATGCATATTAATCACTATACACATGAACACTTTTTAAATCACTATTACACAATTTATATACACTTATTCACTATTTCACAGGTTGACCCTTAATCGGACTCCTCTTACGCCTGATCTCAGAGATGCGATGCAATTACGCCAACCGCTGGTCTCCGTGAAAATCTAACAGCGTTTACGGACGTTCGATCCTCGTCACCTGCAATATCGTTCAGCTCACTGTCAAGATTAAGTGGCGATGCTTCCCAAGCTCCCATAATTGTAGTGATCCTGATGAAAATGTCATATACAACTCTGACAATACCTCCTGGTATATGTAATGTTCAACATTACAAGTTACTTTTTCGCTGTAGCGAATTTATATTTGCGTCAGATAATAGACAAATATCTGTATTAATTTTACTTCGACGCACTTCATGAATTATTTATGAAGCTGTATGACTTTCTTCTATTGTTCTTCAACGGCTGAGCGTTGATACTTTAACATTTCGTGCGCTTACTGGCAGCGTATTAGTTACGTGTATACTTGAGAACAGACTGAAGACAACTGGCTTGGTCTGCCTTACTCCTCCTTATAAGGGTTTCTCGTAAAAACTAGTCCACCGGACACGTGGGTGCGACTCCTTCCTTGAAATAATACGTTTTCAGCCGAACTGACATATACACCTTGTTTATTTAGGTGTGGAGGTTTCATAAACATTCGCGTGCCGGCGATCGCTTCGGCCAATTAATTACAATTAATTGCCTTATTCCAACGCGTCAGGACGCCACCATGGTGATTCCCCCCTGGCTAGTCACCAAATCACTCCTCTCGAGCGTAGGCTCGGTGGTAACGCGTTCATTTAGAGATATAGACTTTAATTTAGGTGTAAGATCATCCCTAAATTACCTCTCCTTGAATATATTCACCTGGGTGTACATTTCACTCCATTTCAATACTCCACTTGGCGGTAATTAATTAATTTCCGTGGGCAGTCATCCCTACCCTAGGTTCCATCGTTGTCAAGCGGTGAATACCCGAGTCATTAATTTTGAGCTGTCTCCTCGCTCCAGACGAAAGTAGGTCCCTTGGCGTCTACGATCTCCACCCATTTTCCAACTGCAATTAGTAAAACGTCAAACTGGCCTTCTCTCGTTCTTGTATGCTTCGAATACGTATCTTTGCTTGCATTTGCTTACAATTCTTTACCTTAAAACTGCTATGATATTCACATACAGGCACAGGCACACTAAAGTTGGTATGAGTGACTAGTATAACGCACGTTTCTGTGCTCCGTGTTTTTAAGTCAAATAGTTTAGTAAAGTGCACTGCTCGGGACAAGGATATGTTCACACTGAATCGGTGAGTAATAAAGATCATTTGGATGCATAAATCTTAATACAACATCAATGGACTAGCAACATCTAGGATATTTTCTAAGCGTGTGGATGCATAACCAACAAAAGCGACTTTCAACTGTTCGTTTGAACGCCAGTGCTACCACCCAGCGAAACAATAATCTGTGACTCAAGTGCACCCCGACAGTCAACTGTTTCTGCCAACCACTCCCAAACAAATTTCCGACTTGAACGCTACCCTACATCCTTGTCCGCATCAGCGCTAGTGAGCTCTCGCACAAATATTAAACAGTGAAGTGGCGAGTTACGTACTGCCAAAGAATTAATAATACACCTTTCACATCTAAAGCAGTGCCTTTACAATACTAGTAGGATTATTAGGAGCCAGAGCAATAATGGGTGTCTGTTTCGAGTGCAACAAGGCGGTGTCCAGGCAAGACATCAATGCAAAAATTCAATGTGCTGTATGTAAAAACTGGTATCATAATTATTGTGTAAATTTAAAAGAAGATGATCTCAAGTCCATAATTTCTTCGCACAAACAATGGAAATGTAATAAGTGTCCCAAGAAGAAGCTTAGCCTACATGAAGAGGGAAAGAATCAGTTAGCCCTACCTAACAACGACGAAGTTTTTAACTTATTGACTAATTTAAACAAAGAAATTTCTGAGTTAAAGGAATTGTGTAAACAGAGGGAAACTGATTTGGGGAGGTCGTTAGATCTGGTGCACGAGAAATTGGACAAAAATAAGGAAACCCTGCGGAAACAAGCAGAAACTATTAAAGATTGCAGGCAAGCAATTGAAGAGATGCATCAGGAGAACCTAAAGTTAAAGAAAGAAAACTTGGAACTAAAATCAAGACTTACTGATTCTGAGCAATACTCAAGGATCAATATGATAGAAATACATGGTATACCGTCAAACCCTGCAGAGGACACAAGCAGGTTGGTTCAAGAAGTCGCGCGAACACTCCACGTGGAACTGAAAGAGGAACATATTGACGCTTGCCACAGACTTCCCCCTCGTAACAATTCCCAGATTGCGCCTATAATCGTGAAATTTACAAGACGTCACTACAAAGAAGAAATCCTCAGACAACGGAGAATTAAACGTAATCTGAGTACCCTTGACCTTGGATACACCTACAACAACCCGGTGTATATAAATGAAAGCCTTTGCGGGGAGCGGAAAAAACTTCTAGCAAAGGCAAGGGAAGTGAAACGAGCGAAGGACCTAAAGCACTTATGGACAAAGAATGGCAGAATACTCATGAGGAAACACGACCACTCTCAGGTAATCTCCATCAACACTGAAGAGGACCTTGACAAACTTTAACCAGAACATTGAAGATGACTCATAAGAAAAAAGAAACCATCATTTACTACCAGAACGTAAGAGGACTACGGACCAAATCCAATACTTTATTTTTAAATACACTGTCAAATAACTATGATATTATTTGTCTTTCAGAAACATGGCTTCTTGAGGGTGTAAGCAGTTCTGAGCTCTTTGATGACAGATATATTGTGTATAGGAAAGACCGAGATTTTTCTTTAAGTTCCAAGAAAGATGGTGGTGGAATTTTAATAAGTGTTAAAAGTACAATACATTCGAAGAGAATGCCAATGTTAGAATCGGATACCGAATCATTATGGATCAAAGTTTCATTCAACAATAGGGAATGTTATATATGTGTTCCATACTTTCCGCCGAATTCCAATATAGAAGCATACAAATCATTTTATGAGAAAATAGAAGAAAATATGCAGTTATTTAAAGATTACGATATTTGTATCATTGGTGACTTCAATTTACCGGAAGTAACTGATAAATCTTACAATCTATTGAAGGGTTCAAACAAATCCAAAGAGTTACAGAATTGTTTGCACCTGCTGAATGCCAGGCTGTTTAACGATATTAAGAATGTTAATGGGAGAACTCTTGATTTAATAATCAGTAACATTGACCAGTTGCATATCCAGGAAGAAACCGACCCCTTAGTCCGATTAGATGAAAATCATCCAGCATTGCAAATTATATACAAACAGGGGAAAATAACCAGATCACATGAAAGTTCAACCTATGAATATAACTTCCTCAGGGCAGACTTCTTAAAATTGTATGAATTAGTGAAAAAATGCAATTGGGATAACATGAATAATTGTAGAAATGTAAACGAAGCTGTTGATATCTTTTATGACAAAATATACTCTATAATTGACCAGTGCGTTCCAAAGACTAAACATTACAAGCGCACATATCCTGTTTGGTTCACTCAGTCCATAATATCAAATTTAAAGCTAAAGGAAAAATATAGAAAAAAGAAAAATTTATCCGAATATTACTTACATAATTATACTCAACTTAGATCTAAAACTAAAATAGACATAAAAAAAGCATATGATGACTATGTAGCTCTTACTGAGCGGAACATGGAAAAAGATAGCAACAGCTTCTGGAACTTTATAAAAAATAGAAAGGAGCGTAAAGGATCAGGATTGGCGATGGAATATGAAGGTAAAGAATATTGTAAATCACTGGAAATTGCCAATTGTTTCGCTGACTATTTCAAATCAGTATATTCGCAAACTATTCCCAACTATAATTTGAACACAAACAGCAATAACGTAGAGCAACATTATTTTCAAAATTATTTGGTTATATCTGAAGTCACCGAGGATATGGTTGAATTCGCCATTAAGAAACTAAAACCAAAAAAGTCAGCGGGGCCTGATGGGTTACCACCATACCTCTTTAAAGGCTGTAAGGAATATATTACTAAACCACTGACTATAATATACAATCTCATACTGAAGACCAGCACATTTCCAGATAAATGGAAACATACAAAAGTAACACCAATTCTAAAATCCGGAAACTCAGTTCAGATTAAGAATTACAGACCTGTAGCTGTATCGTCATCTCCGGCTAAGATATTTGAGAGTATTTTGTATAGTCATATTTTTCAACATGTTAAAGTGATCATTTCCCCAAATCAGCATGGATTTATACCAAACAGGTCAACCGTGACTAACCTTATTAATTTTACGCAATTTGTATCCACGGAGCTAGATCACAAAGGCCAAGTAGATGTAATATATACTGACTTTCAAAAGGCATTTGACAAAGTGGATCATGACGTACTCAT